>CM076575.1:1837181812-1837844312 GCA_034641835.2 Pinus albicaulis | reverse complement strand
CTCATTTCCATTTTACTAAGGTTAAATTGACCAAAAGTGTAAGTGCCACGCTAAGTTTATTAACACATACAGTCTCGAGTAGTGCTGGGATGATCAGTTTGGGACATAGGTGTAAGGCATATAATGCCGAAGAGTGGAAAGAGTCACTCAAATCAGTGAGACATGTTTTGGAAACAAAAAAAAATAAAAAAATTTCACTTTAAAGAGAAAAGGGTGTTAGATGCATTTCTGCAAGATAAATGAAGGTTGGAATATGCCTTGAATGCATAATAACTTTACCAGACGCATGAACCATCATAAATTAAGGAAAGAGGAAGATAAGAACGATGGTATCAATACTGAGAACCTAAGGCAGGATAATAAGTGGCAATGGAAAATGATAATCTTGTATGGTCAATTTTGCATAATAAAAAGTAACACATAGAACCCACTACAGATTCTCACACTAAACTAAAGTAAGAACTTGAATTATAAGTTAAGAATACTAAGTACAGTGGTGAAAAAATTGTCTAAGAAAAGTTTTGCTGTTATAAAGGAAGGAGCATGCAGTGTGTCATAAGATATGATTCATTGTAATATATATAAAGATAGATAGAAAATAGATTAAAAGAAGAATTCAGAACTATTAGCCTACAAATAACATACAAAAAGTACATAAAAAAAAGAGTACATTTTATTGGGCATAGTTAATAATAATATTGATACAACTAAAGTACTACTATCAAGAAACCAAATGCCAATAGCATAAGTAGTCTAAATATTACACCTTTATGGTTGAGAATGACATTTCCAAGGATGTTTTGAATGAAATTGTATTGAGGAAGTTAGAAGATTCCTTTTAGATTAAGTTCTGATGTCCAAGTACCCATAACAATAAAAGTGCAGAGGGTAACCAATGAAAATTTCTCCACAAGAAAACAAGGGGAAACACTATAATAATGGACTAGATTAAGCCATCTTTGGACAAAATCAACAAGATATAAGAACCATGAGTATGGCATTCTACATTAAAATAGGCAAGACATTTGTGTAGTTGATACTAGAGTACCAAAATAACAATTACAAACTACATTAGCTTCTAGCAAAAGCTAAGAAACTTGGAATTAGTAGTAGTGTTAAGAAGGAAACGATTTAAAAAAAAATTCAAAATTCAAAATTGTATTGTTGTAACAGAAATGAAAAGAAAAAAACACACACTCAAAGTATTGGAATAAAGGGAAGAAGGTGTAACACATTTCTAGGTACATTTTGCTGGGTCAATAAGGAAATTTGGTAAATGGTGAAATAATTTTGACTATCAGCGTCAGTGACTATGAATAGATAGGAAAACAATCCAGGGTAGACATAGATAAGTCCTCTAGAAAGCTACTTTAACCATAACATAGCAACCATGAAAATGGATAAAATATTATATGCACAATTGATACAATGATATCTAATTTTTATTATGCTACAAACAGTCCCTGGAAAATGTTATCTTTATGTTAACAGAGTGAACAACAATGTACAATTATGTGTATTGAAGTTTACAAGTAACTAATATTCATGTTAATGGGCATGGCCACCAAGTCTATTGTAGTAATATATTGATGTGCTGACTCTGTGGGATGCATGTGGAAAGTATGTTGAGTGCAGGTGAAATTTAAGAAGCACATATTCAACATGTATACCAATGTGCTAGAAGAGGAACAAGGCATACATGAAAGAGTATGTATGCTTCAAAATTGAGTCATCACACCAGATGACATAAAGTGCTAATTGAAAGCATAAAAGACATGAAGTATTTTCCTTTCGGTTTTGAGAAAAGATGAAATTTCTCCGACAACACGAAGAGTGTAGCAAAAATACTAAAACCGCACAAAACCAACATAATGGAAATTTTAGTTATCAATTAGTATTTCTCAATTATAGTAAATTTTTTAATGTTTTCATGCATCGTTACCCAAGAGATAGGTACATGATAACTTTCATGTAATTGAGTGGAAAATGATACAAATAGAGCCAAAGGAGATTATCTGGCAGAACCGTTGTATCTTAAACCAGAAAGAGATCTGGCTCCGGAATCGAGCTCTTGCTTAGGATAAAAGGGCAATGATACATGGAAGAAAGAAGATGAAAAAAAAGTTATCCAACAAAATTTTAGGAAGAATAAATTGGACAATGAACACTGAGGATGATGTTAATAAAAGGGGAGGAGAATGTAATATCCCTCTGTTGTTGTAATATTGTTTTGGTTAGATTGATTTACAATAGCAAGAATGGCGAAAAATCCATAAATAATATTGTAATATTTATCTAAATGAATATGTTATTAGATTAATAAATGGAATTTAAGTAATGGGAATGAAACACCTAGAAAATGAGATTCTTGTCAAAGAAGGATAAACAAAAATCTCATTAGTATATGAGATCGGAATATTCTTTCATGATAATAATTCTAGATGAAATTCTAGATAAACTTAAAGGATGGGAGAGAAAAATCCATTAAGTTTCTTAGCTGGAGAAATATGCTAAGACTAAATAAGCATAAAAGTGTTGTGGAAGAGAAAGACGAGATTTTATGGGAAAGCCTAGGAAAGTGGATAAAAAGTTCCATAAAAGCGGGACGTCTCTAAAGGAAACGTTATCGTGAAAGAAAGGTATTAAATACCTATTGAAGGGATCGACAGAGGTTGTTGAACCCCTAGAAAAAGTTCTCAACTCGGGGGTGAATTGGAATAATCAGTTCTAGGTTGGGTGTAAACAGGTGTGGAATTCCCAAGCACTTCTATTGAGGATTCGATGTGATTTAATTGTTATTTTATTCTTGTATCAGAACTAATTACCTGTATATGGTGTAATCTAGAGATTATATATAGCTCAAGCTGATCCTATAGAAAATTGAAACTACTGTAGAGAGATAGGTAATAGATAACAAAGATTCTATTATTTCAACAACACATCAAATTTGAGATTGATATTAATGTTTGTTTTTCGGTAACACATGCATATTAGAAGAGAAGTTGCATGATATATAACCTTATCACTTTATAGGATGAAAATTATCATTAGTAGGTCCTTTGAGAATTTACTGAAACAGTCTTTATTATTGTCTACTTATCCTTGTATATCCTTATAACATGTGACAAACTAAGATACATCATCAGAATAATGAACCACATTATTTTATCTAAGAAAGAAAATTGATCTATGATAAATCTATATTGCGAAAAAATAAATCAACTTAAGTGATCAATCTTAAATATGTTAGACTATTATATGTCGACAACTATGATAGGATTATCTCTAAAACTCTATCTAAACTACTTCTAAATCTATTTGATTAAAAAATTGAAACTATTGTAGAGAGATAGGTAATAGATAAAAAAGATTCTATTATTTCAACAACACATCAAATTTGAGATTGATATTAATGTTTGTTTTTCGATAACACATGCATATTAGAAGAGAAGTTACATGAGATATAACCTTATCACATTATAGAATGAAAATTATCATTAGTAGGTCCTTTGAGAATTTACTGAAACAGTCTTTATTATTGGCTACTTATCCTTGTATATCCTTATAACATGTGACAAAATAAGATACAACATTAGAATAATGAACCACATTAGTTTATCTACGAAAGAAAATTGATCTATGCGATAATCCTAACTTAAGTGATCAATCTTAACTATGTTAGACTATTAATCTTAATCTTAGAATTTACTGAAACAGTCTTTATTATTGGCTACTTATCCTTGTATATCCTTATAACATGTGACAAACTAAGATACATCATCAGAATAATGAACCACATTAGTTTATCTAAGAAAGAAAATTGATCTATGCGATAATCAACTTAAGTGATCAATCTTAACTATGTTAGACTATTATATGTCGACAAATATGATAGGATTATCTCTAAAACTCTATCTAAACTACTTCTAAATCTATTTGATAGTGATCCTATAGAAAATTGAAACTACTGTAGAGAGATAGTTAATAGATAACAAAGATTCTATTATTTCAACAACACATCAAATTTGAGATTGATATTAATGTTTGTTTTTTGGTAACACATGCATATTAGAAGAGAAGTTGCATGAGAAATAACCTTATCACTTTATAGGATGAAAACTATCATTAGTAGGTCCTTTGAGAATTTACTGAAATAGTCTTTATTATTGGCTACTTATCCCTGTATATCCTTATAACATGTGACAAACTAAGATACATCATCAGAATAATGAACCACATTAGTTTATTTAAGAAAGAAAATTGATCTATGATAAATCTATATTGCATAAAAATAAATCAACTTAAGTGATCAATCTTAACTATGTTAGACTATTATATGTCGACAACTATGATAGGATTATCTCTAAAACTCTATCTAAACTACTTCTAAATCTATTTGATATAAGTTGATTCTGTGTAAAACTAATAGTCTAACATGATTTAAGTTATGTTGTTTTATGGGTGATATGCGCAATCCGATAAATTGTGCATGGATACCTGGGTAAATATTTATCTGATTTTTGTTTTAAAATGTTAAATTATGACAACACTAGAGATTTTGTTTAGAATTCCGTTAGAGATGCTCCTATGAATTTCATAGTTAGGAACATATACTGTAATGATATTGTGCATAAATATAGTTGAGCTAAATTAGTTTCTATTCTTATGGAATCGAGAAGAGATGAATATCAAGTAACGATATTCGTATGCAATATTTAATGTACCTATTTATCTCTTTAGATATTTATATTAGAATGAATTGGTTAAATAAAAAAATGGAATTACCGATTTAGTAGTGCACAGACAAGGAATCTACCCTCACTGCACATGAAGTTTAGGAAGCTATTACTGTTGAATATCAACGTATTTGAGTACTAATTGGTAAAAAATGTTACTTTAATTATTAAAGGATTATAAATCTATATGTGTGATATGTATATGTTTGTATGCCAGACCATGAATTTTATAGATTCTGAAGAAATTTTAGTCTTCACTGTAATTGATTATAAGCCAGTTAGAGAGAAGGGAGAATTAATAATGGGGTTTTACTATATTGGAAACCTAAATACTTTGGTGAATGGATCTTGAGACCTATGAAACTGGTTTAGTAAAATTAAAAATAAAGGGTAGAAATAATAATGTTTAGCATTGTTAGTGCTAGTAGTTAATTTTATTTTTTAGAAACAATTATGTGTGGTCTAGAAAGTAGGGGTAAATAACATTTGAGTATGAATTTTATGACAAACATGTAGAGTAAACAAAGGCAGAACTGTAGAAGTGTCAGCTATCCTATATGCACGAGATTATTTATTTAAATGGATAATGATACATGCATGAAAGGGAATAAATTATTTATACTACTCAATAATGAAACAATTGATGGTTACATTTTCCTTCAAAGATAAGATCTAAATAAAGCTTCAATTCACTAGTGCTAACCGATTATTTAACAAAATATGGGAATAACTCAATATAAGCTAACAGAAGAGAGCGATTTTATAAATTCAGACAATTATCTTGTTTATATGTGATGTTCGAATGAACCATACAAGCTTCAATGCAGATCAATATAGATATCATACATCCGCTAATAACACACCAATAAGCAAAAGTAAACATCTCACTGATTAAGTAAGCATAATCATTATTAATTTATCCCAAGGTGGGTAATTCATTTAAATACCAAACTTAAAAATTCATTTATATGGTTGAGGATGTCATTAAACAAAATGCAGAGGTATAACGGTACATGAAGGAATCATCCCCAGTTTAACTTGGAACGATATAGGTAATAAGGAGAAAATCCCTTCGAGTACACAATATCAAATTGAAGATAGTCACACAACCAGTATCATGGCTTAGTAAACGAGGTCGCCCAATTAGAATTGTTGGGTTTTGACAACATGGAAGCGAAATAAACAAAAAAAGCATAACTTCTTTCTCGACATCCAAATACACATTCTGAAATCACTATAGTTTCACCACCAAAGGGATTTCGGCATAGAAATCTTAGCCAAAAAATTGTCAAAAGAGAATAGGACTAACTATCTCTGCAATAAGTAAGAGACCAAACTAGAAATCATCTAAATTGTGTGGACGAAGGTTAGAAGTGTGAAGCTAGTTGTAAGAGCTGAGACCCATTCTAAAAACCAAGGGGATGATGCATACGTGAAAGATAAAACAAGTAAATAAATTACCAGTTAGAAAGGGCCACTCTATAATCTCAATAGGAATTAATAGCAGAATATATATATATAGAGAGGGGAATATTAAATAATGGTTCAAATTACTTGTAAGACAGGGTAGAAACCCAAATGTTGCATCCTATACGTTACCACAAACAAGGGCGCATATTAGAAAAGGAAAGGAGTATGCTAAGAAATAAAACCCATAAAATAAAAAGATAGGGAGTAGTGTATATATCCATACCCAAGTTGAAAATCAAATTCTTTATGTGTGTGTCATTCCTTGAATTTACCAGAGAAAGGTGCCATATTTTGGTCTTCACTGGAAACCATGCCAAACATAGCAAACATGTAGGATAAAGTTATGTGTCTGAGGACACTTCTGAATCTACATGTGGTATCATTATAGAAAAAATAATTAACTCAGAAACAGACATAAAGCACAACAAAATAAAGGCGGAAAAGGCTGAAGCATCATGGCTTCCTCATGTAATCTCTCTTATTAAAAGAATTTAATTTACAATTTAAATAGATGAGAGAAAATTTCTAAGATAGTCCGTGCTATCTTAGACTCCTTTGGTTGAGATAATTTCTCACCAAAAACCCACCAAGATAGGAGTTCCTAAACAAACTCCAATATTTGAGGAATAACCCAAGAGTTAGGCACATATTCCTAACTTGGAATATTTAATTAATTAATTTATTATTTTGGATTTATTATTGTTATTTTAGAGAGGCTAACATTCCCCCCTTCAATGACAAATCCAAAATAAGAACGAGGAACCATCTTCCAAGTTCTCATGTTGATCCTCAAAAACATTGCCTGAAAAACCGCCAAAGCTGGATGCTGAAAAACTGCAATATGAAGAGACCATGAGTCAGTTGTATGTCTGATTCATCTCTAAATTTCGCTTGACAACTCCATCAAGTGCCAAGTTGCAAAAGGATCCATCTGTCCTTTGCATGAAAGCAACATCCTTTGTCCACTGACAAAATTTGTTCAAAGCCCACTGGCTGATGATGTCAAAAACAACTCACTGTTGCTTTTGCTGTGCTGAAAACTATTCACTGCTTCTTTGCTGTCGATTGCCCACTGGAAATTTTTTTGATGCCCACTGGTTGTTGAAGATGCTCACTAGCTGCTTTTGCTGGTTTTGTCGAGACTTTCAGTCTGAAAACGACTGTCAATTTCATTGACATTTTCCCCCTTTGTCAGCTGAAAGGAGAGACACTTCTCTGGAAAGTTTCCTGAACTCCCCCCCTTTAGGTGTAGGAGTTTTACATTGGTGTACTCCCCCGTTCAACTGCATGAGAGTACCATCATCTCTTCACTGTTGGCGGCACTATGTGTGATCGTATGCGGTTGTAGAACTGAAGTAATCTTTTAACCGTGGATGACCATTCCCAAGGGTCGATCCATTCATAATGTATCTTCAATCTGGATGATTTGTGTTCATTGCGACATTTTTCTGAGGAATGATTGGAATTGCCACAATGGCGACAAGGATGGAGATAAAAACAATAATCTTCCATATGACCGGTTCTCTGACAATGAGAACATTTCAATTTGACTTCAACTTCAGGTTGTGTGGAATCTTGTTTTTTTGCAACTTTGGGTTGCATGCATTGATGGTTGTCTTCAACTGTCTCTGAATGTGCTGAGGGGATCTGTTCAAGAAATCCCGCACTGACGAACTGAATGGGCTTGGAATAATCAGGAATATGTAAGTTGGCATCATCTTGGACATATCCTAAGCCTCGTCGATTCTTGTTATTGTGAATTTCTTCCCAGGGCTTGATGATGGGCTTGGAAGAAATTTGAACTGGAACAACTTCGACACTTGAAGCTGTTGGGATGAATGACTTATCATCTGGATGGTTCAAAGACTTGAAGGTATCACTCTTTTCTTGCAATTCATTCCTTTGAAGTTGCGACTCGAGTTGAATAAATTCAATGGTTTCATGTGCTTGTTGTAGATGCCATGAAAGATCAGCAAGAGTGTCTTTGCTTACTTGCACCATGTCGTCATCACTGGAGATGATCAAATTGTGAAGAATGTTTAACAATTGAATATGTTGCGCCATCTGAACTTGCATTCTTGAAATAAAGCTCTCTTATCGTAGATGTCGTACTTTGAACGATTTCACTTGAATGACAGGCTTGCTTGAATGTGGCTTGAATGGCATGCTCACTTGATTTGTTTCTAATTGCACTTGCTGGGAACACTTGCTAGAGCTGTAGAACTTTCTTGCTTAAAATCTGGAATTCACTCTCGCTTGATGACAATCACGTTTGCTTGAACGCTTCACTTGACTTACTTGATGATTTTACGCTCACTTGAATGAATAACTACGCTCGCTTGATGTCGATCTCAACGTGCTCGATTGTTTTAACTTGTTTGGTTTCTTTGATGGTTGCTGCAATGAGCTTCACTCTGGCTCGCTTGAAGGTTTGAACTTTATACTATCTTGACGCAAATTGCTTGAATGAATAATCACGCTCACTTGCAGGAGATGTAAAATTGTTGCTTGTTTGATTTAAAAACTCATGCACTCACTTGATTTTGTGTAAAGGAAGGGTGTCGAACACTGTCGACAATGCACCCAAGAAAGCTTACAATGATTCACTTTAAAACAATGAATTCACTTGTTTTTTTTTAAATTCATTAACAATGAATTTTTAATGATTCACTTAAATCAATGAATTTGATTACAAGTTCTAAAACGGATTTGCAACAACGCTGATGTAGAATTTTCTTTGAAAGGCATTAACTTGACTAAGTGAATTTGATTGTTGATGTAGAGTGCTGATGTAGACAATCTTTTCATGTGTTGATCTTGTAGCTATTTCGTTACATGTGTTGTTCTTGCTGATATTGAACTTTATGTATGCGATTTAAATGAAATTATTGATGTGTCACAACTAGACACAAATAAAAAAGAAACAACATGAAGTCATAAAAAAACATGCGCCATCACAAACACACATGGTGTACGTAAGATACCCTTATTCAATTTCGGGCGGATCTAGGACACATCAACACCAAAAAAATGATATCTTTATTAAGTATTGAGTACATAAAAAATCTCCACCTTCAAGTAAAGAATATGCCAAGCTCACAACCCTTGGAAGCAATTTGTCTTCAAAATCTGGATATTCATCGACTCAATCTCTCTCAAAGAAAAAGGGTACTTGGAATCACAACAATGACTTTCCCTTATCACTCCAAATTTACAAAATATGCACCTTATTACTCCAAAAATTACAAAAATAATTTCACTCCATCACTTCAAAAACCCTCACTCCATAAAAAAAAATTCACACTTATCTCTCCATTTACAAAAAATATATAAAATAGAGAAAAATTCTACTATTCCCTATTTTTCATAGACTCTAGAATGAGCACGCTCCACTCACTCCTCTCATTTAAAACATGTAATATGAGAGCTTTTTTGAAATTTTCAAAACGAAATTAAGAACCCACATCAGAACAACTACCACAAACCAATATTTACATGGTTGAAACTCGGAGCCTTGAATTAACAATAAAGACGAGTGGCCAAATGGAAATTTCTTACCATCCACAGGCTGTGCAATCTCTGGAGCTAAGGATTGTGAAAATTTGAAGCTTTTTTTTGCCCATGTTGAAAAACCAGATGGCGAAAATCTTGATGTGGAATGATCATTTGGTGACTGAGGATTAGTAGAAGGATGATTAAGAGGAGGCAAAATAGAAGTTGTGCCTACTGGAGTGGGATCTGAACCTTCAGCCCTGCTAGTCTCCTTTTCATTTGAAGTGCTGCTGGCCAGTTTTTTCTGTTTAAAATGGTATCTTTAAAGCACTATTCAGGAGGAAAATATCACTGTTGTAGGGTCACTCGTCAACAACTTCTTCTTTAGGTCTGTATGAATTTTGAGTTTGATATCACAGATCAAGGTCCTATTCGGAGCAGGAACTATATTATAGTACCTATAACTGGCAAGTTTCGATTATGCAGATTCTCCCATTGGAACTTATTTGCAGCGGCCTTTCCGCACTTGGAATGAAGGATCCCACCACGCATACTATGACATTCTATTTCATCAGAAGATACAACACTTTACATACACTAATTGAAGAAACTGCAAGTCATAATTCTGCTTGCAATGCAAAGTTTTTGGAACCAAGCCTTATTTGTCAGAACCAATCAATTATTTCGTCAGAATTTGCTCTATAATATATTTTTACCAATTAATCACTTTCATATTCTTCTTCATCACCAAATGTGAAAATCGATGCATCTGTAGCAATTACCTTAAAATCACTTGCTATAACTGTGTTTGACTTCCCAGCCTCTTGCGTATATCTGCCCATCGAACTCGGCTTTCTGCTTAACATTGTGGATCGACCTTACTAATGTCAATTCCACCAACCAGAGTCCCAAAACTTGGCATCGAATTTCTAGTCTCCATTATGAATTTGATACAAAATTTCATACAACAAAACAAATGTCTGATTTGATGGCATGGATTAATTTAGCAAGTCGGATTATATCAATTGGAAATAGAATTCACTCTCAATTCAATGCAGAGTCGAGAATTACCTCTCACACCAGCTTCGATATGTATTCAATTCGTTTGCGTTCAATTCTCACAGGCCTGCGATCACGCTGCTCCTTCAACCAAAAATCTCTTTGTTGAACTTTAACAATTCTACTCGTTGCAACCTGCAATCATTTGCTGATCAATTAAATCACAGAAATCAACGCATTGCTGTTCAATTCAACAGTCCAATTCGACCTCTCCAGACACGGATCATTGCTCTAATTCAAACCACCATATTCTCTCTTCTGCGTTCTATTCAATCAACGACTCTATTCTCTCTTATGCGCTAACTACATAACCAGTCTCTACCATGCTCAGGCCTTCACAAGCTCTCCACAGGCCTAGCAATCATAGTAACGCTCTGATACCACATGATAGAAAAAATAATTAACTCAGAAACAGACATAAAGCACACATAATAAAGCACACACAAAATAAAGGCGGAAAAGGCTGAAGCATCATGGCTTCCTCATGTAATCTCTCTTATTAAAAGAATTTAATTTACAATTTAAATAGATGAGAGAAAATGTCTAAGATAGTCCGTGCTATCTTAGACTCCTTTGGTTGAGATAATTTCCCACCAAAAACCCACCAAGATAGGAGTTCCTAAACAAACTCCAATATTTGAGGAACAACCCAAGAGTTAGGCACATATTCCTAACTTGGAATATTTAATTAATTTATTTATTATTTTGGATTTATTATTGTTATTTTAGAGAGGCTAACAATAATTAGTGAAAAATAAATGAAATGTAGAAATGAATAAGCATGAAGCCTAAGGATGTAATACCTTTTTGGAAGCGTACTTTGAATCCCAGTATTGTAACATATAACATGAAGCAGAAGAGCCAGACGTTGTTCCTGAAATAAATACACATTAGAAATTACACAAGGAAATAGAAAAAAAATTAAAAATGTTGAAAGAAAAAAACATAAGGAATTAATAGGTCACTAGGTCGTCATGGAAACCATAGGTTGGGTTACCTTGACGTATCCAACTAGAACATTTGTGAAGAAACTAATCCAAAACACTAACATATGCCCTTGGAAGTCATGACCAAGTGAATTCCTACAGGTATCAAGTGTCGCGGTGCCGGAAAGCTACCTAGCATAGAGCTCGACGACAATTGGAACAAAATGTGTCCCTGAATGCGGAGGAGATAGATTAGGGCTGGGTAGGTTGATCCCTACCATCGATCCTCTCTTACCTGATCTGAAACATTGAACTGAAAATCTAGAATCACTTGTGTTTCATGTGAAGAGTGTGTAGGTGGCAGGAAATGGTTGGGTGAACCAAATCATGAGGAGGGGCACGCAACATTAAGGGAAAGATTAAATAAAGGACACAAATGGTACCATTATGAAAGCGCATCAAGGGAAACCATAATATGGTTAAGTTAACCAAAGTACAAATAAATTCGAAATAGACAAGAATGTGACATGTGTTAAATGTAGATGTGATGATGGGTTAACTCTCGTGATATTAAGTATGGTGTACCAAAATGCTTTAATATAATGTACAGATAACTATGACATAATTTCCACAACCAACATAATGTAGCGACTCAACAACAATTACCACCATACACTTGATTGCAAAGGCTTGATAGTTGATATGTCTCAATATTGTGTCACTCCTAGATGGTGCACCTATTATTCAATAGTGATAACAATAACCACTCTATACTATGGTAACATTCGTAGAAGTAACATTCATATCATAAAAAGGTACAAACCAAGAAGTGGGTATGTCATACCTTGTATAAGGTTATTAAATTTTTAATGCCATTAACGTGGAAGTCTTGGACACCTCCAATCTATTATAGCATAACATTGTATGGACATTACTGACTATAACAAAGAGTTATAGATAGTAATTGTTTTAGTTTATATATATATATATATATATGAGATTAGGGGTTTGTGACAAGTGATATCATAGCCTTAGGATCAAACCTTGGACCTAATGGGATCAGGGTAAAGTTGTTATACTATAATAGTGCATATATGGAGTTATAATATAGTTGTTGAGTGTTGAAGTATTATCACTTGTTGGCTCCTCTCAATTGATTGAATAAATCATCAATTCACGATAATGGGTATATGATTTTGATAGTCACCTTGTTCAATTTTATGTAATCAATGCATAATATGAGCGTGCCATCCTTTTTCTTTAAAAATTATACCGGTGCTCCCTATTATCACTCCACCATATTCCCAAGGCTGAGGAAGGAATCCCAACAGAGGTAACCACAGACCAAGATTTTGACTTGATAGCTAGCCCTATCAAGCCTGAGAGGGCTCTCTCCAAAAGGGTCACAGCCAGGAGGGCTAGAGAAATTAGGGTTTTAGGCTAGGTATAGATTGCAGGGGGGTTGTTTTGAATTGATTTGGTTTGGGAAATCAGTGGATAAAGGAATTAGGTCAAGGAAAGCTAGGTCAGGGCAAATGAGTTAGGGTTGCAGGGATCAATGGGGAAAGGTAGGTACAATTCCAATCACTTGAAGGAAATGGTTGTGGAATGGTTTTGAAATTGTAATAAATCTTAGAAATGCATAAGGTATGTATTTCTCTCAGACAGAATATAATGAACAAAATATGATCAGTTACCCAAAACAGAGAATGTGCAAGCATGTATTCTGAATTTCAAACTTGTAAAAGATCATAACATAGACATGAAAGTGACATGAAAAATAAATTCAAACATGTGTTACTAAAGAGGAAACTGTGAAATACATTCAATAACATAGGTATCCCATAAATGCAGCTGCAACTACTCTTTATTAACTTGGCCAAAACTGAGTACAAGTTCCCTTGATCAACTAGCAAAATCAAACTGATTCCAACTTCCAAATCTTTAATTATGTGAATAAATGAGCTAAATATACATTCAAACCACCTTCAATCATCCTCAGGGGTCAAATCCATGAGGTGAGGAAGATATTACACAAAAATCTGAACTGATAGCTAGAGTATAGGATGGTCAAAGTGACTCATTCCTATCTCAAGTGAAATGATTCATTACACCTCATTTTCTTGATTTAACTAATGTATTTACCCTAGGAAATAGTAAAAACATGAAAATTACATTGACTTCATCAATTACATGAGGTAAAAACATGATTCCTAAAGGTAAAATTCAAATTTGTAGAAAAAATCAGAAAAAATCAGTCAATTGTGAAACGCGCAACGCCATTTTACCCCATCTTGCATGTTGTTTTTGACTGGGTAGCATGTGTCCAAATTGGCTCCAAGATAGATTTTTGGAAATCCATTCAAGTCTAGTTTCCATAACTACCTTAATTTTTCAAAATGAAGGTCATTTTCCTTGTCAAAATTCATTTCTCCCAAGATTCGTAAAAAAATGTTGAATGAGGGTGAAAAAATGCAGAGTGTTGTTGCAGGAAACTTTTGGAGGCCTTACTCAACTCCAGATTGAGCTCATGATAGATAATTGTAAATATGTCTTTGTCTAGTTATCATTTAACTCATCAAGAAAGTCATTTTGACATTCCAGATAAGAGAAAACTTGATTTGACCAAGGTCTCTCTAGAAGTGCAGCAACTCTCTTGTGGCACTTGTATTTTTGAAATTTCTCCAAAACCATGACACCTGTGTAAAAAATTAAGGAGGTTTATCTTCCTTGACCTATGATGGATAAAAACCTCTCTTACATTTTTCAAATTCATCTTTTTTTGGTCAGAAACATAGTTTGAAGAAAAACTGACCCTATGAGTGGCGAATGACTTGAATCTTGGAATGACTTCTCAAAAAATGATGGAGACATGATGTTATAAGTTGGAATGGCCTCATATTTATTGGTATGACCTAAATTATTCCTCCTCTACTCAAATTTCTCGTTTCCATAGCAAACCATAGCTCAGTGGGAGAGGAAATCAGGGTTTAGTGCATGTGAACAATGATGACTTGGGAACCCTTGGGTAAAATGGTTAAGAAAAAAAAGCGAGGTCAAAGATAATGATGGAGATGAGGTGGAATTAGAGTAAAATAAGGTGGGATGGGTGGGATGCAAATACCAGTGCTAACATCTGCTCAAGTTGGGAAGATAGCTCTAAAGGAGGTGTCTAGAACTACAAATATCTGAATTTGTAGATCAATGCCATATCCATTGGGAAATGGAGTCCAATATGTAAACTGAAAAAATACTGCAAATAGCTTCAACCCACACTAAAAAATCATCAAAGCCTTAGGGCCTTCACCTTGGGCTTCAAACCTTGATGAATTCTATCAACACTTGCTAAAAATAAAATAAAATCAAACTGAAATGATACCAACCTACTCTAATCTGCTGCACAATTGGTGATTAGGTGAAATGATCCTTCCAGTGTAACCAATCCAGGAGATGTACTTACTCAATTTTTGCTTCCCCGAGTAGGCAGAATGATGTAAATGTAGGCAACTCATGATAAAAATTGAAACCAAGGCTTATAATGATAAACGAGACAACATTCATCTTCGCTAATGCTTGCAAAATACTATCGAAGGGATCTTGAAAATCCTGAAGCATTACCTTGTCTTGAGATCCAACAAAAAATATACAAGTACTCCCTTCATTCTGATCTAAAAGAACACTTGTTTGTTGATCGATAGGATGTCATAGTGAAGTATAACCTTATGTTATCTGAGTGTTGGCTGAAAATTCCTTAAGCATGAGAAATTCTGACTCAATCTTTGGAATTTTGTCTCTCTCAGGTTCATACTCCTTAAATTCGTATTCTAAGTCATCCTTAAACAAGAAACATTCTTCAAAATTATCAAACATGACAACCCTATCATCTTCATGAAAGACAACAGTATATGGTAGCTGATCTCCTTATAGGGAATCATCATCAGAAATTGGCTTACTCACAACAATTTATTGTATAACTTCATCAAGCTCCTCATCGAAATTATCTTCAAATTCATCATACTTAGGAAAACCAGGTTTAAACTTAGATTTTCATTTTCAAAAATGGAAGAATTTTTACCAACACTTTCTTGACTATGTGAACACTGCAAACCTGCATTAACTTGGGTTGTAATATGACTGTTGAGGAGATGATCTATCTCATCTTCAGATAGAGGAGAAAGTACTTTTTGTTTTCTTTTGATAACACAGTAATTGTCTTCTTTCTTTCCTAAAGATTCACAAGGATGCTGAATATCTTCTTTAACCTTTGGCTGATCAACTTGTTGTACTGTTGCAAGAATTGTCTCCAGTGGGAAGTCTTTATGAACATCAAGACAATATACATCATCTTTTTCTTCCATGAGGGAAAACACTTGCTCTTTTTGGTGATGAAAATTATTGTCATGCAAAGCCTCCAATTTTTCTTCATCCATGAACTCATTATCATCATAAGAATCCTCTAGGTTTTGAATAAAAACCTCAAATTGATCACAACAATTATTAACCAAAGACAAAGAAGGGTAGGAATCCTAGTATTCTTCATAAAATATTGAATGGAAAAATCTAAGAGAACAAATATTGGCAAGTGGCAAACCTTCATACCAAGATCATGCTTTTCCTTCAAGAGAAGCCATGAACATATTTAAGAGACAATCTTCAGGAAATTCAACCTTCAACTTGCGTGTATGCATGTGAAATTTAGCCAGATGTAAAGCAACATCACTCCTATCAACATCTTTAAACATAGGAAAATTCCTTTGCCAATCTACCTTAGGAATTTTATTTGGGAAACCTGGAATGCAATCCCGACTCATGGGAGCATACCTTCTTGCAACAGTTTCCATCTGGAAAATTCTTGAAGCTATTGATATTCATGCAGTGGAGTCACCATGAAGTGTTTATTTTTTGGATCTTTCAGTCAATGGAGTCACCAGGTGAATGGTTCACCCTTCATATGTGTCCAATTGTTGTTCACCATCAACAATTAGATATAAATATTTGTCGTTATTTCCCAAGGAATATTTGCCTTTTCACCTCCCCGGCAATGGCGCCAGTATGTTATCACTCCACCAGATTCCCAAGGCTGAGGGAGGAATCCCAACAGAGGTAACCACATACCAAGATTTTGACTTGATAGCTAGCCCTATCAAGCTGGAGAGGGCTCTCTCCAAAAGGGTCACAACCAGGAGGGTTGGAGAAATTAGAGTTTTAGGCTAGGTATAGAGTGCAGGGGGGTTTTTTTGAGTTGATTTGGTTGGGGAAATCAGTGGATAAGGGAATTAGGTCAAGGAAAGCTAGGTCAGGAAAAATGAGTTAGGGTTGTAGGGATAAATGGGGCAAGGTAGGTAAAATGCCAATAACTTGAAGGAAATGGCTATGGAATGGTTTTGAAACTGTAAGAAACCTGAGAAAATCATAAGGGATGTATTTCTCTCAGACATAAGATAATGAACAAAATATGATCAATTACCCAAAATAGAGCATGTGCAAGCATGTATACTGAATTTCAAACTTGTAAAACATCATAACATAGACATGAAAGTGGCATGAATAATACATTCAAACATATGTGACTAAAGAAGAGACTATGAAAGACATTCAATACCACAGGTATCCCATAAATGTAGTTGCAACTCCTCTTTATTAGCTTGGCCAAAACTGAGTACAAGTTCCCTTGATCGACTAGCAAAATCAAATTGATTCCAAATTCCAACTCTTTAATTATGTGAAGAAATGAGCCAAATAGACATGAAAAGAACCTTTAATCATCCTCCAGGGTCGAATCCATGAGGTGAGGAAGATATTACACAAAAATATGAACTGATAGCTAGAGTATAGGATGGTCAAAGTGACTCATTCCTATCTCAAGTGAAATGATTAATTACACCTCATTTTCTTGATTTACCTAATGTATTTACCCTAGGTAATAGTAAAAACATTTTAATTACATTAACATCATTAATTACATGAGGTAAAAAGCATGATTCCCCAAGTTAAAATTCAATTTTGTAGAGAAACTCAGAAAAAAACTAGTCAATTGTGAAACGTGCAACGCCATTTTACCCCATCTTGCAAGTTGTTTTTGACTGGGTTTCAGGTGTCCAAATTGGCTCCAAGATAGCATGTTGGAAATCCCTTCAATTCTAGTTTCCAGAACTACCTTTAGTTTGCAAACTTAAGGTCATTTTACTTGTCAAAATTCATTTTTCCCAATATTGGTAAAAAAGTGTTGAATGAGGGTGCATAAATGCAAAGTGTTGTTGCAGGCAACTTTTGGAGGCCTTACTCAACTCAAAATTGAGCTCATGATAGCTCATTGGAAATATCTCTTTGTCTAGTTACCATTTGACTCATCAATACAGTCATTTGGACATTCCAGCTAGGAGAAACTTGATTTTACCAAGGTCACTCCAGAAGTGCAGCAACTCTCCTGTGGCACCTGTATTTTTTACATTTATCCAAAACCATCACACTTGTGTAAAAACTGAAGGAGGTTTTTCTTCCTTGACCTATTATGGACAAAAAAATCTCTCATGTTTTTCAAATTCAACTTTTTTTGGTCAGAAACACTGTTTGAAGAAAAACCGACCCTATGAGTGGAAAATGACTTGACTCTTGGAATGACTTATCAAAAAATGACGGAGACATGATGTTATGAGTTGGAATGGCCTCATATTTATTGATATGACCTACCTTATGCCTCATATTCTCAAATATATCATTTCCATAGCAAACCCTAGCTCAGTGGGAGAGGAAATTAGGGTTTAGTGCTTATGAATAATGATGGCTTGGGCACCCTTGGGACAAATGGTTAAGAAAATGAAGCGAGGTCAAAGAATATAATGATGGAGATGAAGTGGAAGCAGAGTAAAATAAGGTGGGATGGGTGGGATTCAAATACCAATGATAACAATCCCCACATAAACACACTTGGTCTTATGTAGCCCTTGTCAAGCATCTCCTTTAATTATCATTTCAGTTTGACCAACTCCTGAGCACTCATCCTATATGGTGCCTTTGATTCTAGTGTTGCTCCTGGCATTAGCTCAATAGAAATGCCTACCTCCATATGATGGGGTAAACTAGGGATATATGGAGGGAATACATCCTGGTATTGTTGTAGAACATGATACCTATCCAAGACCTCATTTTCTTCTTTCCCTGCACTACTGTTAGCTTCCACATCACTAGAGATGTGCATAGAAAATGGGGTACACCGTTTTCTGCGGATACACTTATATTTCATAGTTATGATCTTTCTTGTTGAAATTGGTTTTATCTTTCCTTGTAACATTATTCTTTCCTGAACCTCTTCCATTTATGTAATAACCTTCTCATAGAAATTTACTTTTCTTCGATCGGAATACAACCAATCCATACCCAATAGCATATTATATGCACCCAAGGGGAGGAAATTAAGGTTTACAACTATTCACATGCCATTGAGTTCAAATGCACATGGCTTATTCTTCTTTTTGTCCTTGTAGCTAATTGAACCAACCATGCTTCTACTTGTATTTATTTAGCTATTTGGCAATGATCCACAACTTTAGAACTTATATATTTGTAATTAAAGTGTGCGTCGATAAGGAAACAATTTGATTACAAATCTTACCTTCCATTTCAATGATGGAAGCTTGATGATCGACCTCTCTGTTGTCCATAGTTGCATATATCCTAGGTATACTCTATGCTACATCCTCAACAATACGATCTTCTTGTGTACTATATATCTATGGCATCGTTTCCTTTTGGTGTGACCAATCTATCTTAAAATGATTTCCTCCACATTTCCAACACTTAAACAACCTCTTTTCATCAAATTTATTCTATCCTCCTACAGGTTGGTACACATTTCCTTTTTCAATCGGTTTGAATTTTGGTAGAGGTTGGCTTGTACTGACTAAAGTCACACCTTCTGTTTTTCCTGTTTTTTTCATTTTCCTTCCTTTATTATGTCATCTTTATTTATTCTTCCTGCTACCCTTTGGCTTCCAACCACTTTTGGATTCTCGCCTACATTTCAAATACTCACAATAATGCTTAAGTTTTCATATGGCATCCTCTAATGTCTGAGGTTCATAAAAATCAAGCGATACTTGAAATACAAAGGTAGCTCACTCTTAAATCTATGGAATTTTGCTTTCTCATCCTTTAGGTAGGGTGCATATCATAGTAGCTCCAGGAACTTAGTGACATATTCATCATCCAACATCTATCCCATCCTGAGCTCATAGAATTCCTTTACCTTAATGTCAAAGTATATCTCTGAAAGGTACTC
The DNA here is from genome assembly GCA_034641835.2 of Pinus albicaulis. Classification (NCBI taxonomy): domain Eukaryota; kingdom Viridiplantae; phylum Streptophyta; class Pinopsida; order Pinales; family Pinaceae; genus Pinus; species Pinus albicaulis. The sequence goes on along the minus strand of CM076575.1, from coordinate 1,837,824,351 downwards.
TTTTTATTATTATTATTATTATTTTATTTTATAATTCTGAAATAATTCTTTGAATTTACAGTAGGTCAAATCATCTTCTTGTATGTATTTTCACATTTTTCATGCCCTCCCACCATATATCATCTTTTACTTTCAAGTTGAATGTGGCCACCTTCGCCTTCATATTCTCATAATAATTGTGAATTTTGAAGAACCTCCTCATCCCTAGCAATAAATCTTATGCATATTTAGATTTCTTCATTTCACCGTTAAAAATAGGGGGTTTAACCTTCTTAAATTCCTCTGGCATGTGATATGCCTCCTTCTTGTTCTAAATATGATTCCTTCTAGGGTATGAATCAAATTTTTGTCTATGATTACTAGCTCCCCTCTTATGGGTAATCACTGGAGCATCTCCTCTCATTGTATCATCACTTTCGTACCTATGTCTCTTCCTAGGACGACTTTCATCTACTCCAATTGTCTCTTCCTCTGCTCACCTGTTCCTCTATCTATTTCCGAAGTTGGCTCCCAGTACATGTTTCCCTTGCCTCTGAAATTTCTAAAGGCTCTACAAGATGAAAACGTTGACTTCTTCTTGCCTTCCTTGTCTCTTGACCAATCTTTCATTGTCAACTTTGTAAGTCCTTAGTTCGACCCTCAAGATCCAAAGTGTGTGTACTCGGTTGGGAGAGTCTCCCTCTCCCCCTACCAAATTGACCTCTCCTATCCGAATGAAATTTCTTCGGGCTCATGTTAGATTTGTATGAACTGTACTCAACCATCTTATTGTTCATTCCCTCGTTCTGTGGGTGTCAGTGCACAAAACTATTAGATAAATCAAATAGAGAAGTAGCATGCAAATTTGATCTAGAATTGTATGCTCCCCGTACTGAATAACACAATTATTAAGGTTTATGAATATATATGATAATTTTAATCAATTTTTGTTAATACATTATCTGTGCATGTGCAATTTCATAATCAAGTAGCCATATAAGCATTTTTCACCTTGAAGCCCAATGTTGGAAACTTGGCTCTGATATCACTTCTAACACACCTCCTTGCATTCCTGAACATAAGGAGGTGGTTATTATTTAGAATAGACTCCCAAGGTGCGGTTATGAGAATGGGGTTTAGAAGTTTCTCAAATTATTTTTATTTTTTGAAGTAAAATACTCGAAATTATAATATGAGGAAAAAGTTTTGTCTCTCTGGAATTGTAATGTTACTAGTAAACACCTATTCTCAAGTATTAAATTTCATTTTTGAAATTTCCAAGATAATGATGGAATGTTGTTAAGGTATCTTAGGTCGAATCTTGAAAGATAATAGTAACTCTACAACATATCACTACCTATATTTCAACTATACGATCCTTCAACTTCCAACTTCCTAAGTTCAAAACTTTGAAAGATGATGGTAAATATACATACTTATCAATACCTATGCTTCATACTTCAACAAATTTCTACAGTAAATGCACTGCATAGTGATACTAGTGACAATATGTTATGCTTGTTACAAGGTGAGAAGTTAACTGCAATTTCTAAAATTGCTCAACTGTAAAGGCCTTCAACAACTTCCAAAGTGTGAATTTACTACACAATGACACTTGCCAATTTGTTTTTCATCCCAATTAATAATGTGAGTGAAGTCCATCAATATCCAACTCATGAACTATAACAAAATAATTTCATATAAAAACACCTTTAGTGATGGATCAACTTAGCTAAAGGACATTTGTAAGTTTTTGTGTAAGAAGGACCTGTAAATCTTATTGGTTGTAGTTGTACATGTTAACAAAATAAAGTTGGATCTATTTATATTTAATAAAACTATTCATTTAGATTCAATCAAACTATTCATTCGAGAACCAAACTATTCTTGAGGGGGAAACAACTTAGCTGAACAATTGTAAATATGTATGTAAGGCAATACAAAAAAATATATGCATCTAACAAAATAAAATCCAACATGGAAATTTTGGACGTGGAAAATATATATTTTTCTTCCCAACAACCTACACTTTTGTATAAATGAAGGAAAAAATTAAAACATATTAAAATAACCATCTTCCCTCTAGCATAGATAAAAACCTAAACAAAAAAAATTTATACACAATTCTCAATATACTCATTTCATACTAGTAAACATCTCTTTCATATACTCAAATGTTGGAAAGATTAAATTGAATTTTGATTAAGTATGTATAGCCCTTGGCCTCTCTGAAGGGATTACAGACCATATCACTGAGTAAAGAGGAAATAGTTGGTCCTCGACAACATTCAACTAATGGTGGTATGAAAAGTTATTGCAAAACTTGATTAGTTTGATTTGAAATATGCAATACTAGTTATAGATGTTGCTGCCAAGCATTGTAACAAAACAAATTAAACCCATAATTAGATAGAAAGAGTAGAAAATATAACATAAACCAAATCTATTTTCAAAAGATCAAAAACATTATTTGTCTTTATTGAGCAAACCCAACCCACATTTAGCCTAAATAAGTGAGGGTAGGTAACATTATTACAAGCAAGAAATAATCATATAGCTAATTGTTTTCATTATTTTCTATGTTTGTATGTATGCTAAGTTATATACAAACTATAATGAGCACAACATAAGGGAGAGAGAAATTACTATGACCTAAGCTTTCAACCTCGTACTAAAAAGAATAAGGCCACCCCACAATTGTTGCTTTTTCACTTGTTTATGTAACAATATATCGTTTTCTACAACCCATACATCGATCATCATTCTGAAATTTATGACTACATAAATATGTAAGATGATTCTCCAACGATATACAAATATGGTAGTACATTGTTTGGAATAAGAGCAAAGGGTAAATTTGATCAATATAGATGGGCACAACCTGACTTCCATTTGGGTACAAAAAACTTGTACGTTGTCAATGATACCCACTATCTCTTCAACTACAGAATTCCCTACACCATGTTGAAATGAAAATTAGTCACCTACAAAGGGTGACCCTTTTGTTTTCTAATTACAAAGTAGCATTGGACTCAAAAGATTCATAACCAAAAATCTAATATATAAGGTTAGTATTCTTCAGTGTCATGAAGTGTTGAAAAATTCATAGAATATAATACAACTCCAAGGCACATTAATAAATAAAATTAGATGCTCTAAAGCTCTTACATTAGAGACCCTATACTAATAAGATATAATGGATCCTTAAATGATCATATTTTTGGACCACACATGCCAAAATAAGGAAGGATTCCAACCACAACTCTTGCATCATATTAGTGTTTCCTAAGAGTAAAAATGCACAAAAAAACTGTATATTATCTGATGATGAAATGATAAGCTACGTATGATTATTTTACTAAACCCATATTGAGATGTTAAGTGAAGTTACATTGGACTACGAATTGACATGTAATGCTTAATTACACATCATTCTTCCTACAAATCACACAATACTTCGAATTTGTAACCATACACAGACAAATGCCTTGTAAACAGTCCAGACATATTATATATTAGTCCAATTATGTGTTCCATCATGCATAGTAAACAAGACACATGCTTCTATATTCAGTCTAGAATTCACACATAGTGCTGAGAATACATATCATATTACATTCAAATCAATATTTATTCAAAACACGTATAAACGTGACTTAAAAATGGTTGTCCCAACATGTATGATAAATAATACAGTCACGTGGTTGATTGTTAATAAGGAACTCAACATACATGTAGATTTCACTATGTGATTTTCAAGAGAATGGGTACTTGGACAGGGACAATGATTTTCCTCCCAACCACAAACAGACTGCCAAGTAACTTCTCATGTGACTGTCACCCCCTATCTTTAACAGACTTTTCTAATGACCAAACAACTAGATTTACCAGGGATTCGAGAGGACTTATATACCTCCACCCTTCTGGCATAAAGGTACTCAATTACAAGCTGGTCCAAGGAATCTAGAGGCAAGCCACCATTGTTGGCGAGAGAACCAGTCTCGTAGAGAAGACCTGAGTTCAGGGTTAAGGGCCAACAAGGTTTTTTTCCATAGTCTAGATTCATGCCGGCATTTGCACTTTTCTCCGAAGGGCAGAGAGTCTCACCCGAGGTGTGCCGCGACCTTACTATGACAGGGAGTAGATCGGTATCACCCCAGCAACATCCATACAGTTGAATCAAAGCCAAACCAAAGTCTTAGACAGTCATAACACAACATCCCATAACATATACCTTTCAGTAAAATAGTCAGACTAATGATAAATAAAAGTTTAAACGGAGCTTATAACATCATTCATTCACCTCATAACAAGTACTCGGAACAACACTCCTGAATATATTAATCATCAGCCTTTAGTGGCGAACTATTACAAGGCTTAGCTATATGAGCATAAACAGAGTAGAATACAATATGTCCTATCAGACAGAGAGAAAACATAGTAACCTAGAGGAGAGGAGAACAGTGCAACCCAGACAGATCTCTCCTACGGCTCCCTGTTGCCTATTCCCGTCTGCGCCAACCTCCCTATCCATTGGCTGGCTGCCTATTTGTCCTGCTGCCAGTGCGACTGACAGTTCCTCCTTTCTTCTCTCTTGGTTGTCTTTCATTTATTTCTGTTCATCAGGATTTCACTGCTTGTTTCCTTCCGTACTCTTCCACCATCTATGCTTTCTCCCGCAACAGCCGCAACACCTGTCCTCTGCTCCTTCGCAACCTTGACACCTTTTTGCCTACCGAGGTTGCGTTCCACCACATACTCGCCACAACTCAAAATCTATTTAATTTCAAAACAAGGGCTCCAACAGGCCCTGACCACATCCTTTTGACTAGCCCTGAGTCATTTGTCATGTGCTGTCTCCACTTCCATGGGTCCACTCGACCCTGTGCCCTGTTCTGGCTGCATGCCTCCTCCCGGTTGTCCAAACAAGGGCCCCAACTCTGGGACTGGTTAGAGCTGAAGCTTTGAGCTCTTGGAAGGTTGCCATGGCCTGCTGCCACCCTTGCATCAACTCATCAGTATCAGTCATGATTTTTGTGACAACTTCCTCCCTGGCATTCGGCGGCAAGGCACCGAACATTGTGTTGATCTGAGTGTCGGCCTCAGAGGCCAATTGCTGCATCATTTGTGCGCTGAGTTTTACTGGCTGCCGAAGCTCCCGGATGGCCTGCTTGGCCGCCATTGAAGTCTCCTCTATTTGTTGTATTTGGACCTCTAACACATCCGCCTGGGCGTAGAGTTGGTCCAGTCTAGTTGGGTCCGTTGCTTCCTGTATTTACTTAGAGATCTGTTGTAGTTGGGATGTGATTGGTTGTGCTTTCATAGTAAGGGCCGTTGAGCATTCTTGCAGACCCTTAAGTAGGTCGTATGCATCTTTGGCTGCAGTAGTCAGAACTTCCTGCATCTTTGTTACTTGGCCCTATCTCTCTAATATTTGTGCTGAGTATACAACTGCTGGGTTGAGCAATGTGGGTCGGGCTACCAATGCCGCCTTGAGTTCCGCATTTTCATGGTGAAGGTTTGAATATGCCACCCTGAGGTGGATCGCCCACCCTACTACATCCGTCTCCTGCATGTCGTCTGGTATTTGACTACTGTGGGCCGCCACTGCGGGCCATACTTCCCTGAAAACCCTGGTTGTACATGTAGCTTCTCCTTCTCCATTGTCAGCTGCTCACGTTGTTCAGTAAGCGTGCTTATCTGCTGCTGTTGTTCACATTTCTACTGTAGTTTCGAGTGGAGCTTCTCGGCCTGCTGTGCTGCCCTTTGAATGAAATGGTACAGCTGAGCTATCCCCCATGTGTCCATGCTTTCAGCCCCGGAGGTACACTGATCTGGAATTCACTCCCAGAGTGGTTGTCCACTGGAAACCGATCTTACTGACTGGTCTTGAGGTGACTGTGGCAGAGTTTGCTGTGGTGCAGAGTCCGCCATATTTAGATTTGGTCACCCCTCTTAATCTGCTCAGTTGGGTGGTTGGAGCAGAGTATGCTCGGGGAGAGGCCGAGCCGCGTCTTCGATTGTCTGCTCTAACTAATTGATGAGGTTGGTAAAAGTAGTTTGTGGGACCACGGTTGGGTTAAATAGGGGCACCACTTCCGTACCCGAGTTAACCTCTGTCCCGTGGTCCCCATTGAGTATTCTTCTGATAATTGGATTAGACATGGTGGCGGATGAGGTGGATGGTGCGAAGCTGTGGGGCTCTCGAGAGATGGATGAGTTGGTGGGTGGGAGTTGATATGGATGGGGTGGCGATATGCAGATGTTCAGAAAATCAAAGGGGTTTATGGGGGTGTGGGGTGGCAATCCACCTACTTCTTCTGTCTCAACTATCTGTTCTTCTTGGATCAATACCCCCGCGCTTAACTGTTGAGGTGGATCCTCTCCTATGAGGTCAACCACCGGACTGGATTCTGCAACCTTGGCCCTTTTGGCCTTCGATGCCGCTGCTGGCTTAACAACTTTACTCTTCCCTGCCAGCGTCTTGGTTGTTGGGGGTGGTGAGATGAACTATACATTGGGGATGGGTGCAAAGATGGAGGTGGTGCTGGGAGATGGGTTAGACTGGGAGACCTGGAATTCTGAAGAAGTTGGGAATGGAGTAGCACTACTTTCTAGTACCTGAACTACTTCATTAAAGCTTCTTACCTTCGTGTTCAATTGTTGAATGATCGGGAAGAGCTGCAGGTTTGACATCCTGTTTGCTGCTTCCTCCGACGTTTCTCCTGGCAACCGGTGCGGCAACATTCCGTCAAAGATGTACATGTACACTCCCTCCCTGATCTCCATTGCCACTCCTGGCCACGAACAGACCTCTATGTGGAAAGCCGCTTCATCAATTTAGAACTTCAGAGGCCTCATCTGGAACGTTGTTTCTGGTACACAAGTGGGTTTAAGGAACGTATGCTTGTGCGTGACTCCAAACCATACTTGCTCACTATATCCATCCAATAGGTTCCTTGGGATTCTCTGTTGACTGATTACAACATCGACCATTTGGTCGTACAAACTCCTGAAGGCTTCTGCATTTACTTCCTTGGTGCTAGGGTCCCCAGACACCTTCCATGGTAAAAACTTCATTGCCACCGGCTGGTCTTCTGCTATCTCCACTGGTATCTTGATGATGGGGAAGGTCCATTTCCACATGGCCAACACCATTATCAAATACCCGTAGATAAACCCAGTTGCCCTCTCATAGTTGTCTTCACAAGCCTCGAACAGTTCCTTCAGCAGGAAGGAGCACCAGTTTAGCCTGGTCCCTTGGAAACAGTGCTCCGCAACCGAAATTGTGTCTAATGTGCATTCTCCTTTGGTGTAATGCCTCATTGTCTTGCTGGCAAAGAGATAGCAAGTGAATATGATCTATGGCCTGTTAATTAACTCAATTTTTGCTCCCTTTCCTCCTCTTCGGGTGCCATACTTGGCATAGTAGTCTGTGTCTCCTGACTTCTTCACCCTTTTCGATATAGTTTGGAACGTTGAAGATACGTCCCTTCCTTCCTGCGATAGTCTTGTAAACCTATGAATGTCTTCGGTATGAATCAGGATTTCCTTTCCCAGCCACAGAGAGCCATTCTGGATCCTGCTCAACAGAAATTTGGTGCACTCCATCGCGGCGCCTGTAATCCCAAATACTGGTAAGTTTCTTAAATTCATTATTGTAGACTGTTGGATACCCCTGAACTCAGGCAGGACTCTTGTTGCTGCCCATCCTACTTCTATCGTATAATTCTCCATGTATACCTGTCTTTTTAGCGCAGGAAACTCAAAGGAATCTGTGAGGTCTGCGTCGACTAAGGTCACACTGTCATAATTTTCGACGAGGGACTCCATTTTCTGAATTCTTCTGTCCAGCTCTTGTTCCACGAATGCTGGGCTTACTCTTGTCATCTTAGCTCGCTGCTGGTATACCTGAATAATAGTTCTCTGTCTTTTCTCTTGAATCTCTTCTTCCGGACGCCTTCTATGCTCTGGTTCTGATCCAACTTCCCTTGCTCTTTCGGAGGTTTCTACTCTAACTCGGATTTTTCTGGCATTCTCGCGCTTCTCTGCATGCAGGTTATGTAAGTAACCGGCATGGATGAGGTTGATGAGACCTCATAAATAATTAATGTTTCCCTAGCTTCTCCTGCGGCTACAATCATGCGATCAGTTAGCTGCTGAGGTGGGTTCCGAAATTGTTGATTGTGGTTTTGGGATTTGGGCAAATGCGACGGCTGGTGGTTATGTCTAATTATGGAAAATTTATTACAGTATGGATAATGCTAATTATGGCAATTATTTCCAAATCTTGGTGATCCTACGGACTGACACTGGTACTACGCTTAATGATGATGGGTTGATGTTCGGCACACTTTTCTTTCTAACGTGGACGACATGCTGGACACTACCCCTCCCCAACCACTATTGGTTGTGTTGCGGTCTCCACAACTTAACTAAAATTTAGTTTATTATGGTGAACCTATCTATTCTCGTCTCAGGTGCGAGAGAGTTATTGAATCTAATCTACCCTACTGACTCCCCTTGGTTGCGAGAGTTATTGAAATTGAAATGAACAACTTACTCTTGGTAGGGCTTTAGGCGTGCGTCGTTGGCCCATCCTTGTAGAACTTGGCCATTCAACTGTGCCAATAGACTTGCTGACTGTTTGATTTCTATGAAGTGAAATGGTCCCAGCCAGTGCATCTGTAATTTTCCTAGGAACTTCTAGAATTTACTATCGTAGAGTAGAACCTTTTCTCCAATTTGAAAAGTCTTGCGTTTGATATGTCGGTCGTGCCAAGCTTTCTGCCTCTCCTTTTCTACCGTCTGATGAAACTCTGCAAGGAATCATCCTTCTTCAAGTTACTGTAGCTCGTGCAATCGCTATTTTAAGGATTCCTCTTCAGATAGCTGCAGTGTTGTTGCGATTAGAAGGCTTGGTATGATGAATTCTGTTGGGACTACCGCTTCTCTTCCATAAACTAGCTGGAATGGCGTTTGGTTGTGTAGTGATTTTACAGTTGTGTGGTATGCCCACAGGGTTGCTGGTATCCGTTCGTCCCAATCATCGTGCTCCGCGTTGCATATCCTCGTCAAACCTTTTTTCAGAATCTTTTTAAATGCTTCCACTGTGCCATTTGCCTGCGGATGATACAGACTGCTTTTATGGTGTTGTATCAAGAATCTCTGCAGGAGGGACTTAATGGTGTCATTGATGAAATGTGTACCCTGGTCATTGGTCAAGCTTTTCGGACACCCAAATCGGCTGATTATATTTTCAAATATGAATCTAGCAGCGGTTTCTGCCGTGCAGTTCCTTACTGGCAGAGCTTCTTCCCACTGCGTCAAGTAGTTGGTTGCCATTATTATGTACCTTACTTTTGAATATCTTGCAGTCGGCATAATTAGCCCTACAAAATCGACTGCCCATTTCTCGAATGGCTACAGTACTTTTATGGGATGAAGCGGAAGCTCATCCCTATGAGAGGGTCATCCTGTCCGCTGACATACGTCACATTTCTGAACATATGCTTTACTGTCCCTGTGCATTGTTGGCCACCATAATCCTGCTTGTAGTACTTTGCATGTTGTTGTTTTAGCCCCCACATGCCCTCCTGCAACACCACTGTGGCTTTCCCATAGTACAACTTCCCTTTCATGGTCCAAGACACATCTTCGAAGAACTTGGCCTAGCCCCAGTTTGTATAGATGTCCAGCTATCAGCTGATATTCCGCAGCTCGAACTACTAGATGCTTTTTCTGTGTTGTAGTATATTCCTGCGGACACCGTCCAGTGGTGAGGTAGATTTCTATTTCATTCAGGTAATCCGGGATGGCTTCTACTCTGAAAAGATCAGCATCCGGCAATTGATCGTCTAGAGATCCTCCATTTTCTCCATTCTCTATTTGGGACAAGTGAGCAGGCCCTACGTTAAGCCTTCTGGGTTTTACAATTACTTTAAATGTGAAATCTTGGAAAAGTAGGAGCCATCGGCAGATTCTCCCTTCTAAGACTGGCTTGTTTACTAAGTATTTTAATGCGGAATGATCCGTGAAAAATTTGAACTTACCTCCCAGTAGGTAGTGGTGGAATTTCTGGCGAGAGTACACCATTGCCAATGCATCCCGCTCTGTTGTTGTGTAGTTGCATTCTGTTGTTGACAGCTTGCGACTGGCAAAATATTTGGGGTGATCGACTGAAGTGTCCCCCGGTTGAGCTAGGACCACACCGAGCGCAATGCCGGATGCGTCAATGTGTACATGGAACTGTTTGTCCCAGTTCGGGTGGACTAGTATTGGCGCACTCGCCAATTTTTCCTTTAGCGTGTCCAGTGCCTCCCTGCAAATTTCCGTCCATTGGAACTGCTCCGATTTCTTCAATATTCTTTCTAAGGATGCTGTTATTTTGGCGTAGTTGCGAATGAAACGTCGGTAGTAACTTGTGTGGCCCAGCAGTGACCTTAGATGTTTTATGGTTTCTGGCGCCTCCATATTGACAATCACTGCTACTTTGGCCGGGTCTACACAGACACCTTGGTTACATACCACGTGCCCCAGTAGTGTTCCAAATGGTACGACAAATATACACTTCTTCAGGTTCAGTGAGATCTGCAGTTGTCGACACCTACCAAACATTACTCTCAACAGGCTCGCGTGATCCTTCTGTATGCTATACATAGTCCAGTCATCCATATATACTTCTAAGAACTTGTGGATATATTCTCAGAACGCCGCTATCACAATGCGAGAGAAGACTGCAGGTGCATTCTTCAATCCGAATGGCATCACATTGTATGCGAAAGAGCCCCATTCCGTGGTAAATGTTGTCTTTCTCTTGTCTTCCTCTAATATTCTTACCTGATGGTAACCTGAGAAGCCATCAGTGAATGAGTATGCCTCGTTCCCTGCAATGTTGTCGAGGACTTCGTCACTGAATGGAGTAGGGAACAGATCATGGATACAAGCATTGTTTAAGCTTCTGTAATCCACTTAGACTCATATCTCTGATTTATCCTTTTTTCTTTGTATAACTATGGGGCTTACCCATTATGCCTCTTCTACAGGGAATATTAGTCCGACTTTTAGCATTTTTTCGATCTCTGCTTTCACTTTTTCCTTTACCCTTGGGTTTAGACGATATGGTCTATGTTTTACAGGCCTTGCATTAGGCTTCAGTATTATCCTCATTTCTCCCATATCTCCTCTTATGCCTTTGATATCTACTACGGATGAAGGAAACAAGTCCTCATATTCCTTAAGTAGACTGAATATTTCCTTCGTTGTTTGTTCGTCCTAGTAGTCTCCAATGGTCGCCAGCTTAGGTTTGTCTTCTGTTCCGATATTTAATTTTTTTTTTCTGAGGGGTAACAGGTGGATACCTTTCGTAGTTGGTTCTTCTTTGATGTCTCTCTCCCCCTATGTTTCTTCAAAATACAGGTGCCTGAGATCTTGCAGATTGTCATCGTCCATATCACTATTAATCTGTTGACATGCCACCTTTTGATACCTTGGTACAGAAATGACTGCTCATCCATCAGTCTACTATTAAGGAAGAACAATACCTGTTTGATAGCTTGCAAAGCCTGTGTAACCTTTTTTTTTTTTTTTTCCGTGAAATGTGAAACACTGTATGAATTTCTCCGTAACTTCCTGCCAATTGTTGGTCCCTCTTCTTTTTTCTTCCATCAAGTACTAGGCCTTTGGGATTACGTCCAGGGAGTGGATAAATGTGTGGACCCACAGTTCTTTGGGATATCGATTAGCTGTCCATTGTGCTTCACATTTCATCAGATGGTTTCTGGGATTTGCGTTCCCTTAGTACCGGTCCTTACCTGTGGGCCCCTCCTCCTCTTGAAATTTGGCTTTTAGTGCTGCTGCCACCTCATCCCTTCGCGTCAATGAGTTGCAATGGTTACTCCACCATCTTGCAGATGTGGACTGTAATGCCATGTCCATCAAGGGTACTCTGTGGCCTTTTGGTACCATGTTTTCTATCTTGGCTATGAAAACACTTACAACATTCATATATGACAAGATTGGGTATCCATGAATTTCGGCCCCAATCCAATTGACTCTTGCAATGTTGGCACATCTCCTTGTATTTGTTTCATAGCCTCCTTGCTGCCAATCGTCCCATGCTATTTATGATCCTAATTTCGAGCTTTGGATGCTTCTCCAACTTACCAAGCCTTCTACTATCGGGTTGATGTAATCTTCCCTTCTTCCGACGGTCATTTGGTAGAGATGGTCCAAGAGATGAGAATCTTCCTTATTATCCACAGTCTCTATATATCTTGGTCCTTGGTAGGGGTCGAGTGGCTGAGTGAATTTGATTTCCCCATCCTCGAAAATCATCATTTCTTTTTTTAGATCAATTATCGCAAAATTTTCAAAAGCCCAATCAATTCCCAACAGTGCAGGGTATGGAACCTTATCTCCCATGATGTCGATGACTTCAAAGTCCGTAAATGTCTTTACCCCCTCAATTTCAACTTCAACCTCCTCTAGTCGACCGATGGGAACAATGCAATACTGGTTCGCCATCCGAAGTTGAATTGGAGAGTATGTCAATCTTGGCTTCCCTAATGCCTCCCAAGTTTTCCTTGGTAAGATGTTGACATCAGATCCCAAATAAAGCATGGTATCTTTAATCTGGAACACTGCCACTTGCGTGTTCACTCGAAATTCCTTTCCCATCCTTCGTTTTTTTCTCTTTATTCTCTAAACATATTTTTGGTCTACTTCCACTGATTCTTTTGCTCCCGTGTTCTGTTTTAGCACCCCTTCTAGGTTCTACTTCAGCCATTCTAGCATTGGTGCATTGTTAACAATCTTCAGGAACAGGTGGAACCACTCCTGGATTAGGGTTTCAGAAGTATTCAGCGCTTCATTGTCTTCCTGAATATTTTGTAGCTCGATTCCTTTGTTTCCCCCCAAGTGGGCGAACATTTCTGCTGCTTCCTGAAATAATTGTTGTTGTCGTTCTGGTTTGATCAATAGCTTTAGGGATGCTGGCCTGAACAATTTCATTGGGTCCATAGCATGTGCATCCTCCCCTGTTCTTTTGCCACCCCGTGTTACTATGGCCACATTTTTCATTGTTTGAGTTCCCATTATCCTGGGTTTTGCATTTACTAGATTCGCCCCCCTCTGTCTAGCTCTTTCCTCCCATCTTTTGATGAGCTCCGAGCACTCTTCTGTTGCGTGTGAGTTAAACCGGCACTGTGAACACCAGGGTCTCCTAGGGAGTGGACATTCTCTAGCCACATGTCCTTCCTGATCATAGTTATAGCATCTTATTGGACCTCTACCTCCTGCTCGACCTCCTCTTCCTCGGGGAGCTTCGTTTACTATGTATGATGGCCAGTCCAGTTGCTCCGCCAGCGCGTCCAGTGCTCGGAATTGCTCTATGCTATGGGTGGTCGAAGCAAAAAATTCACAGTATATATTATTTGGAACATTGGAATATTTCTGTAATATCGGACACATGCGAGGTTGATGGCCCATACTTTTGCATACTTCACAATACTCGTTGGTGGCTGGGATTTGTTGTGCAGGGAACCCTTTGTATTGTTGTTGCGGTGGGTATATCCCTTGGGTATTGATTTGTGCAACCCCTCCCAAAGGTGGAGCCCCTTGTGCTCCTACAGCTAATGTCCCCACGGTTTTGCCCCGCAATCGGGGAATTCCGTTGCTACATGCCCCTCCATGAGACAATGCGTGCACCATACATTTAGTCTCGGTGGTCGCATGGGTTTCATTTCCTTGATTTTTTCTGTTAGACTGGTTATTTGATGCTGCAAACCCATTATCGAGGGGTCCTGTGTTGGAAATGTTGTCATTGATGGCAAAGGATTTGGAAAAGGAGGAGATGGCAAAGGAAATTACAAAGGAGGAGCACCTGAAACAACAACAAGGCAGCAAAGAGGTAGTAGACGTAGCAAAAAGAGAAGCAAGGAGCAGAGGAAGCAGTGAATTGAAGCAGAGACAAGCAGTGAATTGTAGCAGAGTTGTCCTGAGACAGAGTAATGCAGATAGAAAGGCCACTGTTTAATACAAAGGTTAGTTTCTGAGTTATGGACTATTATTGGAAGTGTTAAAATCAGTTGAAGCTTGTCAATTTTACTCTGGAGCCATAGGGAAGAGCTGCAGAGGGTGGTGTACTAAATATCCTTGGACAAAATTTTTAGAAAGGCCATCTACTGAAGACCAGGCCGGAGATGAATGTAAGTGATTCCATATATATATATATATATATAAGAATTCATTCCTGAACCAGATGTGCATTGTCGGAACTAGTCCTGTGTGAATATACCTGAATTCAATAGATATATGGTAATCTATGAAATAGGCTCTGAGATGAAACCCTGCAATTAAAGGAAGAATCGATGTCAATTAAGGTTGATTTTATGTTTCGAATTAAATGCGATTAAGGCTGGAGAAGTTAATTGAAGTATTTTCTGTATCGAAATTCCATGGGAGGCCGAAGAGAATAACTCTGCAATAGGAACCTTTGTTTATATGTGAACCTCTGTTTATATTAATGCTGCATAAAATTTCATTAATGGTGTCGACCAGAAGTAATTCAAGAGCAAAGTCGTGAATTGGAGTGGTTCAGTGCACAGTCGTAGGCGGAGTTAATTACAAGATAATGTTGAAGCGTTGACGGAACCTTGAGCGAAGAGGAGCGGAACCTTGCGGATGAACAATGAACGCGGGTTAAGGCTGGAAGCGGTTTGTATTGCACCACCTTTACAGCAAAAGTGGTATTCAAGAGATTGGGAGTGATTCCATATAATGAGCGACACGCGTCCCTGAACAAATCTGCAAAACCACCATCGCACGTTAATGTACGACCAAGGAAGCTGCGCAATATTGTTGAGCGTCGTCGATCTGGAGGGGAGTCATCGGACGGTGGCCGTATGAGGAAGGTGGGCGAAGGATAACCACGGTACGGTGCGAGTATGTGATTGGGTTGTTGATTATATATGTGGGCCCAAGGCTAAATTATATTGATTGGGACTGTTCGACTAAGGTTAGATGGATATATATTACTGTTGGGTTTTAATATAAGTCAGTGGTGCGTGAATGTATGTAAAAATTGAAGTGGGGAATATATTTTACGAGGAAATCATGAGCATGTAATAGTATATCTAAGTTTGTATATATATAAAGTTGATGCGTCGGGGTTTAAGCCAAAGTCAAGGATACTATGCAGCATTTCAAACACTGGTAGAAAAATGTATAATATATGGGTATATTACGTTTATAATATGGTTGCATAACCATAGATGAATGAGAAACTATCAAAGCTTCCACATAGTTCTAGAGTATCCTGATATGTTTATTGAAATTTCCAGTTCAGCAGTAGAATGATAAATTGCACAGCAGTTATATTAAAAGGCAGTTGTACATACAGTAGTTATATAACTGCAATGAACAGGGAACTGAATAAAAGAGAAAACAAAAAAGAGAGTGAGGTTGGATGAATGAGGAAGGAAAAGAGGAAGAGAGGAGTGCTATTCGAAATAAACACTGTAATTGAATGAATGTTTTTAACTGTTTATATTGTTTGTGATGTAATTGGCAAGTCTCCGGAGAAAGATAAAATCCCACTATAAAGTTGAAATGGTACATTTTTTCTGAGTAAATTGATAAAAGAGAAGAGAAGGCAAAATTGAAGAAAAAGAAATAATCAAGCAGATATGAAGATTGGAGTACAGTAAAAGAAATCAAAGGTACAGAATAGAGCTGATATCCAAGGTAAATCAGCAAATGTTTCTTTATGAAAAAGAGGGAGTTGAAGCTTCCTTGCAAGTTGTAGCTTGCAAAATTTGAGGTTGGAGCCTCCTGTAGGTTGGTGCTTACGGAAAACCAGTGGTGAGAGGGAGTTGGAGCTTACCTTTACATCACAACAATAATAAGATGTGGTTTTCTCCCTTTATGGGTTTCCACTTATATCTGGTGTCTCTGTGCATGATGTTTATGTGTTGATCTGGTTTATATCATATGTTTAATACTTGTTGCTCTCATATTAAGTCTGTTGTTATATTATATTAATGCTTGCTGCTCACATTCTAAGACTACTCACATATTAAGTTGAATATGAAATGAAGGTGCAAGTGAGTTTTATGAAAAAGTTTTAAAATTCCATGAATGTGTTAAACTGATTCACCCCCCCCCCCCCCCCCTCTCAGTTTAACTAAGGGTTCAACATCCTGTACTGCTGCTCCCCCCTTGAACTCTTGTGGGTAACCCGCCATGGCTTCTATTTTCATTTGCCTGCACCAGGGCATCCTGCAATGTGTCGATCCTTTGTTGAGTCAATGGAGTTTGGGTCAAAGGTAGTAAAGCCCTAATGAACCAATCCCTCTGATGGTTTGGATCAATTGGATAGCTGAGTTTCCCGATGGCATCCTTGAATCTCTGCATCAAATCCCAAGCAGTTTCTCCTTCTCTCTGCTTGATCTCCCACATCTCTGATAGGCCTTGTTGGTCTGTTTGAGGCAGTTTTAATTCCTTAATGAAATCCCTCTTTACATCAGCCATTGCTGGATTTGGGTGAGCCTCCGACCATTTCATAAAAAATCGCAGGGCTCTCTCCCTAAGAGTGGTCTGAAACTCTATTAAATTCCCAAAATCTGGTGTCTTTCGTGCCCTCCAGATGGCCTCACAGAGATACCAGTGTTGTTCGACATCGTCGTTCCCTTTCCCAGAGAATTTTGGGTACCATGTGAGTGATCCCATCATGTTCACTTGAATAGGTGTTACTAAAATGAATCTGTTGGATCCTAGTTGTGAGATGGGGCCACTAGCAATCCCACTACTAGTTTGTGTTCCAGTTGGAGACTGAACACTGGGAAATCTGCTTAATTCACGTAACTTAACAAAAATTTCACTTATGGGCTTGTAGAGCACCAGGGGAAGGTTGGGACTAGAGCTACTTGAACTGTGGGGACTAGGAATACCTTGAGATATGGACGTCGGCCTTTCTTGAAATAGCTGCTCCATTGCAACATGCATCTCCACATCGGACACCTCCTCTGGGCATGCGTCTATACCTTCTTCGTCAGAATTCTTTCCTTTCTTCGTCTGTGCTAGACTCCTATACACCTGCAACACTTCTTTCGTGACCCCTCCTATTTCTTGGGGACCCACCTGACCTTCCATTCCTTTTGTCATCTGAGGCGCCTCCTCTTTGTTCCTTCAACTACTTTGCTATCTCTTCAACTCCTTCATCACCCTCTATCACCACCTTTCTGCAATTTGATCCCTCCGATGTGCTCGCCGCTCCCTGAGCCTATTGGCGGTCTCGACTTCCATACCCCTACTTCCCCTTCTCACGGTTCTTGTAACATATCTCCCTTAGTCCCTTCCCCAAGCACTGGAAGGTTTACGCTTCCATCTATGCTTTTTGGAATCCCATCAATCCTTTGTCTACCATCAATGCCTTGATCCACAAGGGAATCTCCTTCAGCAATTTCCCCCTTAACCCAGATCTGAAGGTATCTTCTACCCTTGAGAAAGACTGCTAGCACTCGGCTGCAAACTCTACTATATATCCTTCCAAAGTAGATTCCACCAAAAAATCTACAGCTTGGGTTAAGTCGGTGCTTAACCGATGAAGGGCCACCAGATCCTCATGCGCCCACTTGCAATTTATCTTCTGCGACTTTTCCTTGACGATCTTGGTCTGAAGCCTCCACAACCAATTGTAGAGTTATTATGGGAACTTTCCCAAAAATATTTTGTAGGTATCACTAGCAGAGTCGGATAATAGAACCAAGTTTTTAATCGTTTTCTCCTTCTATCGTCTCAGCTTAGCCTACTGAGTCATGAAATGACCTAAGTGGTTATCCCACCAGCTTCGTATTTCTCTTTCAAAGATCTAAGATACCATGATCTAGCTCCCAAATGTGTTTTCAGGTCCCGACAATGGAAACATTTTTTGGCAAGAGAACAGGTCTCGCAGAGAAGGCTCGAGTTCAGGGTTAAGGGCCAACAAGGTTTTCCGTCGTAGTCTAGATTCACGTCGGCATTTACATTCTGCTCCGAAGGGCAGAGAGTCTCACCCGAGGTGTGCCGTGACCTTACTGTGATAGGGAGTAGATCGGTATCACCCCAACAACATCCATACAGTCAAATCAAAGCCAAACCAAAGTCTTAGACAGTCATAACACAATATCCCATAACATATACCTTTCAGTAAAACAGTCAAAATAATAATAAATAAAATTTTAAACGGAGCTTATAACATCATTCATTCACACTCATAACAAGTACTTGGAACAACACTCTTGAATATATTAATCATCAGCCTACAGTGGCGAACTATTACAAGGCTCAGCTATATGAGCATAAATATAGAAGAATACAATACGTCCTATTGGGCAGAGAGAAAACACAGTAACCTAGAGGAGAGGAGAAAAGTGCAACTCAGACAGAGCTCTCCTACGGCTCCCTGTTGCATATTCCTGTTTGTGCCAGCCTCCCTATCCATTGGATGGCTGCCTATTTGTCCTACTGCTAGCGCGACTAACAGTTCCTCCTTTCTTCTCACTTGGCTGCCTTTCATTTCTTTCTGTTCATCGGGAGTTCACTACTTGTTTCCTTCCACGCTCTTCCTCCATCTATGCTTTCTCTCGCAATAGCCGCAACACATGTCCTCTGCTCCTTCACAACCTTGACACCTTTCTGCCTACCGAGGTTTCGTTCTGCCACGTATTCGCCGCAACTCAAAATCTGTTGAATTTCAAAACAAGGGCCCCAACAACCACCACCCACCAGCTAGTGAGGGACTCTAGAGGTGAGAACCTCCATCCTCACTTAGTTCAAGGACCCATAGGTTTTCCTCAACCCTGTGTTTGCTACTTTAGTAGCTCCACCTAGTGTAGGGAGTCTAGAGTCTATTTTAGTTTGGGTACACTAGAAAGGAGGCTAGTCCAGGAGAGCTAGAGGTATGCAACCTCCACCCAATATCCATTAAGGAACTCTAGAAGTAAGGGCCTCCACCCACTTCAAATATCAGAATTAAACTTAATTTATGACCATAATGAATTTACAATTTACTGTATGTGCAAGTGAGTCCATATGTTTTCAAAATGAGCATGGTTTTATGGAACATAATTTATAGAACCTTACTAGACCCTTGTGGCACTTAATGTAGCTTCAGAATATGTTTTAACTCAACCAAAAATCGATTACATTTCAAATGAAACCGATCAATCCAAGATCATGGAAAGATAACTAGCGAAGAGAAACCAAGCCATAGCCTTTTTACTATGGTAATGGAAACATGATTGCATTCTTGCAATAAAGAGGTAAGGGGATAGTACGATGGAGCTAGGAAACCACAAATATAGGAACTGAGTGTATAACTTAATTGTAGCAATAATGGAATTGATAACTTGGTATATGAGCCAAGAAGGTGAGCGGGGTGCATGATCCTATGTGTTTATTCCTTTGTTGAAAACATATTCACCAATGTGTATATCCCTCTGCTACAAACACATTATCTTTATCCACTACCTTCTGCTCACTCTATCTTTATTTCTCTATTTTTCTTCCCTTTTTCGTTCATGCCCTCCCAATTCAATTCCCCTCTTTTTTCTATTGTCTGAGTGCTACTGGTGGTTAGTTAAATTCCAACCCCTCTAGACCAACCAAAAGTGTCCCACCTATCCCACCCGAACTTGTCATCACTTATTAGTATTACAAGGCAATCAACTTCATGCCATTTGGCCCCTTTTCTCCCCTTTCCTGCCATCTTCCAACCTCCAAGGCTTGTTCTAGGACTAATTATGCAAAAAAATATTCTCAACCCATGTGCCAAGGCTCTCTCTCTCTCACAGATACAAACACTTTTAAATAAAATTGCATAAAGTTTACAACAACCTGCACATATATATGCATTACTTCCAAAACAATAATTACACGTTTTCATAATGTTTTCATTTACATTTACATATTTACTATGTTATTTGGCATGACCAGTAACGGTTTACTTCCCAAGGTGACCAAGAAAAGCATAGGTATATTTATCACTTCCAACATGTTTAAGATATTTATACTATTATAAAATAACCAGGAGAGTATTTACACTGACCACACAAGTGAAAGGTAACCACGACAAAATTTGCACTAGATTCACCTACTTAATTACATATATTTTCAAGTACTGACCTTTTGGAGGCACCCACCCACAAGATATGCACGCAACTAATTTTTGTAGGCTACAACCTGATTAGGGCACCAACCTCGAAAATGTGCAATAAATTACTGACTATAGGCTAAAACCTAATTGAGGTGCCAACCTCAAATATGACAAAGCTTCAACTTGCTCTAGGCTTTGACCTGATTGAGGCACCAACCTTAGTGGAGGCACCCACCTCCTTCTTCAACTTCTTGTGGGCCTATTTTAAAAATATTTCAAATTGGATTCACCTACTCTTCAATCAATATAAATCTTGAAACTAAACAATTTTTTGTTGTCATACTACTATAAACAACCTGCCATACCCTGTTTAAACTCAGTTCCAAATTTCTCATCAATGTAGTCACAAAAAAACCTTCTCGAAACTTGTTCTTGTCATAAACTCAACATCAACTAAAATCTTCTCATAATCTCTCAAAACACTTAATATGAATTTTAAACATCAAAAACACATCATCAAGAATCTTCATGCCTATATGATTGTTCATCACTAAACCTTGATTATGATGCTTCTTCTAGAATCCAAATTGGACTTGAAATGAGCTCAAAAACCTCAAAAAACCATTTAGAAATATATAAAAACCATACAAAAAATAATCCTTCTATAAAATGGGTTATTCTGGGTGCATTCTACAATACAACAGTTTACGGGCACCAGGAAAGCTCAAGTGTTCGACAAAATGAAAAAAATGGGCGCACTAATAACCATTCTACAAAAAAACTCAACCGACTCTACCCGAATTTGAACCCATGACTTGCACTATACAAACTATATCACATAACCTGTTGAAAATGGCAACAAGAAAATCCTGATTTAATTTTCCCTTGAATTAAATTAGGAGAAAATTGTAATTCCGCGTCACAAGACACCAAGAATGTGTTAACTAAGTTAGTTCAACTTAGTTGGATCAATTAATTTGAGCCGAGGGCCTAACTTGAGTCATGTTGAGTGGTTCCTACTTTTTAGGAGCCTAGGTTGAGTTTAATTTGAGTTGTAATAATTTAATTCAGTCAAACCGAGTTAAAGTCAATTACACTAGTTCCAACTGTTGGAGGAACTTGTGGGGGGTCTAGTAGTGGGGTGTGTACTCAGTGATCAACCAATTAACTGTTAAATCAACACAATTAACTCATGAATGCATGAAATACGAGTTACCCAATTGAGATTGGATTTCAGGGGTAGTGTACTATCAATTGTATAATTATCCAAGTTGTACATGTGGTTTATGCAGTCAGAGAAGCAACTATAGGGATTTCGCAGTTCAGGATGGGGATTTCCCTAATTAATAAGGGGCTAATTCCTTGAGAAATAGCGCAAGGAAATAGGAGCATGGAAAGCAGAAAAATTGGCTAAGTATTAGCCAGAGTCAGC
This sequence comes from Pinus albicaulis, assembly GCA_034641835.2. Lineage (NCBI taxonomy): Eukaryota > Viridiplantae > Streptophyta > Pinopsida > Pinales > Pinaceae > Pinus > Pinus albicaulis. The sequence goes on along the minus strand of CM076575.1, from coordinate 1,837,802,806 downwards.
TTGTGAGGCAGAGAGATAGATTATACTGGTGCAGATATTGTTCAAGCTTGAACAAGCATTGCATTTCTTCTCTATTTTCTAATTAATTAAATACATATAGTAAGGGGTTTTGAGCAATGGCTTTCCCCTATATATATCCTCGTGTTATGTGTGTTAATTGATTCATGTCGCATGGTTTTTATATTTCTTCTCAATCGTGAATTGCTTTCCACAGATGAGTAGAGTATATTTGAGTCTTATGTTTTAGAACATTACATGAGAAATATTGAATCTACAGGGAATTTATACATGGTATTAGAGCTAGATTCACAATAGAGAAGAGAATTCGAATTTATATTTGCAGGAGGAACGAGTTTGCAGATCTATTCTTCAGAGATAGCAGGATGGTGTTCTATGGTATAAGGCTTGAGTATGCCCTTGAGGGTAGCTCGAATTATATCTCTTGGAAGGACCGCATGGAAGCAATCATGAAAGGTAATGGGATGAAGGAATTCATTGATAATGATGTCCCGAAACCAGCAGTAGCTGATGCCCAAGATATAGCAAATTGGAAGAAGAGAGTAGCCAAGAAAATGAGGATCATACTGGAGGGAGTACGAGACCATATTGTCTCTAATATTCACGAGAAAGAAACTCCATATTCAATATGGAATACATTAACAGAAATTTTCCAGAACAATAATGATCATAGGAAGTTGGCATTCAAAGATAAGCTTTAGACTATCAAAATGCAGAAGGGTGACATAATAACACAGTACCTGGGCAATTTCACACAATGTCATGATGAACTTGGGAGTGTTGGTGTTACGGTTGTATAATATGATTTGGTAAGCCTAACACTTCTAGGCCTTCCCAAGAGCTGTCACAACTACCAGGATTCAGTCAATGGGAGGGAGAAGCTACTAAAATGGGAAATTTATGGTCAGATTTGGTATAGGAAGAGTTCATGCAAAACACCATAGAGGAGACCTCATCCAAGGTTGAGGATGAGGATAATTGTGCCTTGGCTGGAAAGGAGAAGAAATGGGAAGGGAAGAAATACAAATCCAAAGGAGATTCTGGTTAGGAGGACAAGAAGAAGGACTTTTCGAAGATTAAATGTTTTCATTTTCATGAGCTGGGACACTATGCCATGAAGTTTCCGCAAAATAAGGTTGACAAGAATCCCTCAAGAGGAGTGGAAAATGAAGCTCTAGCTTTACAATTCAATTTTGATTTCACCCTCATTTCATGCATGGTGACATACGTGATGGGTAGTGTGTGGTATCTTGCTATTGGAGCCTCATTCCATATGACAGGCAACAAATAATTATTCAGTGACTTGGAGGAGAAGGACCTCTAGATGCATATCGAGATGGGAGATCATGGAAGGTATAACAAGACCAATATTGGTACAATTAATTTTTAGAGGGAGTATGGTTCTCATCTCACATTAAAATATGTCATGTATGTTTCAGGTCTGAAGAAGAATTTATATTCAGCTGCAATGTTGGAATATCGTGGCTACGATGTGATATTTATAAAAGGAAAGGATTTCCTTCGTCACATCACCATAATACAAGTGAAGCAGATTGAGGTTCAAGGGAATAACCTCTACAAATTGGATGTATAAGAGTGTGATGCTTTGAGCACGAAAGTAGAGAAGGTGCAGAGTTGATACATCGATGAATTATGGCATAGGATACTTGGCCATTTTCACCATGGAACTTTGAGTATCATGCAACATATTTCTACAGGACTTACCAAGGGTGCACTAGAGCAACAAGATACATGCAAAGGGTGTACATTGGGTAAGTACACCAAATCCACCTTTCATGATAAGAATAGTCGAGCGCAAGCGGTCCTTGAAAGAGTTCACTCGAATGTGTATGGACCTTTCTCAACAGCCTCCACGGACAAGCATATGTATTATGTTATATTTGTAGATTATTTCTCACATAAGTGTTGTATTTTATTCATGCAGAAGAAATACCAAACATTCTCCAAATTTTTTGAATTTAAAGAACTTCTTAAGAAAGACACTGGTAGGAAAGTGAAGGCTCTCAGGATCAATAACGATGGTGAATATGTGTCGAATGAGTTCAATAAATTCTGTGCAAAAGAAGGCATTCGATGAGTGTTAATAGCACTCCATAACCCACATCAGAATGGGGTTGATGAAAGGAAGAACATAATTATTGTGGGAGATGCACGGGCAATGTTGCCTGATCAGGGCCTACCGTTGCACTTGTGGGTTGAAGCATGCAACACATTGGTATATGTACAAAACAAGAGTCCTCATCGAATTCTCAGGATGAGTACACCAGAAGAAGATTTTTTTAGGGAAGAAAATAGATGTGCCACAATTCAGGATCTTTGTTTCATCAGTTTACTGTCATGTTTCCAAGGATGCAAGGAAAAATCTAGAGCCGATAGTTGAGTTGGGCATATTTGTGGGGTACATTGATACACCTCATAACTATCGAGTATAATTTCCATTTCACATGATGGAAATTATTCATAGAGATGTGAATTTTGATGAATATAAGGCCATGAGATGTCCCCTTGAGAGGGAGATTCAGCTTCCTGTAGATGAGGATCTTCTAGCTCTAAAGGAAGAACCTCAAGATATTGTGGAGCAGCCACAAGCAGAGGAGAAGAGAGTGGAAGCACCCACTCAGGAAGAGTCATCCAAATATGGAAGGAAGCGCACCAGGGAAGCTGACAGATTATTGCACGATGCTAGAGAGAATATGGGAGGACCCACATCACATCACAGACAGAGGTGGTCACTAGATCAATACAATGGGTACATGGCTCTGATGAGTTAGCTAATTGAGAAAAATCCATCCTTATTCAAGTAAGCAGTGTAGAAGCTAGTATGGTTTGATGCCATGGGGTTTTGTGAAGTGGTCCCAAGACCATAGAACAAGATAGTAGTAGGTTCGAGGTGGATCTACAAGGTGAAGCAAGCAATATATGGAATCATTGAGAAACACAAGGTCATATTTGTGGCCAAGGGGTTATCTCAGATGGAGGGAATTAATTACGGGAGACCTTTGCTCTAGTAGCAAGGTACTCTTCTATCATATCAATTCTAGCACTTGCAGTGCATATGCGATGGAAGATCCATGAGATGGATGTGAGGAAAACACTCCTCAATGGAGTGATTGAGGAGGAGGTGCAAATTGAACAACTGAGAGGATTTTAGACCTTCGACAGAGATTCACATGTGTGTAGACTCAAGTGAGCATAGAATGGATTAAAACAAGCACCCCGTGCTTGGTACACCAGGATCAAAAACTATTTCACAAGGTTGGGCTTCACCAAAAGTGAATAAGATGAAAACCTTTACCATATTGTTGTTTAAGGTAAACTGTGGATTATAGTATTATATGTTGATGATTTTATTTTAACTAATGATGAGAATTTGATAAAATATTGCAAAGATTATCTTGCAAGAGAATTCAAGATGAAGGACATGGGATTCATGTATTATTTCCTCATTTTGGAAGTATGATAAGGAGATGGGGAACTTCTTGTCTCTCAGGGAAAGTATGCCAACGAGATACTGAAGAAGTGCCGCATGGAGAGTAGGAAACCCATGAATACTCCTCTAGTAGGAATTTGGAGGAAAGAGGATGCCACTTCAGGTGAGGAGGTGGAGGGCACTATTTATAGGTAGCTTGTGGATTCACTAATGTATTTGGTGAACACACAACCAGACCTGTGTTATTTCGTTAAACAACTTATTAAATCAATGGTTAAGCCAACCAAATTGTATTGTAAGATGACCAAACATGTGTTGAGATACCTCAAAGGCACTGCTCAATATGGTATTTTGTACAAACAAACAGAGGGAGTGAAGCTTCAAGGCTTCATAGATGCAGATTGGGCCGGTAGTCCATAAGATTAGAAGAGCACTTCAGGAGGAGTCTTCAACATTGGGTCAACAACAGTTTCTTGGTACAACAGGAATCAGAGATTAGTTGCACTCAGTTCAATAGAAGCATATTACATTGCTACTAGTCAAGAAACTTGTGAAGCTATCGAGATGAGGAAGATTCTTGTTGGGTTATTTGGTCAGATGATGGACCCTTCTGTGATTTATTGTGACAATCAGAGTTGTATCAAACTCTCTGAAAATCCAGTATTTCATGATCGTTCCAAGCATATCGACATCCGATATCACTATCTACAAGATTGTGTGTAGAGGCAAATTATGTTGATGGAGTAGATTCCTATAGAGGAACAATATGAAAATATTTTGACAAAGGAATTTTCAAGAGGAAAATTTGAATTCCATAGAGACAGGATTGGGGTATCTGATAATCCATTTCTTGTTGAGAGGGAGTGTTGAAAATGGAAACAAGAAAACCCTGATTTAATTTTCCGTTGAATAAATTAGGAGAAAATTGTAATTCCACATCACAAGACAACAAGAATGTGTTAACTAAGTTAGTTTGACTTAGTTGGATCAGTTAATTCAAGTTTAGGGCCTAACTTGAGTCATGTAGAGTGGTTCCTACTTTTTAGGAGCCTAGGTTGAGTTTAATTGGAGTAATTTAATTCAGTCAAACTTATTAAAGTCAATTAAACTAGTTCCAATTGTTGGAGGAACTAGTGGGAGGTCTAGTAGTGGGGTGTGTACTCAGTGATCAACCAGTTAACTGATAACATGCTGATATAATGCGTATAAAATGCCAAGATCAGAGATATATGTAGAAATTATATGCACTAAGCATGCATATGTCCAAGATCCACCTGATCTCACACTATTTAACTTCATGCAAGATATTGAATCTATTCCACTTGTTAATATTTTGCGGAAAAATTAATTGCACACACATATGAAGCATAAACAAAAATATCCAATCGCACATAACACAGTTTTTAATTGGGAAAGCCTGAAGCTGAAAACCCCAACTATATATTATGTAACATGGAGATCATATGACAATATCATACAAACATACGAAGCTTATCACAAGCCCTCAGTACAGTACCATCGTCATACACTAATCAGGCCTAATATTGCAAATCCATGCACCGATCATTGCCACCTACTAGCCTGCCTCCACTGTGCAATCTCTGCTGAAGAATAGCTCTGAATGAATTCGAATTACTCCATCCTTGATTGCGCAATCCTCATTGGCATCTCCACTGAGTGTTGGATGCAATCAATGCATCACTATAGTCACAATAAATAGTCTATCTTGCCCTCTCACCTATATCTGCACTGGGTCTCCACTAGATCTGGCATGCACTGTAGTTAACTGTTGTATTGTTCAGTTGATTAATGAGTTATTATTTGTGAATTAATTAACTAATTAATTCAGTCCATTCCCACTAGTGTATCAATCGGTTAGACTAGATACAACTAGCTCAACTGAGTCTAACTGAGTTAAACTAAATACAACTCCATAACTACTTCTTCCAACTATGTCATAAATTTGCCACTTGAGTTCTAACTGAGTCCTCCATGCATTAGCTCCAGTAAACCCTCAGGAACAACGTAATTCCTTCTGTCAGCTGATGTGCCACATCTGTGCACTAAACTGAAGTGCTCCAAGAGAATAAGTTGATGTTTAGAGTCTGATTATTATTAAGAGCTAATAATAATCGACATGCATCTATTTTTATATTGACGATCTATAAATAGACTTCGCCCAATATTCTAAAAATAGAATTTCTTCTATTTTTCCAACTTGATCAACCATCCATAAATAGCACCCTGCAACTTCTGAAATATGATCATCATGTCTAAAAATAGACATAGTCTAAAAATAGAATTGCGCCAAAAATAGCCTGTAAGCCCACTTAGTGAAGGCGACTCTTTTCACTAAGCTCATCATCTTGTTAAATCTCAACACTCCCTCTCAACAAGATAGGAATTATCCTTCACCCCGATGCTGCCTCTATGGTATTCGAATTTGCTCCTGGTGAGCGCCTTCGTCAGAATATCTGCATCTTGATCCTCCGTGGGAATGTACTGAAGCAACATGATCTTCCGCTGCACACAATATCTGATATGATGATATCGGATATCAATATTTTTAGATCTATCATGAAACACAAGATTAACCGAGATTTTAATGCAACTCTGATTATCACAATGAATCACCGTGGGATCTAAATGTGAACCAAACAAACCAACCATAATCTTCCTCATCCAGATAGCCTCACATGCAGCTAAACTTGCTGCCATGTATTCCGCTTCTGCTGAACTGAGTGCCACAGATCTTTGTTTCCTGCTGTACTAGCGCATCATAGATGCGTCTTGAAAATCCCTCTTGTTCTTCTTCATCTTGTTGACCTTCATAGTCTCTTCGCATCCCAGGCGAGCTGTGCAACTTCACCTCGTTGATACATCTGTACCATAAACCATACTCGGTACTGAGATATCTCGGGACATTTGCCCGCCTTCCAAAGAGCTTGGTAGGCTTAACATCCGACTTGTGAAAATTTGATTCACCGCCGCATATTCAGAGTCTTGTGTTGACTAAATACATGAAGGCTCCTGGCTTTGTCAATAACGGTGGCATCCTACCTCTGTGAGTGTAGCATCCTCTTTCTTCAATTTCAAGAGGAGTGTCGATAGGCTTGCAGCCTTGCATGTGAAACTTCTTCAGCATCTCCCGGGCATACTTGCCTTGAGACACAAACAGTTCACCTTCCCGCTGCCATATTTCCAATCCAAGGAAATAATGAAGGAGGCCCAAATCCTTCATCTCAAACTCCTTTGCAAGATTAGCCTTGCATGAGTGTATCAACTGCTCATCACCTATTAGTATCAAATCATCAACATAAAGTACAATGATCAAAAGCTTACCCTCAACCAAAATCTGGTACAGGTTTGCATCCGCCTCACTCTTGGTGAAGCCAAGTCCAGTGAAATAGCTGTCAATCCGAGTGTACCAAGCACGGGGTGCTTGTTTTTTCATACAACACTCTTTTGGGCTTTGCCACCGCCGACTGGGTGTTGAAGACCTCCAAATCCTTGAGTACTCAGTAACACTCTTCCTCAATGATCCCATTAAGGAACGCAGTCTTCACATCCATCTGATGAATGTGCCAACCCATCTGCACTGAGAGAGCAAGGATGGTCCGTATGGAAGAATACCGTGCGACAGGTGCAAAGGTTTCTTAATAGTCAATCCGATCAATATGTGAGAAGCCCCGAGCAACAATTCTTTGATTATACTTCTCGACGCTCCCATCATCAGCTTGATTTACCTTGTAGATCCATATTGATCCTACAATTGATTTTCCCACCGGCCTTGGAACAATCTCCCAAGCACTGTTTCTGACAATGGAGTCATACTCCTCCACCATGGCATCTACCCATGTGGGCTCCTGCGCTGCTTCTTCAAAAGAAGATGGCTCTGTCACAATACACTTACTCATAAGAGCCATGTATCCAGTATATCGGTCAGGTGTATGTCTCTGTCTGCACTATGATGTAGGAACTCCTACATTTTGTGCCACATCCACCTTCAGTCTCTCAGCTTCTGTGGTACACTTCCTGCCTTCTCTGATGTTTGGTTCTGCATGAGTGGACTCCTCCACTCCATGAATCTCCTCCTATGGCTGATCCACATCCAAAGGCTCATCTTTGACAACAAGAAGTTCCTCTTCCGCATGCAAGTGTAGCTCCCTCTCAAGTGACAACTTCATGGCTTTCACCTAATTGAATTTTATATCCCATAGCATAACAGTAATCTTACTGTTTGGAAAATACACACAATAGTTATGGGGTGTTTCTGTGTACCCCAAAAATATCCCAACTTCTGTAGTCGGCTTCAGCTTCTTCTTAGCGTCCTTCGTCACATGAATGTAAACATGTGAGTCAAAAATATTCAAATGAGAAATATCAGGCTTCTTACCAGTAAAAGCTTCCTCGGGTGTACTCATGCCAAGTACTCTATGAGGACAACAGTTTTGCACATAAATCGTAGTGTTACATGCTTCCGCCCACAAGTGCATCGGTAGGCCCTGGTCATGCAGCATTGCTCGTGCAGCACCCATGATCGTTCTGTTCTTTCTCTCTGTAACCCCATTTTGCTGTGGGTTATGAGGTGCTATGAGTTCTCTTTGAATTCCTTCTTTGCTACAGAAGTCTTTGAATTCACCAGAGATGTATTCACCACCATTATCGCTCCTTAGAGCTTTCACCTGCTTCCCCGACTCCTTCTCCACCAATGCCTTGAACTCACAGAACTTTGAGAACGTTTCACTCTTCTTCTACATGAAGAAGATCCAGAATCTAAGAGAAAATTCATCAACAAATATCACATAATACCTGTGTTTCGCTGTTGAAGCAACCGAGAATGGTCCACACACGTCTATGTGAATTCTCTCCAGGATCACCGAAGCATGGTTCTCCTTCTCATGAAAGGTGGTCTTCACAAACTTACCCATTGTATATCCTTTGCACTGATCTAACTATGCAAGAGTACCCTTGGGAAGTCCAGTAGAAATTTGCTGCAAATTTTTCAAAGTGCCATGGTGAAGATGGCCCAATCTCCTGTGCCATAATTCACCCTCATCCCGGCTCACCACTTCTTCTACTTTTCCCACCATTGCAACGCAGCTATCTACCTCCAGCTTGTATAGATTCTTAATTCGAACCCATATCTTCTTGGTTTGACCCGTTTTTTTATGTCGAAGGAAATCTTTTCCCTTACTGAAAACAACATCATAACCTCTGTCTTCCAGCATTGCGACCAAGACCAAGTTCTTCTTCAGACCTGGAACATGCATTAAATTCTTCAACAAGAATGCATTACTAAACTCCCTCTCAAAGGTAATGGTCCCAATTCTAGTCACACTGTATCGACCACCGTCGCCCATCTCTATATGCATCTAGAGGTCCTTCTCCTCCAAGTCACTAAACAACTCTTTGTTTCCTGTCATATGGAAAGACGCACCACTATTAAGATACCACACCGATCCCATGTAGCTTGAAACCAAGCATGTGATCAAGGAAAAATCTAGCTCAAATCGCAAGGCCAAGACCTTTCGCACCAGATTTAGAAGGATTTTTATTCCCCTTCCCTTTCCTTGCTTTGGCATCCAAAGCACAATTCTCTTCATCTTCATTCTTCAATGAAGATCCATCCCTGGTACCCCGCCTTATCTCCTCTTGCACAAGATCTGACCAAATTCGCTCCCATCCTGGCAGTTTCCCCCGTCCATTGAAGAAGTCTTCGTAGCTATGCCAACTCTTCAGAAGCCCAAGGAAAGCCAAGCTCACCAAGTCTTCTTTATCAACAGTAACCCCCACACTTCCCAGCTCATCGTTGCAGTGGACAAACTTCGTGGGGTATTTTGGAATATTGTCGCCTTTCTCCATTTTTATTTTTCTGAGCTTGTATTTAAGCGCCAACTTCCTCTTGTCACTTCTGCTTTGGAACAAGTCTGTCAAAGCCTTCCACATTAAGAATGGAGTGGCTTTCCTGTGAAGGCTGGACACAATGTGGTCCTTCACACCTTCCAACAGAATCCTCCTTGTCTTTGCAGTCTTCTTTTGCCATGCATCAAGTAATGTAGCATTGCTAGATCCCAGCTTAGGAACATCACTATCGATGAACTCCTTCAGCCCATTATCCTCTAGCACTGCCTCCATCCTGTCCTTCCAGGCTATGTAACTTGAGCTCCCATCAAGGGCATACTCCAATATCAACCCATTGAAAGCCATTTCAATGTATACTCAACTTCTGCACCAAGAATCTTCTGTAGCAAATTCAAACTGTCCACTAGCACAAACTCACTTGAAAATTGAAATATTCAATTAAAAATGCTCCAATACCATGTAGAAATTATATGCACTCGGCATGCATATGTCCAAGATCCACCTGATCTCACACTATTTAACTTTATGCAAGATACTGAATCTATTCCACTTGTTAATATTTTGCGGAAAATTTAATTACACACACATGTGAAGCATAAACAAAAATATTCAATCGCACATAACACAATTTTTAACCTGGCAGTTCAAGCCTAAAACCCCAACTATATATTATGTAACATGGAGATCATATGAAAATCTCATACAAATATACAAAGCTTATCACAAGCCCTCAGTACAGTACAATCATCATACACTAATCAGGCCTAATCTTGCAAATCCATGCATCGATCTTTGCTTCCTGCTAGCCTGCCTCCACTGCGCAATCTCTGATGAAGAATAGCTCTGAATGAATTTGAATTACTCCATCCTTGACTGCACAATCCTCATTGGAATCTCCATTGTGTGTTTGATGCAATCAATGCATCACTAATAGTCACAACAGATAGTCTATCTCGCCCTTTCACCTATCTCTCCACTGGTCTCCCCTGAAATTGCCATGCACTGTAGTTAACTGCTGTATTGTTCAGTTGATTAATGAGTTATTATTTGTGAATTAATTAACTAATTAATTCACTCCACTCTCACTAGTGTATCAACCGCCAATTAGATACAACTAGCTCAACTGAGTCTAACTGAGTTAAACTGAATACAACTCCATAACTACTTCTTCCAACTATGTCATAACTCTGCCACTTGAGTTCTAACTGAGTCCTCCATGCATTAGCTCCAGTAAAACCTCAGGAACAACATAATTCCTTCTGTCAGCTGATGTGCCACATCTATGCACTGAACTGAAGTGCTCCAAGAGAATAAGTTGCTATTTAGAGTCTGATTATTATAAAGAGCTAATAATAATCAACATGCATCTATTTCTAGATTGACGATCTATAAATAGACTTCGCCCAATATTCTAAAAAAAGAATTTCATCTATTTTTCCAACTTGATCAACCATACACAATTAGCATCCTGCAACTTCTGAAATATGATCATCATGTCTAAAAATAGACATAGTCTAAAAATAGACTTGCGCAAAAAATAGCCTGCGGACCCACTTAGTGAAGGCGACTTTTTTCACTAAGCTCATCATCTTGTTGAATCTCAACACTCCCTCTCAACAAGATAGGGATTATCCTTCACCTTGATCCTGCCTCTATGGTATTCGAATTTTCTCCTGGTGAGTGCCTTCGTCAGAATATCTGCATCCTGATCCTCCGTGGGAATGTACTGAAGCAACATGATCTTCCGCTGCACACAATCTCTGATATGATGATACTGGATATCAATATGTTTAGATCTATCATGAAACACAGGATTAACTGAGAGTTTAATGCAACTTTTATTATCACAATGAATCACCATGGGATCTAAATGTGAACCGAACAAACCAACCAGAATCTTCCTCATCCATATAGCCTCACATGCAGCTAAACTTGATGCCATGTATTTTGCTTCCGCTGAACTGAGTGCCACAGATATTTGTTTCCTGCTGTACCAAGAACTACCGTAGATCCAATACTGAAAATCCCTCCTAATGTGCTCTTTCTGTCTGTTGGGCTTCCTGCCCAATCTGCATCAGTGAAGCCATGCAACTTCACCTCATCCGTCTATCTGTACCATAAACCATACTCAGATGTGCCTCTGAGATATCTTAGGATATGCTTGCCCACCTTCCAAAAGAGCTTGGTAGGCTTAAACATCGCTTGTGAAAGCTGGTTCACCTCATAGCATATGTTCGGTCTTGTATTGACTAAATACATGAGTGAACCCACCAACTGTCGATAAATAGTGGCATCCACTACCTCTGCCAATGTAGCATCCTCTTTCTTCCAATTTCCTGGAAGAGGAGTGTCGATAAGCTTGCAGCCTTGCATGTGAAACTTCTCTAGTATCTCCCGCACATACTTGCCTTGAGACACAAACAGTTCACCTTCTCGCTGCCATATTTCCAATCCAAGGAAATAATGAAGGAGGCCCAAATCCTTCATCTCAAACTCCTTTGCAAGATCAGCCTTGCATGAGTGTATCAACTACTCATCACTTGTTAGTATCAAATCATCAACATAAAGTAAAATGATTAAAAGCTTACCCTCCACCACAATATGGTACAGGTTTGCATCCACCTCACTCTTGGTGAAGCCAAGTCCAGTGAAATAGTTGTCGATCCGAGTGTACCAAGCACGTGGTGCTTGTTTCAGCCCATATAGCGCTCTTTTGAGCCTGCACACATGCGACTCGCTGTTGAAGATCTCAAATCCTTCAGGATGCTCAATGTACACCTCTTCCTCAATGATCCCATTAACGAATGCAGACTTCACATCCATCTGATGAATGTGCCAACCCATCTGTGCTAAGAAAGCAAGGATGGTCCATATGGAAGAATATCGTGCGACCGGTGCAAAGGTTTCTTCATAGTCAATCCCCTCAATTTTTGAGAAGCCCCGGGAAAAAAATATTGCCTTATACTTCTCGACGCTCCCATCAACAACTTTCTTTACCTTGTAGATCCATCTTGATCCTACAACTGATTTTCCCACTGGTCTTGGAACAATCTCCCAAGCACTGTTTCTGACAATGGAGTCATACTCCTCCACCATGGCATCTACCCATGTGGACTCCTGCGCTGCTTCTTCAAAAGAATATGGCTCTGTCACAATACACTTGCTCATAAGAGCCATGTATCCAGTATATCGGTCAGTTGACTGTCTCTATCTGCGCTGTGATGTATGAACTCCTACATTCTGTGCCGCATCCACCTTCAGTCTCTTAGCTTCTGTGGTACGCTTCCTGCCTTGTCTAATGTTTGGTTCTGCATGATTGGACTCCTCCACTCCATGAATCTCCTCCTGTGGCTGATCCAAATCCAGAGGCTCATCTTTGGGAACAAGAAGATCCTCTTCCGCATGCAAGTGTTGCTCCCTCTCAAGCGACAACTTCATGGCTTTCACCTCATTGAATTTTATATCTCGTCGCATAACAGTAATCTGACTGTTTGGAAAATACACACGACAGTTATGGGGTGTTCTGTGTACCTCACAAATATCCCAACTTCTGCAGTCAGCTCCAACTTCTTCCTGGCGTCCTTCGTCACATGAATGTAAACAGGTGAGCCAAAAATCTTCAAATGATAAATATCAGGCATCTTACCAGTAAAATCTTCCTCGGGTGTACTCATGCCAAGTACTCTATGAGGACAACAGTTTTTCACATAAACTGTAGTGTTGCATGCTTCCGCCCACAAGTGCATCGGTAGGCCTTGGTCATGCAACATTGCTCGTGCAACACCCACGATCGTTCTTTTCTTTCTCTTCGCGACCCCATTCTAATGTGAGTTATGAGGCGCTATGAGTTCTCTTCGAATTCCTTCTTTGCTACAGAAGTCTTTGAATTCGCCAGAGATGTATTCACCACCATTATCACTCCTTAGAGCTTTCACCTACTTCCTCGACTCCTTCTCCACCAATGCCTTGAACTCACAGAACTCTTAGAACATTTCACTCTTCTTCTGAATGAAGAAGATCCAGCATCTACAAGAAAAATCATCAACAAATATCACATAATACCTATGTTTCGCTGTCGAAGCAACTGAGAATGGTCCACACACGTTTTTGTGAATTCTCTCCAGGATCACCAAAGCACGGTTCTCCTTCTCATGAAAGGTGGTCTTCACAAACTTACCCATTGTACATCCTTTTCACTGATCTGATTGCGCAAGAGCACCCTTGGGAAGTCCAGTAGAAATTCGCTGCAAAATTTTCAAAGCGCCATGGTGAAGATGGCCCAATCTCATGTGCCATAATTCGCCCTCATCCCGACTCACCACTTCTTCTGCTTTTCCCACCATTGTAGCGCAACCATATACCTCTAGCTTGTAGATATTCTTAATTCAAACCCCTATATTCTTGGTTTGACCTGTTGTTTTATGTCGAAGGAAGGCTTTTCCCTCACTGAAAACAACATCATAACCCCCGTCTTCCAGCATTGCGACTGGGACCAAGTTCTTCTTCAGACCTGGAACATGCATGAAATTCTTCAACAAGAATGGATTATCGGACTCCCTCTCAAAGTTAATGGTCCCAATGCTTGTCGCATTGTACCGACCATCATCACCCATCTCTATATGCATCTGGAGGTCCTTCTCCTCCAAGTCACTAAACAACTCTTTGTCTCCCGTCATATGGAAAGACGCACCACTGTCAAGATACCACACCGATCCCATGCAGCTTGAAACCAAGCATGTGATCAAGGAAAAATATAGCTCAAATTGCGAGGCTAAGGCCTCTCTAGCTGTAGATCCAGCAGCCTACTTATTCTTCTTCTTCTGTGGACAATTAGTGGCGAAATGTCCATGCTCGTGATAGTGAAAACACTTCACTTTGGACAAGTCCTACTTCTTGCCTTTCGCACCAGATTTAGAAGGATTTTTCTTCCCCTTCCCTTCCTTTCTTTGGCATACAAAGCACAATTCTCTTCATCTTCATTCTTCGATGAAGATCCATCCCTAGTACCCCGCTTTATCTCCTCCTGCACAAGATCTGACGAAAGTCGATCCCATCCTGGTAGTTTCTCCCGTCCATTGACAGAGTCTTCGTAGCTATGCCAACTCTTCGGAAGCCCAAGGAGAGCCAAGCTCACCAAGTATTCTTCATCAACAGTAACCCCCACACTTCCCATCTCATCCTTGTAGTGGAAAAACTTCGTGAGGTATTTTGGAATACTGTCGCCTTTCTCCATTTTTATTTTTTTGAGCTTGTCTTTAAGCGCCAACTTCCTCTGGTCACTTCTGATTTGGAACAAGTCTGTCAAAGCCTTCCACATTAAGAATGGAGTGGCTTTCCCATGACGGCTGGACACAATATGGTCCTTCACACCTTCCAACAGAATTCTCCTCGTCTTTGCGGTCTTCTTTTGCCATGCATCAATTAATGCAGCATCGCTAGATCTCAGCTTAGGAACATCACTATCGATGAACTCCTTTAGCCCATTATCCTCTAGCACCACCTCCATCATGTCCTTCCATGCTATGTAATTCGAGCTCCCATCAAGGGCATACTCCAATCTCAACCCGTTGAAAGACATTTCAATGTATACTCAATTTCTGCACCAAGAATCTTCTATAGCAAATTCGAATTGTCCACCAGCACAAACTCACTTCACAATTTCAATCTTCAATCAAAAATACTATGATACCATGTATAAATTATATGCATTAAGCATGCATATGTCCAAGATCCACCTGATCTCACACTATTTAACTTTATGCAAGATACTGAATCTATTCCACTTGTTAATCTTTTGTGGAAAAATTAATTGTACACACATGTGAAGCATAAACAAAAATATTCAATCGCACATAATAGAGTTTTTAACCGGGAAAGCCTGAAGTTGAAAACCCCAAATATATATTATGTAACATGAAGATCATATGACAATATCATACAAACATACAAAGCTTATCACAAGCCCTCGGTACAATACAATCGCCATACACTAATTAGGCCTAATCTTGCAAATCCATGCACCGATATTTGCCACTTGCTAGCCTGCCTCCACTGCGCAATCTACTGAAGAATAGCTCTGAATGAATTCGAATTACTCCATCATTGACTGCGCAATCCTCATTGGCATCTTCACTGAGTGTTGGATGCAATCAATGCATCACTATAGTCACAACAGATAATCTATCTTGCCCTTTCACCTATCTTTGCACTGGGTCTTCGCTGGATCTGACATGCACTGTAGTTAACTGCTGTATTATTCATTTGGTTAATGAGTTATTATTTGTGAATTAATTAACTAATTAATTCACTCCACTCCCACTAGTGTATCAATCAATTAGACTAGATACAACTAGCTCAACTGAGTCTAACTGAGTTAAATTGAATACAACTCCATAACTACTTCTTTCCAACTGTGTCATAACTCTGCCACTTGAGTTATAACTGAGTCCTCCATGAATTAGCTCCAGTAAACCCTCAAGAACAGTGTAATTCCTTCTGTCAGTTGATGTGCCACATCTGTGCACTGAACTGAAGTGCTCCAATAGAATAAGTTGTTGTTTAGAGTTTGATTATTATTAAGAACTAATAATAATCGACATGCATCTATTTTTACATTGACGATCTATAAATAGACTTCGCCCAATATTATAAAAATAGAATTTCATCTATTTTTCTAATTTGATCAACCATCCACAAATAGCATCTTGCAACTTCTAAAATATGATCATCATGTCTAAAAATAGACATAGTCTAAAAATAGACTTGCGCCAAAAATAGCCTGCAGGCCCACTTAGTGAAGGCGACTCTTTTCACTAAGCTCATCATCTTTTTGAATCTCAACAATCTAGGCTTTCTAGCACCTTTCCAAGACAACCAATAAGGTTTTTATGGAAATACACAAAATGAAAATTGCAGCCCTAGGTCTGAATAACGCACTACAACTAGGTGAATGATGGGAGGTTGTTGATCTGGTATAAAAATGGCTAAAACTCCTCCCAATAGATCCTACAGATTAAGGGATGCTCCCCTCTTTGTAAAATAAGCTCAAAAACTTGGGTACTTAACACTCCATTGCAACTGCCCTGCAAAATAACACAATTCCTAAAGGAGACTGCGCTGTTGATAATGGCTAAAGCTTGGCCTAATGTCAGATAGTGGAATGAAGCTCAAAGTAACCTCTCCTGAGTGGGAAATCGAAGTTCCCCAAGGATGAGGGTGGGATTTCCACTCGGAAACACCCTTGTGCTAAACAACACAACAAACTCTGCTAAACAGTTGAAGCGTGCAGAAATTCATAAAAGACCAAACATAAACAATATTCAGAATGACCTCTATGGCTTCCATCCTCTTCCTTGTATGATTGGTGAGCGTCCTCACCCTTTCTCCCACTCATTAAATATTCTACTCTCATGGAGATTCCCTCCAACTATGACTGTGTTATCCTCCAATAAATCTCCACTACCTCCATAACAATGTTGTTGATCTGGTCAACCTTGACCCCATCCACATTATTTAGCCACCATTCACACCTAAGAGTGCTTTATTCAACTGATAAGATGATCCACATTCACATTAGAAGTGGTTTTATTCCTACTAAAGATATTTATGGGTCTCTCTACCCTCTTATTCGTCTACCTTAATGACAAAAGAAAAAATTAGTATTCCAACTAGCTAAAAGCTAATTAGGAATATTACAATGGGTTCGCTTCCCTCCATGTGGAACTTCCTCAAAATATCCTTGGCATACTTTCCCTGAGATAAAAATAGCTACCTATCTCTTTTCCAAATTTCCAAACCAAGGAAATAATGCAAGAGCCCCATGTCCTTCATCTCAAATTATCTTGCAAGGTCCTATTTGCAAGAATTTATGAGATGCTCATCACCTATTAGTATCAGATCATCTACATCAAGTACAATAATCGAAAGCTTACCATCAACCACAATATGATATAGGTTTGCATCTGCTTCACCCTTTGTGAATCCAAACCTGGTGAAATATTTGATGATCCTAGTGTACCAAGCATGAGTTGCTTGCTTCAGCCCATACAATGCTCTCTTGAGTCTACACACATACAACTCCCTCTCTAAGGTCTCAAAACTTTTCGGCTGATCAATGTACACTTCTTCCTCAATAACTCCATTGAGAAAGGTTTTCTTTACAACCATCTAATGTATCTTCCATCCTATTTGCGCTGAGAGTGAAAGGATGGATCTAATCGATGAGTACCTTGCAACTGCTGAAAAAGTATCCTCATATTCAATCCCCTCTACCTGTGAGAACCCTCTCGCCACAATTTGTTTTATGAATAAATCCCTCTTATGGACAAGAGCGATCTCCCTAGTATCCCAACAGATAACTAGAAACAAACAACAATTTGAATATCTCTTTCCCTAAAGTATTAGCATTCAGATTTTCAAAACACAAAAACGAGGAGGTAATGCTCCTACCTTTCAATGAGATGTTTGATGTATACCTTGCCTTTCATCCCGAAGAAGTCCTTCAACGCTGAGAAGAACTTGCAATCACAAACATGCAAAGAATCAAAAGCACCTGCGGTATATAATAATCCAAAATACCAGTTTCACTTAATGCTCAAGGAGATTAAGAATTGTCATTGTTTTAATGAATCTAAAAACAACACAATGAGAAAAAGGGATCCATATGTATTATCAATAATATAAAGAGCAATCTTACAACCTGAGCCTTGATGTTGTACATATTTCTTCTGTATGCCTTCACAATCGTGCTCCTTAGTTTGACAATATTTCCTCTCTAGAATGACCAGCATAGGTTTATCTTCAGTGAACTCTTTATGTTCAGAGTAAAACCTCCAATGTACATTCTACAATATACCCCTAACCTTGAAGCTTTAGCTCAATTTATAGAATAAATTGAGGAGGTTTCAGATCCATCAATAGAGGGATGAGATCCTCTAATGAAGTGATTAGGGTTCCTTCATCCAAGGGGATAAGTTCCATGAGTTGAGGGATATAGCTTGAACTGGCGCCACTCAATAGGCTTTTAGTTGGAAGAATATGCGCCCAACTATGCTTCTAGAAGTTACTTTTAGTGTTAACTTTCTTTTACATGGGACGCGCAGGTTTTATGGGAAAATAAAGCACAAATTTACACAAATAAAGGAGGGAATATCAATGCATGCATAGGAAGTGACAAAAAAAGCACGTAGGCAACCTTTAAGAGTTTTTCTCGGTTCCCAAGACTTGGTTCGAGAATATAAATCTTTTGACTTCTAAGGAAGCATGAGTATGGATGGTGATAGATCCATATTGACAGTCAAATGTCATGGTGACAAAATGACGTGTAACAGAAATATAGCCTTGTGTTTCTCCACACTCCCATCTGCTGCCTACTTCACCTTATGGATCCACCTGGATCCAATCATTGACTTCCCCACTGGTCTTGGGACCACTTCCCATGCATAGTTTTTGATAATGGAGTCATACTCCTCAACCATGGCATCAACCCATACCAGTTGTTGCACTGCTTCCTCAAAAGAGGATGGTTTTGTCACAATACATTCGCTCATAAGAGCCATGTATCCAGTATACCTATCTGGGGACCTTCTCTACTTGTTCTATGATGTAGGTGCACCTACATTCTCTGTCGCATATAGCATCAATCTGTCAGCCTTTCTGGTGTGCTTCCTACCACTTATGGTGGATGGATCTGCATGAGTGGTTTCTACCACTCTCTGTTCCTCTACTTGTGGTTGCTCCACATCCTGTGGTTCATCCTTTGGAACTAAGAGTTCCTTCGCTGCATGCAATTCAAGCTCCCTCTAGTGGGAAAACTTCATGCGCTTCTCCTCATCAAATTTCACATCTCTTCTGACAACTGACATCCTGTGTGCTGGAAAATACACCTGATAGTTGTGGGCAGTATCTGTGTTCCCCACAAATATCCCAACCTCTATTGTTGGTTCTAGCTTCTTCCTGGCATCTTTGGTCACATGGCCATATACAGATGAGCCAAAAATTTTAAAATATGAAACATCCGGTTTCTTACCTGAAAAAGCCTCCTCTAGTGTACTCATGCCAAGTATCCAATGAGGACTACGGTTATGAAAAAATACTGCTGTGTTGCATGCCTCTTCCCACTGATGCAACGGTAGGCCCTAGTCATGTAAAATAGCTCGTGCTTCTCCTACGATTGTTTTGTTCTTTCTTTCTACAACCTCATTCTGTTGTGGGTTATGAGGTGCAAGCAATTCTCTCTTAATTCCTTCTTTGGCACAAAAGTTATTGAATTCATTAGAGATATAATTTCCACCATTGTCGCTCCTCAGAGCCTTCACCTTCTTCCCTGTATATTTCTCTACCAGTGCTTTGAACTCAAAAAACTTGGAGAACGTCTGATCTTTCTTCTACATGAAGAAAATACAACACTTTCTAGAAAAATCATCAACAAAAATTACATAATGCATGTGCTTTGCTGTGGAATCTGTTGAGAATGGTCCACACACGTCTGAGTGAACTCTCTCAAGGATTGTCGCTGCTCGACTTTCCTTATCCTGAAAGGTGGCCTTTGTATACTTTCCCATATTACAACCCTTGCATGTGTCTCTCTGCACAAGTGTACCCTTTGGAAGCCCTGTAGAAATTTGATGCATGATCCTCAAAGCATTATGTTGTAGATGACCCAACCTCTTGTGTCATAACTCACCAATATCCCAGCTCACCACCTTATTTTCTTTACTGTTAAAAGTTTCCCAACCATCTACATCAAGTTTGTCTAGGTTCTTCTCATGAACCCCAATATTATTTACTTGTCCTATGGCTTTGTGATGAAGGAATGCCTTTCCTTCACTAAAAACCACATCGTATCTGTTATCACCCTAGTAATTCTTAGGTCGTGAGATTTTGGTTTATAGTTAAAGAAAACCAGGGGCAACCAAGAACCTCTTTTGAAATCTAGGACCTAGCCTTCCTAAATTCCGGAGAGGGATCTCTCCTCAAGATTTAGCTTTGTTTTGTAATGGATTTTAGGCTAGCTATGAGTGGACAATTTGGTTTGATTTTTTGAATGTTGGTGGGAATAACGGACTACAAGGGAAACCATAGAAATATCTACCTAACCATTGGGCAATGGGATCAAATTTATAGCAAACAAGACTAGAAAACTAAGATCAAAAGAACAAATATACTAAGGGCAAGATAGATGATCTTCAGAGGGCTTAAAAAGGCTTTGATGAAGGGGTATGATCTGGACTAAGGGCAATTAAGAATCCTTAGATCACAAAAAAGGAAGAGGGAAATTGAGGTCAAATGAGACTAAAGAGCAATTAATAATTCTAAAGTCTGGAAATCAGCAGAAAACGTAAACATGAAAACTAGTAAGAATAGAGAGATTTTTACATTGATTCTGTAATACTTTTCCTAGTAATTCATTTAAGATGGAAAATAACACAAGATGTATGAATGAAACTTAAAGAAATAAACAATGAAAACTAGAAGATACAATACTCATCTGATCAGCACAAGGATCATTAGTTATGATGTCTATTTGCTTCAGTTTCCAGCCTACTGCTTCAACTTAACTCACATAAAATCCCAATGTTTTCAACAAAAAAGTCTATAGTAGTCTTGATCATTTTATTCCACACAAAACACTTCGAAGAATGAAGTATTTATAAAAGTAAATTTTTTACAAAATATCTCAAAAGTTTGAGAGAATATCTCAAGAGAAAATAGGAATTATTAAATAAGAAGAGGGACAGTTGCAAAAAAGATGGGCGAGTTGTCCTCTTTTACAAGAAAAATAGAACAGTTTATCTAATCAAACAGATTATTTGTCTTGCTGGAAGTATTGTTGGCACTTGGGACAATATATTGTGGAAGATGACTTGTAGTATACTCCTCCTCTTTCACGTTCTGTTCTAATACTCTTTTACTCTGTTTCTTCACTGTTTATTGTTGTAAATTAAAAATAACCAGCAGTAACCTTTGTTTTCACTGATACAATTTGACCACTGATACTCTTTAACCACTGATTTTTCATCTTGATATACTTTGACTGCAAATTTTCATAGTAAATTAGTGAATTCCTGCCATTTCTCTGCACTGGGAATTCTCATACTCTTAAGTTTCCTGTAAATTTCATCTGCCTCTGTATACTTAGCAAAATTGGGATTAACCATGAAAATATGTTTGATCTCATTTTGTAAAAAGAACAAATTTTCAAAATATTCCAAAATGACTTTACCAGTAGGAGACCCTTGTGGTAAAGTTTTGTTCACCTGCTCTTTGGCATAAGCCCTGATTTTGTTATCATAATCCTTCTGTGGCATCAACTTTTCATTCAATGCATGAATATCTGGTAGGTCTGCTTGTGTTAGTACTGTGTATTTTGCCCAAAATCTTGTGATTGCCAAGTTCATATCCTTGCACCTATCCTCCAAATTATTCATCATATTTCTCTTATTCAGGACTTTCTTAATTTGTAATATACTTTTAGTTCTATCCTGAATTTTTAGCTCTTCAAGCTCTTCTCTATGTTTTCTATTCAGAAATGTGATAAGCTTCATGGCTTGAGCAGCTTTATTAGCCAGTTCTTCTTTTGTCTTTTGTATTTCTATTTGTGCTACTTTGAGTAATTCTTTTTGTTCATAAACAATTTGGATTGAGGGCCATTGCAAATGTATGCCCTGAATGATGTTGTTCCAAAGATAATTCTTAATGTAAGATACCTGCTCAGTGAGATTAACCTGTTGTTGAAGAATCTTTACCTGTTCCTGCAATCTGTTGGCTCTCTGCTCATGTCCTTTGGAAGTGATTAATGCATCTCGGTTAGATGTTTCCAGATTTCTGATGGTGCCTTTTAAGCTGATTATCTCTTTATCTTTCAAGGACATGTCTTCCATATCCTTTAATATAGCAGTTGTTTCCCCTGTTAGATTTTCCTGTGAAGTAGATGAAGAAGTGGCATAGATATCTTTAGAAGTAATTGACATTGTAGTTGCCAATACTCCTTTAGGTGCCAAATTTTCTTCCAATGTAGAGGGAATAGTTGTACTTACAGTTGGAATAACTGTGGGAATGGGGAATTCTTGAGTTTTCTTCAAACTTTCATTTTCTTGCATTAAAGATTCTATTTGATTTTCCATATCTTTAATCTGAGTTGTCATCTTCAAAACAATTGCATAGTTTCCTCTTTTTTTGTTTTTTCCTGAAGAACTTCTTTTGCCTGAGGGTGCTCACTCTGTGGCAATTTGAGTTGCTTTCTTAAGGCTGCAATATCCTCATTCTTTTTCCTTATCAACTTCTTAGCAACTTCAGTATTGGAAGGGTCTGCTCCTCTTTCAATCACCAAATCTTGTAAGGACTTGATCCTCAAATCCTTAGCATGAAGAGATTTTTTATCTAATTTCATTTGGGTTTGAAAATTAGATACAGTTTTCTGAAGCATGGTAGCACTCATGGTCTTGCTTACTACCTTTGAATATAGTATCTCTGATGCACTCCTGTGGAACTCTATCTGATCTAGTTCATGTATAGTATCAGCATTCACTGCAAATTCTATCTTCCTGTAGTCTGTGGCTGATTTTGGATTTGTTACCACTGGTTGGAGGAAAGACATGATCATTTTATTTGTTGAGTAATCAAATGTTGTCACTAGTCTGTCTTTATCTCCTGGTTTTTCCTTCAGAAGTTTAGAATAAACTTCATTCTTGATCTCTTCTGAATATCAGAATCAGTTTCTTCTGTTGTTTTAGAAGAAGAGGGAGCTTCTGTATCCATTTCTACTTCAACCATTTCCTTGCCTTTTCCCTGTGCTTGTACCTGTTAATTCTGAATTTCCCTGAGTGTTTCATTAACAATCATAGTGGCTTCATCATTTGTTTTCTAATCATTAGTATCATCCACATCTATGAGTCCTTCTTTTTCTAGAGTAGTCATTTTGGCCTTTTTGCTGTAAACTATTTTAAATTTTTTTTCAATGATAGTCTCGGCCAAATATCCTTCTTCTTTCCTCGGCCTTTTATTGGATACCTCTGCTAGTTGGTTAACTGTAACCACCTATGTATTGTCCATTTGATTTTCCTGTAGATTATCTATTTGTATCTCTTGATCATCATCAATTAAAGTGTTTGCAACCCATTCCAACTGATTGGCATATTTTTCAATTAGTGGCTTTGATTCATGGAGGATGGGGTCAACTTGCATTTGACCCTGAGATTGCTCAGAATACCCCAAGGGTCATCATTCTAGTAAAAAATCTCTTGGAACTTGAATGCTGCTAATTTTCTACTTATTTCTTTCAAAGCATCTCTGCTGTTAACTATGAAAGAGCCAATTTGACTTTTCAATTTCAATTGTGCCTTCTTTTTGGATGTTATAAAGTTTACAACATCAGCATTTAAAATTTGTCTTAAGTATTCCAAAGAAAATATCCTTGTGGTTAGAAACTTTGGTAATTTGTATGGAGCCAAAATTGCACCATACACTCTGATTTCTGTGTGATTTTTATATAAATACCAATCTCCAAATTTACAGTTTTCAGGCCACTGTAAAATCCTTTTGATCTCTTCATTTACCCTTGGTGGCTTTGCTTTATCCAACAAACTTATGGCAGGTCTGATAAACAAGTCATTGAAATCACTGTAACTGTGCTCACTGTTGTTTTTTTCTAAGAAGAGAGGTCCAAAATATTACTAAAAGAGGTTTGCCCTCCATATCCATCTTCTGAAATGCAAAGGGAAAATTACCTGCTTGAGAGAAAAGGAAAATATGTAACAGATATGATGTATATCTGAACACTCCTTCATCAAGTAACTTTATTAGCTAATAATGTATATTTTCAGTGTTAGAGTCGGTCTTTACATCCCTCCGTCAGAGATCATTTCTCTTATTGCATTTCATTGTTTAGGTGTCTCATTCCGCTCATTCATCTGCATTCTGTTAGGGGCATGCCATTGTCTGACGGAAGGGTTTTGTTCTCTCATTTTCCCTCATGCTTGTACCTGCTGGGTTAGTCAAAATTTCCCAAAATTCATCAAAGTTCAGTTCATGTCATTTACAGTCATAGAAGTTTTTTTGGTCTAAAAGAGTCATTTTAGTTTCTAAGTCTAGGGTTTGGTCTTTCGAAATGTTAAACAATGCCCGCAAGCCATGAGGAGGTTTTCAATAAGTTTTCAGTTCAAAATTTTTCATCATTAATATGCTCGAGGACGTTTCTTCTTCAAAACTCTGTTTTGAAAGAAATTGTCTAAATTTGTTTCTGTAATAAAATGTATCTTTCCACCATGTTGTACTTCACCATGCAAACTCTGTTCATCCTTTGCCAAGTTTCGATGCCACAATTCCTTTAAAATCAACCAATTTCATCATTCAAGCTCCAGAAAGTCAGTCAGGAAACAAAAAAACAAAATTTGTATTAAATGAAAAAGTGCCAAAGTCAAAAAACATTACAAAATGGGTTTTGAAGAAGGAAAAATTAAAACCATGTCTATATGAGATATTTCTCAAAGCCATTCACGCATTTTCAACAAGAGTTATTGAGAAAATATAAGGGAGAAGTCGAAGTTGGAAGTTGAGAGACCAAACTGTGTTTTGAGAAAGGCTGACTGTGTGTAATTTAAGCGCGGCGCATCCACAGAGCGCAGCGCATTGAGTCGAGACACACAGTGTAAATTTATAAGGGCGCGGTGCACCCATTGAATGCGACGCATTGGGTTTGTGCGCGGCGCACAGAGCCCCAAAGGCCGAAACTTATCTTCCTTCATCAAAACTCAAATCAATTCAGTTCATTTTCCTCCAAGTAAGTTGTGTGTGCTTGCTATTAGAGTTTAATTCCTGTTGGGTGTTATTTGAAGGAGGTATTCAAAGAGTTTAATTGGTGCAAGAATAAACCCTATGCCCATATTGTAATATGCTCCCAAGGGTTTGAAAGGAGGTGATTAAAACTTGAATTTTGGTGCTTAAACTCTCATTCCATTTTCATTTGTGCCCTTGTTATTGTTATCATTGTTATCACTGCTACTACTGTCACACTCTCATACCACAATCCCTCTCCTATTCCCGCTGTACCGTATCCCTTATTCCCTTTTATGCCCATGTGTTAAACCCTCAAATCCTGTCACTTACCATCACTTCCCTTCATTGATAAAATCCTAATTTCCATGACACTCAAGGGGCTGCCTTTATGTCTTTGATTTCACTTATATATTCCCATTTCATTGACTCTTGTTCCTAAACTACCCCTCCATCACTATCACTCATTCCCATTACTTATAAATCCCCAAATCCCTAAGTCCCCCAAACAGTGACTGTCCTCACACTTAAATCTCATTTGATAGTCCTTTTCCCACTGTGATGTCTCTTCATAGCACCTTATTATATATGTGGCACATTTGCATTAAAACATACACTAAAACTCTTGTTTTCACCATACATATATCAGCATATACTTGTCAAACACCTTGTTTTTAGCACCATGTCAGAGAAAAATTCATCATATGAGCAGGGATATGAGCAGGACAGTGATTCAACCGCAGAGCTAAATGTACCGAGGAGGTCTCATAAAAGTGGCAGGCACGTCAGGGAGGAGCCCACTTCTTTGGCTCAATTGCAGGCCTGCCCGCTTGCAATGACATGCTTTCAGCAACACTCATGTTTTCGGTTTTGTGAGCTGATATCTCAGATTCAACACCATCAGGAGTTGGTTCGCTTATTTGTCCTACATTTGCGTGATGGTCATGTAAACCTTGCTGGAGTGAACTTCACCTTGACACCAGAGACCATTTCTGAGGCAACCGGGATACCAAACATAGGTGAGGAGTGGAATAAGAGACAACAACTGGATAGAGCATATTATGAACCTTACATCAGGCCTGGTTATATGAGGCAGCTCAGCAGGGTGTTTCCTTTCAGATTCTTGAAGGAGTCCTATGCACCATTAATGAAGCTCATCATTAGATACTTCAGTTGCGAGGGTAGATTCTCACGCCTTTATGCATATCACATCAGACTTTTGATGAATTTCACGAGAGTGAAACTGATGAATATTCCATATCCCAATAAAATAGAGTATATGACCACCCTTTAGATTAAGAAGACCCGAGCGCGCAATCGCATTTATCATTACGCGCTCATCAAAATCATCGTAGTACATCAGCTTGGATTGCAGGGCATCACATGGGATGAGTTCATTTCCTGTGACTTCTTTGCAGCCCCCCAGCCTCCTCCCGAGATTGTTCATGATGAGGCAGAGCATGCAAAATTTTAGGGGCTAATATTCGCAGGTGGGCTAATTTTCCCTATTTTTTCAAAAAGAAAGATTCGCCAATTTCCATTTTTTTTAAAACTGATTCGCCCAAAGTTTATAGTATAAAATTATTTTACACTAAAAATCACCAAAATTTTATATATACTTATATAAAATAATTATAAACCTAGATATTTTTACAAAAATATCATAAAAAAATTAAAATTTACGTATTAGGGACCATTAAGATTCGCCAGGTTTCGAAACATTAAGATTAACTTCCATCCTTAAAATTTTCCCTGAGGCAGAGCCTTCACATCAGTTTGAGGTTCCTGAGACTAAGCCTATCAGTGCTCCATTGTGTGTGACATATCAGAGAGGCCACAGAACCTTATTTGTAGCATCACAACGAGTACTATCTCCACGAGGGGTGGAAGGGGTCTCGTTATCTTCATCAGCAGCGCGAGTACTATCTCCACATGGCGTGGAAGGGGTCTCGCCTTTGACACGCATGTGGCTGGTGTTCGTGACAGTAGGCAAGAGGTCGGCGGCACGCTGAAGTGCCCTTGGGAGGCCAAGACATTGATTTTATACTCATCGATGTTGATTCGAGCTCTCCCAGCTCAAAGCTGAAAGAAATCATGCAGGAACAAAACGCTGAGATTGACACTTTGACCGTGAATTTTCAGAGAGCTCAGTGGGTTATAAATTACTTGGAGCAGTGGAATAAACAACTGGAGGATCAGCAGATGCTCATAGAGTTGCGGAAAATCCGTGAAGACTGTGAATTGGCCCGAAAGAGACCAGGTGACATGACACCATTTGAGCGAGAGACTTGCCTTACGCACGTCAACATTCATCTGGAGAAGCTCTTGGTGAAGGCCAATAGGGACAAATACATGCTCAGACATATGAAAAATCACTACTGGGCCCGCACACACGTTTGCAGAGCAAAAATGAAGATCTTGAAGGCGAGGTTGAGAAAAGCGCTAAAACGTCGGAAAAGGCCAAATCCACTCTGAATCTTGGCTGAAGCTTCCTTGGCTAAGCATGAGACATTATGGGAGACCTTCACTCCAAATTTCAGCAAATTTGGAGAAGATTTTGTCATTTTGAAAATTTTGGTTGCAAAACAGGTTTTTCTGCCCGACGCATCGCGCCACCCGATGCGCGCTTATGATTGGGACATCTTCTGGAGGAAAAATTTGCATTTTTTGGTTTTTCATGATATATTATTTATGTTCAGGAATGACCGAAGCATTTCATCAAATTCTGGGCTGCCTAAAGGGCCAAAAACACCTTGAAAATGGCCTTTCTGCCACTTTTTGCACCAGCAGGAACCAGTCTTGGGAGATTGCAGCTTTGGAGGGGAAAATGACATCCAAAATAAAAAATTCCACTTGGGTTGGATAGCAGACATCAAGGGCTTTCAAACAAGCTATCATGAGATCAATTTCTACTTCAGGAAGTGCCTCAAAATCACCTCCACAGTGGCGCGACGCATAGCGTTTTTGAGCGCAGCGCATAGAGAAATTTTTCCTCATTTTCACTGTTCAGCTCAGAAATTCACCCAGTTTTGACTAGTTTACTTTTCCATGTGATGATTGACCTACCATGATGTAATTTGATGACTATGATGCAAATTTGGCATTTTTTTACTTGTTCTAGAGGGTTCATTCACCAAAAAGTGAAAATTAAGTGAATGGATCAGTTTCCTAGCATATAGAGGCAAGTTGTTTGGCTGCCTAGATTTTAGCTCCATGTTTAGAATTGGTTGAAACAGCTCCTAGAAGGATGAGCTCGACTAGAGGCATGGGAATGGGTTAGGATGGTCTATATATTGTATTTTCTGAGACATTTTCAGGGTTGGATACTTGGGAAAATTTTGGCACCTCATTGTACATTCATTTCAGATTTTTGGCAAAGGAAAGACCAGAGTTTTGCAGCACTTGTTGGGATCCTTGTGGCTTCTGAGTTTCAATGATGTTCTTCTCATGTTATTGTAAGTTTCATTAATGTTATATGTATTCCATTTCCCTTCTCTTTGCTTCTGAATTAAACAAATGAGCAATTGAGGTAGAATTCATTAGTTTGTTGGTGCTCTGCCTTAAACTTTTGTTTAGTTTTACGTGTTTTTCGTCAGTTTGAAGAGGATCCTTGCACTCTCTTGCCCTCTTCAGCTCCTCATCAGTCTTTTCAATCCATTCATTCAATCTAAGACATCAAATTCATTGCCTACCCTGCCCCAACTTGAACTCTGCAAGAATTTGGCGTCATCCCCAAGCCCAAAAATTGCCTTTCCCTTTTTCCAACAAAAACCCTAAAAATCATTCCAAACTCCTTGATTAATATACCTAGCCTAAAATTAGCACTCATTTCATTCATCTCAAGCCCTATTGATACATTTTTCCTGAGATTGACCCTAGAAGAGCCCCCTCCTATTCTAGTAGGGCTAGCTACCGCACCGAGCGTGGTTTGGTGTTACCCCGAAATCTCGCCTTCCTTAGCTCAAGGTGGATTTGGGCTATAACATAGTGGCGACCATACCGGGGAGAAAATGGTTTGCTTGTTGGTGTTATTTGTTTAAGGTTACGACTAACTGGTTATGCCGCCCAGCCTTCGAACCCGGCTTCAGCTCGCGAGTGCATAGTAGATAAACGCCGTCTAAATTTAACAATTCCTAGCTTGTAAACGAAATATGCGACTTCCAATTGCCCCAAGAGACATGTATCAAGTTCAGATCTGATTGTCGATGGTGGAAAACGATCAGACATATGAAGGCTGAAACATTCACCTGGCGACTCCAACTCGATCCAGAGATTCCAGTGCTCGCTGAATCATTCATGCAATGGTAGGGTATGTGGAAAACCCTGCACTTTGTGAAGTTGTAAAAGAAGTTAGAGATCAGTTAGTGGATTTTGAAATTGATGAAGCATTTTTCATTGTCGTGCTTCAATGTTTGAAATCCCCAAAGTTTCCTCCTGAAGCTAAAACTGGTTTCTGCGAGTTACTTGTTGAAAGATTCGAGGAGGAGATTCAATATTTAAATGATCAAATCCAATCATATGAATTCTGAGATCCCAAAAAGTTCTTGGAAACTCTCCCTCCTTCAAAACAAGAAATAATAGAGCTGCCCGTGGATGTTTGCATTGACAGTGTGCAGCTGGAAGTATGTATTACGGAGTTGGGGCAGCAAACAGAGTCTGGCTTTTGCGATCCTATTGCAACGTACATGGAAATATTTTTCAGTTTGAATGATATATCAGATTGTCTTTTACATAACCAGACTCATTATGTGCATGTATGGCTACCAGCAATTGCATCTGTGTCCTGGTTGAAGCACTCTCAAGCAGCATCCTTGTCACAGCTACTTGAATGGTTGATCTGGCATTACAGCATTACTTGATCTGTTGGCTCTGTAGCAAAGTAGGGTAGATTTTATAAATAAATAAGCAGCCAAAGGCAACACTTCGTTCCAGTTTCATTGCAGTTTTGGTTTGAGTTTGTTGAGTCAGTTTTTCAGTCATTTTGGTTGCAGAATTGAGTCGGTTTGAGTCAAGTTTCAGTCAAATAAATTCAGTCAACAGTCTTGAAGTTGTTTAGTCAAAATAATGGACTCCATAGCCCAATGGACGAAAGCACTGGTCTGCTCTCCCAAAGATCTGTCGTTCTTGGCACCTCCAAGGAGCTACCATCCCCATTGGAGCAAATGTTAGAGTCAGTCTTTTCATCCCTCCGTCAGAGATCATTCCTCTTATTGCATTTCATTCTTTTAGGTGTCCCATTCTGCTCATTTATTTGCATTTCGTTAGGGGCATTCCATTATCTGACGGAAGGGCTTTGTTCTCTCATTTTCCCTCATGCTTGTACCTGCTGGGTTGGTCAAAATTTCTCAAAATTCATCAAAGTTCAGTTCATGTCATTTACAGTCATAGATGCTATTTTGGTCAAGAAGAGTCTTTCAGTTCCTAGGTCTAGGGTTTGGTCTTCATAAATGTTGAATAATGCCCGCAAGCCAAGGAACATGAGGTTTTCAATGCCGCCCCTATATTAACACACATGCTCGAGATCTCTTCTTCAAAACTCATTAAAGAAATTGTCTAAATTTGTTTCCGTAATAAATGTATCTTTCCACCATGTTGTACTTCACCATGAAAACTCTGGTCATCCTTTGCCAAGTTTCGATGCCATTCCTTTAAAATCAACCAATTTCATCATTCAAGCTCCAGAATTCATGAGGAAACAAAAACAAAATTTGTAATAAATGAAAAAGTGCCAAAGTCAAAAAACATTACAAAATGGGTTTTGAAGAAGGAAAAATTAAAACCATGTCTATATGAGATATTTCTCAAAGCCATTCACGCATTTTCAACAAGAGTTATTGAGAAAATATAAGGGAGAAGTCGAAGTTGGAAGTTGAGAGACCAAACTGTGTTTTGAGAAAGGCTGACTGTGTGTAATTTAAGCGCGGCGCATCCACAGAGCGCAGCGCATTGAGTCGAGACACACAGTGCAAATTTATAAGGGCGCGGTGCACCCATTGAATGTGACGCATTGGGTTTGTGCGCGGCGCACAGAGCCCCAAAGGCCGAAACTTATCTTCCTTCATCAAAACTCAAATCAATTCAGTTCATTTGCCTCCAAGTAAGTTGTGTGCGCTTGCTATTAGAGTTTAATTCCTGTTGGGTGTTATTTGAAGGAGGTATTCAAAGAGTTTAATTGGTGCAAGAATAAACCCTATACCCATATTGCAATCCGCTCCCAAGGGTTTGAAAGGAGGTGATTAAAACTTAAACTTTGGTGCTTAAACTCTCATTCCATTTTCATTGGTGCCCTTGTTATTGTTATCATTGTTATCACTGCTACTACTGTCACACTCTCATACCACAGTCCCTCTCCTATTCCCGCTGTCCCGTATCCCTTATTCCCTTTTATGCCCATGTGTTAAACCCTCAAATCCTGTCACTTACCATCACTTCCCTTCATTGATAAAATCATAATTTCCATGACACTCAAGGGTTGCCTTTATGTCTTTGATTTCACTTATATATTCCCATTTCATTGACTCTTGTTCCTAAAACTACCTCCCATCATTATTACCTATTCCCATATCACTTGTAAAGGTTCTTAAATCCCGAAATTCCCCAAACAGTGAGTGACTGTCCTTCCACTCTAAATCACTTGACAGTCTATTGCATTCATGATGATACTTCCTTGCAGCCTCTCATCTCATATGTGGCACACTTGGTATTGAAAAACAGACTCTTGTTTTGACCATATATTTATCACCACCTATTTGTCAAACACCTTGTTTTCAGCATCATGTCAGAAACAAATTCATCATATGAGCAGGGATATGAGCAGGACAGTGATTCAACTGCAGAGCTAAATGTACTGAGGAGGTCTCATAAAATTGGTAGGCACGTCAGGGAGGAGCCTACTTCTTTGGCTCAATTGCAGGCCTGCCCGCTTGCAATGACATGTTTTCAGCAACATTAATGTTTTCGGTATTGTGAAATGATATCTCAGATTCAGCACCATCCAGAGTTGGTTTGCTTATTTGTCCTACATTTGCGTGATGGTCATGTAAACCTTGCTGGAGTGAACTTCACTTTGACACCAGAGACCATTTCTGAGGCGACCGGGACACTAAACATTGGTGAGGAATGGAATAAGAGAGAGCAGCTGGATAGAGCATATTATGAACCTTACATCAGGCCTGGATATTTGAGGCAGTTGAGCAGGGTATTCCCGTTCCGGTTTCTGAAGGAGTCCTATGCACCATTAATGAAACTCATCATTAGATACTCACCTCGAGGCAGAGCCTCGCGCCTTATGCACAACGCCCTGCGCGCTGCCCGCACACCTCGATGCATTTCACGAGAGTGCGACCGAGAATATTCCATACTTCATGTGCCGAAACACAGAGAATGCATATGACCACCCTTGTGCGAAGAAGACTCCGTGAGCAGCAAAGACAACAAAGATTACCGTGTTTACGCGCTCACTCAAAATCATCGTAGTACATCACTGATCGGTAGGCATCAACATGGGATGAGTTCTTTACTTCGTGGACTCTTTGTAGCCCCCACCTCCTCCCCCCGAGATACTGTTCATGATGGAGGCGGGGTAGCATGCAAAATTTTAGGGGCTAATATTCGCAGGTGGGCTAATTTTCCATGTTTTTTCAAGAAAAAAGATTCGCCAATTTCCATTTTTTTAAAAATTGATTCGCCCAAAGTCTATAGTATAAAATTATTTTATCCTAAAAATCGCCAAAATTTTATATATACTAATATAAAATAATTATAAACCTAAATAGTTTTACAAAAATATCATAAAAAAAATTAAAATTTACATATTGGGGACCATTAAGATTCACTAGGTTTCGAAACTTTAAGATTAACTTCCATCCTTAAAATTTTCCCTGAGGCAGAGCCTTCACATCAGTTTGAGGTTCCTGAGACTAAGCCTATCAGTGCTCCATTGTGTGTGACATATCAGAGAGGCCACAGAACCTTATTTGTAGCATCACAACGAGTACTATCTCCACGAGGGGTGGAAGGGGTCTCGTTATCTTCATCAGCAGCGCGAGTACTATCTCCACATGGCGTGGAAGGGGTCTCGCCTTCGACATCAGCACAGGTACAGGTTCAGGACAGAGGCAAGAGGCCTATGCACGATGAAGGCCCTTCAGGAGGCCAAGACACTGACTTTATACTCATTGATGTTGATTCGAGCTCTCCCAGCTCAAAGCTGAAAGAAATCATCCAAGAGCAGAAAGCTGATATCGACACGCTGACCGAGAAATTGCAGAGCTCTCAGTGGGTTATAAATTACTTGGAGTAGTGGAATAAACAACTGGAGGATCAGCAGACACTCATAGAGTTGCGGCAAATCCGTGAAGACCGTGAATTGGCCCGAAAGAGACCAGGTGACATGACACCATTTGAGCGAGAGACTTGCTTTACGCATGTCAACATTCATCTGGAGAAGCTCTTGTAAAAGTCCAATAGGGACAAATACATGCTCAGACATATGAAAAATCACTATTGGGCCCGCACACACGTTTGCAGAGCAAAAATGAAGATCTTGAAGGCGAGGTTGAGAAAAGCACTAAAACGTCGGAAAAGGCCGGATCCACTCTGAATCTTGGCCGAAGCTTCCTTGGCTGAGCATGAGACATGATGGGAGACGTTCACTCCAAATTTCAGCAAATTTGGAGAAAATTTTGTCATTTTTGAAAATTTTGGTTGCAAAACAGGTTTTTCCGCCCGATGCGTCGCGCCGCCCGACGCGCGCTTATGATTGGGACATCTTCTGGAGGAAAACTTTGCATTTTTGGGTTTGTTATGATATATTATGTATGTTTAGGAATGGCCAAAGCATTTCATCAAATTCTGGGCTGCCTAAAGGGCCAAAACCACCTTGAAAATGGCCTTTCTGCCACTTTTTGCACCAGCTGGAACCAGTCTTGGGAGATTGCGGTTTTGGAGGGGAAAATGAGATCCCAATTGAAAAATTTCACTTGGGTTGGAAATTAGACAGGCAGGGCTTTCCAACGAGCTATCATGAGCTCAATTTGGACATCAGGAAGTGCCCCAAAAACAGGCTCAAAGTGGCGCGACGCATTGAGTTTTTTAGCGCGACGCATAGAGAAATTTTGCCTCATTTTTCACTCTTCAGCTCAGAAATTCGCCCAGTTTTGACTAGTTTTACTTTTTCATGTGATGATTGACCTACCATGATGTAATTTGATTAATATGATGTAAATTTGGCATTTTTTTACTTGTTCTAGAGGGTTCATTCACCAAAAAGTGAAAATTAAGTGAATGGATCAGTTTCCTAGCATATAGAGGCAAGTTGTTTGGCTGCCTAGATTTTAGCTCCATGTTTAGAATTGGTTGAAACAGCTCCTAGAAGGATGAGCTCGACCCCTAGAGGCATGGGATGGGGTTAGGATGGTCTATATATTGTATTTTCTGAGACATTTTCAGGGTTGGACTCTTGGGAAAATTTTGGCACCTCATTGTACATTCATTTCAAATTTTTGGCAAAGGAAAGACCAGAGTTTTGCAGCACTTGTTGGGATCCTTGTGGCTTCTGAGTTTTGATGATGTTTTTCTCCATGTTATTGTAAGTTTCATTAATTTTATATGTATTCCATTTCCCTTCTCTTTGCTTCTGAATTAGACAAATGAGTAACTAAGGTAGAATTCATTAGTTTGCTGATGCTCTGCCTTAAACTTTTGTTTAGTTTTATATGTTTTCCTCCGTTTGAAGAGGATCCTTGCACTTTCTTGCCCTCTTCAGCTTCTCAGCAGTATTTTCTATCCATTCATTGAATCTAAGACATCAAATTCATTGCCTACCCTGCCCCAACTTGAACTCTACAGGAATTTGGCCTCATCCCCAGGCCCAAAATTGTTTTTCCCTTTTTCCAACAAAAACCCCTAAAAATCATTCCAAACTCCTTGATTAATATACCTAGCCTAAAATTAGCACTCATTTCAGTCATCTCAAGCCCTATTGATACATTTTTCCTGAGATTGACCCAGAGAGAGCCCTCTCCTATTCTGGTAGGGCTAGCTACCAGACTAAGCGTGGTTTGGTGTTACCCTGAATCTTGCCTTCCTTCAGCCTAAGGTGGATTTGGGCTATAACATAGTGGCGACCATACTGGGGATAAAATGGTTTTCTTGTTTGTGTAATTTGTTTCATAAGCTACAGACAGAATCTGAAGTTATGCCAGCTAGCCTTCGAACTGCTCTTACTCTGCGAGTGCATAGTAGATAAACGCTGCTTCAATCAATCTCCAGTATAGCTTGTAAACGTAACATCTGACTTCCAATTTACCCAGTACATGTATCAAGTTAGATCCGATGGTTGATGGTGGAAAATGATCAGATATATGAAGGCTGAAACATTCACCTGGTGACTCCAACTCAATCCAGAGATCCCAGTGCTCACTGATCCATTCATGCAATGGTAGGGTATGTGGCAGACCCTGCGCTTTGTGAAGTTTTAAAAGAAGTTAGAGATTAGTTAGTGGATTTTGAAATTGATGAAGTATTTTTCATTGTCGTGCTTCAATCTTTGAGATCTCCAAAGTTTCCTCCTGAAGCTAAAACTGGTTTCTTTGAGTTAGTTGCTGAAAAATTTGAGAAGGAGATTCAGTATTTAAATGATCAGATCCAATCATATGAATTTCGAGATCCTAAAACGTTTTTGGAAACTCTCCCTCCTTCAAAACAAGAAATAATAGAGCTGCCCGTGGATGTTTGCATTGACAGTTTGCAGCTGGAAGCATGTATTGAGGAGTTGGGGCAACAAATAGAGTCTGGTTTTTTCGATCCTATTGCAACGTACATGGAAATTTTTTTCAGTTTGAATGATAGATCGAATTGTCTTTTACATAACCAGACTCATTATGTGCATGTATGGCTGCCAGCAATTACATCTGTGTCCTGGTGGAAGCACTCTCAAGCAGCATCCTTGTCACAGCTACTTGAATGGTTGATCTGGCATTACAGAATTACTTGATCTATTGGCTCTGCAACAAAGTAGGGTAGATTTTGTAAATAAATAAGCAGCCAAAGGCAGCACTTCGTTCCAGTTTCATTGCAGTTTTGGTTTGAGTTTGTCGAGTCAGTTTTTCAGTCATTTTGGTTGCAGAATTGAGTCAGTTTGAGTCAAATTTTCAGTACAATAAATTCAGACAAAGGTCTTGAGTTGTTTTGTCAAAATAATGGACTCCATAGCCCAATGGACGAAGTCACTAGTCTGCTCTCCCAAAGATCTGTCGTTCTTGGCACCTCCAAGGAGCTACCATCCCCATTGGAGCCAATGTTAGAGTCGGTCTTTACATCCCTTCGTCAGAGATCATTTCTCTTATTGCATTTCATTGTTTAGGTGTCTCATTCTGCTCATTCA
Source organism: Pinus albicaulis (assembly GCA_034641835.2). Classification (NCBI taxonomy): domain Eukaryota; kingdom Viridiplantae; phylum Streptophyta; class Pinopsida; order Pinales; family Pinaceae; genus Pinus; species Pinus albicaulis. The sequence goes on along the minus strand of CM076575.1, from coordinate 1,837,766,315 downwards.
TCTGCATTCCATTAGGGGCATGCCATTGTCTGACGGAAGGGTTTTTTTCTCTCATTTTCCCTCATGCTTGTACCTACTGGGTTAGTCAAAATTTCCCAAAATTCATCAAAGTTCAGTTCATGTCATTTATATTCATAGAAGTTTTTTTGGTCTAAAAGAGTCATTTTAGTTTCTAGGTCTAAGGTTTGGTCTTTCGAAATGTTAAACAATGCCCGCAAGCCATGATGAGGTTTTCAATAAGTTTTCAGTTCAAAATTTTTCATCGTTAATATGCTCGAGGACGTTTCTTCTTCAAAACTTTGTTTTGAAAGAAATTGTCTAAATTTGTTTTTGTAATAAAATGTATCTTTCCACCATGTTGTACTTCACCATGCAAACTCTGGTCATCCTTTGCCAAGTTTCGATGCCACAATTCCTTTAAAATCAACCAATTTCATCATTTAAGCTCCAGAAAGTCAGTCAGGAAACAAAAAAACAAAAGTTGTATTAAATGAAAAAGCCCCAAAGTCAAAAAACATTACAAAATGGGTTTTGAAGAAGGAAAAATTAAAACCATGTCTATGTGAGATATTTCTCAAAGCCATTCATGCATTTTCAACAAGAGTTATTGAGAAAATCTAAGGGAGAAGTCGAAGTTGGAAGTTGATAGACCAAACTGTGTTTTGAGAAAGGCTGATTGTGTGTAATTTAAGCGCGGCGCATCCACAGAGCGAGGCGCGTTGAGTCGAGACACACAGTGCAAATTTCTAAGGGTGCGGCGCACCCATTGAACGCGGCGCATTGGGTTTGTGTGCGGCGCACAGAGCCCCAAAGGCCGAAACTTATCTTCCTTCATCAAAACTAAAATCAATTCAGTTCATTTGCCTCCAAGTAAGTTGTGTGCGCTTGCTATTAGAGTTTAATTCCTGTTGGGTGTTATTTGAAAGAGGTATTCAAAGAGTTTAATTGGTGCAATAATAAACCCTATACCCATATTGCAATCTGCTCCCAAGGGTTTGAAAGGAGGTGATTAAAACTTGAACTTTGGTGCTTAAAATCTCATTCCATTTTCATTGGTGCCCTTGTTATTGTTATCATTATTATCACTGCTACTACTGTCACACTCCCATACCACAGTCCCTCTCCTATTCCCACTGTCCTGTATCCCTTATTCCCTTTTATGCCCATGTGTTAAATCCTCAAATCCTGTCACTTACCATCACTTCCCTTCATTGATAAAATCCTAATTTCCATGACACTCAAGGGCTGCCTTTATGTCTTTGATTTCACTTATATATTCCCATTTCATTGACGCTTGTTCCTAAAAATACCTCCCATCACTATTACCTATTCCCATATCACTTGTAAAGGTTCTTAAATCCCGAAATTCCCCAAACAGTGAGTGATTGTCCTTCCACTCTGAATCACTTTACAGTCTATTACATTCATGATGATACTTTCTTGCAGCCTCTCATCTCATATGTGGCACACTTGGTATTGCAAAACAGACTCTTGTTTTGACCATATATTTATCACCATGTATTTGTCAAACACCTTGTTTTCAGCATCATGTCAGAAACAAATTCATCATATGAGCAGGGATATGAGCAGGACAGTGATTCAACCGCAGAGCTAAATGTACCAAGGAGGTCTCATAAAAGTGGTAGGCACATCAGGGAGGAGCCTACTTCTTTGGCTCAATTGCAGGCCTGCCCACTTGTAATGACATGTTTTCAGCAACATTAATGTTTTCGGTATTGTGAAATGATATCTCAGATTCAGCACCATCCAGAGTTGGTTTGCTTATTTGTCCTACATTTGCGTGATGGTCATGTAAACCTTTCTCGAGTGAACTTCACTTTGACACCAGAGACCATTTCTAAGGCGACCGGGATACCGAACATTGGTGAGGAATGGAATAAGAGACAGCAGCTGGATAGAGCATATTATGAACCTTACATCAGGCCTGGATATTTGAGGCAGTTGAGCAAGGTATTCCCGTTCCGGTTTCTGAAGGAGTCCTATGCGCCATTAATGAAACTCATCATTAGATACTTCAGCTGTGAGGGTAGATTCTCGCGCCTTTATGCATACCATGTCAGACTCTTGATGCATTTCACGAGAGTGCGACTGATGAATATTCCATACTTCATGTGCCGAAACATAGAGCGTATGACTACCCTTGTGCAGAAGAAGACTCCAGAGCAGCAACATAATAGCATTTATCATTACGCGCTCATCAAAATCATCGTAGTACATCAGCTTGGATTGCAAGGCATCACATGGGATAAGTTCATTTCCCGTGACTTCTTTGCAGCCCCCCAGCCTCCTCCCGAGATTGTTCATGATGAGGCAGAGCCTTCACATCAGTTTGAGGTTCCTGAGACTGAGCCTATCAGTGCTCCACTGTGTGTGACATATCAGAGAGGCCACAGAACCTTATTTGCAGCAGCACGACAAGTACTATCTCCACCAGGGGTGGAAGGGGTCTCGTTATCTTCATCAGCAACGCGAGTACTATCTCCACATGGCGTGGAAGGGGTCTCGCCTTCGACATCAGCACAGGTACAGGTTCAGGACATAGGCAAGAGGCCTATGCATGATGAGGGCCCTTCAGGAAGCCAAGACACTGACTTTATACTCATCGATGTTGATTCGAGCTCTCCCAGCTCAAAGCTGAAAGAAATCATCCAAGAGCAGAAAGTTGAGATCGCCACGCTGACCGAGAAATTGCAGAGAGCTCAGTGGGTTATAAATTACTTGGAGCAGAGGAATAAACAACTGGAGGATCAGCAGACACTCATAGAGTTGTGGCAAATCCGTGAAGACCGTGAATTGGCCCGAAAGAGACCAGGTGACATGACACCATTTGAGCGAGAGACTTGCCTTACGCATGTCAAAATTCATCTGGAGAAGCTCTTGGCGAAGCCCAATAGGGACAAAGACATGCTCAGACATATGAAAAATCACTACTGGGCCCGCACACACGTTTGCAGAGCAAAAATGAAGATCTTGAAGGCGAGGTTGAGAAAAGCACTAAAACGTCGGAAAAGGCCGGATCCACTCCGAATCTTGGCTGAAGATTCCTTGAATGAGCATGAGACATGATGGGAGACCTTCACTCCAAATTTCAGCAAATTTGGACAAAATTTTGTCATTTTTGAAAATTTTGGTTGCAAAACAGGTTTTTCCACCCGACGCGTCGCACCACCCGACGCGCGCTTATGATTAGGACATCTTCTGGAGGAAAACTTTGCATTTTTGGGTTTGTTATGATATATTATGTATGTTCAGGAATGGCTGAAGCATTTCATCAAATTTTGGGCTGCCTAAAGGGCCAAAAACACCTTGAAAATGGTCTTTCTGCCACTTTTTGCACCAGCAGGAACCAGTCTTGGGATATTGCAGTTTTGGAGGGGCAAATGACATCCAAATTGAAACATTCCACTTGGGTTGGAAATTAGACAGGCAGGGATTTTCAACGAGCTATCATGCGCTCAATTTGGACTTCAGGAAGTGCCCCAAAAATAGGCTCAAAGTGGCGCGACGCATTGAGTTTTTTAGCACGGCGCATAGAGAAATTTTGCCTCATTTTCACTCTTCAGCTCAAAAATTCGCTCAGTTTTGACTAGTTTTACTTTTTCATGTGATGATTGACCTACCATGATGTAATTTGATGACTATGATGTAAATTTGGCATATTTTTACTTGTTCTAGAGGGTTCATTCACCAAAAAGTGAAAATTAAGTGAATGGATCAGTTTCCTAGCATATAGAGGCAAGTTGTTTTGCTGCCTAGATTTTAGCTCCATGTTTAGAATTGGTTTAAACAGCTCCTAGAAGGATGAGCTCGACCCCTAGAGGCATGGGAATGGGTTAGGATGGTCTATATATTGTATTTTCTGAGACATTTTCAGGGTTGGATACTTGGGAAAAGTTTGGCACCTCATTGTACATTCATTTCAGATTTTTGGCAAAGGAAAGACCAGAGTTTTGCAGCACTTGTTGGGATCCTTGTGGATTATGAGTTTTGATGATGTTCTTCTCATGTTATTGTAATTTTCATTAATGTTATATGTATGCCATTTCCCTTCTCTTTGCTTCTAAATTAAACAAATGAGTAATTGAGGTAGAATTCATTAGTTTTCTAGTGCTCTGCCTTAAACTTTTGTTTAGTTTTACGTGTTTTTCGTCAGTTTTAAGAGGATCCTTGCACTCTCTTGCCCTCTTCAGCTCCTCGGCAGTCTTTTCAATCCATTCATTCAATCTAAGACATCAAATTCATTACCTACCCTGCCCCAACTTGAACTCTGCAAGAATTTGGCCTCATCCCCAAGCCCAAAAATTGCCTTTCCCTTTTTCCAACAAAAACCCTAAAAATCATTCCAAACTCCTTGATTAATATACCTAGCCTAAAATTAGCACTCATTTCATTCATCTCAAGCCCTATTGATACATTTTTCCTGAGATTGACCCGGAGAGAGCCCTCTCCTGTTCTGGTAGGGCTAGCTACCAGACTGAGCGTGGTTTGGTGTTACCCTGAATCTCGCCTTCCTTCAGCCTAAGGTGGATTTGGGCTATAACAGTCAGCAATGAATTTGGCAAAGTCAAAGACCAATTCTGGCTATTTTCCAGGAGACAAAGTGGAGAGGAAACCTAAAATGGAGGCATCTGTAAATTCATCATTAACATAGCCTAAAATGAATGACAGCATGAAAATGACATGTCTGGAGCCCTCAGGGAAATCAAAAGTATCATAAGGGGGATTTACCTTAGGAAGGTTGACATGATTGGGCATGAAGTTTTGAAGGAATTCAAACTTCCTAGGGAAATCAAGGTCTAAATACATCTGAGTCAAGTCTTCAATTGACAATGATACTGCTCGTGGATCATGGCTTAGTTAGAGCATATCATTGATTGATTCAGCAGTTATGTAAAATAGGACCTCACTATATTTGTTAACCATGCATCTTTGATCAGGAATATAATGCATCTGACACAACCTAATGAAATCCTAAGCAGGATGGGTGATGGGAACCACATATTTGGGCAAGTTGGAGTCCCATACAGGTATATCATTGACCACTTCCTTCTCAAATTTTTCCTAACACCAGCTATGTACTTCCAGAAGATCAAATTCAAGAGTAGCATCAGAAATTCTGTAATATAGTTTAATCAAAGGATTATTTTCTTCAGTAGTGACAGGAGGCTATAAAGGTCTGATTACTTCAGTAGAATCAACAGTTAGGACAGGAGTAGGTTTATCAATTTTGAGAGGTTTGGGATTTGGAAGCTTGCTGGAGGCAGGCTTCTGAGGTTTAGGACCTCCAGTTCTAGGGGTGACCCGCTTCTTAGTCATTTTTGAAGAAAATGAGCAGGATTAAATTGTTTGCTCAGCTCTTTATGGAAGCAGAAGGTCAATTAAGTTGATTTGGGAAAAACTCGGAATCTGGGCGACGTATTTATGAGGAAAATGCAGATTTGCAATGTGCAGATGGTAGGAAAGGGATTTTCAATGGTTTCTTTGGGAATTCAAATGGATTTTCACCATAGGAATAACTTTTGGATGATGAAAATCATTCAGGCGGAAATGACAAATCCTGGAAATATTTTGACAGGGTTTCCCCTGGTTTTTCAAGGTTTGAGTACCATCAAATGAGTACTTTTGGCTTTGAAATTCCAAGTAGTTTAATTTTTGTTGAAAATTAGGAATTTGTAGGTTTAGATTTATCGAAAAATACCTTTAAATAGGTATGGTTGTGGTCGCAGAGGGTTGCAGGTGGTACCAGTCTTCAAACTTGTTGCAGCTTGTTTGATAGAAGGTACTGAGATTTCTTCGGAGGAGAAATTAAGAGGTGAAATGGCTTTTGAGATTATAAGCAGTTTCGAAATGGTGTCTGTGAATCTTTTCAGAGAGGATGTAGGCGCAAAATGCAATGTAAACAATAAGAATTAAGTCCGAAAGCTTAAGTTTTATCAAAAAACATAACATTTATTGCAGGTTTGGTATTAATGGCAGGAGCGGTTTGTGCGTTTGAAGGAGAAGCCACAAGTGGTTATTGCATTGCTTTTGAGCGGTAACTGGTTTTTAACTTTTACAATGTAATCCAGTGAAATTAGGACACGTAGCAGGCGGTGGTTTTATAAAACAGCTTTTTTTGCAAAAAAATTTGGCAACTTCGCCCGATCACTTTAGAAATGTGATATGGGATCCGCACTGTCATATTTGGTTGAGTGAAGCGAACGGCTAAGATGCGTCGAGAAGCTGCGGGGAAATAAGGTGGGACCAGGTACTATGATCTATGTCGTTGATTTGGTAAGAGGAGATCGACGGTTTAAAATTAATCTGATAGGAAATGGTGGGGGTGGGGGAAGGATTTATCGGATTTAGTTTGGATCGTCAGATTAAAGGGATTAAGATGATCTGAGGTCAGGAATGAATGTGAGAGGGTGGGACTCGGGTTTAATATTATCCATTGATTTTGATCGAGATGATCGGATGGTTGAGGTTAAACCCGATAGTGAGGAGGGGTTTAACAAGGTTTAAACCAGGGTTTAAGATTTATACGAAACATTAGGTTTTGAAAAGTATGAAAAAGTAAAGGTTTAACCTTGGGTTAGGGGTAATTGGGAGAGTGGAAATATTACAGAAGGATAAGTTTTTTGAAGTTTAGCTTAGATTAACTTCGGAATTTTTGTTTTAAACATATAAAATATGTTTAAATATTTTCTTTGTATTTTATTATATTATATAGTTCTTAGACTATTTGAATTGTCCAAAACTATAAAGGAACGGGATATTTGAATAATGATATTTTTAGCCAAAGGGGGTTTATTGTGGGTTTTTATTAAAACATGTGGGGATAATAAGCTTTGGCTAAAGTTATAATAATGGGTTTTTGGGGCTATTTAATAAAGGGAATTATATTAATAGGAGAGGGTTATTTTCTAGGGAGTTAATAAATAAGTTAAAGTTAATACGACAAGGGAAAAGTGGATAATCGAAATACATTAATATAACTAAGAGAAGTGAAGGTTAAAGTCAAGTTTGCATTATACTAACTTCATCACTTCAACTTAGGATAAAATGTCATTTTGAGGGTTTTATGCTTTCATGAGATGTGGGAAATTAATCAAATGAGGATTAGAGCATCATTAAGTAAAAATGAGGTTTTTTACTTATGATTTTTTTTTGGTAAATAAATGCATGAATGGAAAATGATGTGATTTGTGGGATTAATATAGACATTTAAAATTTTCAACTAATCAGCCATAGAGCCTTGGGTTCGGTCCCAACAAAAGTCAAGGAAATGCCTTGAGCCTTTCTGACTGATAGTTTAGAATGATAAATGGCTATGGGGAAGGGAAGTTAGTTATTTGCAGCCTTGGTGAATAATATTTACAATGATGCTTCTCACCTTCTTCTACCTACCCAATTTTAACTGCTAACATTTTTTCTTCCATTTTGATTAGGTGCATTTGAGCTAGCAACCTTTACAACATTTATTCTTTCTGAAAGCAATAAAACTATCTAATTCTACACTTATTTCATCCTGGAATCCAGATTAAACTGTTGGATTCACTTATTCTCTACCTAACTACTGAATTTTCATGATTAAACTGTATGACAATTATTTATTCTCTATCTACAACAAGTGAAATTGAAACATGACAAGTCAAGATTAAACTGTTTAACTCATCATGGATTATGGCATTTATTGACACTCTGCCATAATCAACTGCAAAAGGTAAAAGTAGTGGCATTTAGACTTGCACACTTTCATGTTTTATTCAACTTTTTCTTTTGGGGTCTATTATTTTTTCTAAGTCCTTTGATTGTTCTTTTAGGACTTTTTTACCCTCTTTTTGATTTTTTGATTTTTTGATTTTTTTTTACAAAATATGGGAATACAACTTGCAGAAGGAAAAGTATGTATATATTTACAAGATTACCATCAGTCAAGTCAAAATTATGAATCCTATTTTTATAGGTCACTAACATCGGCTTCACTTAGGGATGGCATTTCCTGGTGGAATGTCAAGAACTCTGAGATCAGTAGCCTTCATCTTTAACTTTGGTGATCCTATAATTGTCTTCTGTTTTCTGCAAAAATTCATACTTATGACATTTTACACTGCAAAGCTTAGGGACTTCTCTTCAGGCTTCAACTTTGTAGATAAAATCTCCAATCCAATCTACACACTTGCAATGAATATTTACAATGATAAAGTAAATCAATCTAACTGTTGAGTGACTTTGAAGAATAGTAGTGTTTCAGCATCCTACCATTCACTGGTCCTTCTTGAAGTTCAGTTCCATCCAAATTCCTAATGAAAAAGGAATTATTACCTCTGTAACCATATATCACATAGGGTCCTTGACATAGAAAGTCAAACTTTCCATGTTTGCCTTTATCTTCTCTTCGTGAGTCCCATCTCAAAACTTGATCTCCTATGAAAAAATCATCTTCTTTGACCCTTTTATCAAAAATCTTTTTGATTTTGTCATGTAAAACTTGTGATTTTCCATAAACTTCTTCCCTAGTTTGTTGGAGATGTATGGTTTCATTGATTCTTCGTTGAATATCATTTGTTTCCACCTGTGATTCCTGGATAATCTTCATGACTGGAACACCCAAGGAAGAAGGGAAAACTGCATCTGTTCCATAAACAATTTGATAAGGTGAAGTTCCAATAGACTTTTTTGTGGTAAGTCTATCAGCCCATAGGGCATAGACCAGATTTTTGTTCTAGGTATTTTTTTTGTCTTGGAGTAATTTTTTGATGATATTGATTAAGCTTTTGTTTGATGATTCAGCTAAACCATTACCTTGGGGATAATATGCTATGGAATGACCTAAGGTAATATGGTATTTATGACAGAAAGAAATCATTTTCTTGGATTTGAATGTTGCTGCATTGTCAGTAATAATCTTATGTGGGCATCCAAATCTTGATAAAATATTACTTTCTATAAATGAGATTATAACTGAATCAGTGACTTGCCTAGTAGGAATGGCTTCTATCCACTTGGTAAAGTAATCTGTAGCAGTTAAAATCCATTTATGTTGGCCTGAAGATGGAGGATGGATTTCACCAATGAAATCTAACCCCCATAGTTGAAATGGTTTTTCAATTGATATAGGCTTAAGAGGTAAAGGCAATAGTTTCTTTTTCCCTTCAAAAATTTGGCATTTGTGACAAGAGGTAACAAAATTTTTAACATCAGAGAATAAAGTTGGCCAGTAAAAACCAACTCTCAGTATTTTGTCAGTTGTACTCTTCCAGTATAGGTGGCCTCCACAGTAACCTGCATGAAATTCCTCAAGAATTTTTTCAGCCTCAGATTTTAATAAACAATTTAGTAAAATCCCACTATTTTCTTTCCAGTAAAGTGCATTGTTTAGGATACAAAACCTCATTTCTTTCTGTTTGATGAATCTTGCTTTGGTTTTAGTTAGCCCAGGAGGAGCTTTTAAATGTGTTAGTACAAAGATAATATCAGAGTACCATGGTGAGTCTAGATAGGACTCACTAATCAATGGAGTCGCCATCTCTTTCTGGTCATCTATTTGTGCAATGAAATTAATGTCTAAAGCATTGCAATTTGATTTAGCCATCAATCTGGCTAAACCCTGTCCTTTAATGAGCTTTGTTGGTTTGGTTTCCAGATCATACTCAAGGATCGTGGCTATCCACTTTCCTCTCCTACTATCAGTTCCATCTTGTGTCAGAATATATTTAATTACTGCATTGGGGACATATGCAATGATGTGTGAATGAAGTATGTAAACTCTGAAATCCTTGATGGCTTTAACCAGGGCTAAAGCCTGTTTTTCCATTACATTATACTTCAGAGGTGCATCTCTGAGGGCTTTACTAAAGAATGCAATCGGTTGTTCAAAACTTTGATTGTTTTTCTGCAAAAGAACTGAAGCTATGGTGTGTTCAGATGCAAAGGAAAAGATTATGAAATCTTTTATATAATCCGGGCTGATGAGGAATGGTGCTTTTGTCAAGGCCTATTTTATGGATTCGAAATATTGTTTGGCCTTTATTGTCCATTTTATTGCAGAGTCCTTTTTAAGCATATTGTTGAGATCTTTTATGATTTCAGCCATATTAGAGATAAATATTCTTAAAAATTTGATTTTACTCAAGAATGCTTGAAGTTCTTTTATGTTTCTTGGTGGCTGAATGTTCAAAATAGCTTCAATTCTTGCAGGGTCTATTTTAATGCCTTCCTTGGAGATTATGTGACCTAACAATTTTCCTTCTTCTAGTCCGAAAAGAGTCTTTTTAGGATTAAGGGATATACCATATTTTCTACATTTGATAAAGACTTGTCTCAGGTGATCTAAGTGTTCATCATTTGTTTTTGAAAAGACAGTAATATCATCAAGATAGATAACTAAAAAATCATGAATCTCCTTAGCAAAGGAAATATCCATTGCCCTCTGAAAAGTAGCTCCTGCATTTTTCAATCCAAAAGGAATTTTCACGTACATGAAATTGCCCCAAGGAGTGGTAAATGAAGTTTTAGTTTGATCATCTTTATGAACTAGAATTTGATTATAACCAGAGAAACCATCTAGTAAAGAAATTCTTGAAGAACCTGCCACCCTCTGCAAAATATGATCCATTTTAGGTAAGGAGTAATTGTCTTTCAAGGAAGCTTTATTGAGATTTCTAAAGTCTATACACAATCGAATTTATCTTGTTTTCTTTCTGGTGGACACTAAATTAGATATCCAGTCAGAATACCTGAATGGTGTAATTATTTGTGCATCAAACGTTCTTTTAACTTCTTTCTCGATTAAAGGTAACAAGATTGAATTAATCCTTAGTTTTTGTTGAAAAGGTTTTTTATTTTCTTTCAAAGGAATCTTATGTTGAATTATGTCTTTGTTGTAAGTTTTCAAATCTTCGTAACTCCATGCAAAAACATCCTGATATTCTTTCATAAGTTCTATGTATTTAACCTTTTCTTCTGATGATAAGGATTTTGATAGTTTAATCATTTTTGGTTTTTCATTTGTAACTAAGTTATACTCTTCTATATCAAACCTGACTGGTTCCATTTTTGGCCTTTTGGGCACATCATTGGAATCAAACAAGTCTTCTATGGGAGTTAAACCTCTGGGTAAAATGTTATGTTTTAAATCAATCAAATCTGGTTCATCTTCCATCATTTCCTCTATATATACTTTTTCCAATTCATCTATGTCACTCTGAGTAAATATAGTAGGTTTATCAAAATTATGTACATCTAAATCATCTATTTGACAAAAATTTGAATCTATGTTACAAGGTGAATCTATATTACAATCATTATCAATTTGGAAATTTTGAAACTCTCGTTCATTGTTCAAAAAGTGATAGATTTGTTCATCTTCTAAGAAAATTTGCCAGTATTTTACATTATCTAGAACAATAGGTTTGTGTTTGATTTTAGCAGTGTATTTTTGTAATGGTGAAAATGGAAATTTGCAAGTGCTGGCAAAGGTTGCTAAACAATGGGCCTGCATATTTTATTTTCTGGGGATGATAACAAACTTACTTTCTAACAAATCCTCAACTAAATTATGTGTTGTGTCCCTATATCTGGCCAATCTGGGATTGTGAACAGAGTATTTTGTGTTTATTTGCTTGATAACTAACTTTGAATCTCCCATGACTAATATTAGTTGCCCTCCCAATTTTATAATGATTTGAAGACCTAAGATTAAAGCCTCATATTCAGCCATGTTATTAGTACATTTGAAATTCAATCTAAAGGCATCTCCTTGGGAATGGCTTGTTTCAATGTTGGTAATCCATACACCAGCTCCAGCTCCTGATTTATTCACTGATCCATCAAAATCCAAATGCCATAAAGCCTCATGACCAACGTAATCATCCATTATTTTGAGCTTCTTATCAGTGAGTTCAGTTTGGTTGTTATTATGATCAGATCTACAGAGAATAAAGGAATCAAGATCAGTAGGAGTTGAGTAGATTGGGTAATTGGTAGGTCTGTCAGCATTGTTGATCATAAACTTCATTAAGGTTTCTCTACAAAGCTTTTTGGGCTGTCCAAATACCGAGATAGTGGCATAACTCAAGTCAAGTTGTAGAGATCCCTGCAACTTTTCTCCCTATGAGCGAGAAAGAAGCATGCCATACTTTGGCGGGATATCTGCTACCACAACATCCATGATCATGCTTTTACCAAGATATTGGACTAAGTTTACACACAGATCTTTAATCAATCCTATGCATTGGACTTTAGATGAATCAAATGAAAACAAATCTTTATATGGTCGGGTTATGTCTAGATTCAGGGTTTCCATTATTGCTCTGGGCATTAAGTTATGTGAAGCTCCAATATCTAGCATAGCATTGTGTAATATCTAATCATGTATAGTAAGACTTAAATAAAATGGAGGTACTGACCCATCTGAATGCTTACCATCTACATTTGGACCAAAGATTAATTCAGGTCTATCCTCACTCATATTAATTGTATCCTCATTTTCATTTACATTCAATGTTTCAGTAATAATAGATCTATACAAGTCATTTTTAGCCAATTCAACTAAGGGAACAACTATCTTTAACTTGGATATTTCAAATTGCATGTTAAATGTTCACCGAGATTTGATGGCTTGAATTATTTCATCTTTTGGAATTATTTTTTGGGATGATTTTTCTTGTGTTTCAACAGTTTTACCTTTGGCTTGAGATTTTATTTTGTCTTCTATTTGAGTTTCCTGATTTCTGCTATCTTTGATTGTTTTTCAGGAATAGTTTGAGTGTTAGCAGATGCTTTATTAGTTTTGGAATTCTCAGCAGAAGATTTAGGATTTGATGATTTTGAGTCAACTGGATTCTTTTTTGGATCAGTAGTTGTTGCTGAATTGGTGTTCTTTGTGGCATTATCCTTTTGGGCATATTTATAGGATTGAGCCACCTCATCAGTAATATCTACAATCTTTGGACTATGCTGTTTTTTAGACTAGGTGGGTTTGAATTTTGTTTATTTTCTCTGGGAAGAATCTGCAAAAATTTCGTTTTGGGAGCCTCAATATTCTTTTTGTTTTGACTTTGTTGGGTTGGAGCATTGTTCTTTGCAGTAGGCTCATTGGTTTTCTTGCTCCTAAGGTTATATTGGCTGTGAATTTCATTGATTGTGAAGTCATAACCTTGCTTATAGTTGAAGGATTCACCAGATTCCACTTTGAACTGTTATAGCTCAAAGTGTTCCTGGTCCTCCTGAGTGAGGAAAATTGTATTGTTTTCATCTATCCCCATAACTATGTTGATGTATTCCTCATCCTCAACATTTTTTTGTGAACTCTCTGCAAAGTTTTCTTGGAATGGGGGTCTTATGTTCTGATCTGGGGAGGGTTCTTTACCTTTCCCAGGATTTTTGTTTTTCTTGTAGTTGGGATTCCTGATTTGGGATTGATTCTCCCATTGTGGTTTTCTTTCAATGTGGTCTAGTCTCTCAACTAATTTTTCTAATGTTTTGTTAATAAAATAAAATTTAACATCTAAGTTTGAAGCTTCTTCTTTTATAGTAACCCTCCTCTCGTTTCTCATTCTGGATTTTCTGGCAAGGATATTGATTTCTACTCCAACAGCATTTAATTGCATTTGTTCTAAGGTGTCTGCATCCCTTTCTCTAAGTTGATAGGCCATGTCTACATCAAAACAATCAGGGAATTTGAGCAGCACAGAATATGGAGTGGGCTTAAGGTCTGCAGGAATAGAATTGTAAATACTGTTGTATCTGGTGCAAAAATCTTGGACAGATTCATTGGGAGCTCTTTTAACAGCATCAAACTCAGATAATATTTGTAGGGGATTTTTCTTCTTTTCCTATTTATTTAGGAAAGCTCTATGGAATGCAGCTAGGTCTGCTATAGTAGCAGCATCTAAATTTCTAAACCATGTTTTTACTTCTCCAGTTAAGCTTTGTGCAAACAACCTCATTCTGACATCAGACTCATCTACCTCATAGATTTCCCAAAAATCATTCATTCTAGTGATATGTTGTTGTGCAGTAATTTGTGAAAAATTATCAAACAATGGGATATCCTTTTGGTAATTTTGGGGCATGTCATGAAGATTTTGAGGTAATACCAAGGGAGCATATCTAGCTTCCATGGCTTGGATTTTTGCTAAACTGGGAAGTACAGTAGTAGTGGCAGGGATAGTGCTGATTACAACAGTGGATGTACTTGAAGAACTTCGAAAAGGAGATGAAAAATAAGTGGTATGGCTAGGGCTTATGGTGTGGTTGTAATAGATTTAGTGAATGATGGAAATACGACTTTAGGTTGCAAGGGAAGCTCAGGGATGAGTGGTTATGTGGATGAACTAGCGGTGGATTGAGGATATGATGAATATATGATCCTAGGCTGCAAAGGCAACTCAGGACTAACAGGCTCCGGGGGTGAACTGATAGTGGAATATATAAATGAGGTGGCAGCATACATAGTAGAATCTGCTGCTGGGAAGATGGTAGTGGATAATTGAGAAACTGGAGGTTTAAATTGAGACAAAAAATTGGCTAACTTTATAGCTTCATCAATGTCTTTAACTTTTGTGACACTTACCCTCTCTACTGGACTTTGACTTTCAGTTTTGTCTGATTTAATAGGTGCTGAAATAACTTTATGTTTTTCATTCACAAAAGAAGTAAAAACAGGATCTAAAACAGTTTCCTTTAAATAAATTTCAGACTTGGTTCTAAATAGTGATTTTTCAAACTTCAAATCAAATTCAATATCTGATAAGCTTACTAATTCTTTGGGTAAAGAATCAGCTCTTTTCAGGGGTACTTCAGTTTCTGAACTATCAGATTGTTTTTTCCTTTTTTCTTATCTAGTCTGGATTGTCTACTATATCTGCAGGGTTGGGATCAGGGTTGGATCTAGTATAATATACTTTCTTTGGAGCTAGAATGATTATTGTATAAATACCCGCAACCTTTAAACTTAATCTTAAAGTAGAAAAGATATGTTTAAAAATCTTCCTTCAAGATGGTCGCTAGTATGTTATCACCCTATTAATTCTTAGGTTGTGGGATTTTGGTTTATAGTTAAAGAAAACCAGGGGTAACCAAGAACCTCTTTTGAATTCTAGGATCTAGCCTTCCTAAATTCCGGAGAGGGATCTCTCCTCAAGACTTAGCTTTGTTTTGTAATGGATTTTAGGCTAGCTATGAGTGGACAATTTGGTTTGATTTTTTGAACGTTGGTGGGAATAAAGGACTACAAGGGAAACCATAGAAATATCTACCTAACCATTGGGCAATGGGGTCAAATTTATAGAAAACAAGACTAGAAAACTAAGATCAAAAAAACAAATATACTAAGGGAAAGATAGATGATCTTTAGAGGGTTTGAAAAGGCTATTTTGATGAAGTGGTATGATCTGGACTAAGGGCAGTTAAGAATCCTTAGATCACAGAAAAGGAAGCGGGAAATTGAGGTCAAACGAGACTAAAGAGAAATTAAGAATTCTAAAGTCTGGAAATCAGCAGAAAACATAAACATGAAAACTAGTAAGAACAGAGAGCTTTTTACACTGATTCTGTAATACCTTTCCTAATAATTCATTTAAGATGGAAAATAACACCAGATGTATGAATGAAACTTAAAGAAATAAACAATGAAAACTGGAAGATACAATACTCATCTGATCAGCACAAGGATCATTAGTTATGATGTCTATTTTCTTCAGTTTCCAGCCTGCTGCTTCAACTTAAGTCACATAAAATCCCAATGTTTTCAACAAAAAAGTTTATAGTAGTCTTGATAATTTTATTCCACACAAAATACTTCGAAGAATGAAGTATTTATACAAGTAAATTGTTTACAAAATATCTCAAAATTTTGAGAGAATATCTCAATAGAAAATAGGAATTATTAAATAAGAAGAGGGACAGCTGCAAAACAGATGGGCGAGTTGTCCTCTTTTAAAAGAAAAATAGAACAGTTTATCTAATAAAACAGATTATTTGTCTTGCTGGAAGTATTTCTGGCACTTGGGACAATATATTGTGGAAGATGACTTGTAGTATACTCCTCTTTCACGTTCTGTTCTGATACTCTTTTACTCAGTTTCTTCACTGTTTACTGTTGTAAATTAAAAATAACCAGCAGTAACCTTTTTTTTCACTGATACACTTTGACCAATGATACTCTTTAACCACTTATTTTTCATCTTGATATACTTTGACTGCAAATTTTCATAGTAAATCAGTGAATTCCTGCCATTGCTCTGCACTGGGAATTCTCATACTCTTAAGTTTCCTGTAACTTTCATCTGCCTCTGTATACATAGAAAAATTGGGCTTAACCATGAAAATATGTTTGATCTCATTTTGTAAAAAGAACAAATTTTCAAAATATTCCAAAATGACTTTACTAGTAGGAGACCCTTGTGGTAAAGGTTTTTTGACTTGCTCTTTGGCATAAGCCCTGATTTTGTTATCATAATCCTTCTGTGGCATCAAATTTTCATTCAATGCATGAATATCTAGTAGGCCTGCTTGTGTTAGTATTGTTTATTTGGCCCAAAATCTTGTGATTGCCAAGTTCATATCCTTACACCTATCCTCCAAATTATTCATCATATTTCTCTTATTCAGGACTTTCTTAATTTGTAATATACTTTCAGTTCTTTCCTAAATTTTTAGCTCTTCAAGCTCTTCTCTGTGTTTGCTATTCAGAAATGTGATAAGATTCATGGCTTGAGCAGGTTTATCAGCCAATTCTTCTTTTGTCTTTTGTATTTCTATTTGTGCTGCTTTCAGTAATTCTTTTTGTTCATAAATAATTTGGATTGAGGGCCATTGCAAATGTATGCCCTAAATGATGTTGTTCCAAAGATAATTCTTAATGTAAGATACCTGCTTAGTGAGATTAACCTGTTGTTGAAGAATCTTTACCTGTTCCTGCAATCTGTTGGCTCTCTGCTCATGTCCTTTGGAAGTGATTAATGCATCTCGGTTAGATGTTTCCAGATTTCTGATGGTGCCTTTTAAGCTGATTATCTCTTTATCTTTCAAGGACATGTCTTCCATAGCCTTTACTATAGCAGCTATTTCCCTTGTTGGATTTTCCTGTGAAGTAGATGAAGAAGTGGCAGAGATATCTTTAGAAGTAATTGACACTGCAGTTGCCAATACTCCTTTAGGTGCCAAATGTTCTGCCAATGTAGAGGGAATAACTATACTTACAGTTGGAATAACTGTGGGAATGGGGACTTCTTGAGTTTTCTTCAAACTTTCATTTTCTTGCATTAAAGATTCTATTTTATTTTCCATATCTTTAATCTGAGCTGTCATCTTCAAAACAAGTTGCATAGTTTCCTCTTTTTCTGTTTTTTCCTGAAGAACTTCTTTTGCCTGAGGGTGCTCACTCTGTGGAAATTTGAGTTGCTTTCTTAAGGCTGCAATATCCTCATTTTTTTGCCTTATCAACTTCTTAGCAACTTCAGTATTGGAAGGGTCTGCTCCTCTTTCAATCACCAAATCTTTTAAGGACTTGATCCTCAAATCCTTAGCATGAAGAGATGCTTTATCTAATTTCATTTGGGTCTGCAAATTAGATACAGTTTTCCGAAGCATGGTAGCACTCATGGTATTGCTTACTACCTTTCAATATAGCATCTCTGATGCACTCCTGTGGAACTCTATCTGATCTAGTTCATGTATAGTATCAGCATTCACTGCAAATTTTGTCTTCCTGTAGTCTGTGGCTGATTTTGGATCTGTTACCACTGGTTGGAGAAAAGACATGATCATTTTATTTGTTGAGTAATCAAATGTTGTCACTAGTCTGTCTTTATCTCCTGGTTTTTCCTTCAGAAGTTTAGAATAAACTTCATTCTTGATCTCTTCTGAATGTCAGAATCAGTTTCTTCTGTTGTTTTAGAAGAAGAGGGAGCCTCTATATCCATTTCTACTTCAACCATTTCCTTTCCTTTTCCCTGTGCTTGTACCTTTTCATTCTGAATTTTCGTGAGTGTTTCATTAAAAATCATAGTGGCTTCATCATCTATTTTTTGATCATTAGTATCATCCACATCTATGACTCCTTCTTTTTCTAGAGTAGTCATTTTGGCCTTTTTGCTGTAGACTGTTTTAAATTTGTTTTCAATGATTGTCTCGGCCAAATATCCTTCTTCTTTCCTCAGACTTTTATTGGATACCTCTATTGGTTGGTTAACTGTAACCACCTGTGTACTGTCCATTTTATTTTCCTATAGATTATCTGTTTGTATCTCTTGATCATCATCAATTAAAGTGTTTGCAACCCATTCCAACTGATTGGCATATTTTTCAATTAGTGGCTTTGATTCATGGAGGAATGGGGTCAACTTGCATTTGACCTTGAGATTGCTCAGAATACCCTAAGGGTCATAGTTCCAGTAAAAACTCTCTTGGAAATTCAATGCTGCTAATTTG
This sequence comes from Pinus albicaulis, assembly GCA_034641835.2. Classification (NCBI taxonomy): domain Eukaryota; kingdom Viridiplantae; phylum Streptophyta; class Pinopsida; order Pinales; family Pinaceae; genus Pinus; species Pinus albicaulis. The sequence continues at coordinate 1,837,747,874 of CM076575.1, read as the reverse complement.
CTGCTTATTTCTTTCAAAGCATCTCTGCTGTTAACTATGAAAGAGCCAATTTGAATTGTGCCTTCTTTTTGGATGCTATAAAGTTTACAGCATCAGCATTTAAATTTTTTCTTAATTACTCCAAAGCAAAGATCCTTGTGGTTAGAAACTTTGGTAATTTGTATGCAGCCAAAATTGCACCAGACACTCTGATTTCTGTGTGATTTTTATATAAATACCAATCTCCAACTTTACAGTTTTCAAACAACTGTAAAATCCTTTTGATCTCTTCATTTACCCTTGGCAGCTCTGCTTTATCCAACAAACTTATGGCAGGTCTGATAAACAAGTCATTGAAATCATTGTAACTGTGCTCATTGTTGTTTTTTCTAAGAAGAGAGGTCCAAAATATTACTAAAAGAGGTTTGCCCTCCATATCTATCTTCTTTAATGCAAAGGGAAAATTATCTGCTTGAGAGAAAAGGAAAAGATGTAACAGATATGATGTATATCTGAACACTCCTTCATCAGGTAACTTTATTAGCTGATAATGCATATTGTCAGCAATGAATTTGGCAAAGTCAAAGACCAATTCTAGCTATTTTTCAGGAGACAAAGTGGAGAGGAACCCTAAAATGGAGGCATCTGTAAATTCATCATTAACATAGCCTAAAATGAATGACAGCATGGAAATGACTTGTTTGGAGCCCCCAGGGAAATCAAAAGTATCATAAGGGGGATTTACCTTAGGAAGGTTAACATGATTTGGCATGAAGTTTTGAAGGATTTCAAACTTCCTAGGGAAATCCAGGTCTAAATACATCTGAGTCAAGTCTTCAATTGACAATGATATTGCTCGTGGATCATGGCTTAGTTGGAGCATATCATTTATTGATTCAGTAGTTATGTAAAATAGGACCTCACTATCTTTGTTAACCATGCATCTTTGATCAGGAATATAATGCATCTAACACAACCTAATGAAATCTTGAGCAGGATGGGTGATGGGAACCACATATTTGGGAAATTTGGAGTCCCATACAAGTATATCATTGACCACTTTCTTCTCAAATTTTTCCTGACACCAGCTATGTACTTCCAGAAGATCAAATTCAAGAGTAGCATCAGCAATTCTGTAATCTAAGTCAATCAAAGGATTGTTTTCTTCAGTAGTGACAGGAGATTGTAAAGGTCTGACTACTTCAGTAGAATCAACAGTTAGGACAGGAGTAGGTTTATCAATTTCGGGAGGTTTGGGATTTGGAAGCTTGCTAGAGGTAGGCTTCTAAGGTTTAGGACCTCCAGTTCTAGGGGTGACCTGCTTCTTAGTCATTTTTGAAGAAAATGAGCAAGATTAAATTGTTTTCTCAACTCTTTATGGAAGCAGAAGGTAAATTAAGCTGATTTCGGAAAAACTTGGAATCTGGGCGAGGATTTTATGAGGAAAATGCAGATTTGCAATGTGCAGATGGTAGGAAAGGGATTTTCAATGGTTTCTTTGGGAATTCAAGTGGATTTTCACCGTAGGAATAACTTTTGGATGATGAAAATCATTCAGGCGGAAACGACAAATACTGAAAAATTTTGACAGGGTTTCCCCTGTTTTTTCAAGGTTTGAGTACCCTCAAATGAGTACTTTTGGCTTTGAAATTCCAAGTAGTTTAATTTTTGTTGAAAATTAGGAATTTGCAGGCTTAGATTTATTGAAAAATACCTTTAAATAGGTATGGTTGCGGTCGCAGAAGGTTGCAGGTGGTACCAGTCTTCAAACTGGTTGCAGCTTGTTTGATAGAAGGTACTGAGATTTCTTCGGAGGCGAAATTAAGAGGTGAAATGGCTTCTGGGATTATAAGCAATTTCGAAATGGTGTCTGTGAATCTTTTCAGAGAGGATGTAGGCGCAAAATGCAATGTAAACAATAAGAATTAAGTCTGAAAGCTTAAGTTTCATCAAAAAAACATAACATTTATTGCAGGTTTGGTATTAATGGCAAGAGCGGTTTGTGCATTTGAAGGAGAAACCACAAGTGGTTATCGCATTGCTTTTGAGAGGTAACTGGTTTTTAGCTTTTACAATGCGATCCAGTGAAATTAGGACATGTAGTGGGCGGTGGTTTCATAAAACAGCTTTTTTTCGCAAAAAAAAATTGGCAACTTCGCCTGATCACTTTAGAAATGCGATATGGGATCCACGCCGTCGGATTTGGTTGAGTGAAGCGAACAGCTAAGATGCGTCGAGAAGCTATGGGGAAATAAGATGGGACCAGGTACTATGATCTATGCCGTTGATTTGGTAAGAGGAGATCAACAATTTAAAATTAATCCGATAGGAAATTGTGGGGGCGGGAGAAGGATTTATCGGATTTAGTTTGGATCGTCGAATTAAAGGGATTAAGATGATCTGAGGGTCATGAATGAATGCGAGGGGGTGGGAGTCGGGTTTAATATTATCCATTGATTTTGATCGGGATGATCAAATGGTTGAGGTTAAACCCAATGGTGAGGAGGGGTTTAACAAGGTTTAAATCAGGGTTTAGGATTTATACGAAACATTAGGTTTCGCATAGTATGAAAAAGTAAAGGTTTAACCTTGGGTTAGGGGTAATTGGGAGAGGGGAAATATTACAGAAGGATAAGTTTTGTGAATTTTAGCTTAGATTAACTTCGGGATTTTTTTTTAAACATATAAAATATGTTTAAAGATTTTCTTTGTATTTTTATTATATTATATAGTTTTTAGACTATTTGAACTGTCCAAAACTATAACGGAGCGGGATATTTGAATAATCATATTTTTAGCCAAAGGAGGTTTATTATGGGATTTTATTAAAACATGTGGGGATAATAAACTTTGGCTAAAGTTATAACAATGGGTTTTTGGGGCTATTTAATAAAAGGAGTTATATTAATATGAGAAGGTTATTTTCTAGGGAATTAATAAATAAGTTAAAGTTAATGTGACAAGGGAAAAGTGGATAATCAAAATACATTAATATAACTAAGAAAAGTGAAGGTTAAAGTTAAGTTTGCATTATACAAACTTCATCACTTCAACTTAGGATAAAATGTCATTTTGAGGGTTTTATGCTTTCATGAGATGTGGGAAATTAATCAAATGAGGATTAGAGCATCATTAAGTAAAAATGATGTTTTTAACTTATGATTTTTTCTGGTAAATGAATGCATGAATGGAAAATTATGTGATTTGTGGGATTAATATAGACATTTAACATTTTCAACTAATCAGCCATAGAGCCTTGGGTCCGGTCGCAACAGAAGTCAAGGAAATGCCTTGAGCCTTTCTGACTGATAGTTTAGAATGATAAATGGCTATGGGGAAGGGAAGTTAGTTATTTGCAGCCCTGGTGAATAATATTTACAATGATGTTTCTCACCTTCTTCTACCTACCCAATTTTAACTGCTAACATTTTTTCTTCCATTTTGATTAGGTGCATTTGAGCTAGCAACCTTTACAACGTTTATTCTTTCTGAAAGCAATAAAACTATCTAATTCTACACTTATTTCATCCAGGAATCCAGATTAAACTGTTGGATTCACTTATTCTCTACCTAACTACCGAATTGTCATGATTAAATTGTATGACAATTCTTTATTCTCTATCTATAACAAGTGAAATTGAAACATGACAAGTCAAGATTAAATTGTTTAACTCATCATGGATCATGGAATTTATTGACACTCTACCATAATCAACTGCAAAAGGTAAAAGTAGTGGCATTTAGACTTGCACACTTTCATGTTTTATTCATCTTTTTCTTTTGGGGTCTATTATTTTTTCTAAGTCCTTTGATTGTTCTTTTAGGACTTTTTTACCCTCTTTTTTATTTTTTGATTTTTTTATTTATTTTTTACAAAATATGGGAATACAACTTGCAGAAGGAAAAGTATGTACATATTTACAAGATTACCATCAGTCAAGTAAAAATTATGAATCCTATATTTATAGGTCACTAACAGTATCCACGATCCTCCAACATAGCAACTAAAACCAAATTATTCTTCAAACCCGGTACATGCATGACATATTGTAGTATGATGGGTTTACCTAACTCTCTCTGGAAAGTAACTGTACCAATCCCGGTAGCACTATACCTCCTGTCATCACCCATCTCGATGTGCATCTAAAGATCCTTCTCCTCTAAGATACTAAAGAGTTATTTGTTTCCAGTAATGTGGAAATATGCTCCACTATCCAAGTACCACGTAGATCCCATCACAGTTGACACCATGCATGCGATGAGAGAGAAGTCCAGCTCAAACTATGAGGCCAAAGCTTCACCCACTGCAGATCCTGGAGCCTTCTTGTTTTTCTTCTTCTTTTGTGGAAAATTCATGCCATAGTGTCCATGATGATGACAGTTGAAACATTTCACCTTTGACATGTCTCATTTCTTGCCTTCTTTGCCAGTCTTAGATTTGGATTGGGACTTCTTCCCTTTCCATTTCTTTTACTTACCAGCTAAGGCACAATTTTCCTCATCATCAATCTTGGATGAGGATTCATACCAGGTAGTCCGCCGAAACTCTTCTTGTACCAAATCTGACCGTATTCACTCCCACTTTGGTAACTGCTCCCCCCCATTCATAGTCTTGGCAATTATGCCAACTCTTGTGAAGGCCTAGAAGTGCTAGGCTCACCAATTCATGATCTGCCACAATAACCCCAACACTTCCAAGCTCATCGCGACATTGAGTGAACTTGGTCAAGTATTTCTAGATTGTGTCGCCCTTCTCCATTTTGATTTTCTTGAGCTTGTATTTGAGTGTCAGTTTCTTGTGGTCACTGCTGCTTTGAAACAAATCTATCAAGGCCTTCCACATGGCATATAGAGTTTCCTTTCCATGGAGACTCGAGACAATATGATCTCAAACTCCCTCTAATAAGACCCTCCTCACCTTTGCAACATTATTCTTCCATGCTTCATTTTGCACAGCATTTGTTGGAGCGAGCTCAGGAATATCAACATCAATGAATCCCTTTAGTCCGTTATCCTCCAATACTGCCTCCATCTTGTCCTTCCATGCAATATAATTCAACTTTCCCTCGAGTGCATAGTCGAGTCTCAAGCCATTGAAATACATCTTGGTCAGCTGCTAGGTACCAAATAATGAATCTACAAATATGAATCTTGTTCAACAAAAACTCAATTTCCTCTCTTCTATTGTGATTCCTGGTGCTCTGATACCATGTAGAAATTATAACAATGGGATTCAATCTGATATTGTGATGTACTTAAACAAGATACTGAATACTTCTACAATATTTTTGGAATACAAAACATGATCGCTCAATCACATGCAAGTAAGAGAAAGAAGTAAATCAATCGCACAACACAAGATATTCTTGGGGAGATCAATTTCTCAAAACCCCATTATTGTATATTGTATAAAGTCAAGGAATCATGAAACAATACAATGCATAATCTCTCATGAGTGTTGAATATTGCAACAAGAAATAGTGAAGGAGGCATCCTGAAACATCATTCCCGATCCTAGTTGGAAAATAATCACCTAAACTAAGTGGGGCCCACACAAGTGATTTTTGGCGCAAAGTCTATTTTTAGACTATGTCTATTTTTAGACATGTTGATCATATTCTATGAGTTGCACGATGCTATCTGTGGATGGTTGGTCAAGTTGGAAAAATAGATGGACTTCTATTTTTAGACATATTGGGCGGAATCTATTTTTAGATTTCCGGTGCAAAAATAGATATGTCGAATATCATTAGCTCTTAACAATATTTGGACTATAAACATTATCTTATTATCTTGGAGCACTTTAGGTAAGTGCAAAGATGTGGCACAACTGACAGAAGGAATTACGCTATTCCTGAGGGTTAAGTGGAGCTATTGCATGGATACTTCAGTTAGAACTCATGTGACAGAGTTTGGTGGAGTTATTAAGGTAGTTGATGGAGTTGTGTTCAGTTTAACTGAGTTAAACATAGTTGAGCTAGTTGTATCTAGTCTAACTGATTGATACACTAGTGAGAGTGGTGTGAATGAATTATTAATTAATTCACTAATTATTAACTCATTAATCAACTAAAGAATACATCAGTTAACTACAGTGCATGGACAGTTTCAGTGGAGACCAGTGGAGAGGTAGGTGAAAGAGCAGTGTGACTATCAGTTGTGACTATAGTGTTGCATGATTTGCAACAACCAGTGATTGGAGATGCCTATGAAGATTGTGTGAGAAAGGTTGGGGCAATTCGAACTCATCCAGAGCCATTCTTCAGTAGGGATTGTGCAGTAGAGGCAGGCTAAAGGCTGGCAAAGATCAGTGCATGGGATTTGCAAGATCGGGGCCTGATTAGTGTGTAGAAATTCGAGATTATACTGAGAGATTGTGAGGAGCTTTGTATAATGATTGTTACATGATCTCTATGACATATATAATATACAGATAGTTGGGATTTTTCAGCTTTAAGCTTTCCCATTACATATTGTGTTCATATGTGTGAATTTTTTATGGTTTTAATGTGTGCATGCAATTGATTTTATTTCCGCATGTGATGATCAATGGTAGAAGAGATTATGTATTGTGCATGAAGCTAAAAGAGTGTGTGATTAGAAGAATCTCGGTGAATAATATATCATTTATTAAAATTTCTACATGGTATTAGAGCGATATTGATCATTGGAGCAATTGCAAAGCATTGAAGCGGTTGAGTTTTGTGCTGGTGGAATTCGAATTTGCTGCAGTGTTTTCTTGGTGTCGAAGTTAAGCATTCATTGAATGTCTTTCAGCGGATTGCGATTGGAGTATGCCCCTGAGGGCAGCTTGAATTATATTGCATGGAAGGACAAGATGGAGGCAGTGCTGGAGGATAATGGGTTGAAGGAGTTCATAGATGTTGATATTCCTAAACCGGGTTCTAGCGATGCAGCCACACTTGACGCATGGCAAAAGAAGGTAGCAAGGTGTCGAAGGATTCTGTTGGAAGGTGCGAAGGATCACATAGTGTCCAGCCTTCATGGTAAATCTTCTCCATTCTTGATGTGGAAATCTTTGACAGATTTGTTCCAAAGCAAGAGCGACCAGAGGAAGTTGGCGCTCAAGGATAAACTCAGGAAAATAAAAATGGAGAAGAATGACACTATTCTGGTATACTTGACAAAGTTTTTCCACTTCAGGGATGAGCTTGGGAGTGTAGGAGTTAGTGTGGATGAAGAAGACTTGGTGAGCTTGGATCTCCTTGGGCTTCTGAAGAGTTGGCATAGCTACGAGGACTCTGTCAATGGTCGGGAGAAATTTCCAAGATGGGAGCGACTTTGGTCGGATCTTGTGCAGGAGGAGATAAGGCGGGGTACCAGGGATGGCTCTTCATCAAATAATGATGATGAAGAGCATTGCACTTTGGCTGCCAAAGTAAGGAAAGGGAAGGGGAAGAAAAATCCTTCTCAATCCGGTGCGGATGGCAAAGAGCGTGACATGTCCAAAGTGAAGTGTTTTCATTGTCACGAACATGGGCATTTCGCCACACATTGTCCACAGAAGAAGAAGAACAAGCAGGTTGCTAGATCTGCAGCTGGTGAGGCTCTTGCCTCACAATTTGAGCTGGACTTCTCATTGATCGCATGCATGGTGTCTAGTGCATTGGGATCGGGGTGGTATTTTGATAGTGGCGCTTCCTTTCACATGATGGGAGATGTGAATCTTTTCAGTGACTTGGTGGAGAAAGATCTCCAGTTGCATGTTGAGTTGGGCGACAATGGACGATACAATGCGACTGGAATTGGTACCATTACCTTTCAGAGGGAGTCAGGTAAACTCCTTCTTTTACAAGATGTAGTGCATGTTCCAGGTTTAAAGAAGAATTTAATCTCAGTCGCAATGTTAGAGGATAAAGGGTATGATGTTGTCTTTAGTGAAGAAAATTTTTTCCTTCGGTACAAAGCAATAGGGAAAGTCAAGAAGGTTGGGGTTCAAGCAAAGAATCTCTACAGACTTGAAGTAGATGGGATTTCTATGGAGCTTCCTATTGTTGGGAAGTGCAAGAAAGCCATGCAATTGATGCTTGAGAGGGAGCAAGTTTTGCATGCAGGTAAGAGTGAACCTTGAGATGTGGAGCAGCCACAAGATGAGGATCATGGAGTGGGAGCAACCACTCATGCAGAGAAATTTCGTGCCAGATGGGCAGAGGGAGTGCATGTGGCTATACCACCAGGTGAGAGGTGGGGCGACATGCATGATTAATTCCAAGAGGAGATTTCTGGGCAGGATTCATTGAGATGGTGTGGATCTCATGAATTTAACCTGGCCACGAGGTGCCCATAGAGCAGCAGTAGCATGATCATTTGGATTGATGCGGACAGATCAAAGTGACAATGTCGGATACTAGAGCACGGTTTAGAGTTGACAGCAAGTGCAGAGTGCATGGGTGCAGAGTTCAATAGCGCAGTGGTTCCTGAAGACATGTGCAGTTGGTACCAACAGAAGTCAAAGACTTTGATGATAGATGCATCAAATTGATTGAGTTTTTTTTAGCCTTTCAGTTTTGGAAGAGTTGCAGAGTAGATGCATGGAGTTGCATGGCGCTTGCAAAGGTTGCAGGGCGAATGCATGGAGTTGCATGTCGCATGCAAAGACAATCCTTTCTTGTTGAGAGGAAGTGTTGAAGATTGCAACAAGAAATAGTGAAGGAGGCATCCTGAAACATCATTCCTGATCCTAGTTGGAAAATAATCACCTAAACTAGGTGGGGCCCACACAGGTGATTTTTGGCGCAAAGTCTATTTTTAGACATGTTGATCATATTCTATGAGTTGCAGGATGCTATATGTGGATGGTTGGTCAAGCTGGAAAAATAGATGGACTTATTTTTTAGACATATTGGGCGGAATCTATTTTTAGATTGCCAGTCTAAAAATAGATATGTCGAATGTTATTAGCTCTTAATAATATTTGGACTATAAACATTATCTTATTCTCTTGGAGCACTTCAGTTAAGTGCACAGATGTGGCACAAGAGCTGACAGAAGGAATTACACTATTCCTAAGGGTTAAGTGGAGCTATTGCATGGAGACTTCAGTTAGAACTCATGTGACAGAGTTTGGTGGAGTTATTGAAGTAGTTGGTGGAGTTGTGTTCAGTTTAACTGAGTTAAACATAGTTGAGCTAGTTGTATCTAGTCTAACTGATTGATACACTAGTGAGAGTAGTGTGAATTAATTATTAATTAATTCACTAATTATTAACTCATTAATCAACTAAAGAATACATCAGTTAACTACAGTGCATGGACAATTTCAGTGGAGACCAGTGGAGAGGTAGGTGAAAGAACAGTGTGACTATCAGTTGTGACTATAGTGTTGCATGATTTGCAACAACCAGTGATTGGAGATGCCTATGAAGATTGCGTGAGCAAGGCTGGGGAAATTCAAACTCATCTAGAGCCATTCTTCAGCAGGGATTGCGCAGTAGAGGCAGGCTAAAGGCTGGCAAAGATCGGTGCATGGGATTTGCAAGATCGGGGCCTGATTAGTGTGTAGAAATTCGAGATTGTACTGAGAGCTTGTGAGGAGCTTTGTATAATGATTTTTACATGATCTCTATGACATATATAATATACAGATAGTTGGGGGTTAGCTTTAAGCTTTCCCATTACATACTGTGTTCATATGTGTGAATTTTTTATGGTTTTAATGTGTGCATGCAATTGATTTTATTTCCGCATGTGATGATCAATGGTAGAAGATATTATGTATTGTGCATGAAGTTAAAATAGTGTGTGATCAAGAGAATCTCGGTGAATAATATATCAGTTATTCAAATTTATACAATGAGATTCTCCAGCACTCTGCCAATTGTCTCACACTAATCTAGGAAAAATTAGACAAACACATAGCCAATTCTAACCTTTTTTCAGTCTGCCTTTCTCACACAATTCATAAATAATTAGGCCCTTATTAAACAGGAAAATCAGCCTTCCTTGATTGCGCAATCCATCATGGCTTCCTCATGGATTTATAATTGCACATGGGAAATTCTTTAAAAATACAATTGATAGTTATGTTCTTCTCAACTGGGTCTTCCTCAGAACTTACATGCATGCAACTATTAATAATGAATCATCAGTTATCTGATTTATCACTACTTTTGAATGAAATCTAATTTGATTCACTCTACCTCTCACTAATTCATCACTCAGTTAGAACTATTTAAATTGATTTTAACTCAATTAATTGAGTTAACTGATTACACCTGCATCCCACTAGCACTCTACATGCCTCATCTTAGACCCTCAACTCAAATTTCTTGAGCTAACTCAGTCATCATGACTTAGTTAACTGATACAAGTTGTTATGAGATGAAATTACAATTTATTGTCCAATTTATTTAAGGGAAAAATAAATTAAACACCCACATTCCTCACCATTGTGTAACCTCACCAGTTTGTAACCTCATTAGTGTGTAACCTCACTAGTGTGGGTGCATTTTCTTGTTGAATTTCAAAAAATTGATGGTGTAGCAACAACGGAGAGGTATTGCAACAACACAAAGAGTTGCAGCAAAAAAAAATTCAATCCTTCATTGACGCCTCCAAGAGTACCTATTATGAGTATTAAAAAGGAGTATGTCAACTTCCACACCACTAGAATTATCCTTCATAGAATTACCACTTATTTATAAGGTTTTCTCCTCCAACGATTTAAATATTGAGAATATATTGTGAGACGAGATTGTCTTATATGCCATAGGCTTTGCCACATGAATGAACTAGATTTATTGGCCTTCCAGTGGGTCCTTCAAGAAATCCACAACCTCTTCCTCCATTGAAATGGTATATTTTTTCCTAAAGGAAACTCACCAACTTGTAATCAACACAAAATTGTTTTCTTGAAACTATTTTACTCATGAAAGTATCATACCAACCAATCACACTAAGTAATAACAATTTTTGTAGCATGAAAACATAAAAGGGTTTTTTCCTTTTTTTTAGTCAATGGCACCCTAGGGTACCCTAAGGATAACATCTTACATGATAACTTTACTCATACATTCTCTTAGGGACGCACCCCCCTCTTTTTATTACTTTCATTGTCCCTTGTAGGTCATCCGGAGATAAAAAAAAAGGTTAAAAAATGGAAGTGCTCAAAATCTCCCAAAACCAGTTTCAAATCGTAGTGTTCATCGTCTCGATTCCAATGGTGCTTTAATCACCTCAATCTGAAGTCGTATGAAGAATTTATGACGTGTTAAATTTTTTGACCAACAATTAAAAATTCAAGCAACAAGGTTGATTGGGCAGTCGATACAGCTGACACCATCAACTGACGTTGCAGTGTATGGTGTTAAACGGGCCAATCTCGTGTTGACACGTGGCATCACCATATAGGTTGGAATGGTGGTTTTTTATTGGTCGGTTTGGTTTGAGGTGGAAAAATAAGAGGGTGACACGTGGCCCTCTACGGTTGGTCAAAATTTTATATAAGGGCCGAAGGCCCTTAATTGGGTTCGACCCCTTGACCTACCGCAACACAGTTCAATGCCCAACCGCAAAGCCATTGCATTAGTTCTTATTTAAGGGTTGTCATTTATATTTAAAGTAAAATGATTTGACTTTTGGGGGTGTTTCAAGGGGAGGGGTTAGGAAATTAGCCTCAACCCCATGTCACACATTATACCCATATTCCCAAGACGCAGGTGAAGTAGAGAGGGCTGGGACATGGCCCAGACCCTGGTATTATTGCATTACCCACGTGACTGAGCAAAGGCTATAGTAGAGGGGCGGGGTACTTGGCCCTAGCCCTAGTTCCATCAGTTCCATTTGACCTTACCTATCGACGAAGGGAGCAGATGGGGTGGCATCTCACCACATCGAACCCTGATCCCATGTTGACTCATATGACCATGACCACAGGCGAGGGTGTTTAGTTGGAGGGGGCAAGTAATTGGCCCCGACCCTGGCCATATCATGCCACCATATGACCATGTCGTCCGGAGTGGAGGGCTGAACCAACGGGGGTGGGTGGTTAGCCCTAACCCTCGGCCACATGGCACCAACATGACCCTAATTTTTCACTTAAGAGTTATTGGCGCAGTTAAGGAGGCAAAATTTTTCCCCTTTTGCGGTGGGAATCCTGCCAGTGCCAAGAAAAATTGTCGCTCAACAAACTGTGTAAAGGAAGAATTCGTCACACAGTTAGAAAGTTTTGCCAATTTACAAGACAAATAGCAGAGCTTGGTTCCAAGAGGCATAGATTGCTCAATTTGTAACCCTTTTGAGCTCAAGAAGAGCCTATATAGGGGTTTTTGAGTGTCCTGAACACAATGGCATCCTAAAATTTATGATTTGAGCACTTTATGATGGAATTTTTGAAGATTAAAGTATTTTAGTGCTAGAGGTAGAGGCAATTTTGAAGCAAGATGGAGGCATATTTAAGCATGGAAAGAGCCCTGTTATAGGTTTTTCAGCCTTTCAGTTTAATCTGCAACAATTGTTACTTCAGTAGAGTAGCTCTTTTTAGTATTTTCTCAATGTGATTTTGAGAGAAGCCTTTTTCAACTCTTCTTTGTGAAGTATTTGCATGTTTATGCATTTGATTTCGGGTGGAGTACAAGGACCTATTATGGAAGAGTCCTTTTTATGTTGAAATATTCATGACTTGTTGTAGGGAGTCATCTATTTGAGTGAGAACTCTTTGTAGGAGAAATAAGCCACTCTAGAGTCAACAAGTTGTAATGTACTCATTTGTTGTTGAAATCAATATAGCAATATAACCATTGGAGCAGGGCCCAGAGATGTAGCCCAAGAGGGGTGAAATTCGTTATCACTTGTTGGTTTTGTCTCTTCATTTTTATCATATTGAGTTGCATATGAATGTGTTTCCCTTTTAAATTCATGTGAAAACTTAATTCATCGTATTTCAAGAGGTTGTGAAACTATTTTTACCTATAAAGCCATTTTGTTATAAATTGCAAAGTGTTAGAGGGTGATCAATAATCTGTAAGCTGTCGTGTATATTCCATTGGACAGTTCGTCACAATAGATCTGATAATAATATATTAAAATACTAAAATTTTACACTATTACAGTTTTATTAAACTTTAAGATTTGTATATTTAACTATAATTAGTGCATGCATGCAAATATAAATTATGCAGGAAGGTAGAGAATGAAAAAATAAGACCACACACACACATAAGACACAATATATGCCTGGTAAACCCTTTCAGGAGAAACCCCAGCTGGAAGGTGAGGTCGCTCTGCTCTCTTTCTCTGTCGGGAAATATGGCTACAGGTACAAAGAAGTAATTTTTGTGGCCCGTGGGCTGCTGCAATGCATAGATCCTCTCTGTGTGATCTACCTCCTATCTCTCTTGGATATCTTTGCTCAACTATGGAACAAAATTCTCTCGAAAGAATGGAATGCCTCTTCCTACGAGTGGCCTAGTTATTACACAACACGATAGCTTACTAGTGGTTAATTTTTTACTCCATCAACTCCTAACTAGAGTTACAATATAGACTCTTCCAGAGTCTTTTACATCACAAACAAGTGGCTAGCCCCTTTTCCATGAATACTAGGGGTTGACGCGACATCCTCCCGAACTGTAGGTGTGAAAATAGGAAGGTCAACTTCTAAGTGGCATAACTTTTTCATACAGACTCTAATTAATGCATTTATTGTGCCATTGGAAATATCTATGTGTGTAGAATAGCTTAAAAAGGTGCAGTGCCAAAGAGGCGAAGTTTTACCCCCAAAAATCATCGTTTGATGCCTTAAAACACTTATAGAAGGTTTCATACCTCGTTTCTCCAAACTGGGTCTCGCCGGTAAAAAGGGTCCTGTGAGTTTATTACTCCACTTTTTCCACTCTGAATACATTGATCATGCCTAGCCTTATACTTCTCTTGTGATTTCTGCAATGTTTCTTGTACTTGTAGATGGATTTTCGTGATATTATATATAAATTTTTTAGCCCTCAAAGTATCTCTTGTAAGATATTCCCTCAGTCCTCATTACTTCTCATATGCAATGTCCAAAGGTAAAGGTGGAAAACATCCAAAACAAGTCTCAAATGGGGACTTTCCTGTAGAAGTGTGGACTGGTATGTTATAAAAATGTTGTATATATACTAGTTTTTTATCATAGGTCTTCGAATGCTTTTAGTTGTATACCCCTAGAAGTTGCACCAAAGTCCTGTTGACTACTTCTACCTTTCCATTCATCTGTGGATGGAATGTTGTAGACATCTTCAACCTCGTGTCCATCTTCTCCCACAATGTATTCCAGAATGCACTGAAAAATATTGTATCCATGTCTGAAATGATGCTCCTTGGTATCCCAAAGTGCACCCTGTAGAAATTTATTAATACGGATGTATTACCGAATTATCTTGATCTAATAATATTTATCTTCTTTCTAAATACAGAATCCTTTCACTATTAAACTTGCGGAAATTTAAAACTCAATTGCAAACACATGTGAATAAATTCAATCGCACATAACATAGTTAATTAAATGGAAAGATTAAAGCTAAAAACCACAACTATCATATATTATGTATATCAATGGAATCATGTAATAATCTCATACAAAGCTTAGTACATCAAGCTCTCAGTACAATCAACAATCATTACACACTGTCATGCAAAAATTTGCATCTCTATGCACCAATTTCTTGCCTCTTGACAGCCTGCCTCCACTGCGCAACCCTTATTGAAGAAGACCCCTAAATGAATTTGAATTGGCTTGGCCTTGCCTTGACTGCACAATCCTCATTGGCAACTCCAATGTGTGTCATATTCATTGAATGCATCACTATAGTCACAATAGATAGTCCATCTCACCCTTTCACCTATCTCTCCACTGGGTCTCCACTGGAACTGACATGCACTTAGTTAACTGTTGTATTTGTTTAGTTGTTAGTGAGTTATTAGTTGTCAATTAATTAACTAATTAATTCACTTAACTCTCACTAGTGTATCTTTCAGTTAGACTATATACAACTAGCTCAACTGAGTTAAACTAAATAAAAACTCCTGTAACTACTCTTCCAACTCTATCACAACTTTTCCACTTCAGTTCTAACTGAGTCCTCCATGCACAAGCCACCAATAACCCTAGGAATTGCGTAATTCCTTCAGTCCACTGATTTTCCAAATCTGTTCACTGAAATAAAGTGCTCCAAGAGAATAAGTTGATATTTATTGTCGAATTATTATTAAGGGCTAATAATAATCGACATGCACCTATTTTTAGATTGACGATCTATAAATAGACTTCGCCCAATATTCTAAAAATAAAATTTGATCTATTTTCCACATTTGACCAACCATCTAAAAATAGCATCCTACAACTTATAGAATATGCTCACCATGTCTAAAAATAGACATACACCTAAAAATAGCATGCGGGCCCCACTTAGTGAAGGTGCTTAATTTTCACTAAGCTCATCGTCTTGTTGAATCTCAACAAGATAGGGATTATCCATCACCCCAATCCTGCCGCTATGGTATTCAAATTTGCTCCTACCGAGCGCCTTCGTTAGAATATCTGCATCCTGATCTTCCGTAGGAATGTACTGAAGCAACAAGATCTTCCACTACACACAATCTCTGATATGATGATACCGGATATCAATATGTTTAGATCTATCATGAAACACATGATTAATCGAGAGTTTAATGCAACTCAGATTATCACAATGTATCAATGTAGGATCTAAATGTGAACTGAAAAAACCAACGAGGATCTTCCTCATCTAGATAGCCTCACATGCAGCTTGAATTGCTGCCATGTATTCTGCTTCTGCTGAACTGAGTGCCACAGATCTTTGTTTCCTGTTGTACCAAGAAACTGTTGTAGATCCGATACTGAAAACCCCTCCTGATGTGCTCTTTCTGTCCGTTGGGCTGCCTACCCAATCTGCATCTGTGAAGCCATGCAACTTCACCTCATCCGTCTGTATGTACCATAAACCATACTCAGATGTGCCCCTGAGATGCCTCTGGACATGCTTTCCTGACTTCCAAAAGAGATTGGTAGGCTTAACCATCACTTGTGAAATTTGTTTCACCTCATAGCATATGTACGGTCTTTTATTAACTAAATACATGAGCGAACCCACCAACTGTCGATAAATAGTGGCATCCACTACCTCTATCGATGTAGCATCCTCTTTCCTTCAATTTCTTGGAAGAGGAGTATCCATGGGCTTGCAGTCCTCCATGTGAAACTTACCAAGTATCTCCCGAGCATACTTGTCTTGAGACACAAATAGTTCACCTTCTCGCTGCCATATTTCCAATCCAAGGAAATAATGAAGGAGGCCTAAATCCTTCATCTCAAACTCCTTTGCAAGATCTTCCTTGCATGAGTGTATTAATTTCTCATCACTCGTTAGTATTAAATCATCAACATAAAGAAAAATGATTAAAATATTACCCTCCACCACAATTTGGTACAGGTTTGCATCTGCCTCACTCTTGGTGAAGCCAAGTCCAGTGAAATAGTTTTCAATCCATGTGTACCAAGCACAAGGTGCTTGCTTTAGCCCATACAACGCTCTTTTGAGTCTGCACATATGCGACTCACTGCTGAAGATCTCAAATCCTTCAGGCTGCTCAATGTACACCTCTTCCTCAATGATCCCATTAAGGAACTCAGTCTTCACATCCATTTGATGAATGTGCCAACCCATCTGTGATGAGAGAGCAAGGATGGTCCTTATGGAAGAATACTGTGTGACAGGTGCAAAGGTTTCTTCATTATCAATCCCCTCGATCTGTGAGAAGCCTCGGGAAAAAAATCTTGCCCTATACTTCCCAATGCTCCCATCAGCATCTTGCTTTACCTTGTAGATACATTTCGAATCTACCACTGATTTTCCCACCGACCTTGGAACAATCTCCCAAGCATTGTTTCTCACAATGGAGTCATACTCCTCCACCATGGCATCTACCCATGTGGGATCCTGTGTTGCTTCTTCAAAAGAAGATGGCTCTGTCACGACACACTTGCTCATAAGAGACATGTATCCATTAAATCGATCAGGTGACTGTCTCTATCTGCGCTGTGATGTAGGGACTCCTACATTCTCTTCCGCATGAAGCTTCAGTCTCTTAGCTTCTGTGGTACGCTTTCTACCAGATCTGATGTTTGGTTCTGCATGAGTGGACTCCTCCACTCCATGAATCTCCTCCTGTGGTTGATCTACATCTAGAGGTTCATCTTTGGGAACAAGAAGTTCCTCCTTCGCATGCAAGGGTAGCTCCCTCTCAAGCGACAACTTCATGGCTTTCACCTCATTGAATTTTATATCTCGTCGCACCACAGTCATTCAATTGTTGGAAAATACATACAATAATTATGGGGTGTTTCTGTGTACCCCCAAAATATCCCAACTTCTGCAGTCAGCTCCAACTTCTTCCCGGCGTCCTTTGTCACATGAATGTAAACAAATGAGCCAAAAATCTTCAAATGAGAAATATCAGGCTTCTTACCAGTAAAATCTTCTTCAGGTGTTCTCATGCCAAGTACTCTATGAGGACAACGGTTTTTCACATAAACCGCAGTGTTGCATGCTTCTGCCCACAAGTGCATTGGTAGGCCCTGGTCATGCAGCATCGCTCGTTCAGCACCCATGATCATTCTGTTCTTTCTCTCTGCAACCCCATTCTGCTGTGGGTTATGAGGCGCTATGAGTTCTCTTCGAATTCCTTCTTTTCTACAAAATTCTTTGAATTCGTTCGAGATATATTCACCACCATTATCACTCTGTAGAGCCTTCACTTGCTTCCTCGACTCCTTCTCCACCAATGCTTTAAACTCACAGAACTTTGAGAATGTTTCGCTCTTCTTCTGCATTAAGAAGATCCAGCATCTACGAGAATATTCATCAACAAATATAACATAATACTTGTGTTTTTCTGTTGAAGCAACTGAGAAAGGTCCACACACATCTGTGTGAATTCTCTCTGGGATCACCGAAGCACGATTCTCCTTCTCATGAAAGGTGGTATTCACAAACTTACCCATAGTACATCCCTTGCATTGATCTGACTGCGCAAGAGTACCCTTGGGAAGTCCAATAGAAATCTGCTGCAAAATATTCAAGGCGCCATGGTGAAGATGGCCCAATCTCCTGTGCCATAATTCGCCCTCATCTCGGCTCACCACTTCTTCTGCTTTTCCCATCATTGCAGTTTAGCCATCTACCTCCAGCTTGTAGAGATTATTAACTCGAATCCCTATCCTCTTGGTTTGACTTGTTGCTTTATGTCGCAGGAAAGCTTTTCCCTCGTTGAAAACAATGTCATAACCTTCGTCTTCCAATATTGCGACCGAGACCAAGTTCTTCTTCAGACCTGGAACATGCATAACATATTTCAACATAAATGGTTTACCTAACTCCCTCTCAAAGGTAATGGTTCCGATTCCGGTCACACTGTATCTACCATCGTCGCCCATATCTATATGCATTTGGAGATCCTTCTCCTCCAAGTCACTAAACAACTCCTTATCTCCCGTCATATAGAAAGACGCACCACTATCAAGATACGACACCGATCCCATTGCGCTTGATACCAAGCATGCGATCAAGGAGAAATCAAGTTCAAATTGAGAGGCTAAGGCCTTTCCAACTACAACTCTAGCAACCTTCTTGTTCTTATTTTTCTGTGGGCAGTTAGTGGCGAGATGCCCATATTCGTGACAGTGAAAACACTTCACTTTGGACAAATCCAGCTTCTTGCCTTTAGCTTCGTATTTTGGATGGGATTTATTCCCCTTCCCTTTCCTTTCTTTGGTAGCCAAAGCGTAATTCTCTTCATCATCATTCTTCGATGAAGAGTCATCCCTGGTATTCCGCCTTATCTCCTCCTGCATAAGATTCGACCAAAGTCGCTCCCAACATGGAAGTTTCTCCCGTCCATTGATAGAGTCATCGTAGCTATGCCAATGCTTCGGAAGCCCAAGGAGATCCAAGCTCACCAAGTCATCATCCGCAACTGTAATCCCCACACTTCCCAATTCATTCCTACATTGGACAAACTTCGTGAGATATTTTGGAATACTGTCGCCCTTCTCCATTTTTATTTTTCTGAGCTTATCATTCAGCACCAACTTCCTCTGGTCATTGTCGCTTTGGAAAATATATGTAAAAGCCTTCCACATTGCAAATGGAGTGGATTTCCCATGAAGTCTTGACACAATATGGTCTTTCACACCTTCCAACAGAATTCTTCTTGACTTTGCTACCTTCTTTTGCCATGCGTCAAGTCCTGCAGCATCGCTAGATGTAGGCTTAGGAACATCGCTATCGATGAACTCCTTCAGTCCATTATCTTCAAGAACTACCTCCATCCTGTCCTTCCAGACTATGTAGTTTGAGATACCCTCAAGGGCACACTCCAATCGCAACCCATTGAAAGACATTTCAATGAATACTCAACTGTCGCACCAAGAAATTTCTGCAGCAAATTCGAATTGTCCACTAGCACAAAACTCAACACTTATTCCCAATTGCAATCTCCAGTGATCAATACTGCTCCGATACCATGTAGAAATTTATTAATACTGATGTATTATTGGATTCTCCTGATATAACAATATTTATCTTCTTGATAAATATAGAATCCTTCCGCTATTAAACTTGCAGAAATTTAAAACTCAATTGCAAACACATGTGAATAAATTCAATCGCACATAACACAGTTTTTTAATGGGAAAGCTTAAAGCTAAAAACCCCAACTATCATATATTATGCATAACAATGGAATCATGAAATAATCTCATACAAAGCTTAGTGCATCAATCTCTCAGTACAATCAACAATCATTACACACTGTCATGCAGAAATTTGCATCTCTATGCACCAATTTCTTGCCTCCTGACAGCCTGCCTCCACTGCGCAATCCCTGCTGAAGAAGACCCCTGAATTCGAATTGGCCTTGCCTTGACTGTGCAATCCTCATTAGAAACTCCAATGTGTTCCAGATGCATTGAACGCATCACTATAGTCACAATAGATAGTCCATCTCACGCTTTCACCTATCTCTCCACTGGATCTCCACTGGAACTGACATGCAAGTAGTTAACTGTTGTATTTGTTCAGTTGTTAGTGAGTTATTAGTTGTGAATTAATTAAATAATTAATTCACTTAACTCTCACTAGTGTATCTTTCAGTTAGACTAGGTACAACTAGCTCAACTGAGTTTAACTCACTTAACTGAGTTAAACTAAATAACAACTCCTGTAACTACTCTTCCAACTCTGTCACAACTTTTCCACTTCAGTTCTAACGGAGTCCTCCATCCATGAGCCACCAATAACCCTAGGAATTGCATAATTCCTTCAATCCACTGATTTTCCAAATATTTTCACTGAAATAAAGTGCTCCAAGAGAATAAGTTGATATTTATTGTCGGATTATTATTAAGGGCTAATAATAATCGACGTGCACCTATTTTTAGATTGACGATCTATAAATAGACTTCGCCCAATATTATAAAAACAAAATTTCATCTATTTTCCACATTTGACCAACCATCTACAAATAACATCCTGCAACTTATAGAATATGCTCACCATGTCTAAAAATAGGCATACACCTAAAAATAGCCTGCGGGCCCCACTTAGTGAAGGTGCTTACTTTTCACTAAGCTCGTCATCTTGTTGAATCTCAACACACCCAAACATGTCCAAAGAACAAGTTTGATGCTTCTTGCCCATTGATGGTATTTTTACAGGGGAGTCAAGACACACATCTTGTTGAACCTGTCAACTACCACGAACATGTAGTCATGTCCCTTCCTGGTTTTCGGTAAACCTCCCACAAAGTCCATGGAGATGATTTCCCAAGGACGATTATATACAAGTAAGGGATGATATAGACCTTTTTTGTGTTGCTAGGCTTGTTGGTACAAAAAATCATGCATCCTCTTATTAACCTGGTTACTTGCTCTTACATCTTGGGCTAATACACATACCTTTGTAAGTTAGCTTGGGTCTTCCCTACACCAAATTTCCCTGCAACATTGGAGGTGTGTCTTTGATTAGCTGCAATCGCTCACCTTTAAAAACACATAGCTTATCCAACTTGTAGAGTAACCCGTACTGAATATGGTAGTCAACAGTGTTGTCGCCATCATGCAAATAGCTCTGAATCTACAATTGTTGATACAACTCCTTGAAGTCCTCATCCTATGAATATGCCTCTCTATATGCATCATGGGTGAATTGATCCATGTGCATAAGAGTCCCAAAATATGTAATATTTGATGTGGGTGGCCTTGATATCATGTCAACCAACTTGTTTGTGATGCCCTTCTTATTCTTGATCACTAAATGGAACTGTTGTAAAAACCCCATCCACTTGTAATGCCTGGTCTGATGTAACTTACTCTGGGCCTGAAAGTACTGTAATGACTGGTGATCTATGTGGATTATTGTCTCCTTCCCCATCAGATAGTGCTTCCAATTCTTCACAACTTGAACCATGGCATATATCTCCTTATCGTAGGTAAGGTAGTTAAGAATTTCCTCATGAAAAACTTCAAAATGGTAACCTATATGCCTTCCTCCCTACATCAAGACAACTCCCATAACATACCCACTCACATCTGTCTCCACTTCGAAAGGTCGTTGTAGGTTTGGTAATTCCAAAACTAGTGCTTAACTGATCTTCTTCTTTAACTCCTCGAAATATCTCTTTTGACCTTTTCCCCACTGGAAACTCTTGCCACTTTTTGTTATGTCATGTAGCGATGTTTCTACCGCTGAAAACAAGGCTATGAATTTCCTCAGGTACTGTGTTGCTCCAATGAAAATCATGACCTCAGAAACATTAGTAGGCATCGGCCATTTCATGATGGCCTCCATCTTGGAAGGATTTTTCTTCAGCTCTCCTACACTGATCACATACCCCAAATATACCAAGGATTGTTGTGCAAATGCTCTCTTCTTGATATCTACTACTAGCTGGTGCTTCTTCAATGTATCAAGCACCTGCGTCAAATGTAAAATATGCTCCTTCGAGGTAGCACTATATACGAGTATATCATCCAAATAGACAATAATACATGAATCTATAAAAGGGCGTTGTACATCATTCATTAATCTCATAAATGTAGTTGGTGCATTACATAGGACAAATGGCATGACTAATCACTCATATAAACGTTGCCTAGTTTTGAAGGTGGTCTTCCATGTATCTTCTTCTTTGACTCAAACTAGGTGATACCCAAACTTCAAGTCAACTTGGTGAAGTACTTTTCTTGTTGCAATTGATCTAGCAAATCATTTATCCTGGGTAGGGGGTATTTTTACTTTAGCGTGATTTTGTTCAATGCCTTGTAATTTATACACATCTTCTAAGTCCCGTCCTTCTTCGACATAATGATGATGGGTGATCCACACCATGATGTACTCAGTTGAATGACACCCTATTCCAGCAACTATTTGAATTGTTTCTACACCTCACTTGCTTCTATAACAAATTGCCTATATAGCCCAATATCTGGAAATGGGGAGTCTGGAAAAAGTTGGATCTCATGCTCCACTTCTCTCTTAGGTGGTAACCCTTTAGGCTCTCGGAACACATCATTGTATGAATGTAAAAAATCCTCCAATTATTGTTTCATTTTATTAGTACACCCCTCCAGGGATGCCTTGCTTCTTATTGACTCCTCTTCAGACTAACTTTCTCTTAAAAATAATAAAACATACTTCTTGCTAGAACTGATCAATTTCTTGGCTTGATTGGCACTTACGAGTGAAATTTTCGACTTGCCTTTGTGCGCGTTGATGATAAATGGTTTTCCATCCTTTACGAGTTGATATTGGTTGGCTATCCTCATGAATATTGCATCACACATGTACATGTATGGACTCCCAATCATGAATCCACATACATTAAGGGGAACCACATCTAGATATACTTCATCAATAAAATCAACACTGATAACAAATCCAATTTTGCACTGTTTTGTTACCTTCAAACTTTGCATCCTTATTTACCCATCCTAATGGATATGGGTTTGGATGATCATGGAATTCCAACCCCAAATTCTTGACCAACTCTTCTGCAATGAGATTCGCCTATGATCCTGAGTCAAATAGAGAATCAATCTTTGTCTTCTTGACCTATATCTTTATATGGAAGATTTTGGTAATTTCTTTCTCTTCCTCTTGTTGATGGCTACTCAGATTCACCTCCTTCTTCACTGATGTACAGAAAATATTCTCATCCACGTCCGAGTTTCTTTCAACTTGGTTGCTCGAATCAATGGCCATGAGATTCTTCTTATTATTATCTTTCTTCTTGTTCTTTGAGTTTAGCTCTGGATGCAACTTCCAACACTTCTCCTTTGTATTTCCATCAATGTTGTAGTGTTTGCTAGGATCTTTGCACCAATGTGGTTCAACTTCCTTCTTATTAACTTCCCCCCCTTTTTCTTCTTCTTCCCTCCTTAGAAGCTTCTTGTTGCTCCTTCTGCTTCGATCCACTTGATTGTGCTCTATTCAGTCCTATGTTCTCCAATTACTATGCCTACACACAAGCCTCGTCCACCGATTGGGCTTAAACAACATCACTTTCTCACGCAAATGGTGGTGCAGACTGCCTAAATACTTGAGGATTACATCTGGGTTCTTCGGAGAGATACCCAACATTATAGCCTTCTTCCTGAATTATGTGGTGTACTCCTACAAGCTTTGGCCCGAATTTTTCCTAAATTAATGGCATTGGATCCACTGGTCCTCCACGTACCCAATGGGATAAAATTGTGACTTAATGAGGGTTTTGAAATCCTCGCACTTAGTCACTAGAGGTTCTCCCTCCAAGCTCATGGTTTATGTGGTGCTCTCCCACCAAGACGGTGCATGACCCTCTAAATTTCATCGCGCGAATGAGATATTTTTCCCTTCCTCAATCTGATGGATGCTGAAATAAACTTCTAGTTGCTACAACTGGTGGTTAAAATTTAGAGCATTGATCTTGCCATGGTATGGATCGATTTCAAATTTTGATTTCATTTCGAATATGTATTGATTCATGACACTCAAATTGGTTTTCTCTTTTTTGGGTTCTTTCTTCAGCTGGTTCTATGTGTCTTCCCAATCTCCCGATCCCCATTTTAATTTTCCCTCTGCATTCGAACCCCCATCTTCTCCAAATATCCCCAGATTATTGCTTAAGGACACCATGAGGAGATTTACATTGTGTTTTATATCCGTGAATTCTTGTTTAAGCCGCGAAAACCTCACCTTTACAGGCTCACCAGGTACGTTTACAGATTCAACAACCATGATTAGGGTTTTACAATTTTTGACCCCGCCGACCTAGATACCTTGCAAATATCCACAAATACCCAAATAAACCTTCTTTGATACGAAATGATTCGTAAATTGTCATGGTTATCCCATTGAACAGATCATCACAACAAATCTGATAATAGTCTATTAAAATATTTATTTTTTACACTATTACAGTTTTATTAAACTTTAAGATATGTAGATTTAATTGTAATTAGTGCATGCATGCAACTATAAATTATGCACAAAAGTAGATAATGAAAAAATAAGCCCACACAGAGACACATAAGAGACAATATACTCTACAGGAAACCCTTTTGGGAGAAAACCTAGCTAGAAGGTGAGGTCGCTCTGCTCTCTTTCTCTATTTGGAAATATGGCTACATGTACAAAGAAGTAATGCTTGTGGCCTGTGGGCTGTTATAGTGAAAAAATACTCTTTGTGTGTTTTACCTCCTATCTCTCCTGGCTATATTTGTTCATCTATGGAACAAAATGCTCTCAAAATAATGGAATGCCTCTTCCTCCCAGTGGCCCGGTTATAACATAGCCCAATAGTGTGCTAGTGGTTAATTTTTTACTATATCAACTCTTAAATAGAGTTACAATATAGACTCTTCTAGAGTATTTTACATCAAAAAAATGTGGCCATCCCCTTTACCATGAATAATGGGGGTTGACGCGGCATCCTCCCTAACTATAGGTGTGAAAATAATAAGGTCAATTTCTGAGTGGAATAAATTTTGCATACGGACTCTGATTAACATGCTTCTTGAGTCGTTGGAAATATATATGTGTGTATAATATCATGATAAGGTTAAACATTAAAGTGGAAAATATTTAAACCCAAAAAACATTTTTTTATGACTCAAACACTGTCGGAAGTTTTAAGACCCCATTTCGCCAAACTGGGTCCCATCGGTAAAAACGGTGTCATGAGCTGATTCCTCCACTTTTTCCACTTTGAATGCATATATATGGATAAAAAAAAATATAATGATATAATTCATATAAATCAAATTTTCCTCCATTATCAGATCATGTGGTATCAAAGTAGGTTCTCACCATATTGCAAGTATGGACAAGAAACTGAAGCATGAAAGACTCCAAGAGTTGGAGGAGATTAATCTATCTCTATGAATGGAGAATGTTGAGCTAAGGAGTTTGATAGAATTTGTAGAGGAGGAGAAAAGGAAAATGCACCTGCAGTTGCAACATATAGTGGAGGAACATACTAGTGAGTGTTCCGTCCCAAAAGCATAAACGATTCCCTCAAAGATGAAACCAATTTGTGAGAATGGTATACACACGGGATATGGACCCTATGTTGAGAGTGATGCTTGTGATTTTTGACAACATTTGAAGGATTTTACTCATGTTCCCGTTGGTAAAAGTGTTTGGCTAGAGTTATCATCCACTTCTTCATCAACATCTGAATCAGAAAAGATGGTTGGTTGGCCAAAGGAGGTAATTAGTATTTCTAATTCTACTCCTTCAGCTAATGTTGATAACACATATTTTGCAGCTTTTGAAAAGAATACCAAGGGTATTGGTATGAAGCTTTTAACTCCAATGGGTTATGATGGAAGAGGCCTTAGATTCAATAGGAAAGACATTACTAATCCTATCAAAGTGAAGGAACGACAAGAGTATGAAGGATTAGGTTATGGCCATGAAGAAATTAGAGGGTGCTCCAAAATTGTTGAGGCAAAGAAATCATCAAATATGGAGTTCATACCCAAGGGGCTCCTACAAAGTGATGGCACATCACAGCATGATGGTAGTGAGAGTGACAAATTTTCTTCGTAGAGATATGAACATTCCAAAGGACATGCCAAGTCCAGTTCTCATTGTCAAATTCACAGCCCAAAAGATAAGTATAAGTTTCATGGGGATTCCAGAGATGTTGGAGATTTTGATTGTTTATGGGAAATGTTTCCCTGTACATTTTGTGATGTGTCTGACCATTGTGTGGTTGAGTGTGAGAAATGTAAGGTGATGGCCAAGAAAATGGATCAAATACTTGGGACAATATATGAGGAAACTCTCCCAGGTTTGAAGACTTCCTTATCGATGGGAAAGTGTAAGCATTTTTGTACCCAATGTAGCATGAATGGGCACCAGATTGAAAAGTGTTGGAAAATCCATCCAGAACTTCATCCCAAGAAGGAAAAATAAGTCATGTGATCCATTAGAAGGAAAGAAACAATTGGAAAAGTGGAAACTGTTGTAGTTCCCAAAGCAGACTTTGAAGTAGAGAAGGTTCATAAAGAGAACCCATAAGCTTGGTTAAGAAAATAATGGGTAGACTATTTTCTGAAATTAACTTTCTTTGTAAAATTTTAATTACTTGTTGTATATTCCCGTTTGGATACTTTGTAAAGTGAAATCATGTAAAAATCACTTATCTACAACAAGTGTGTTTTCTTTGGGATGTAATTTTATCTTGGATTGATGATAAGTCAACTTGAATGGGACTTTTGGGATGAGCATTTGCATTTCATCCAACATGTCTACAAATGTGTCAAGCACTCACCTATACAAGTATTTATATGTGAATCTTGTTTATGAATTTGATATTTGGTAAATATTATGTAGTAGATAACCATAGAAATGTGGACAAAGACAAGCATGTCATTAAAAAAATGTTGTCAGTACATCAAAGAGTACAGTTACAACTTGAGGACAACAAAGAAAAGTGTAAATAAATGCATGGCAAGCATTGAGTTTCTTATGGATGATCTAGTTTATTGTCTACAAAAAAATACTTCAAGGTGAAGTTTGTTTGAGCAAAAGAAATATGGTCTTGAAGAGAACGTTTAGATTCCATCCATTGCATATTTTGCTCCTACATGTTTAAGAGAATTGCAGTAAGCCACAATTCTTGTTATGAGGACTTCACACAAAGGTGATGTGGAGTACCTTGAATGAGGCTCAAAGACACCAATTTAAGGAGAGCAAGAAGGATTGAGATCGCGAAGAGTAAATGAGTTGTTTCATCACTTATTTACTATGTGAATATAGACTTTTGGAGGTCCAAAAGTTCCTAGTGGGGAGGTGATCAGGTGATCAAATTTTATCTCAAAAACTGAAAGTGCCCATAAAATCTTGAAACTAACGCCAAATTGAAGTGCTCGTCGTTCTGAATCCAAAAAATTTCATTTCACCTCAATCTGGCGTCGTATGCTCAAGTTATTGCGTTCTTACCATTTGGCCCAACAATTAAAATTTTAATAGCTCTGTTGATTGGGTAGCTGACTGGGATTTTGTACAACTGACATCATCCAGGGTGAATGGGTACCCTCAAACCAACCAGAGGTTGATGAGTGGCCTCATATTATTTGAGCTAGTGGTCGAATCTTATCGATTTATTGGGTGAAGATGTAGACCAAAGAAATGGTGCCATGTGGACCAGTCATGGGCTTCTACGTGGCACCCTTGTGGTGTATCAAAATTTTTGAAATGGTCAGATAGAGGCCCAGGAGGATCGAACCCCTGACCTCCCGGTTAACATCGTAGCGCTTTACCGTTAGGCCTAATGGTAGGTATTATTATACTATGGGTGGAACCCATATTTAAGTTTTACATAGAGCACGTTTGGGGAGGAGGGGGCGGGTTGTAAGCCTCGGCCCCCGATCACGACATCAACACATGACCCACGGCGCAACAAGGGAGGGGTATCGGGACCTTAGCCTGATCCCTGGTCGCGTACCTACCCACAGGACTAAGAAGAGGTACTAGACCAGAGTGCCAACAAAGAAGGGCTTACGATGGCCCTAGCCCATGGCTATGTGAGCCTACACAAAACCATGGCTAGGCAATCAATGGAAGGACGCTGAAAAAGGGGACCAAACCGAGGCCCTATGGTAATTTAGATAACCATGGTCTAGAAAGTTAAGGGGCCTAGCGAGAAGGGTTGGATGTTGGCCCAACCCTCGTCCCCGCGAAGCATATATGACCACGCTCTTGAGTTTCAAGGCACAAGGCCAGTGATGGTGGGGGTTAAGGCCCAACCCGTGGCCATAAGGGCTGGCCATATGGCTTATATGACCTTATTTTCTGCCTTAAGGGGTTATTGGATGAATTAAATATCCAAAAAATTGGACCTTCGGAGGGCCAAAATATCACCTCATTAGCGAAAAACAAGGCAGATTTGTAGGACAGTTAGTCTATTGGTCCGATTTATAGGACATATAGCAAAAAAAATACATAGAGATATTCTAGATGATCAGGTTCTCAATTTTAAATATCAAAAATAAAAGTGCTCAAAATTGATTTGAAACTGAACGACAACGAAGAACTCGCCGCCAAGAATCCGACGCAATTCGTTTCGTCGAAAACAAAGTCTGGATGAGGAAGATAGGGCATGTTGTTCATTTTCCTAAACAACTAAAAAAATTGTAGAATAGGACATAATGGTGACATGGCAGCCCAGTCAGCACAAAAGGGATATTCGCCAAATAGTTTGGAAGGTGAATTTATTTTATGTGTTATCTCCTAAGGTCAATTTCGATTTTAAGGTCAAATTTGATTTTTTTATTTATTAAGGTTGGAATAGTCCAACCAGAGGCGGACACGTGGTGCAGCCAAGGGCCACCACGTGCCACCTCTGGTGGACCGAGGTTTGGAGGAATTTTAATTAGCAATGGTCGAATTCATATATTATATGGTCGAAATTTCAACATATCTCCCAAGGTTTGAATTCATACATATCCAAAGTCTGGATTTAAATTAAGTTACAAAGGTTGGATTAATTTATGTGGAGAAAAATTATACAATGGCGAAAAGGTGTAGGTCAGGGCTCGACCCCATGACCTCCCCCAAGCGAGTGGACCGACTTACCACTAGCCCATGACATGAGACTTAATTGTATATGGCTGCGACTTATATTTGTTTTCATATGTAATTACCGATGAGGGAATGGAGGGGGCCAAGCCCCTCCCCACAGGACGATACAATACAACCAATGGTGAAACGCTTCAGTTTAATGCACGGGATTTATGTTAGGTGCGGGTTAATTAACCTGTAAATGATATTTAACCGTGCTAAACCATTTCATTAATTTGGATTGGTGTTAAACGCACTTATAACGCTAACCCACACTTATCATTTAGTTAATCTCGCTTAACATTAATTAAACTGTAGTTTAATTCGACGGAGCCACCAAATTCGGCATTGCCCACAAATTTAGCGGCCTTAACTAGAGTCATCTCCAGATTTAGTGGATATTTCCTAGGCTAAACTGTTTTGGCCATAAATTTTGCAAAATTCGATCAAATTGGGAACAAGAAGAGTCATTTCTGGATGATTTGGAAATTCTAAACACATTGAAGCAGGTTTCAGGAGAAGTAGGTGAATGTAAACATAATTTTTTGCAAATTTGAGATAATACAGAGGCCCAAGCCATGGAAGATGAACCAAGTTCATGTAGCCTAGGAGGGGTGAACTCCTTCATCAAAACACTGTGTTAATGGATCATTGTGATGGTTTGTTGTACATTTTATTGTTTTTGTTCAGAATTTTCTTTTAATTATTTTATGCTCATGAATTTAACATAAAATTTAGTACATTTACCTATTTTAACACTCACAAACACCAAGGAAACCTATGCACATAAAGCAAGTGATCAACAATTTAAATATAAATCTGAAGATGAAATTAGCACAACAAAACTAACATTCAGATTAAGATCAAGGTGGTATCAGAGCCTGGTTGAAAGGTTGCAAAGGTTGTTTTTTTTATTTGCTTGAGTTTTGTGCAAGTAGGATTTTAATGGTTGCAAAAGTGTGATGTTTACAAGGTTAAAGTTGTAGAGAGGAGAAGTGAAACTATTGGTTGCAAGTCCTGAGGTTAGGACCAAAAGAAGGAGAGCCACAAGGGCACCATCTCCACCCAAATTTTCACTCATAGCTGCACTTGAAGCACCTCATGTTTTATCTCCAGAAGTTGAGATTGAGGAGGTACAAGTTGCACCAGAAGCTGAGCTTGAATTCATAGCCATCATGTCAGGTTTTGGAAAGACTAGAGGTCTTTCAGAAGATGAAGCTTACAAGAAGGCTTTCTATGAACTAACTGAAAGGGTTAGGATCCTCTTTGAAGAGAGGAACACCAGGATGGTTGGAGATAATTCTAAGTCTCCACATCGAGAGGGAACCTCAGAAGGCAAGAAGGATGAAGAGAAGGATTCAAAGGGCAGTGAGGAAATCCTCCTCCATCTCCATCATCTTCATCATCATCCTCATTATCACCATCATCTTCAACTTCCACAGTCAAAACTACCCATACTCATTCAAAAACCATAAGAGGAAAAACCCCCTTACTCAAACTTGATGTCAAATTTGAGCTTCCAATGTATAATGGCAAGGTAAATTCAGAGAGGATGGATAATTGGATTCATTAATTGGAGTTTTATTGCAGAATTTATAACCTTCGTGAAGATGACATAAAGATTCAATTGGTTTCCTTGAGGATGGAAGGATCAACACTTGTATGGTGGGAAGCAAGGACTCAAGAAGAGATTAAAAACTATGGTAATATCTCTATGTCTTGGTCAAGTTTTATTCCTGCCATTAAAAGGCAATTTTATGCTCTAGCTTGCATGCAAAAATCCATTATGGACTGGAATAATTTTATACAATTGAAAGGGAAAAATGTGCACGATTATACTCATGAATTTAGGAGAAGATCTCTTATTTTGGGTATTAATTTGTATTCTCAAGAAACTTTGTTGAAGTATATTGGGGGTTTACACGGTTACCTTAGGCACACTATTATCATGTTCAATCCCACAAATTTAGATGAGGTTTGCGTTCAAGCCACACATTTAGGAGCAAGTGGGAAACAGAATATAGATGAGAAAAGTGATAGTGAGGGTAAAGGAAAGGGCAAGTTTAATGGAAGAGGAAAGATAAATAGCTCTATAAAAAGAGAGAAAGAGAAACTCACATGTAAACGTTGTTCGAAGAATGGCCATGATGAAGACCATTGTTGGCAACTTCATCCATAGTTGAAGCCAAACAAACTAAAATCCAAAGAGAAGGGGAAAATTGTTGCAATAATTGAACATGGATTAGGTTCAGATTCAGGAGATGAAACAAATATTACAGCCATGGATTTGAAAGGTAAGAACATAGAAAGCACTAGTTCTTCAAATTGTTCCAATTTCACTAAAGATGAAGATACGAGAATTGAACTTTTCCATATTAGAGTCGTTTCTAAACATACCAAGATAGACACACTATTTGATAGTGGTTCTCAAGCTAATTTGATTTCAAAAGACTTAGTTAAGCAAATAAACCTTGAAACTGTTATACATTCAAGACCTTATCCTTTAGGGTGGATATGCAAGAATGCAAATTTGCAGGTAACAAGGAAGTCCATACTAATATTCGCCATCAATTCAAACTTTCTTGATGAAGTTGAACTTGATGTGGTGCCACTTGAGATTTCAGGTATTGTTTCGGGAAGTCCTTATCTTTATGATAGGAAAGCAGTATTTCATCACCGTGAGAATTAGTATCACTTGTTTAAATATGGAATTGAGTACATAGTTAGAGCGCATAAGAACAAGACAAGTTTGTCTCTTATAAATGTCAGAGAAATTAAGAGGATATTGAATGCAAGTCATAATTTGACATTGTTAATGATCAAACATAGAGATGTTTTGAATGATGCCTTTCAAAAAGATGCATCGAATGAACAAGTTGATTTCATTAAAGATTCTTATGTTTGTAATGAGATGTTTCAGGACTCTAACAGGTTGCCTTTGAAAGGAGGTAAACAAGATGTGACAGATTTTCAACAGTCAACATCAGTGTTGAGCAGTGTTGGAAACAAGATGTCGGTGCAAGAGAGTGCAAAGGTCAAAGAGAAAACGACAAATCAATTTGAAAAAGAAGGCATAGGTTCCAAAAGTTATTGTTTTTGGTTTCCAAAGGGAACATGGCAATGGAAAAAATACTTGGTCAAGAGTCGACGCAAGTATAAATCAATATCAGTTAAGAATTTCCATGATGACAATGTGCAAGGCGAGACAGTTTTTAAGTTTCCTTTAATTGATGACCAAGGTGGGAACACATTTGTTTCTACAAGAACAGCTTGCTGCTATGCAAATTCATGGAAATTGCAGCATGACGGTATCAACA
The DNA here is from genome assembly GCA_034641835.2 of Pinus albicaulis. Lineage (NCBI taxonomy): Eukaryota > Viridiplantae > Streptophyta > Pinopsida > Pinales > Pinaceae > Pinus > Pinus albicaulis. The sequence continues at coordinate 1,837,715,455 of CM076575.1, read as the reverse complement.
ACAGCAAGAGAGGGTCTCGAGAGTCAAGGAAAAAACTTAGTTTTGTGAAAATATCTTATTGATGAAAATGGGAAAAATTCACTAGACTGAGACTGGAAGGGTGAGGGTATTGTACCCTCATCCACATAATCAGTAATCAAAGAGATTTTTGGGTTCAAAAGGCTTCTAGTGGGGAGGAATGATCAGGTGATCAGTGTTAAAGCTCAAAAATTAAAGTTCTCAAAATCGATTTGAAACCAAATTACAGGGAAGAGCTCGTTGTGAGGAATCTGGCGCAATTCGTTTCGTCGAAAACGGAGTCCATATGAGAAAGATAGAGCATGTTGTTCGTTTTCTTAAACAACTAAAAAAATTGTAGAACAGGACATAATGGTGACATGGCAGCCCAGTCAACAAAAAGGGATATTCTGGGAATGTTATGTCATTTTCACCCAATGAAACTGTGACAAGTGTCACTGCAAGATTCACTAGATATTTTGGAAGGCAAATTTTTTTTATGTGTTATCTCCTAATGTCAATTTCAATTTTAAGGTTGAATTTGATTTTTTTTATTAAGGTAGGAACAATCCAACCAGAAGCGGACAAGTGGTGCATGTAGAAATTATATAACAAGCATATATATCTTGGATTCACCTGATCTAACAATGTACGAAAGTTAAATACCGAATTGCTTCTACAAATATTTTGCGGAATTAAAAACACAATCGCTAATCACATGAACATGAAGAAAGATCAATCACACACAACACAGATAATTTCTTGGGGAAATCTTACAGCTAAAAACCCCACTATCTTATATTGTATATTAAGCATGGATCATGAAACAATTACATACAAAAATCTTCTCACAAGAGCCCTCAGTACATCAACTAATTGTCTCACACTGTCATATGCAAAACTGACCAAAACATAGCCAGTTATCAGCCTCCAAACAACCTGCCTTGCTTGCGCAATCCCTAATGGTAAATATCCCTAAAAGATAGGAATTCTTGATTGCCTTGATAGCGCAAGTATCATGGGAACTCCAATGGGTGTTTTCATGCATGTGTGCAAGCAGATAATCCTACAACTCATAGTCAACCTCCCTTTCACCTAGAACTCAACTAGGTCTCCACTGGATCTAACATGCATGCAAATAATAACAGTAAATCATCAGTTGCATGTGAGATCACTGATTTTGAATTAATTAATATTTAATTCACTAAATCTCTCACTAGTGTATCTGCAATTACAACTAGCACAACTGAGTTTGACTCACTTAACTGAGTTAAATTGTTTGCAACTTGCACCAACTCATGCACCACTACACTACGAACTCTGTTACAACTAGAATTACTCTACATGTCCCACCAACCAAGCTCTAACTTGAAATCTACTAGATAACTAAATTTATCTCTATCAGTTAACTCATTCAAGTCCACATTGAGAATAGATTACAGTTTAATGCCCATATAAATTAAGGGATAATAAAAATAGACATGCACCCAAAAATAGCACTGTGGGCCCCACCCTAGTCTGGGTGCTTAATGCAACCATGTGCTTAATGCACTAGGCATGGGTGTTGAATCTTCTTGTTGAATCTCAACACTCCCTCTCAACAATAAAGGGATTATCCTTCACCCCGATCCTGTCTTTATGGTATTCAAATTTTCTTCTGGTGAGCTCCTTCGTCAGAATATCTGCATCCTGATCTTCCGTGGGAATGTACTGAAGCAACATGATCCTCCTCTGCACACAATCTCTGAGATGATGGTACTAGATATCTATATGCTTGGACCTATCATGAAACACATGATTAATCGAGAGTTTAATGGAACTCTGATTATCACAATGAATCACTATCGGATCCATCTAAGAACTAAACAAACCAATCAAGATCTTTCTCATACAGATAGCCTCACATGGAGCTTGAATTGCTGCCATGTATCCCGCTTCCATTGAAGTGAGTGCCACGGATCGTTGTTTCCTACTGTACTAGGAAACTACAATCGATCCAATGCTAATGATCCTCCCTGATGTGATATTTCTATCCGATGGACTTCCAACCCAATCTGCATCCGTGAAGCCATGCAACTTCACTCCATCCATTCGTTTGTACCATAAGCCATACTTTGATGTGCCCCTCAGGTATCTTAGTACACGCTTCCCCGCCTTCCAAAAGAGCTTGGTAGGCTTAACCATAGCTTGACTCAACTAGTTAACTGTGTAGCAAATGCCCGGTCTCGTGTTCACTAGATAAATTACCGAACCCAATAACTGTCGATAGGCAGTAGCATCCACTACCTCTCCAGAATTAGCATCCTTTTTCCTCTGGTTTCCTAGAAGAGGAGTATCCATGGGTTTGTAGCTCTCCATGTTAAACTTACCTAGTATCTCCTTTGCATACTTGCCTTGAGACACAAAAAGTTCACCATCCCACTACCATATTTCCAATCCAAGGAAATAATGAAGGAGTCCCATGTCCTTCATTTAAAACTCCCTTGCAAGATCATCCTTGCATGAGTGTATCAGCTGCTCATCACTTGTCAAAAATAGATCATCAAAATAAAGAACAATGATCAATAGCTTACCCTCAACCACAATCTGGTACAGGTTTGCATCTGCTTCACTTTTGGTGAAGCCCAGTCCAGTGAAATAGTTGTCTATCTGAGTGTACCAAGCACGAGGTACTTGCTTCATCCCATACAACGCTCTTTTGATCCTTCACACATGCGAATCACTGTTGAAGATTTCAAAACCTTCAGGCTACTCTATGTACACCTCTTCCTAAATGATCCCATTGAGAAACACAGTTTTTACATCCATCTGATGAATCCGCCAGCCCATTTGTGTTGAGAGTGAAAGGATGGATCTCATGGAAGATTACCTTATGACAGGCGCAAAAGTATCATCATAATCTGTCCCCTTGATCTGTGAGAATCCCTTGGCCACAAATCTGGCCTTGTATTTCTCCACACTCCCATCAACAATTTGCTTTACCTTGTAGATCCATCTCGATCCAACCACTGATTTTTCAACCAGTCTTGGGACTATCTCCCATGCACTCTTCTTGAAAATGGAGTCATAATCCTCCACAATTGCATCAACCCAAGTAGGTTGTTGCATTTCTTCCTGAAAGGAATATGGTTTAGTCACAATAAATTTGCTCATAAGAGCCATGTATCCAGTAAATTGGTTAGGAGACCGTCTCTATCTGAGTTGTGACGTAGGGGCTCCTACATTTTTTGCAGCATCAAGTCTCAGCCTATCAGCTTTTGTGGTGTGCCTTCTACCATTTCTGATGGATGGCTCTGCATAATTGGATTCCTCTACTCCATGAACCTCCTCATGTGAGTGATCCACATCTTGAGACTCATCCTTGGGAACCAGTAGTTCCTCCTCGGCATGCAAGTCCAGCTCCCTCTCAAGGGACAACCACATGGCTTTCCCCTCATCAAATTTTACCACAACAGTCATTCTGTTGTTTGGAAAATACACACAATAATTATGGGGTGTTTCTGTGTACCCCACAAAAATCCAAACCTCAACAGTCATTTCTAGCTTCTTCCTGGCATCCTTGGTCACATGCACATAAACAGATGAGCCAAAAATATTAAAGTGTGAAACATCAGGGTTCTTACTAGTGAAATCCTCTTCAGGTGTACTCATGCCAAGTACTCTATGAGGACAATGGTTTTTCACATAAACCATAGTGTTCCATGCTTCCGCCAACAAATGCATAGGTAGGCCCTGATCATGCAACATCGCTCGTGTTGCACCCACGATCGTTCTGTTCTTCCTCTCTGCAACCCCATTTTGTTGTGGGTTATGAGGCGCTATGATTTCTCTTCAAATTCCTTCTTTGATGCAGGAATTTCTTGAATTCGTTAGAGATGTATTCTCCACCATTATCGCTCCTAAGAGCCTTCACTTGCTTCCCCGAATCTTTCTCCATATATGCCTTAAACTCATAGAACTTAGAGAATGTTTGATCTTTATTCTGCATGAAGAAGATCCAACATTTACGAGAAAAGTCATCAACAAAAATTACATAGTACTTATGTTTTTTTGTTGAAGCAACCGAGATTGGTCCACACACGTCTATGTGAACCCTCTCAAGGATTCCCAAAGCTCGTTTCTCCTTCTCATGAAAGGTGGAATTTACATACTTCCCCATGGTGCAGCCCCTGCACGGATCTAACTGAGCAAGTGTTCCCATTGGAAGTCCAGTATAAATTTGTTGCATGAATTTCAAGGCTCCATGATGAAGATGGCCCAATCGCCTGCGCCATAATTCGCCCTCATCTCAGCTCACCACTTTTTCCGCCTTGCTCATCATGGAAGCGTATCCATCTACTTCCAGCTTGTAGATATTCTTAACTCGAATCCCTATCCTCTTGTCTTGACTCATTGTTTTATGTCGCAGTAAATCTTTTCCATCACTAAAAACAACGTCATAGCCTCTGTCCTCCAACATTGCGACTGAGACCAATTTTTTCTTCAGACCTGGCACATGCATTACATATTTTGATTGAAATTTTTTACTTGACTCCCTCTGAAAGGTAATGGTACCAATCCTGGTAGCACTCTATCGTCCGTCATCGCCCATCTCAATATGCATTTGGAGATCTTTCTCCTCCAAGTCACTGAAAATTTCCTTATCTCCTGTCATGTGAAAGGAAGCGCCACTATCCAAATACCACACAGATCCCAATGCACTGGACACCATGCATGCAATAAATGAGAATTCAAGCTCAAATTGTGAGGCAAGGGCCTCACCAACTACAGATCCAACAACCTTCTTGTTCTTCTTCTTTTGTGGATAGTTAGTAGCAAAATGCCCATGCTCGTGACAGTGAAAACACTTCACCTTGGACATGTCCTACTTCTTGCCATTATTGGACTCAGATTTTGAAGGGAATTTCTTCCCCTTCCCCTTCCTCGCCTTGGTAGCCAAAGCACAATCCTATTCATCCTCATTCTTAGATGAAGATTCATCTTTGTTGTTCCATCTGAACTCCTCCTGCACCAAATCCGATCACAGTCATTCCCAATATGAAAATTTTTCCCTTCAATTAACAGAGTCTTGATAACTGTGCCAACTCTTTGAAAGTCATAGGAGAGCCAAGCTCGCCAAATCATCATCAGCAACTGTTATTCCCACACTCCCCAATTCATCCTGACATTGGACAAACTTCGTGAGATATTTTGGAATGGTGTCGCCCTTTTCCATCTTGATATTCGCGAGTTTATCTTTAAGCATCAATTTCCTATGGTTGTTGCTGCTTTGGAATAGATCCATAAAAGCCTTCCACATAGCATATGGTGTGGATTTCCCATGGAGGCTTGAGAAGATTTGGTCTCGTACTCCATCCAACAGGATCCTCCTCGACTTTGCCACTTTCTTTTTCCATGCATCAAGATTTGTAGCATTTGCAGCATCTGGCTTAGGAACATCTTTGTTAATGAATTCCTTTAAGCCATTGTCTTCGAGTACTACCTCCATCCTGTCCTTCCAAGCAATGTAGTTCGATCTTCCCTCGAGTTCATACTCTAACCTCAAGCCATTGAAAGCCATTTCGATCTTGAAACAGCTGTAGCACCAAGAAAGTCTTTCTGCAAATTCAAATTTTATCCAGTCACAAACTCAGCTCTTGCTTCACTTCTGCAATTTCATGTGCTCTGATACCATGTAGAAATTATAGAAAAAAAATGTATATCTTGGATTCACCAGATCTAACAATTTACTAAATTTAAATATTGAATCGCTTGTACAAATCTTTTGCGGAATTAAAAACACAATCGCTAATCACATGAACATGAAGAAAGATCAATCACACAGAACAAAAATAATTTCCATGGGAAAGCTTATAGCTAAAAACCCCACTATCTTCTATTGTATATTAAGAATGGATCATGAAAAAATTACATACAAAACTCTTCTCACATGAGCCCTCAGTACATCAGCTAATTGTATTACACTGTCATATGAAAAATTGACCAACACATAGCCAATTCTCAACCTCCAGACAACCTGACTTGCTTGCGCAATCCATGATGGTAAAGATCCCTAAAAGATATTAATTCTTGCCTACCTTGACTGCACAAGTATCATGGGCACTCCAATAGGTGTTTTCCTGCATGTGTGCAAGCATATAATCCTACAACTGATAGTCAACCTCCCTTCCACCTAGAACTCAACTGGGTCTCCACTAGATCTAACATGCATGCGGCTAATAATAGTAAATCCTCAGTTGCATGTGAGATCGTTGATTGTAAAATTAATTAATATTTAATTCATTGAATCTCTCACTAGTGTATCTTCAGTTACAACTAGCACAACTGAGTTTAACTCACTTAACTGAGTTAAATTGTTTACAAATTGAACCAACTCAAGCACCATTGCACTTCAAACTCTGTTACAACCAGAATTACTCTGCATGTCCTACCAACCAACCTCTAACTCGAAATCCACTAGCTAACTGAATTTATCACTTTTATTTAACTCATTCAAGTCCACATTGAGAATAGATTACAGTTTAATGTCCATCTAAATTAAAGGATAATAAAAATAGACATGCACCCAAAAATAGCATTGTGAGCCCCACCCTAGTCTGGGTGCTTAATGCAACCAAGTGATTAATGCACTAGGCGTGGGTGCTGAATCTTCTTGTTGAATCTCAACAGTGTAGCCAGGGGCTGCGACGTGCCCCCTCTGGTGGACCGTTGTTTGGAGGAATTCCAATTAGCAATGGTCGAAGTCATATATTATATGGTCGAAATTTCAACATATTTTTGAAAGTCTAAATTCATACATATCCAAAGTCTGGATTTAAATTAAGTTACAAAGGTTGGATTAATTTATGTGGAGAAAAATATTATAATGGCAGAAGGGTGGAGGTCGAGGCTCGACCCCACAACCTCCCCCAAGCAAGCGGACCGGCTTACCACTATCCCACGGCATGAGACTTAATAGTATATGGTTGCGACTTATATTTACTGTCATATGTAATTACCGGCGGGAGAACGGAGGGGCCCAGCCCCCTCCCCACAGGACCATACGCTACGACCAATGGTGGAGCACTTAATGTTTAATGTGTGGGATTTATGTTAAGTGCAGGTTAATTAACTTGTAAATGATATTTAACTGCGCTAATCCATTTCATTAATCCGTATTAGTGTTAAACGTGTTTATAGTGCTAACTCGCAATCATTTAGTTAATCTCGTGTAACATTAATTAAACTACAGTTTAATTCGATGGTTAATTCGGCGGAGCCACCAAATTTGGCGCTGCCCCCAAATTTAGCGGCCTTAAATGGAGTCATATCGAGATTTAGTGGATATTTCCTAGGCCAAATTGTTTTGGCCATAACTTTTTCAAAATTCAACCAAACTGGGAGCAAGAAGAGTTAGATGATTTGGACATTATGAACACATTGAAGCAGGTTTCAGGAGCAGTAGGTGAATGTAAACAAATATTTTTACACATTTGAGCTAATACATAGGCCCAAGCCATGGAAGATGGACCAAGGAGATGTAGCCCAGGAGGGGTGAACTCCTTCATCAAAACACTTTGTTAATGGATCTTTGTGATGGTTTGTTGTACATGTTATTGTTGTTGTTCAAAATTTGTTTTTAATGATTTTATGCTCATGAATTTAACATAAAATTCAATACATTTACCTGTTTTAATACTCACAAACATCAAGGAAACCTATGCACATTAAGCAAGTGATCAACAATTTAAATATAAATCTGAAGATGAAATTAGCACAACAAAACTAACATTTAGATTCAGATCAGTAGAGCCAAATCTTTTGGAGTTTTTGGCAAAATTGAGCTCAAGAAGAGTCCATCTAGGGGGTTTTGGGCATTCTAGATCTAATGGTAACCTCTATTTGTTGACTTAAGAACGTATAAGGATACTTTTTTCAGGTTCAATTCCAAGGGTTTATGGATCAATCCGGTTTTTGAAGCAATTCTTAAAAGTATTTGAGCATGGAGAAGGCCTTGTAGGGGTTTTCTTACCTTCAAAAGTTTACTACAACAGTTGTTACTTGCAGGGTTCAACTCATTTTTACTTTTATCATTATTTCATGTTGAGGAAAGTTTTGTTTATGTCCTTCAATGTGGAATTGAAGTGTTTTCATGCTCATTTTCAGTTGGAGAGTATGGTCTTTGTAGGAGACACCTCGTGTTGCTAAATTTTTCATGACTAATTGTAGGTTGTCATGATGTTTATGTGAGAGTTCTTTGTAGGAGAAAATTTCCTTGAATGGGAGATAGCCACATGATTTCATCAAAAAATGTTTATGTACTCCTTTTACACTGAATATATGGAGTGGTCTAGCTATGTTGGCAGGGCCAGAGATGTAGCCCAGGATGGGTGAACTCTGTCACCCAATCCTTTTTTGTGATCTTCATGTGTGTTTGTATGAGTTATGTGGTGTTGTGTTGCTTATGATTAAGTTTACATGTGAAAACTAACTCATGATATCTTGAAAAGATATTTTTAAAATCATGTTTTGTGTTAAGACCCATTTTTCCTTGCAAAGTTTAAATGAACGATATTTTTTATGTAAGAGAATTTCCACTCCAATTTCAGATCAGGTGGTATCAGAACAAGGTATAACCAAGTTGCAAGAATGGGCAAGAAGAGTTTCCAAGAGTTAGAGGAGATGAATTTGGCTCTTCGTATGGAGAACATTGAATTGAGAAGAATGCTAGAAATGGCTGAAATGAGAAGAGGCATATGCGCCTTCAATCGCAGCATGTGTGTGAGGAACAAGTTGTTGAAAGTTCCACTCTTGTGACAACAAAAGACACCTCCAGAATGAAACCAATATGTGGTCATGGTTCAAACCGTGGTTATGGAACTTATGAGGAAGATGATGCATGTGCATTTTGCAAGCATCTTCAAGATTCTCACTATATGCTAGTTGGTAAGAGTGGGTGGCTAGAGTCATCTACAATGTTGTCATCATCATAATTAGAAGCTGAAAAAACGAATGGCAAGTTTAAGGAGGTAATAAGCATTTCAAGTACAATTACTTTTGTTTATGTTCATAACACCTCTTTTGCAGCATTTGAGAATCATACCAAAGGCATTGGTATGAAGATTCTTTCTAAAATGGGTTATGAAGGAGGAGGCCTCAAAATCAACGGCCAAGGGATCGCCAATCCAATCATGGTATAAGAGAGACCAAAGTACCAAGGATTGGGATATGGTAACAGGGAGTTTGGAGAATACTCTAAATGGTTTGAGGTGCATCAACCATCAAAGGATGAGATGTCACACCAAGATGGTGGTGACAATGTTCATTTGTCTCCGAAGTGAGATGAGTGCTTGAAAGGACCTTGTATATCATCATGCACTCCACATTGTCAAAGTTGCTTCTCCAGAGAAAGGTATAAATCTCATGGATATTTTCATAATGATGGTTATCTTGACTATTTGTGGAATAAGTATCCTTTTAGTTTTTGTGATGCATTTGACCATTGCGTGGTTGTATGTGAGCAACACATGGTAATGTTTAAACGAATGGATAAGATTATAGGCATCAAGCAACATGAATCTCCTTCACATGAAAGGACTTATTTTTCAACAAACAAGACAAATTTCTTGTGTACTCATTGCAAGATGCATGGGCATGGAAATGAATGATGTTGGAAGTTACATCCAGAGCTTCGTTCTAAGAAGGGAGAAAAGATTGTGCAACGTAATGCAAGGGAAGCAAGAGGTGGAAAATAGGACTCATAACAATCCTAAGCAACCTTCAAGGCAAAGTTCATGCAAAAAAGAGAACCCATAAGCCTAGGAGAGGTAGAGATTGGGTAGAATGTTTGTAAATTTTCTTTGTAAATTTTGTAATTACTTGTTGTTGTTTACCTGTTTGGGTACTTCTGTAAAGTGAACAATAATAGTCATTATGTGCAACAAGTATGTGTTTTTCATTGATGTTATTTATTGGCTTGTTTATAAGTCCATATGTTCAAGGAATTTTGGAATGTACAAGTTCTCATCCAAGTATTGTCTACAAATTTGTCATGTACTCAATTACGCAAGTGTTCAAGATGAAACTTGTTGTGAATAGAATATTTGTTTCAATATTGTACAAGATGACTATGTTTTTGTAGGAAAAGCCAATTATGTCATTGAAATTTTGCAACAATGTACTTTTATGTACAAGCTCAGTTTAAGGACGGTAAAGCAAGTTTATGTTGCTTTTTATTTCCAATATGGAGTCAATCTTGTCCTCAAGATGAAGTCGTTTTGAGCCGTGAAATATGAGATTAAAGAGGATGCTCAAATTCCACTCATAAGTGTTTTATTCATGCATCAACAATAAGAATTTGGCTAAATTCTTAACGCGACTTTAGGTTTTCATGAAGAAGATAGGTGAAGTGCCTTGATTTGGGATTGAAGGGCACCAATTGAAAAGTAAGCATTTTGGATTGAGTTTTTTGGTGATTTTGAGTTTAGCCTCATTTTATTTACTAGGAAAGTAAACTTTTGGATTCCCTCAATTTGAGGACGATAAAGCAAGTTTATGTTGTTTCTGATTTCCAATATGGAGTCAAGTTTGTCTTCAACTGTTGAACTTCAAGATGAAGTTGTTTTGAGCCATGAAAGATGAGATTAAAGAGAATGTTCAGATTCCACTCATAAGTGTTTTATTCATGTATCAACGATAAGAATTTGGCTCAATTATTAACATGACAGTAGGTATTCATGAAGAAGATAGGTGAAGTGCCTTGATTGGGGATTGAAGGGCACCAATTGAAAAGTAAGAATTTTGGATTGATTTTTTGGGTGATTTTGAGTTTCAACCTCATTTTATTTACTATGGAAGTAAACTTTTGGAGTCCAAAAGTTCCTAGTGGGGAGGTGTGACCAGGTTATCGAAATTTAGCTCAAAAAATGAAAATGCCAAGAAATTCTTGAAACCAGTGCCAAATTGAAGTGCTCATCATTTTGAATCCAACAACGTTCATTTCACCTCAATTTGACATCGTATGCTCAAGTTATTGCGTTTTGACCATTTGGCCCAACAACTAAAATTTTAACAGGTCTACTGACTGGGAAGCTGACTGGGATTCCTTACAACTGACATCATCCAGGGTGACTGCCTACCCTCAAACCAACCAGAGGCTGACAAGTGGCCTCATATGATTTGAGCACGTGGTCGATTTTTACTGGTTGATTGAGTGAATATGTGGACCAGTGAAATGGTGCCACGTGGCCCAGTCATGGGATTCCACGTGGAACCCCTATAGTGTATCAAAAATTTGGCAATGTTCAGACAGAGGCTCAAGTGGATCAAATCCTTCTGGTTAACATCACAGTTCTTTACCATTAGGCCTCATGGTAGGTCTTATTAGGATATGGGCCAAACCCATATTTAAGTTTTACATAGAGCGCATTTGGGGAGGAGGGGTCGAGCTGCCAGCCCCGATCCCTGGTCACGGTGTCAACACATGACCCATGACGTAACAAGAGAGGGGGATCAGGACCTTAGCACGGCCCCTTGTCGCGTACCTACCCATAGGACCAAGCGAAAGTATCAAAGCAGAGCGCCAACAGAGAAGGGCTTAGGGTGGCCCTAGCCCACGACTATGTGAGCCTACATGGGACTGTGGCCAAGCACTCGATGGAAGGGCGTTGAAGAATGGGGCCATCCCCAGGCCCTATGGCCACTCAGATGACCACAGTGTAGAAATATAAGGGGCTCAGCAGGAAGGGTGAGTCGTTGGCCCAACCCTCAGCCTCGTGGAGCATATATGACCACACGCCTAAGTTTTAAGGTGCTAGGCCAGCAGGGGCAGGATTTAAGGCCCAACCCGTGGCCATATGGCTTATATGACTTGCTCTTTTGCCTTAAAGGGTTATTGAACGAATTAAATGTCCAAAAAATTGCACCGTCAGAGGGCGAAAATATCACCTCATTAGCATAAAATAGGGCAGATTTGTAGGATGGTTAGTCTGTTGGTCCGATTTGTATGACAGATAACAACAAAACTACATGGAGAGCTTGTAGAGCCATATATTTTGGAGTTATTGGCCAAATTGAGCTCAAGAAGAGTCCATATAGGAAGTTTTTGGACATTCTTGATCCAATGGTAACCTCTATTTGTTAATTTGAACACATTTAAGGATATTTTTTGTAGGTTCAAGTCCAACAGTGTGTGAATCAATCAGGTTTTTAGAGCAGTTCTTGAAGGTGTTTGAGCATGGAGAATGCCTTGTAGGGGTTTTCTTACCTTCAAAATTTTACTGCAGCAGCTATTACCTACAGGGTTCAGCTCATATTTACTTTTCTCACTATGTCATGTTGAGGACTTTTTTTAATGTCCTTCAATGTGGAATTGAAGTGTTTTCCTGCTCATGTATGCTCGTTTTCAGTTTGAGAGTAGGGTCTTTGTAGGAGACACCTTGTGTTGCTGAATTTTCATGAATAACTGTAGGTTGTCATGATGTTTATGTGAGAGTTATTTACAGGAGAACATTTCCTTGAAGGGGAGATAGCCACATGTTTTCATCAAAAAACTTTTATGTACTCCTTTTACACTAAATATATGGAGCGGTCTAGATATGTTGGCAGGCCCAGAGATGTAGCTGAGGAGGGGTGACATTCATCACCAAATCCTTTGTTGTGCTCTTCATCTGTGCCTGTATGAGTTATGTGGTGTTCTTTTTCTTATGATTAAGTTTACATGCTAAAACTAACTCATATCATGAAGATACCTTTTGAAAAACCTGTTTTTGTGTTAATGCCCATCCATTTTTCCTAGCAAATTGTCAGTGAATGATCATTTTTTGGAAAGAGAAGTTATCCTTCAATTTCATATCAGGAGCTATGATTTGAAGATAAAAAATAGACTAAAAATTAAAGTTCTCAGAATCTCCCGAAACCAACGTCAAAAAATAGTGTTTGTCGTCTTGATTCCAACGATGCCTAAATCACCTCAATCTGACATTGTATGAAGACGTTATGATGTTCTGAATTTTTTGACCAACAACTAAAAAGTCAAGTAGCGGGGTTGACTAGGTTGCTGACTAAGAAGACTGTACAACTGATTGTGCAGGGTACAGTATTAGACATGCCAATCTCGTGTTGACACGCGGCATCACCGTATAGGTTGGAATGGTGGTTTTTGATTGATCAGTTTGGTTTGAGGTTTCTCAATCTAAGGGTGCCACGTGGCCCTTTGTGGTTGATGAAAATTTTGTATAAGGGCGGAAAGGCCTCGACGGGGTTCAACCCCTCGACCTGCTGCAACACAATTTAATGCAAAGCCGCCAAGCCATCACATTAGTTCTTGTTATATAAGGGTTTTGTTTATATTTAAAGTGATATGGTTCGATATTTGGGGGGGGGCTAGGGCCAAGCGGTTAGCCTCGGCCCCAGATCACATTGTATACCCATATGACCATGATGCAGGCAGAGTAGAGAGGGCAGGGACATGGGCCCAAACCTATTCTTATTGCATTATCCACGTGACCGGGCGAAGGATATAGCAGAGGGGAGGGGGCACAATGAAGGGGTAAACAATTTTCCCCTTTTGCAACGAGAATCTTGTCAGCGGCAGGCGAAATTATCGCTCGGCAGACTATGTAAAGGGTGCATTCGTTGCACTGTTAGCAGGTACTGCCAATTTATAAGACATATAGCAGATCTTGGTTCCAAGAGACATATCTTTCTCAGTTTTTAACCTTTTTGAGCTCAAGAAGAGCCTATATAGGGTTTTTTTAGTGTCCCGAACTCAATGGAAGCCTTTGATTTCTAATTTGAGCACTTCCTGATGGAAATTTTCCAAAGTAAAGTATTTTAGTGCTAGATGAAAATACAATTTTGAAGCAAGATGGAGGCATATTTGAGCATGGAGAGAGCCTAATTAGAGGTTTTCCATCAATCCAGTTTCATCTGCAACAACTGATACTTTGGTAGAGAAGCTCTTTTCAATATTTTCTCAATGTGCATTTGAGAGAAGCCTTTTTCAACTCTTAATTGTGAAGTAGCTACATGTTTATGCTTTTGGTTTCAGGTGGAGTACAAGGACCTATTGTGGAAGAGTCCCTTTTATGTTGACATATTCATGACTTGTTGTAGGGAGTCATATTTTTGAGTGAGAATTCTTTGTAGGAGAAACAAGTCACTCTAGAGTCAACAAGTTGTAATGTAGTCATTTGCTGCTAAAATCGATATAGTGATCTATCCATTGGAGTAGGGCCCAACGACGTAGCCTAGGAGGGGTGAACTCCGTTATCAATTACTGGTTTTATCTCTTCATGTTTATCATATTGAGTTGCATATGAATGTGTTTTTCGTTTAAGTTCATGTGAAAACTTAATTCATCATCTTTGAAGAGGTTGTCAAACTAATTTTACCTATAAAGACCCATTTTGTTATAACTTGCAAAGTGTTAAAGGACGATCAAGTTTTCCTCCATTATCAGATCAATAGGGCATGTGGTGCCCCGTGGATGCATATATATGTTTTTTAATACAACCCTAACCTTTGATATGAAACCAAGGATGTATATCATTTATTCAACAAAACACCCAATCTAAGATGCATGCCAAATATTTAACAAAAATCCAAAACTACATTTTTCTTTTTCCAACAAGACAATTGGGGGCCTTATATGCAAACCTTATTTATCCATAGGTGCTTACTCGAAGAATCACTAAATTTGAGGTTGGTTATAGTTTTGTTGTTTACGCTAAGTAGAAGTAGGCCATACAACCAAAATGATTTTCTTCTTGTGATAATGTGCAATATTTAAGAATTTAGGCGATAAGGAATTCATGGTATACTCCTTGCCAGGGTGTTTAAAAGGAGAGAAGCTTCTCCTACTGATTATTGGAATATTGGTCCAAATAATATAACCATTGAATACCAAAAATCACATCCATTCCTTTAGTGTATTTGACATAAAAGTACACATGCTATATTTGTATAAGTATCATTAACATTGCCAACACATTTCCAATTCATATTAATTACATGAAATGATGAATTCATGCCACAATGTTGGATTTAATAATAACACTCATTGACATGGAATTAAGTACACTTATGTTGATTTGTAATTATGAAATCCTAAAACCGAAACATATAACATTGTCTAAATAAGGTAACTACTAGCAAATGTGAACCATGTCCACTAATTAACATAAACCAAAAAAATGAAACATAAATTTGCATACTTACCTTTGGATCGATTTTTGTGGACTCGTTGTCCTAAATATCTTTCTCTTACAACAACAAAAAAATTGATTAATGTTGGTTTTTAATCAATAATGCCAACATAAAGAACAAAAAAACATTAACAAACAAAATATTTATGGGCATAAAATTCCTCACACGGAACGAGAGAATTTTCCATTGTATAGGATGCTTTTGTAGTTAGGTCATGTGAGGATGAACATAGGTAGCTTCCAATTATGTTTCATAAATTGGGCTTACCAACAAACTCTCCATCTTTCCAATTAAAAGATTTTCCACCTAATCCCTACCAATATAAACAATAGATAACATTGAAAATCCACTGAAACAAAAATAATATGTTTGGAAACATTGCTTACGAAATCAAAAGCAATGAATTGTATTGGACAAATGCTAACAAAAAAATGACCTTTATCCTCAATGATGTTGCTATAGTGGACTTTATCCTCAATGCTATTAAGCATGTGCATGTTGATAGTCCTAACTTGTTTTTGTTTTTTGTTTTTTGTTTTTTTTTTCTTTGCTGCATCTTCTTGAGCATCAATGTCCACATGACCCCCACAATCAACAAGAAGTTATTCAATTCCCATTCTTCCATCAATTTGCTAAATTTTGCACTATTATTATATTTCAATTTAACAAAGTTAGGTGGTGGTTCAACAATGGATCAAATACAAAAATTATGCATGAGGTGAAAGTGTTATTGTCAACATGCAATTGCAATTTTTCCCTTTTTGTTTCAAGTGCATAAATAAGGTTTGGGAGGGTTCTTTGGAATTTGGTCAAGGTTCCATGCTTCCTTTCCCTCCAACTCGTTTAGGAGAGGTTAAAAAATTCTAAAATGTTGATTCTTGAAGGTGGATTGATTATTGGTGTGAAAAATACCATTGCAAGTAGCATTAAAGAGCTCTAAGTAATGCTCTATGCAACACATAATAGTTATAATTAGTTAAAACTATGTGCTTAAGATTCTCTTTGCCATCGTTAAGACAAATACTGGAAAATAAGAGTAACAACAAATAGAGAGCATAATAAAAAATGGGACACATGTCTACCAACTAATCGATTAGCTATAATCAGTTGCAAAACCCTGTGTTTAATCTTTGTCATCCCATGCTTAAGTGTAATGAGAAAAAAAAATAGGCAGAAACAAACAAAGAGACCAAAGCACTTAGGACACATTTCCACCGACTTATTCAATGCAACAAAGAGTGTGAAAAAAAAATACATTAATCCATTCAAAAATCACAACAATAGAGAGTGAAACAAATGTTGTGACATTATTTCATGTACCAATTAATTGACACAATTCAACAGAGAGCACAAATAAAATTGAGAGTGTTAAAAAACATGGATGCATAAGACTTGAAAATTTTGCTACAAACATAGAGTAAAAAACACAAATACACGAGTGCATTGGCCAATTGACCATCTCAACGTAATAGAGAGCACAATAACACCATAGAGACATGTCAATACATGAAAAAATCAAACAATATATGATGTAACAAGACTTAATTATGGAACATGATCATGTCTGCAGTGTGTCATTCCTGTAATTTGTCACAACATGTAGTTCTAACTCTAGTCTCTCCCTCATCCTCCATGAAAACAACTACTTTACCCCATTTTTCACTACAAGTATCACTTCTTCCCCTCATTTGCATGTTTTTTGATGCACCATTCTCCTTCCTCTATTGATACCAAAAAACCATATGGGGGACAACACAAGGGAGACAACTTTGGCTCCTCCCTTGAAAAAATGACAATAACAACTCAATGAGTGACATGATAACTTGACCTCTACGATGATACACCATGATATCCTTAAGTACACTTAAACCAACAAGGCCTTGAGGTGAAATCTACATGTAGTGATTGGAGCAACGAACTTTATGTCTAACAATGCAATTAGTTTATCTACTGATGGAGGGGTATTTGATGATGGGCACCCTAGATATTCCCAAGTATTTTCTATGCACTCTCTATGGTCACATTTTTTTATGTAATAACTTGACTCTTACATTCTCAATTGAAGGCAATCTCACCCTTTGACATCCCATTAAGAAATTTTGTTCTTCGAAGTCGATGCTTGGATATTCATGTAAAAGGGCATACCTAATCAATACTTGCGTTGGTCACCATTTGTATCACATATGTGTTACTAATTTCCTCAATAATGTCTTATCTGTTTTTCTTGCTCAAGGAAAAACTTATTGAAAAATATAAAGGATGCTTCCCCTATTCATGGTTAACTTTCTTATAAATTCATTGACATACAATGGTACACCTCACTGAGGTGATTAAATTAAAATATTTGAAAACATCTGCTCCACCCTCACACACCTAAGTGAAAGTGAGATGCAAATATTGTGTTGCTAACCCTAATCAACATATCAAGATGCATTAACAAGATTAATTTTTCCATTTCTAATTTTATTTGGGCAGGGTCCAGGGGTCCTTCAAAATTTCATCTTGTTCGATGGGAAAGCATCACTAGAATGAATGAGGATGGAGGATGGGGTGTTTTAAATATCGAATATTTTAGTTGGGCTATGCTGGTGAAGAGCCTATTGCATGCTCTCAATGGTACTAGTATTTGGAAGAGTATTATTACTACAAAATATTTGAAAACTTTGTCTCTGCGGGCATGGATCCAAATTGGGGTCGTGGTTACAAAAATTCCCTCATACATTTGGTTTAGCATGATGAAAATCAAACACTAACTGATTGGAACTCTTAGGTGATAGGTTGGGGCCGAAAATAAGGTGGAAATTGGACTGGATCCCATTAGGGGATTTGAGGGGAACCACATTCTGTTGGTACAACTCATTCGAAATATTCATAACATGGGAATATATTATTTAAATCGAATCTGTTTGAATCCATGTACATGGTAGCACTCCACCAGTTCTCCGAAGGCTGAGAAGGAGACCAGCAAAGGTAATCACATACCACTTTGACCTAGTAGCTAGCCCTACTAGGCTGAGAGGGCTCTCTCAATGAGATCACAAGACTGAATTATGGAGATTTTAGGCTAGGTATAATATACTCTAGGGTTTCGGTTGATTTGGATTTTTGTGCTGGATGAAAATGGACATTTAGAGCTAGGCTTGAAATTCTAGTAGGGTTATAAGAACAAAAATTGCAGGGGAATAAAGGGGAAAGGTAGGCAAGCTTGAATGACCCATTATGCTTTATGTTTATGGTGTAGGATGAAAAGAGAGATTAGGACCAATCATATAAGTATGAATTCATTCCTTAAGAAGAAAATAAACACAACATCATCATCTTATCAAAACAGGGCATGTATTCCTCATGAATCCTGCTTAAAACCTTTAAAGATAATGAGTGAAAGCGGTAGATATGTAATGGAAAGAGAAAGCATTCAATGAAGTGACTTACAAAACAGAAACATAGCCATACAAGCTCACCACATGAATCCTTGAATTTAAGTTGTAACTTTTCTTTGTATTCAATGTATCACTTTGTCAAAATGAAATACACTAGCTCAATGTCTAAGACTCCAACCCTTGAAAATGATTAAAAAAGGCCTCATATAGCTACTGAGGTCGAAATCCTCCCTTGGAGGTCGAATTTTCCAGCAATAAATTCAAATGCATGCATCTATCTGAAGTCTACTACACACTAGGGAGATTACACAACAAATTCCTTCTTTATCTAACCGCTAAGAGACATATCCTCAAAGCAATAAATGGAGGATAAGACACCTATTCAACTCCATTTTACCAATTACATTTAAATTTGACCTTTACATTCATCTAATTTCACTTTTTAACTTCTACAAAAGTCAAACTAGAAATTGGAGAAAATTACACAGTGAAAATTTTACAAAAATATTAGAAAATTGTAGATGTGCAGCGCCATCTTGGATGCCACTTTTAGGCACCTTCCTGAAGTCAAAATTGAAATCTGAGAGAATGGTAAACTAGCCATGTCTGTCTAGTTTCCATAACATCTTGAATTTTTGAAAATTACCCATGGGAATGTCTTCAAAAACTCATTCTCCTAAGGTGTCTCTAGAAGCACAACGTCTGTCAAAAAGAGGGGCAAAATGTTGATTTTTGACCCCTTCTTCTCATTTTTCTCAAAATATGAGGCATGTATGAAAAATATGATCAAATTGGTTTTGAGAGGAGGCTAAGATATTTCTATAAATTCTGAGTTTATTCCATTTTGAGCCCTGAGGAAAAAGCGTCGTGCTAAGGCGTTGCGCTTCTAGACACATTGAAATTTCTGAAATTTCTGAAGTTGCACCAAATTTCACTAAAAAAACAAAA
This sequence comes from Pinus albicaulis, assembly GCA_034641835.2. Lineage (NCBI taxonomy): Eukaryota > Viridiplantae > Streptophyta > Pinopsida > Pinales > Pinaceae > Pinus > Pinus albicaulis. The sequence continues at coordinate 1,837,695,944 of CM076575.1, read as the reverse complement.
TTGCTCCAAATCTGCACAAAATTGGTCTAGAAGTTCTAAATGAGGTGTAATATGTTATCATGGAGACATCAGCAAGAAAATCAAGTTTACCCTTCTCCTTTTGGCTAATAAAGGTTTCCTTAAGCTTGTCTTTCAATTGCTTGATTTGGATTTGTGCAATCTGATTCCTTTATTGGTAGCGAGCAGCTATGCGTTTATGTATCTTATTATCTATGTTTTCCTTGTCAAGGAGAGTTTCTAAGTGAGCATTGACCTTCTCAAGCCAAAAAATCCCTGTCCTCATTGATATCATTTGCAATCCTCTCTTCAAAATTGAGTTCTTCATCTGTAGGGTCTTATTCTCTTTCTTTCTATGATGCATTTTTTAGACCCATGGTTCTTTGTTGTGTAACCAGCTCCAAAAATAGAAGAAAATAGATATCAACGCCTTATAAATAAGCCACTTCGAGGGGGAAACCTCCAATACATTACATAAATGAACAATTCTTGGATGATACAATTTACAAAACCTCCTTTCTATATATAGGAGTCCATGTGGCCATAATGTAATCCTAGTGGGCCACAATGTAATCCTGGCCGACCTAACAATAATAATTTAAGGGCACAATAATAACAAAATGGGGGTTACAAGGGTACAATAATAACAATAAGGGGGTTACACTAACAATAATAAGGGACTATACTAGTGATATAGGGATCTAACATGCCCCTCTCCTTCAAAAAAGTGTTGTCCTCAACGCTTGAGTAGCTCCGGGTGCTTCTGTATAAAATTCTCATCCTCCCATGTAGAATCTTCAGTGGGTAAGTTCTTCCACTTGATGAGATACTATGAAATTGATCGATTCCGTAGCTATCGAGTTCTTGTTTCCATGACCGCTTCAGGTTCCAATATGATTTTTCCTTCCTCATCAAGTTCTGGAAATATTGTTTGAACTGGAAGATTTTCACCTATAACCTTCTTTAAGCATGAAACATGGAAAACTGGATGCACTCGCGAAGAAGCAGGAAGCTCCAATTTGTATGCCATAGTACCAATCTTTTGCAACACCTTGTAAGGACCATAGTACCTTGGCGATAATTTATTATCCTTCTTAGCTTGCTTGAGGGACATTTGTTTGTATGGTTGTAGCCGTAAAAATACCCAATCTCCTACATCAAAACTTCTCTCATTGCGATGTTGATCTGCCTGTTGTTTCATTCGATTTTGTGCCAAATTCAGGTTATCCTTTAAGAGTTGGAGAACTTCTTGCTGATGCTCGATGTGATCTTCCACTGCTTGAACCTTCGAATTTCCCCTTAAAGATGATGTGATGGATGGTGGATGATATCCATAAAGTGCCATAAATGGGGTCATTTTTGCTGCAGTATGGAAGGAAGTGTTATACCACCATTCAGCAAGAGGTAACCACTTGACCCATTGTGTTTGTTTATCAGATACAAAACAACGAAGATATCCTTCCAAACATTTATTTCCTATCTCAGTTTGACCATCAGATTGAGGATGATAAGATGAGCTATGAGCTAATTTAGTACCCAAACAAGAAAATAACTCTGTCCAAAAATTTCCCGTAAAAATGGGATCTCTGTCGCTCACAATAACCCTTTGGCTTCCATGTAGCTTTTGAATTCTGTCCACAAATGTAGTAGCAACTGTACTTGCTTTAAATGGATGAGATAATGCACAAAAGTGTGCATACTTGGTAAGTCTATCAACTACCACCATGATGACATTCTTTCCTTCAGACTTAGGTAAACCCGTGATAAAATCCATTGAAATCTCCTCCCAACGTTGACTTGGAATGGATAAAGGTTGTAGAAGACCCGAGGTCTTAATTGTCTCAACTTTATTCTGCTGGCAAACCAAACATTCCGCCACAAACTTTTGAATATTAGATTTAAGGCCATCCCAAAAAAATTCTTTCTTCACCCTGTGGTAAGTTTTTAAAAATCCTGAGTGTCCTCCTAAAGGAGAAGTGTGCAATTACAAAAGAATATTTTGTTTTAGTTGGGAATTCTTACAAAGATATAAGCGATCTTTGTACCATAAGGAATCATTTTTCCAACTAAATGTATCAGAGGTACTAGGATCTTGCTGCAACTTTTGAATGAGTGTCCATACATCTTTGTCCTTCTTCCATTCATCTCTTGCTTCGGTTATCCAATCTGGTTGGATAATGGAAATGGCACAAAGCAATGCTTCCACCTCTTCATTCTTTCTTGAGAGTGCATCTGCAACAACATTAAGCTTTCCTTTTTTGTAGATTATTTCAAAGTCATAACCCAACATCTTTGTGACCCATTTCTGCTGCTCTTCTGAAGATATTCTTTGTTCCAAAAAGTGTTTAAGACTATCATGATCAGTTTTTACCTTGAAGTGTCTTCCCATTAGGTAAGTTCACCATTTATTTAGTGCATGCAGTATTGCTAACATTTCCTTCTCATAAATAGGTTTCTGTAAATACTTTCCTTTGATTGGACGACTTTCAAAAGCAATGGGTCCTCCTTCCTGCATTAAAACTGCACCAATTCCATTTCCTGAGGCATCACATTCCACAATAAAGGTTTTTGTGAAGTCTGGCGTAGCTAAGACCGGTGCTAGGCACATTGCCTCTTTAAGATGTTCAATGGCCTTAGTTGCTTCAGGAGTCCATGAAAATGCATCTTTCTTCAATAATGTTGTTAGAGGTGCTGCTATTCTCCCATAATTCTTAACAAACTTGCGATAATACCATGTTAACCCGAGAAATCCTCGCAACTTCTTTATGGTCGTGGGGACTTTCCATTCCTTAATGGCTTTAATTTTGTTAGGGTCTACTTTAACACCCTCGTGAGATATAATATGACCCAGATATTCCACCTCTTGTACTCCAAAGAAACATTTGGATGTTTTTGCATATAATTGTTTCTCCTACAATAGTTTGAGCACCCCGTCAACATGTTCAACATGATCCTTCCAAGACCTGCTGTAGATTAGTATATCATCAAAAAATACTAGCACAAATTTTCTAAGGAAGGGTTTGAAAATGGAATTCATCAACCCCTGAAATGTAGAAGGTGCATTGGTAAGGCCAAAAGGCATGACCAAAAATTCATAATGACCCTCATGCGTTCGAAATGCTGTTTTTGGAATATCTTCAGTCTTCATTCTAATTTGATGATATCCTGAACGAAGATCCAACTTGGTAAAATAAATTGCTCCATGTAATTCATTCAATAATTCATCAATCACAGGAATGGGAAATTTGTCTTTAATGGTGAGCTTATTGAGCTCCCTATAATCCGGACACATTCGCCATGATCCATCCTTCTTGTGTACCAATACTACATGAGCAGAGAAAGAACTTTGACTGGGTTGAATTATACCCGCCTCTAACATTTCTGCAATCATACGTTCAATTTCGCTTTTTTGGAAGTAAGGATATCTATAAGGCCTGATGTTTGGAGGAACACTTCCTGGAATCAAATGAATAGCGTGATCATGATCACGAATAGGTGGAGTCCTTTGGGAGTTTCAAACACCTTGGAATGATTGTCCAAGACTTGTTGGAGATCTGCAGAAATAGATGATTTTGATGTTGGAACTTCTAGTGAGCATAATTGTGCAATTACGCCTCACTGTTCTTTCTTTAGAAGCTTTGTCATGAAATTAGAGCTTATTATCCTTCCTGGCTTCCCTGCAATACCCCGTAATTTGATTTCCTTTCCTTCTAAAAAAAATTTCAAGAAAAGTTCTTGAAAATTAAAAGCTACCGTCCCCAAAGATTGTAACCATTGTACTCCTAGTACAACATCCGCACCTCCCATAGGAATGGAAAGCATTGGACTAGTCAATACATATTCCCCCATGGTTAGCTTGATATTATGGCATTTTCCCGAGCAATTTATAGTTCCTCCATTTGCAACCATCACTTGACATTCTGGTGCTGGGTATAGGAAACAATTTAATTCCTTGGCTACCTTACAATGAATAAAATTATGGGTGCTACCCGAATCAATCAACACTATTACCTTTTTCTTCTTGATTTGTCCTTGTATCTTGAGAGTTTGAGGAGTGGTAATTCCTGCCAGTGCATTACACGATATGGTCGGATTCATTTCTTCCTCTTCTAGGGTTGGTTCCCGGTGTATATCCTCTTCTTGTTCATTTTCTTCTTCCTCTTCACAATCTATGTAAAATAATTTCTTCTCAGCACACTTATGACCTTTAGTGTATTTTCTATCACAAATGTAGCAAAGCCCTTTTGCTCTTTTTTCTTCCAATTGTTGTGGTGTCAACCTTGTAGGTTGTTGAAATCTAGGAGTAGCAACACTTCCCTCTTTATAGAAGTGAGTGGTAGGCTTCCTTGTCGCCATAATTTTACATTCAATTTTTCTTGCCAACCCGAATGCCTTCTCCAATGAATCAGGTTCCAAAACGCGAACTTCATGTTGGATGTTATCCTTTAAAGTGCCTATGAAGAGATCAATCCCGTGTTCCTCTGGAATATCAGTTACCCTTATATTCAATTTTTGGAAGTCCTCAATGTGCTGCCCCACTAAACCCTTTTGTTTGAGATTTATCAATTGGCTAAAGAAAGTGTTTCTCTTTGTATCCTCATAATGTGCTATCATTTCCTCCGTAAAAATTGACCAAGTGACAAATTTTTTTATGGGAGCAAAGCCATCGATACCATACAAATGTATTTTGTTCTAAATGTAAAGTTGCAATGCGTACCTTTTGTGTGTTTTGCACGTTATGGAGATCAAAATATTGCTCCATCTGTAGTATCCATGTTACCAGATCCTTTCCATCAAACTTCTTCATATCCATTTTTGGAATATGGTGGTTCTTCCGCCAACATTCGAGTTTATGAAATCATGATTAACATTTATTTTGTTCTCATCATGAGGTTCTTCTCCTATATTTCTGCCATTAGGAATCATTTCTGGTTTTAAGCTTGTCATCAAGCCTTCCATGTATGCTTTTAGATCACTCTTCATGTTTTCCATGTTGTCTTTTATGTCATCCATCTTAGCTTCCATGCCCACTTCCATGCCATCCATCCTAGCTTCCACGCCTTTCTTCAAACCGTCCATCTTCGTCGACGCCTTTCTTCAAAACTTCCATTTCATTTTTGTTATTATTTTGCGAGAGCGAAATTCTGTGCACTTGCTCTTGTAATTTTGATAGATCATGTTGCAATTCTTCATCTTCATGAGTCATAGTAGAGCCTTCTAAAGGCTTAATGGGTGTTGAATTATTTTTACGGGGCATCTTTTAGAACCCAATACTGATATATATTCTACAATATTCCCTTGGAATCAATTCAAATTGATTCTTCAAACAAGACTTAAGCAATTCGGAAAAAAATAAATAAATAAATAATAAAAATAAAAATAAATTAATTAATTAAAATTAAAAAATTAATTAATTAATTAATTAAAAAATAAATAAATAAAATAAAATAAAAATAAAAATAAATAAATAAATAAATAAAATACACACCTTTTTCTTGATTTTGAGGAGCTCGATATTGAAATTGGATTATTTCTGTGATTGCAGCTCTTCAATATTTAAAATTCAGCACGACGTAGCCCTCTAAATTCTCTTTCGAATGCCACAGGTCTGACCTGATTTGGATTCTCCAAGACAAAGTTGTGTCCAATCTCCCACAATGACCTAATTATGGATCAAGTTCAAGAGCGAACTTGTACGACTTGCCACTTGTCATCAAGTCATTCTTCAAACTTCTCCGAAATTGATATCTAAGAAACTAAAGTCTCAGGTAATTGCGACCACTTTTTACGCACTCCAATCCGATGCTCGTAGAGAGAGCAGGAATCTTTTCCTACAATCACCTCTTTGAGATGAAATTCGTGATCCGAAATCACTACCTTCCACGTATCATATCTCCGAACATATCATGAATCCGTTTTCGAAATTTTTGACAATTTTCCTCAGATTTCAGCCTTCGCACCCCTAAAAATTTCAAGTTCTAAACCTTCGTAGAAAAAATTTATAGCGAAAAATGCCACGATGACCCGTTTAGAGCAGTTGAAACCCTAGAATCCAAAGCTCTGATACCAAATGTTGTGTAACCAGCTCCAAAAATAGAAGAAAAGAGATATCAACACCTTAGAAATAAGCCACTTCGAGGGGGCAACCTCTAATACATTACATAAATGAACAATTCTTGGATGATACAATTTACAAAACCTCCTTTCGATAAATAGGAGTCCATGGGGCCATAATGTAATCCTAGTGGGGCCACAATGTAATCCTAGCCAACCTAACAATAATAATTTAAGGGCACCTTGGTCAGGTAGTGGAGAATTTTATAAATTACCAGCATTCATTCTAGAGCACCTAGCTCGCAGAGACATATTCTTCCTAGCAGAGATTGTGGACCCTGTTCGTACCACCATGCAGGGACAGGCCTAGCTATAGGCGGATTATCTTGAGATCCCTCGGGATGGCACTCAGATGTGGTAGAATTTCATTTGGACATTAAAAGCATCCAATATCTGAATCACTGAACAGGATGACCAATTGATTTGGCCTTGCTCACCTGACGGGCAATATGCACCAAAACTAGGATATCTTGCACTCATACAGCACAAAGAACCCCCACTAAAAGCTTGGTGGTGGCGCAATATTTGGAAACTGTATGCCCCGCACAAACAAAGAACATTATTCTGGTGTATACTAAACCAATGCATTCCCACCATGGATTTTCTTCACAGATGTGCCATACATGGACCATCACGATTATGTTACGGCCTCTCAAATAGCGAGGATACTACTCACCTATTCCTACACTGCAATATTATTAGGGGCATCTGGGCTCGGGTTATTGTTTTTTTGGGTTGTCAACATCCCTGGCAGGGTGTTTCTTTACACGACGCATGGTCAAATTGGTGGCAGTTGAATGCAAATTGCCCGAGGATGCGCAATCTCCCCCTGATTTTGGCTTGGGAAATCTGGATTGGTCGTAACAAACTTATATTCAATGGCCTACCAATTAACTGTGACAGCATTTGTGCCGCGACCATTTCTACCTACAATCTCCTGCCTATGGATCGACACCAAAAATCCCCCACCATTGAGACACCTGAATTCATTGACCACAGCAGACCTTGGGCCTATTTTGATGGTGCGTCCAATGCATAGGGCTGTGGGGGGGGGGGGGGGGGGGGGGGGGGGGCCGCTACACTCCATTTAAATGATCACCACCATTTCAAGATACAGATGGGATTGGGTCCTAGCACCAACAACTATGTTGAATTACAATGCCTTAGACTCCTTCTGACATTTGCTTGGGAAAAACAGTGCAACGCCATTCAGATTTTTGGGGACTCTCTACCTGTGATCAATTGGTTCAATGATCTTGCTCACGGTCACACGCACACACTGTCTGCACTTCTGCGGGAGGTTCATCTACTCAAGATCCTATTTGACTCCATTTATGTGGCACATATTTACAGGTCTCGGAACAAAGTGGCCGATCAGTTGTCCAAAGAAGCCACGGAGCTGACTTGGGGCACCTAGCACATTACAGAACAGATTGGAGAACAAGTTTACAGATTTTTCCATTGGCCTTTTATAGATGAGGCACCAGCTATCAGGGCTGTTTGATAGAACAGTCTATGTTGGGAGGTTATTTTGATACTTTATCTCCCATGGACACTTTATCGGCATTGTATATTTATATTTTCTGTCTCTATTTCCAGTAATTTATGCACCGAACTTACTTTGTGATTATAGGCATCTTTTTTGTAACAGCTATTTCGTGATAGTATTAGTCTATTGGATGTCGGTGTGGCAATATATTGGTTTATATCATAGCCTGTTTAGTAGTGATCACTACCAACATATGTAACATGTAACTTATCTTTAATGAAAAGTTACGAATTTTTCCTTTGTGAAAAAAATAATAATTTAAGGGCACAATAATAACAATATGGGGGTTACAAGGGTACAATAATAACAATAAGGGGGTTACACTAACAACAATAAGGGACTATACTAGTAATATAGGGATATAACATTCTTGGCCTCTTCCTCTTCACCTGTTGTTCATGCTAATCATGTTCATCATGCTCATCCACTTATTTTCCTTTCTTATCATGTTTTCTTGCCTCAAACAACCTTTTCTCCAAAATGAATTGTTTTGTCTTTAGTTATTGGTTTTCTTGTTCTAGAAATGAAATGACAAAGTTTTCCCTTGCCAAGTTGTCTTGGAGCTCTTTGATATGAGAATCCTTGTCTTTGATTACCCTCTCTAAGTTTTCCTGCTCATCATTGTCCTCCAAGTCAACTAGGTCAAAGTCATTTTCCTCCTCATCATGTATGGATGTCTCATGATGTGTTAATGGTGATCCTTGTTTTGGTGAAGAAGGCTTGGCCCCTTCCTCATTCCGAGGAGAAAACACAAGCCTCCCGCCTCTCTGATAAGTGAGGGTAACCTTAGGCCTAGGCCTATTTGAAACTTCAGGAAGTTTTCTTGAATATCCCACCTCCATAGGTTGTGCTGACGTGGCAGGTGATATGTTTTGTTGTTGAGTTGGTGTAGTAGTTGTGTGCATCTGCAAGGCTGCCTCAATGAAGGTATCCCATGTTATGTTCTTCTCTACCAACTGATGGAGAACTATGATATTCACCAAGCTATGGTGAAATAGGCTAGGGTAATGTTCAATGTTTTTGACTTGCACCTTTTCCGTCATCTTGCTCATGCTTCTATACAAGAAATTGCATAAATTAAGGGACTTCACTGCTGTGAAGAGCATGAGTAGTCTAATGTGATATTGGTACAACCTGGAAAACCTGCCATTACATGTGAAAATTTTCATCACAACCTTCATCAATCGTGCATACCTCTCCGACAAGTATATGAATGGAAGAATATCTGAATGAGCCTCCTTGTACTGTGATTTTATGTAGGGTTTGTACTACTCAAGGTCTAGGTTCATGCCTTTGAACCAATATTCACCATGATTTGGTATCCCTGTAGCAAGAGAGATGGCATCAAATGAAAATATGAAATCAATCCCTGCAATGGTGGCCTTTTCTCCCTTCAAATTGGTGGCAAATAAATATGTAAGCTGCTCATGGAAACGTACCTGCTCCACTCTTTGACAAAACCCTAGGAAGTTGACATCTTCAAAGCATTTTCTAATGAATGGTGAGGAAGTGATTTCACTGCAATTTGAGGGCTCATACCTCAGTATATTCCCCTCTTTATGGTGTTTTATTTTCTCTGATGGTGAATAATTTGTTTCCATGGTGAAATCTAGATGATAGACAAGCAAAAATAGTGAAGCTTTATGCTATGAAGGAATGAGGTGGCATGGTGGAATTAGAAGTTGCCTAAATTTTTAAGGAAATTTAGGGGGATAGGGAATGAGTTTAGTGAATTGGGGAAGCAATAATTTTGGGAAATGATTGAGGGGAGGGGGTTAAAAAAGCTTAAACACAGTCCTACCCTAGAAATACATAGGGTAGAATTAGGGTTTGTAGAGAAATGACAGAAAATAAAGGGAAATGGCTTTTGTGATGGATGGATATGATGTATAAATTGAAAACAGAGATGTAGGGACGATGATACTAGGGTTTTAAAGCATCAATTTATCGTTTGAAAACCAAGACCATGAAACTCATACAAAAGCCTAGGAGACTAAGCTTATGGTTATTTCTTGGTTTGCAAAGGAAGAGAGGGCATGAAAATGAATACACTTGTTATGAAGTTTGGAGGGTGAAAAATATAGAATGGATTTTGAAAAACTTGAATTTGGTGCTTAACTAGAATTTTTTGGCAACTCTACCCAGTGTGTAGTGCAAGCCACTGGTGCGCAAGGCCTATGCGAAATGTAGTTCTCCTACGCGCAACGCCTCCTCCAAAATCATAGCGCAGTGTCTCTATGCACAGCGCCAAGCAATTTTTCCCAATTTGAGCTAAGAAACCTGTGTTTTCTCACCAAAGGAGGAATTAGCTCGATGATAAGAGGTAATAGGAGTGAAAATGAAATGTATTTGTGTCTTTTTGAACTTTTATAGACATGTAATGATTCTCTTTAAGTGATGATGGGCCCTACATGTCTCTTCAAGCATGACTTTCATTCTTTCTTTCTTTTTTTAACTTTGTAACCTTGGACATTTGTAACCTGAACTTTTTGTATATTTTTTGGAACATTGAACTTTTTAAAAACTTGAACTACAGATTTAGTAACATGAAGTTCTTACTACATATAGAAACATAAAATTACATTTTGAAATCAAAATTTATTGAAGAAATTGATTTTTTTACCACTCCTCTAATTCCCAGATTTTATGAATGAAATGACATTTTTGATGACCTTGAAACCCTAATGACCTAATGGAGACACTAAACTAAATGAAATCATGATCGACATGATTGAAATGATGATGATAATATCTGAATGATGATACACTGAGCTGAGTGATGACATGGACCAGCATATATAACTTTTTGGAAGGAGTGGAAACAGTCCTAGACCTAATGCCCAGTGACCAATTTTTTTTGCTTAAAGACCTAATGAAATGACAAAAATTTGACTGTGGGACCCTAACAAGACATGATAAGAGTCCATTTGATCACTGGTGACAGGATGCAAAGACTGACACTAACAGTACACATTGTTCATATCCATCATGATGCTCCTTTAGACAACTTGGCCTATTTGGTGCATTGGCTATACAATGGGATTCCCACATATAAAACTTGCACATGGTTGCATTATATTTAAAAGAAAAATATAATTGTTTGCAATGGGATGGTTGTACTAAAAATGGGCAGATTATTGTGCAAGAGGCCTATGATCACATCACATCGGTTCTACATTGGAGTGACTCCCCGAGGTTTATTAGAAAAATATGGAAACAGAGTTGTCCATCAAAAATTAAATGTTTTGGTTGGATTTTAGGGTGGAATAATTAAACATGGGATAATTTATGCATTCATGGCTTCGGTGGACCTGTAAGATGTGTCTTGTGTACCACTTCTGATGAAAATGTGATTCATCTTTTTTTACAATGCCCTCTTGCACAAACCATCTAGCTGGGTGTACGAGATATTCTAAGGATGTTGGCAACTTGGGATATTGTCTCCATTGAAGTATGTATACAAAATTAGTTAATTGAACACAAAGAGTGGTGCTCCCTTCCTTTATTCATCTTTTGGGGATGTTATATGTCATTTTGTCTCCATGACATTTTACTTTCAATATGGATCTATCACCATCCATAATCATGCTTCCTTAGAAGTCAAAACATTTGTATTCATGAACCAAGTCTCGGGAACTCGAAAAAAATATCTTAAAAACTCTTAAAAGTTGCATGCGCACTTTTTGTGGTCACTTCCTGCGCATGCGCCAGAACTCCCTCCTTTATCTGTGGATATATGCGCTCTGTTTTCCCATAAAACCTGTGCACCACGTGTAAAAGAAATTAAACATGAAAAGTAACTTCTTGAAGCGTAGTTGAGCGCATATTCTTCAAACAAAAATACCCTTGAGTCGTGCCATTTCAAGCTATATCCCTCCACTCATGGAACTTATCCCCTCGGATGAAGGAACTTGAATCCCTTCATTAGATGATCTCATCCCTCTATTGATGGATTTTAAACCTCCTCAATTTCTCCTATAAATTGAGTTGAAGTTTCAAGGTTCGAGGTAGATTGTAGAATGTACATTGGATATTGTACTCTGCACATAAAGAGTTCATTGAAGATAAACCTATGTTAGTCATTCTAGAGAGGAAATCTTTCCAAACTAAGGATCATGATTGTGAAGGTATACGAGAGAAATCAGTATAAAATCAAGGCTTAGGTTGCAATATTTCTCTTTATATTATTGATAATACATATGGATCTCTTTTTTCTCGTTGTGTTGTTTTTAGATTCATTAAAACAATGAAAATTATTAATATCCTTGATCATTAAGTTAAACTGGTATTTTGGATTATTATATTCTGCAGGTGCGTTTGATTCTTTGCATGTTTGTGATTGCAAGTTCTTCTCAGCATTAAAGGACTTCTTTGGGACAAAATGCAAGTTGTACATCAAACATCTCATTGAAAGGTAGGAGAATTACCTCCTTGTTTCTAAGTTTTAATAATATGAACGTTAATAGTTTAGGGAAAGGGATATCCAAATGTTTGTTTGTTTCGAGTTATCTGTTGGGATACTAGGGAGATCGCTCTTGTCTGTAAGAGGGATTTTTCCAGAAAAAAATTTGGAGACTCCGCTCGGGATCAAGCTTAGTTTTATCTTGATTTTTTTGGTTTAGCATTCCAAATTTTCTAGTTTGACTTTTTTCTGAGTGTGGTTGGCTTTATGAAGTTTTAGGTTCTTTGAATTAGAAAGCCTTGAGTTTGTTTCTTTAAAAATTTCTCTAACCTATGCTATATTCTTTGATAAATATAGCGCAAACCTGAGCAAGTTTGCAATTTAATTCAATGCGTATGTGCACTAGCTTGTACTGACAACATGCGCACCCCTTGAGAATCTTTGAAAAAATAATATTTTCTCTCTCAAAGTCTAATAGAAAATTTCTTAAGGTTCAACCTGACTTATAGCAACTCTTAGATTCTATCTGTGAACTCTTCCTAATTACCTTAGAGTCTTTTTGATAGATCTTCCTTTTTGCAAATTCGGGTAAGGTTTGCCCTAGTTTGATAAATTTCTCTTATTGGTAAAATAGATTCCCTGCCTAGATCACTGGTTTTCTATCATTTCCCTCTAGAGCTACCAGTTGTCTTGTCAACCTTGCTTGTTTGAGTGATTGCTTCTTTCTCATTTGCAAAAGGAAAACTTCTAGATTAGCAAAGTGTGATTTGTCTCAAAAGTAGTCTTTTATGAAATTGTTTTTGCTTGTTAAAGTGAAAAAAAAAATTATTTTGCTTTCAACTGAAAGAAATCATGAAAAGACACTCATAGGTATCTTAGTTAGGATTATTAGTTAAGAGCTTTAATATTTTGAATTTTTTTTACATATTTTTAGGGTTTTTCTAGTTGTTTTTTTATTTAGAAGAATTGAAGATTGTTTGCTCATATAATTGTATATTTTGACTTTAAATCAACAAAGATTCTCATTACAAAGTGGTATTTCTCATGCTTAAAAATAAAATTGTTTTCTTGAAGAAAAAAAAATTTATGGGATGTTTTAGGAAATTTGTACTTCTTTGAGTCCAAAAGTCCTTCTACTGTCTGTTAAATAGAAATTCATCGAAACAAAGAATTGCATTTTCATTATTGGTACATTTAGAGCATTTTTTGAGTCGGTCACAACATCATTAAGTTTCATTTCCATACCCTTCTGTGTAAACAACATCCAAATTAATACAATTCTTGATAAAATTGATCTAGATATTTTTACATTTTCTAGGGCTCATTCCACCAATCTAGCTCAAGACTAGTGCTTTGGAATAGGGAGTAATTGGGGAGTAATTAACTTTCTAAAGCAGATAAAATAAACAAGTAGCATCTTGTTGTAGGGAAATTCCAATTGTTGCAATTTTTCTCTAGGAAGCTCTTCTTAAAAGAGTCAAGCACGAAGTCATGTCAGACCCAGTGGAGTAATTGTGCCTACTTCATTGGTGAAGATAGAAGATGTGCACGTAATACAAATGGTAAACCTCAGCTTAATCATTGTCAAGGAGCCTGGGATCACTTGTTAATAAACCTCGTATTTACCATGTTGAGGAGATTTCAAAGGGATTGAGCTTTGATACTCTTCCCTTGCGTGAATATCAGGCCAAAAATTATTCCCCCGGGTTCAATTGTCTCAGTTGGTAACCTTAGTGGCCATAATATTTAGGATTTCTCCCAAGGTGACAGTGGAGGGAATGTCCCACTATACCTAGAGCAGACCTTGAATAGACTCACTTGGAATTTCTGGAGGGTAGTCTTCACTTCAAGATGGCATAGTGGAGTTACTTGCACCAGAATATTTCATTAAGCAGGTTGTTAGGGTAACTGTTCCAACCGCTATTTTTTCACATTAATCTTTGCGAGGTTGGATTTCATTACCAACTAGTGATTTTATTGTGTAATCATATTGTTTGTGTGTGGATTTCTTCTTAGATTTTGTATCATGTGTTCATTTGTTTGATTTTTATAGGCCTTAGGTGTGATTCTTTTGAATTTTTTTGATTTTGTGTGTTAAAGAAATTAACCGTGGTTGAATTATCAAGACATTCACGTAGAATATAGGGGAAACCCTTTGAATATATACCCAACCAATTGGAAAAAATCAAAACTAAAAGGGTTCAATCATCAGGAACCCGGTCTACTTAACAAGGAGAATCATCTATCGTAATACATCCTGATTTTGAAGTTAATAAACCTTAGATAACTGAAATAGAACAAGAACAACCAAAAATTTCTGAAGTAATTACAGTTGAATCTGTCACTGGTGAGTTGTAAGATACACAACTCACTAAACTTGAGTCTGATTCCACTTCATCTGAGTCACCTTCAGATGTTATAGCCCCGACTCCTGGTCGTCCTTGTTCACCTCAAGTTAAGCTTCTCATTGTTGAGGATCTTCCTCCTTTCCTTATTAACATTGAAGAAATCTCTGACGAAGAAGAAGAAATTGAGACTCCCTTCCATCAAGAAACTTTATATTTAAGGTATAGTGAACCCATATACCCTTTGGATTTACCTTTTAGTCCCTTTCAACCCGATCCTTGGTACCTCCAATTCACCGTTTTTTACATAACTCTGGTTACAACCATCCACGACACTAAATCCCATTCTACTCTTTACCCAGGTATAGCAACATGGCTTCTGAGAGCATGTCTACTGAGTCATCCATGTTTTCTTCTTCGCCAGAAAGCTTTTTGTATGGTGGATCTTTTGTTCCTGCTGGGTACTAGTCACTTGGTGGGAATTTTTCAAGAGCATCTCCTTTCTATGAAACTTATACTATATAAACTAGTCTATTTGTGTCTACCTCCCAACCTTTGACGACATAACAAGTATATATGTTTTTCAGGAATATCCCTCAAGCTAGCTCACAAGGTGGCTATATAGTGCCTGGGGCGCAACAACATCTTCAAGGGAAGCAACCTCTCCAAGGGCAGCGACCTCTTCAAGGAAAACAACCTCTCCAAGGGCAGTAGCCTCTTCAAGGGCAACAACCTCTTCAAGGGCAGCAACCTTTTCAAGGTCAACAATATTTTCAGGGAGGAAAACCTTTTACTGGAACCTATCCAATGGTTGTAGGGCAGCATATTCCTAGTAATTATCAACCTTATGTTCCAAAGCCTCAAATTGGTTATGGTTAACCTTATGCATCACAATCCTCAATGGGAACTCCTTACCTAGGGATAAACACTATGTGGAACCCTTTGTTTACTCAAAAATCTTTGCAGCCTACAAAGCAAGTGCCTTATAATCAACCTGCTCAGCCGGTTGGACAATTTGGTTACACCCAAGTCCAACAACCTGTTCAAGGTGCACTTCAAATCACCCCAAAGGTATATGTGCCAAGTAGTCAACAAGATGGTCTGAGTACTCCTAGTACTCCTATCCAATCTGTTGTGCAAAATTTTGTTCAACAACCAAGTACACCTATCCCAGGAGTTTCTAAAGTCTCTATTGCTACAACCCTTCAAATTTCAACACCAAATTTTATGCAAGCTATCCCTCATACTACCACCCATCGAACTCGACCTAAAGTCTAGTCAGTTCCTCAAGCTTCTGTGGGACAACCTAGTACAACAACTATGCAAACACTTCAACCATTTACAGGTAAAACTATTCAAGGACAATCCTTAGTAGGTCAACCTATTCAAGGGAAACATTTTACAGGTCAAAATATTCAGGGAAAAACTTTGGTAGGTCAACCTTTTCAAGGTCAATTTGTTCAAATCCAACCATTTCAAGGCCTATTACAATATGGACAATTGGGGAAAAATTTAGTTTTCCAGAGCCAACATACCCTGGTTATACATATCAAATACCAGCTCAACCTCAATTCGGTATGGCTACCCCTAGATACTCTGGAGGTGTTCCGATTCCAACTGCTCAAGATTTCCCAGGTTTTTCTGGATATCCTCCTCCAGGTACTGGTATCGTCCCTCAGGTTTATCAATTCACTCAGCAAGACCCTAACAGGCGGTTAACTTTCATTGCAACTTTATATTTACCGGACTTGTCTCAGCTAATGTATGATCCAATTTACTATCTTCTGTATTGGCCAGCTATGCCTACTAAGTTTCCCAGTGACATTTTGAAGTTTGAAGGAAATCCAGGAGAAGACCCCTCAAACCATGTTATGACTTATCATCTATGGTGTGCATCCAATTCATTGATCGATGATTCTATTTGTTTAATAACTTTTCAAAGAAATTTGATTAGTTTAGCGGAAAAATGGTACATTGAGTTACCACAAGGCTCTTTCAACAATTTCAATGCCTTAGCAACTGCTTTCCTTACTCATTTTCAGTTACCGGTCCATTATGATAATGGCACGGAACTTTTGACTTCACTTAAACAAAGTGCGTCTACATACATTTTAGATCACATCCACAAATGGTGACATAGACGCCGCTTAATCAAAGTTTTCATCCCAGATCAAATTCTGGCTGAATGGTTCATCAAATCATTACTCCCTAAGATTATTGAAGATGTAGCTAAAGGAGGCATTGTAACAGAAGTGAAGGTTATCGCTTAAGCCTAATATCTAAACCTTGTTTACACACAGTCTGGTACTTTGTATGAAAAAATTCGTGATTTACCTCATCCAGGTCAACTTACTACAACTCCTTCTGGTTCTCGTTCCGCAGATGGTGTAATCGGTATAGTTAATACATCAAAGAGTAAGAAGAAATAATCTAAATCTACTACTCCATTAATAACTTTACCTTATTCACCCAAAGGAGACTATTCTCTAGCAACTTCTTCCGAAATCCATGTCGTAGACTCATCTACTACTAAAAATAAATCATCAGGAAATAAGAAGAAAGGGAAGGGTAAAAATAAACAAAAAAATTCTCCAAAACAGAAAGTAGAAAAAACTGAACTATCTGAAGAAAAAAGGAAACCTCGTTATCTCTGTCTTATCTGTGACAAGGATCACTACACAAAAGAGTGCCCACATCGAGCCAAGGTATCTAACTTTTTCAAAGGTTCGCCCACACCCATTATCCTTAAAGATCCTTTCCCCTCACAAGAAAACAAAATGATAAGATCTTCTTCCAATTCATTGGCGGACATCCTGATGATGTCCCCGGTCATGATTGCAACACGATCTCAAGACTATGGATCTAAGAGTCCTGTAACTGTAAAAGAAACTAAATCATCTAGTCAGCCTCTAGTATCAACTCCTCCTATTTCCGAACCATTACACATAGAGAAACCTAGTCCTGATTTAGTAATTAAACCACCTGCCAAAGGTGTACTTTGGAAATCAACTTTCAATCCACATGCAAGAGTCGCTCAGAATTATAATATTGTTGAAGATCTAGCCATGTCCCCTTCAACAATGTCGGCCCTCGAAGTGCTGCAATCTTGTCCAACTCAGAGCAAGTTACTGTTATCAGCTATTGGAGTAATTGATCCTCAAGATTCTAATCTTATTGTCTTTGATCTCGATAACTTTGTACCTAGACTCCCGCACCAAATGGATTTTCAAATTCCTGTTTTAGTCAAATTTAGGCGAGTTGTTCGCACAATAATTAACAAGGCAGAATATACATGCATTATGTCTTTAGCCTATTGAAAACTCTTGGTTCTCCACCAATAAATCAGTCACCCACGATTCTTAAAGACTTTTATGGAAGAGGTTTTCGTCTATTCACAATACTCCAAGATTTACTCATAGAGGTAGAAGGAAAAATTGTTATGCTTGAGGTGGAATTTATTGATGCCCCTCTAGACTAAAACTTTCAGTTAGGTCGAATTTGGTATTATGCTATGAAAATTTTCGTTTCATTAGTCTTTCGATTAATCATGTTTCCTCATAAATGAAAGATTGTTAAAATTTATCAGCTGTCTTACTTCGCTTCTGACCCTAGTATCCAACATGTTAGAAAGATGGTTATCCCTTATGAAGATGTTGGGGTGAGATTAGTTAAGGATACCGCTCTTATGGGAGCTTTTGTTATAACTCCTTCTAACGTATCTCAAACTATTGCCAATATCAACATGATTACATCAAGCACAATGCCATTTGATGACCCATGGAATGTTCCTTCATAATTTGAATTGGACTTCTATGGCGATGAGATGCCTTTAAGTCCATATTAATAAGCATATGTAGTGGTACAATCGCTTTCTAACATTTCATCAACTAATACTGAACAAGTGAATGTGGTCAATAATGAGTCTTCTTCTATATCAAGCTCAACCAAGACATCTTTTTCTTATCCTTTTCAACAAATGTTTTCACATGATGAAAATATCTGGGAAATGTTGTCATTGGATGAATTACCTTGGGACGATCTTCATCATCGATCCTCTTTTCTACCAGACCTTGATAGAATTAAAAATGACTTTTCATCCATATTTTCGATTGATTATGTCGAGGAACCTCAAAATCCTATGTCAATCCTTCATTTAGATTATAAGAAAAACTTAGGAAATATTTCCGTGACAATTCCCATTGACATAACAATCAAACTAGGAGTAACTGAAAACATTCATATAGGTGTTTCATGTTCAATTGACAAAATCAATATGTATAAATCCCTATTTCAGAAATTCTGAGACATTTTTGCCTGTTCTTACGAAGAAAGGCCAGGAATCGATCCTAAGATTGTGATTCACGAAATAAAGATGAAATAAAGACATACCCGGATGCTAAACCTATTA
Source organism: Pinus albicaulis (assembly GCA_034641835.2). Classification (NCBI taxonomy): domain Eukaryota; kingdom Viridiplantae; phylum Streptophyta; class Pinopsida; order Pinales; family Pinaceae; genus Pinus; species Pinus albicaulis. Next base: position 1,837,677,129 of record CM076575.1, on the reverse strand, counting down.
GACAAAAATTATGTCCAATACATCCGCGAAAATTTGTTGCTATTAAAGTTGAATTTTAAAAACTACTTCATGCAAGATTTATTTATCCTATTCCATTGACAGATTGGGTATCTAACATATTTCCAGTGACCAAGAAATAAGGGACTATCAAAGTATGTGTTGATTACAAAGATATTAATAAGGCTTATCCCAATGAAAATTATCCCACCCCTTATATCGACCAAATTTTTGACGATTGTGCTGGAAATGAAAGATTTTCATTTATGGATGGATTTTATGGTTACAATCAAATAAACATAGTCCCTGCTGATCAGCTCAAGACAACATATATATGTCCATGGGGGACATTTTCATATTGTAAATTACCTTTTGGACTGAAAATGTTGGCGCAACTTTTCAAAGAGCTATGTCTTACGCATTTCATGATATCAAATACATTGTGCATCCCTAATTGGATGAATTACCTGCTCATTCTTTGCACAAGCAAGATCATCCTACACATTTACGTGCTATCTTTATGTGATGTAGGCATTACAATATTCGTTTAAATCCACACAAATGTGTATTTTCTGTACAATCATAATGATTGCTTGGTTTAATTGTTTCTACAGAAGGCATTTGTGTCGACCCTTTGAAGGTTGAGGCCATTGTTAATCTACCTCCTCCTTCTACCCTTCGCCAACTCCAAAGTTTCCAAGGGAAAACAATATTTCTACGTCGTTTTATCTCGAAATATGCGGAGTTAACTAAAGGTTTCACTCGATTATTAAAATAGGATGTTCCTTTTATTTGGGACGAGCTTGCCAATAAATCTTTTGATGCACTTAAACACGCGTTGACCCATGCACCATTGTTGCATCCACTTGATTATCACCAAGATTACTTTTTGTATTTAGTTGCGTCAAATTCCACCATTGGAATGGTTTTAGTTCAAAAATATCACTACAACAATGAACATGTGATTTATTAATTAAGACATAACCTCACACTAACAAAGATCAAGTATTCACATGTGGAGAAATTGGCCTTGGCAACCGTTGAAGCTGTCCAAAGATTCTATCACTATATATTGTTACGTAAAACAATAGTGACATCTAACTGCAACCTTATGATGTACATTTTGAAGAAACAATTACTCAGGGGAAAATACTCTAAATGGATAGTTATCCTACAAGAGTTTGGTTTGGAATTTAAAAATCCAAATCCAAGAAATCACTCGTTTTTACTGAAATTATGTGTGATTTCCCCTACACTGAATTGGAAACTATGGCAAAAGACCATCTTCTCGATGAATATATGTTTCTAATCAGCACATTAGATCCTCAGTATGAATATATCATTATATATCTTCAAACCCAAACCTTTCAGCTTGAAATTTCATGATTTGATCGACGTAGAATCCAATACTAGTCTCAACAATACAATACTGTTGACGACACTCTTTATCATCATGGTGCTAATTCTATTTTTTGACGTTGTATAACTCACGAAGAAGCCGAAAGAGTTTTAAATGACTACCATTTTGGAGCATGTGGTGGTCATATGTCTGGGTTTTCCACAACCCAAAAGATATTGCGCGCTGGCTATTTCTGGTCGTCACTCTTCAAAGGTTGTATCCTTGCGGTTAGAAAATGTCACAATTGCAAGATTTTTTATTGAAATATGTGTGCACCTCCCACTCCTCTTCACCCAATCATAGCTGTCGGTCCATTTGAAAAATGGGGCATTAATTTCGTTACATGTAACCCTCACTCGAACGGGAGACATGGGTATATTATTCTTGTTGTAGATTACTTTACTAAATGGGCCGAGGTGATGCCTACATTTAATGTTGACGACGAAAATGCAAATATTTTCATATTTAAGCATGTGATTGCTAGGTTCGGTGTCCCTCAAGCTATCGTTATGGACCATGGTAGCCACTTTTGAAACATTATGATGATTGAAATTTCCGCTCAACTTGGCCTACACCATGATAATTCCACACTGTATTACCCACAGGCCAATGGCCAAGTTGAGGCTATAAACAAAGTTTTAACCAACATGATTAAACGGATTGTAGGAAGTCATAAATCGAATTGGCATACCATGCTTTTTCCTGCATTGTGGGCATACCCTACCTCTACAAAAACATCCACAGGGTTTTCTCCTTTTCAACTCGTTTATGGTTTAGAAGATGTTCTGCCCATTGAATGTGAAATTCTGTCGCTCAAACTAGCCATTGAGTTATTACCAGCTACCTCTGAATAGGAAAAAATTTTGTTATACTTAGCACATTTTGATGAGACTCGCCTCACTGTTGCATTAGTTGTTGAAGCTCATAAAAAATGTATTAAGGCTCAATATGAACAAAGCGTTAACGCTTGTATTTATTCAGAAGGTGACCTAGTTTTAGTATATGGGCAAGCTGACGATAAACTAGGCGCTGGTAAATTTGAACCAATGTGGCATGGTCCTTATCTTATTAAGCGTGCTTGCAAAAGGGACCTATGAATTAGTTGATTATGACGACGTCTCTTTAGCTAAGCCTAGAAATGGTCTTTATTTGAAGATATATTATGCATGATTTATCGTGTGAAGATATTTTTCGTACATTAGTTACATTTTTAGAACAGTGTGCCTTAGATTAGAGAAGTGTGCTTTAGATTAGTTATTTTTCTTGCCAAGTTTTCACTACTTTTGTTGCTTATCTTGATTAATCTTAATATTGCAGATGATGACATTCCCTCAGACTTACAATAGTTTTGATGACAATGCATGTCGTAGTGCATGGAACTTATCTTCCTCTGCTTGGGTTATCTATTCACCCACTGATGAGTTAGTTTCTATTCATGGGATTTGCCCTGGTCAAACAACGAACAATACTACATAATATAATGCAGCTATTGAGCTATTATTTGATGCCATTGCATTTGGCATTCGACATTTGATTATTAGGTTAGATCCACAACTCATTGTATTACATTTGAACGATGTTTATGCAATCAGAAATCCATTATTGTTAAGAATGTTTTTAAGGGTTCGTCTCTTGGAAAGACAATTTGATTACATTTAATATCAACTCATTTCAAGAAATTTAATTACAACAGTTGATGCATTGGCTAATCAAGTTTTAAATATACATTTGCAACGTTGAAAGTAAAACAAAACAATATACAATGCATATTGAATAAGATACTCACACTTCAAGGAAAAGATCCTATAGCGGAGGTTATAAAGGAGGTTTTTAGTGTTATAAAATTGGCCAAAATTGTCCAAAAAACATTTGCTACAACATCTGTTTTTGGTAATGGAGGTTTTGGTGGAGATTCAAATGGAACTTCAATCAGAGGTTTTTACAGATGTTTTTCTCATCGGTGCGTGCATCATGTGTGAACGCACCAATGCGTTTTACCATGTATGCACCGGTACTGTAAACATACCAAGCACTGAGATGGAAATAAAATTTCAGACAAATCCCTCCCTGAAAATTTTTACAAAAATAATGAAATAATGAATAAATTTTACTATTTGAAGAAATTTTTTATGAAATTAGATTTCCGAAAATAATTTGCCGCCCATTTTTCAATTTACCTCTTTTTTTTCCACTTCAAAAAAATAAAGTTGCGCTTTTTTTATTTACGAATATTCGGTGCGTTTGTTAACTAACCACACCGGTGCGTCCCTTAATGAAACTGAATTGGTGCACGATAACTAAAATGCACCGGTGCGGTTAACAGTACATTAGCACCGATAACAATAAGTCCATTTTTAAGACACCGAAATTACTTTTAGGTATGTACACCAAAATTTATTGTTGATTTTTCTCAAATGCAGGGAGAAAATCTCATAATTATATAAAATGGATAGTTCTTCAAAATCCAACTCGTTCCATGATATTTCTCAAAGTCCATCGCGGAGTTCTCCCTATCCATCTCTAGACGTAATTACTTCAAATTTTATTTATTATTTCATTATCTAATTGAATTTATTTATTTTATCCATATTAATCAGCTGAATAAAATTAATGTATACAAATTTGCAGGTTCATGCAGATTCAGAATCGAGTTCAAATGTACAAAATATTCAAATAGCTCCAAAACGTCGGAAGCTCTTATCAGGAGCAACATACCGCAAGGCGCAATTGGTAGATGAAAATGGACAGTCGCTTCACCCTACCAATTGTAACATGCCATCTTCTATCTAAAATCCTAGGAAAATTATGGTAATAATAATTTTTTCGTATATTAATGTAATTATTTCAACGTTAAACCAGTTAATCATGCATTGTCGAAGTGCTTAATAATTGATATCATCGATTTTGTACTAATCATGTTCAAATATATTTTTTGAAATTGTTAGGATTCTAGTGATGATGAGCGACCTACCTACCATCTTCCATTGCACCCCACGACAATGTCAAATCGAGAGAAGGCTGCATTAAGAGAAAAAATCGGAGAGGAATGATACCAAGAATGGTTGAATCAACCACCTATTTAATTCCTGCTACGTCCAAATTCACCAATTAGGAATTACTACAACAATAGTAGTTCTTCACAAGATGGAAATGGAGGCAATCAAATATAGGTTGGTATGGATTATTACTTAAGGGATACGACTGCCATGGATACAATGTTGTTAGATGCATTCCAGAATAACGATCAGCAGGGGATGATGCTCATATCGTTGATACCTTTTTCAAAAGCCTTAATTTTTCTTCCACCACCCCTCTCTTTGGAGTTGGAGGTCAGTCAAATTCTACCCAGTTGGGGACAACGATGTTACTGTACAACCTGAAAGCAAAGTTTGGCTTGTCGAATGCACGTTTCTTGGAAATTTTGACGTAATTGACCACCAAGTCCCTTATATTTTGAGAAATCTAGTCACACAATGAACATTACAAATGGTCAATTTTATGAATGTTAATAATTATCAACATTAATTTACATTCAATGTTGTCCATGACCAACTACAGGGTATTCAAAGATAAGGTTCTTTTGAGTGATAATGTCTTGCCCGGTAGCTGCGAAGAGGCAAAGAAATTGTTGAAAATGTTGGGTGTTGAGTACATATCATATCATCCATGTCCAAATGATTGTATTATATATAGAGGATAATATGCAGAGAAAGAGATATGTCCGAAATGTGGGCATGACATGTATGATAAATTAAAAAATAAGGGTAAATCACGTGGTCCTCCTTTTAATATATTGAGGCACACACCTATAATCTCAAGGATTCAAAGGCTCTTTCATTGCAAATAATTAGCTATGTTGCAGGGATGGCATGCCTCACATAGAAGTGAGTTGGGATTTATGCTAATCCCAACAGATTCAATAGCTATGAAGCATATAGAGGATACATGGCCCAAAAAATTGAAGGATGAAGTACAAAGTCTACGACTCAGCATAGCCATGGATGGCGTCAACCCATATTCCCTCCAAAACACCAACTATTCTGTTTGGCCTATAGTAGTGATCAATAACAATATCCCCCCATGTTTGTCCATGAAGAATGAACATGTTATGTTGGCTCTCATAGTCCCTGGTAGAAGACAAGTGAAGAATATGGATGTCTACTTACAACCACTAGTAGATGAATTGAAGGAATTATGGGATGGGATAAATGTATACGATGTATCAAGACCCATCGTAGCAGAGAGGAGTTTTACGTTGTATCGCATATGTGCTTACATGACACATTATTATCCAATATTAGGAGTTTTCTCTCGTAAATTACATGTTTATTGATTTGTTTATATACATAACAATATTCTTTTGCATATTAGTTATTTAATTCGTTGTAATTGTTCTGATCTTCATGATATTCTTTAACGTGCCATGCATATTGTATACAATAATTTCGTAGGTCTTGTAACAAAAGGGTATTATGGATGTAAATGTTGTGGACCTTCTCTCAAAGCTAGATGGTCCAACGACCTACGAAAGCTAGTGTATGACTACTCCAGGGTATTCCTCCGAGAAGAACACCCTTACAGAAGAGCAACATCCACTTTCAATGGTAAACGAGAGAGAACCCAAAGGCATGTAATAATGACACCATCTGAATGGCTTAGAGCATATGAGAGAGAGAAGGAGAAGGAGTTCATAGAAATGTTCAATTAAAATGGGGAGCCTATGCTCAATGATCCATAATTCTTCGACACCTATGTTGAGAAATTTCCTATTGGGATGAAAAGGAAATCTATCTTTTATAACCTCCCATATTGGGAGCATCTTAAGATTGCCCACTTATTAGATCCCATGCATATATTTAAAAATGTTTTGTCTTCTTTACATAGGCATATATCATCGAAACAAAGTGACATATTGGTTGTTAGGAAATATCTTACTACTTCAAAAACTAAAAAGAAACATTGGCCAAGATGATTAGAAAGTACATGATCAGAGGCAGCTAGTCCCTCTAATTGGTATTTCAAAGAAGGTGATGTCAAATAGATTTTAAAAAAATATGATATTTCTTTGGCAAAGGAAGTTATAATGGGTGTGAGGGTGCCATCTTCATATGGGTCTTCACTACGACGATGCTTCACCGTGGATGACCATTTGTGGGAGTTGAAATTGCATGACCATTTGAATCTTCTAAGAGTACGTATAATGTCAAAAGCATGATTTTATTATTTTTTATATTAATAAATTTTATCCCATGCAGGGATCATAAAACATGAATAATTTTGTATATTTTAGCATGTTTTTATAACTTTGCAGTGTAATTATCCTTTGTTTGTGCGTGGGTGTGTGAAACATGACCTCCCCCCAAGACCTAGGACATGCCATATCTAAATTATCTGCATTTTTACGTTGGATCATGTCAAAGGAGATTCATGTGGCTAGCATTCCACAGTGGCGTCAAGAGATATTTAAGATTGTTTGTATGTTTGAGAAGGAACTGCCGACAAGTTTCATGAACTTGCAGGTCCATCTTCTAATCCACCTAGTAGATGAGGTTGAATTAGTTGGGGTGGTTTCTTATCGTTGGATGTTATTCTTAAAGAGGTACATGAAGAAATTGAAAGGTTTTGTTTGACAAAGGGAAAAACCTGAGGGGTCTATGGCAGAGGGGTACATATTGTATGAGTCTTTCTATTATGTTAGTGAGTACATCAAGTAGATCGACAACAGATCAGGTGCGGTGATTTGGTACGATGAAAGGGATGAAGACAAAAGAGAAGGGGAGCTTCTCCAAACAAATGGAAAAATGCGCTTGATAAAGAGTAAGCAACTTATAATTTTTCAAATTTACACAAAGTAAATATTCACGTTGAACTTAGATATAATGTACATTTTGATCTCATATGTGCTATATGTCAGTTTGGTTTCATCAGTGAATGCAAAAATTGAAATAGTCAATAAATATGTTATTTACAATTCTGAAGTGACACAACCGTGGGTCGCATTGTACGAACAAAAGAGGATGAAATGGGATAGTGATAGGAAGGAATTCAGACGATTGAATGGTAGAAGTGTGCTTTATCCCGATCATTTAAAAGAAAATATGCCAATTATATGCCCCAACAGTTGGGTTGCTGACCAAGTCAGAGAGAAATACAGTGCAACCAGTCGTTACCTGTGTGTTGAAGAGGATGCACTAAACGTAGGGATTGGGTGCAACAACTCGGTAATAATCTATTTATGTACATTTTAAACTCAATAATGCACCTTTGAAATGCAACATCTATATTTCATATTTTAACAGTTGGGTTATTATAAGACAAATGACAATATGATTTTTTAACCTTTTTATAGGTGCATTTGTTCCCATCTATGTGGGCATATGAACACAATTTTCGCACAGAAAATGTCGATGATGGACACATGACACAAGACTCCGGAGTGGAAGTCGAGTTCGATCAATCTAGTCGAGCTAGCGACCATGATCAAAACCTAGTACAAGGGAAGTTAGGTTACGTCATAAAAATACAAGTGATCATTGAAGTGGACTTCTCTTCATTCCAATGTGTTATTTTTAGGTACAAGTGGTGGGAAACCTTTGATCGGAATAATGTAAAGGAAGATCGCGATAGTAGGCTTATATGTATCAACTCTAGAAAGATGTGGGATGAAGCTAAGGAGCCTTATGTTTTCCCCAAACACTGCAACTAGGTGCTTTTTTACCCATATGTGTTGGATAGGGATTGGTGGTTCGTATTGAGACATGACCCTAGATCAAAACATATTTTTGAGAACAATAGTGTTATCATGCCAAGCGACTGGACGATAATGAGGGTGATCATGAGAACAAAGAGTGATATGGTACATGTGTTATTTTATCATTTATACTTTTAAGATGGGTTTTTATAAAGAAGAGGACTTAACCTTATAACCAAGAGTCTTTTTTTTCGAAACATTATAATATGTATTTTGAATTAATTGGTTTTCAATGTGTTAACGTTTTTTTTTTTTAACAGAAACGGTTAGGATTTTGTATTGATTTCAAAAAAATTTGCAGGGCAGCATACATGGAGAGATTTCTTCAGTCTTTTCCCTTGCTTCCATTAGATGATAAGAAAAGGGATGATTCCGGATTTTAGAAGAGTATAATCTTGCAATATCTGAGGAAGAAACTATTCGGTGGATACATACAAACTGCTTTAACAATATGTAGAAATACATATAGAATCTAGTCTAAACTAAGGGATCGTGTCCCAGCTTATATCTTCAGCACTTTGTAGAATTCCCGACGAGAGATGTACCGCTCTGTTGGCTTCCTTGGTAGCTTCCTTATTATTAGCTCGAAGAACATGAAAATACCTGATTTCTTGAAATTTTCCCATAACCACTTTAATTCTTGCAATAATTTTGTTTAATCTAAGGTCTTTAGGAGCATAATTATTGATTAGAATCCGGATGATGCATTGAGAATCTTCGAAAACTCTAACTTGATCTATGCCAAATTTATTTAACTGTCTTAATCCCTGGAGCAAAGCTAGAGCTTCTGCTTGAGTATTTGTGTTGCGCCCTAGCCCCCACGCATATCTGTGCTCTATAACACTATCCAGATTTTTAATAACTCCTCCAACTCCTGCTTTCCCTGGATTACCTTTGGCTGCCCCATCAAAGTGGAGACAGTGACTGGTCCCTTTGCTCCATTCAGTAAAATCTTCCTTTGCCATTCTAACTTTCCAATCCTCGGCTTTCTTTTCGTTGTTTATTGTCATAGGAATTTGCAAACCCAAGTCACTCCCCCAAACACTCTCTTGATCTCCGAAGTTGGAAAACTTGACGAAATTCTTCCTTTCCTGTAAGAAATCCATAAGCAGGCATTTGGCATTCAGGAAGACCATCTGGGGATGTTGGGAGCGGCCTTGGAAGATTTTGCGGTTTCTTTCCAGCCACAGCTTCCAACAGACCATCTTCAGAAGAGCCATCCATCCTACCTCAACCTAGCTTCTGTCTATTAACTTCCCAGGGTACATGGATCTCCAATTCACAAACAAGAGCGAAATTTGGCTTGGAAGAGCAATTGTCTGCGCCCAACTTCTTCACGCCTCCCTCCAAACATATTTGGAGAATACGCAATCCAACATCATATGATTGATATTCTCCTCCTCCACACGGCACAGAACACACCTGGAAGGAGCATGGAAGTCACGTTTTTTTAGGTTATCCTCCGTGAGAATGTTGCCATGAACAATCAACCATGCGAACATATCAATTTTCGGAATTGTTTTGTGCATCCAAATGCCTTTCCATTTAGATGGATTACAGGGAACATGAGGAACTAAAGTGAGAACATGGTAACCTTCCGCAACTGAGTAACATCCACTCTTTGAGCCCCAGCCTTTCTCATCCCGCTACAACATGTTGATAGGAGCCTTCTCCTTCAGATTTTCCACTAACAGCATCCATAACTGCTCCAATTCCATCGGCAGATCGGGCTTTCTCCAGCCCCCCCAATCTGCGCCAACCCAATTAGAGATATCCCACAGTGTGGAGATGCCTCTCTGGCCCATCCAACGCTTAAGAGGTTCCAGCTCCCACATATATGCAAGGGGACAATCATTCATAATTCTGTCAACCCAGAGGTGGATAGATTTGCCATTCCCAGGGATCCAGTAGCAGTTCTGTTGAATTACTGGAAGCGCTTGTTTGCACAACACATAAATTTGGGAACCATTTCTTATCTCTGAGATGGATTCCAGACTTCTAAGTCTTGGATGACCAAGATATTTTTTCCATAAGGCTCTTTAAGCCCAACCAAGTTTCGGACATATCTGTTTCCAAAGAATTTTTGCACCCAGCGCAATGTTGTGTGCAGACAGATCTTTCAACATGAGACCACCTTCATAAAAGGGAGCAGAAAGCTTATCCCAGCTAACCAAAGGCAGCTTACGCGAGTTGAGCCTCCCTCCATTCCAAAAGAAATATCTAATTAGCACATCCATTTTCGTGAGAACGCCTTTGGGAGCAAGCATTAAGGAAGAATGAAAGATAGGGATGCTATTTAAGACCGATCTGATTAGGACTAATTTTCCAGCGAGATTGAGCCAAGAGGTGCCCCAGCCTTGAAGTTTGGCTTTGAATTTGTCTAGCAAAGGAAGCCAATCCCTACTGAAGGACTTTTTTTGAAACACCGACAGACCCAAGTATTTGAAGGATCCCCAATGGGTGTTACCAGCAAACCCAAAACATCGAATGATTGATGACAGTTCTAAGTCCGGGATATTCCAACCATAGATTTTTCATTTTCCTGTATTTAATATGCTTCCAGATGCTTCACAAAACATATCAATTTCTTGTTTAACTTTTTAGCAATACCCAAAGATGCCCCTCCAAGCAGCAGGGAGTCGTCTGCAAAGAGAGCATGGTTGATATCCTTGACTCCTCTGGCAATCCTGAGGCCCATAATATCCAACCCCTGTCGTTTTTTCTCCAATTGGAAGCTTAAAACAGAGGCCTGCAAAACAAACAGCATAAGAGAGAGGGGGAAGCCCTGCCTGAGCCCCCTTGTAGCTTTAAATAAATCGGTAGGTTGACCATTTACCAAAGGGGCTATCCAGGGTTCAGTGATGCAAGCCCGGATCCAATTGATAAAAGTAGGACTAAACCCAAACCTGGCCAGGACTTCAAAAATAAATTTATGTCTAACCCGATCGAAGGCATTCGCAAGATCCAATTTTACCATCATCCCTTTCTCCTGCCTCTGGGCATTGGAATGTATTTCTTCTTGCACCAGGATGATGTTATCCACTATTTGTCTACCATGAACAAATCCTCCTTGGTTTTTAGGAATAAGATTTGGGAGCAAAATCTTCATTCTATTTGCTATGACTTTGGTGATAATCTTGTACCCAATGTTACAAAGGGAGATCGGGCAGAATCTGCTAAATGAGGTAGCCCCCTTTTCTTTTGGAATAAGGGCCAAGAAGGCTGAGTTAGTACTACCTCCTATTTGATGACAATCCCAGGATTTCAAGATCATTCTGATTAAATCTTTTTTTATAATGTGCCAGTAGATTTGTACAAATTTGGCAGTGAACCCATCAGGCCCCGAGGCTTTATCCAATTCCATGGCTTGCAAGACAACCTTTACTTCTTTGCTACTGACAGGGACAGTGGGGCACTGGTTCATCTTGCTTGTTACCTTATGAGGGATCAACTCCAGCAAATCTGGATGTTGCACCAAATCTGCCTCTTCTCTATTGAGGTTCTTGAAGTGGCTGTAGGCTGCTTCCTTAATGCTAGGGAATTCAGTATGAGTTTGAAAATCCTCCTGGATCTCCATAATCACATTTTGGTTTCTTCTATCTTACGTCTTTTTGTGAAAGAAAGCAGTATTTTTGTCACCTTCTTGGAGCCAAAGACTCTGAGACTTAAGCCGCCAATACTCTTCCTCCTAAAGACAGGCTTTGTGAAGCTTTAACTGTAGATCCTCTTCATGATTTAAGATTTCTTTTAAGATATGGGAAGCTTCCATTTGCTGTTGATGCAACTCTAACGATGCCTGAGTTGCCTTTCTTTCCTCGATAGGGCTGGGCTGAGATCTAGCCCAAATTTTTAGATCCTTTTTAACTCTACGAAGTTTCTCTTCCCAAACAAAGAAGGGAGAACCCAAAACTATTTTTTTCCAGATTTCTTCCACTCTTGCAAGGAAATCAAGTTGCTTGGTCTAGAGCGAGCTGAAACGAAAGGGAATGGGGCCAAAATTTCTGTGAGTTTTGAGTTCTAGTTTGATTGGCTTGTGGTCGGAGACACTCAAGGTGAGAATTTCGGATTTAGCGTCTAAACCTAAGAGTAGATGGGAACTTTGAATAAGGAATCTATCTAGTCTAGCCGCTATATGACCAGGGCCTAACCTTATATTGGTCCAAGTGTACTTACCTCTGGCGGGATTTATGTCGAGAAGATCCCAATCCTGGATGATTTCCTCAACCCACTCTTGAGCAGGGTCTCTGACAATGCAACCTCCTCTTTTTTCATCTAGCCTGAGAGTTATATTGAGCCAGCTAGAATGATATTCTCCAGGGCTTCTTCATCTGGGAGAGCTCGAATTGAATCCCAGCAGCTCTTTTTCCCCTGCAATTGCCATCACGTACACATTGAGCAGGCTAAAGGTTTCCTTGGAATCTTGATGCTGGAATTTCATGAGCATCTAATGGGTATTTTTCCTATCCGACATGTTTTTAACCCTTGCCTCGTTCCAAAGAATACCAAGACCTCCAAAGGCTCCTCTTGCTGATACTGCCTATCTTCCACTACTGTTCCAAAAATGAAAACTTCTTTGGAGAAAATCGCCTTCCTCCAGCTTTGTCTCCTGGATGAGAAGGATTTATGGGTTTTCTTGCCTTATAAGACTCTTCATTGCTTCTTCTTTTGTTTTACTTCCCAGACCTCTACAGTTGCAGGATACTATCTTCATTACTTACTTTTAGAAGAGTTTAGGGCCCCTTTGGAACCTTGTCCTTGCTTTCTTGTCACTTTGGGGTTTTTGCCCAGAAGTTTCTCCAACGTCTGCTGACTGCCTTCCAGTTTATCCTTATATGTTTCCTATTCTCGTTTCTCATGGGAAGTCTTCCGTCCCCTTACCGATCTTCGAAATGTATTTTGTGAATCCAGTATTTCTTCTTCGTCCTCTATGCCTTCTGAGTCTTGGTCCTCCTTCTCTGGAGTAGCCTCTTTATTTTCTGAGGCATTTTCAGAAGAAGGTAACAATATTGGATTGATTGGAGAGGTTTTTTTGGCAGATCTTCTTGCCTTGATTCCACCTCTTGTACTTCTGCCTGTTTGGAGCTTAGAGGCTTGAATTTGTTTCCTTATTCCTTGGGGCAGGCTTGTGACTGATTCCCATTCCCTTGCTTCTGCTTTCCTTCCCCTTGCTTGTTTGAGATTGATTTTGGGTTGCCTTTGGATTTTTTTTCCTACTGCCATCCTTCATCCTTTTCTCTAACTTGCGTTGTGTTCTTTAGACAATTCTTGGAAAAGTGGCCGTACTCATGACACCCTCGACATTTGAAGGGTAACTATTCGTATTTGAGCTTTTGAACATGATTCCAACCTCCTACATTTACTTTGATGGCTTCCGGTAATCCCACTTCCAGATCTACCTCGACGCAGATCCTTGCACAATCATACTAATCGTTATTATTGGCTCTGTCTATGAACTTTCCCAATGTATTTCCTATAAATTTCAGGGATTCCCATCTCCAATAGTGGACTGGTAAGTTCGGCAACCTAACCCAAACGAGGACGGCATGAGGAACTTCCTCAGATGGGTCAAAGTCAGGTGTCCAGCGGTTCAGATATAGCCCCTGAGGACCCATGAAGCATGTCCCGTTTCGGAAAATCAGGTCCTTTTCCTCCTTAGAGATGAAATCGAAGAGGAAATAGCCTCTTCCTAGGAAATACGAGGTGACGATGTTCGAGATCAGAGGTCTCCAGTTCTTGATCACCCAAGCCTCAGTTGTTTTTGGGGAGGGCCATAATCTCGTGAACTGGCCCACGATCGCCCGATCTGCAAGAGAAATAGAGACCTTCATAGGTTCCTCCAGGGGCAGATCCATAGAATGGATTTCTTCCATACTTTTTACAAATTTAGAGGCATCTTTTCTTCTCTTCTTGGTCTGCGAAGCGAGAAGGACCATGAATGCATCGACTTCCGGCGGTGGAGGGGGAGGAGGCTGGGAGGAGCCCAACTCCTCCATGGCTCACGATCTGTGACAAACCCTAAGCAAAGGTGGCCAGCAACTAGCACAGGCAGCGTGCGCGCAACAAAAAAATTTCAATGTGTTAATGTTAAAATCATTTGACTTGATAATTTGCAATTTGTTGATCTTGAAAACAATGCATTGTATCGAGTTCTTTTTTTTATGTCAATTCCTAAAATAATACAACTACTTGATTGCTTTAAATGTGTGTGAATGATATCTTCAAAATGTATACTCTTATTTTTAGTATGTAAGATCATAATAAAATAATGATAATTCTAAACATGAATTTATTTGCATTTTTTTCTAAACTTTATTATGTTACAAAAATTCATATTATTCTAGATATTTTATTTTACAATTATTTATATTCAAATTTACAAATTTACAATTATGTTTATTTAACAATATTTATGGTATACATTTTACTTACGGTAGTTATGGTTCAAAATTGACAATTAATTTACAATTTTACAGTTTTACAAATTTACAAATTTTTAAAAAATTCAATCATGACAATACATACAATTACAATTTTACAATTTCACAATATAATTACAATTTTATAAATATTTTACATACAATTACAATTACAATTTCACAAATATTTTACATACAATTAAAATTAAAATTAGAATTAGAACTACAATTACAATTACAATTTTACATACAATTACAATTACAAATTTACAAATATTACAGATTTACAAATATTTTACAATTTTACATACAATTACAAATTTTTTTAACCAGGTCGGTTATGTATTATTTATTGGAAAAATTTGGTTGGGTCGAGGCCAAATCAATCATCATTACAGGCAGCATGCCAGCTTCCTGATACAAGATAAACAACTTTTCGTGGAATGCAAATATGGAGAGGATTTTTGTCATTTATGCTGAGATCACCTGGCGAGAGAAGACATCCTTTGTTTTCCTTGATGCAACTTCCTTGTTCGAGCCTCTGAGGATGTGGAAGAATTAATAGGAAGAAAATTCAAGTAGCATGAGCTTCAACCTTCGGAGGGTCTTATTAAGGACTGAATTGTTGAACTAATCTTCCGAGTTTAGCTTCTTAATCAATATTTCTGAGTCGTCGAAAGCTTGAAAATATCTAATGCCTTTCTCGCGAGCAATTTGATAGGCTTTTAACAGACCAATAATTTCTTCCTGATTGTTTGTTCGCTACCCAAGGCCCCAAATTAAACTATCTCTTCTTGTGCCATCTGAGGAGTAGAGCACACCACCTGTGCCTATTGCCTCGAGATTTCTTTTGGAGGCTCTGTCAAAGAAGATCATTTCTTTACTCTGCTTTCTCCACCATACTTGAAATATTTCGTCCAAGTCCCTTATGCGCCATCCTGGATTGGTGAAGGGATTAACTGAGGTTTGTTTTCTATCTCGAGGAGAAAATGTTCCCATCCATTTCTTTTCTTCAGGAAGGAGCGAGCTTTTAGGCTTGTGGGATTGATGCGTTACAGTTTCAAGGAGGAGTGCTTTGGCTTTGGCTGCAACTGTGGCAGGGGACCAAGAATTATTGTTGAATATCTGCTCATTTCGAGCAAGCCAGATTTTCCAGCAGACGTATTTGGGGATGGATTGCCAAACACGAAACCAAAGTGACTTGCTGGGGGTAGCATGAGGGTAGCGCTCCTTCCAAGTTGAAAATAGATCAACCACAGAGATATGGTTTGGAACTGAGACCTAGAGGCCTTGAAGGATAAAATTCCACACATATTTGGCTAAGGAGCAGTCCACAGAGAGGTGATCTGATGTTTCGATGGCATTCCTGTAGAGCGCACATCTATGAGGGCCTACAATACTTCTTTTAACCAGATTTTCCCTTGTCAAGATCTTCTTGTGCATAAGAACCAAAAAATAAATAAATTAGGGAGGCCAAAGGGATCCCACACCTATTTCCAAAAATTTGCAGGTTGATTCATCTCTTTTTGTGGTTGGAGAAGCCGAAAACCTTATGCAACAGTATAAATACCTGTGTTACCCCAACCCCAATAATCTGAGGCATGCTTATGAACCAACGCAAAATCAGTTAAATCGTTTCTGAGTAATTTTTGTTGAATTTGCAGGTGCTTCAGAATTCCAAGAAAGACCCAGGAATGCCAATTCCCATTCTCATCCCAGGCAGATATATCTTCAAGTCTGTGCATGCCTTGCTTGATTAGCTATTTACAGACCTCTTTGAGCTCTTCATATTTTTTGAGTGGCACATGACCCATGATATTGTCTTTCCACAACATGGTCTTCTTACTGTTTCCAGGGATGCAGTAAAGATATTTCTTGAAAAATTCAATGCCTTTGCGACATAGGTTCCACACCAGCGAGCCTTTCAGAGTGCTGTCAGCCAGCAAATGCCTCAGGGGAACACCTTTGACATATTTTTCCTTAAGGATACAACTTACTGGGTGTTTTGGATCTGCGTAGATTTTCCATATAATTTTATAGCCCAAAGAAATGTTGGCATGGTATGGATCATGGATCTGTAGGCCACCTTCCACAGTTGGGTGTTTCACTAAGTCCTAGTTGACTAAATGAAATTTCCATTGATTTCCTTTACCTCCTTGCCAGAGGAAATCATGAATTAACTTGGAGATCTGTTCTGTGATTTTTTTTGGAGCTAGCAGAAAGGAAGCTTGGTAAATGGGTAAGGCGGATAGCACTGCTTTTATGAGTATTAATTTCCCTCTGTTGGTGAGCCAATGACCTCCCCAGGAGATGATTTTAGTTTTGATTTTACCAATGACATCGACCCACAGGGAGCTCTTATTTACTACAAGCATCAATGGTAGTCCCAGATACTTGATTTTTTCCCAGTGGGCATAACCAACAAAGCCCATGTGTTGTGCAATGCGTTGGAGGTCATGATGTTCTACGTTCCACCCATACACAACACTCTTGTTGTCATTGATAAGGGCACCAGAGACACTACAATAGTTGTGGAGGATAGAATTGAAGGCTCTTTCGATCCTGATAGAAACACCACTGAGTAGCAGGGAGTCATCCGTGAAGAGGGCGTGATTTATAGACTCCAGACCATTCGAAATTCTTATACCGGGAAGAGACCCTGCAATATTCTTAGCTATTAATTTCCTGCTGAAAGTGTCTGCCATGGTAATGTACAGGAATGGGGAAAGAGGGCAGTCTTGCCTTAATCTCCTCAAGGCTTGAAAATAAGAGGCAGGTCTCCCATTGACGAGCAGAGCTATCCAAGGATTTTCACTGCAAGATTTGATTAAATTGACAAACTCAGGGGAAAAGCTAAAGGAGAAAATGACTCTGTAGAGGAAGGATGGGTTGACCCTGTCAAAGGCATTTTCCATGTCAAGCTTGATCAACATCCCTTTCTCCTTTTGTTGTTGATTGGAATGCATGGCTTCTTGCACCTGAATGACATTGTCCAGGATATGCCTGCCTTTGACAAACCCTCCTTGAGAGGTGGAGATAAGGTTCCCAAGCAGCGATTTGATTCGGTTGGCAAGGATCTTAGCAAGGATTTTGTATGAGGCATTGCAGAGGGAGATGGGTCTGAATATTCCAAAGGATCCAGGGTTCACCTCTTTCGGGATTAAGGTGAGGAAGGTAGAGTTAATGCCTCCCCCCACCTTGGCTTTATTCAGGAAGCCTTTTATCATTTTCAGCAAATCAACTTTGATTATGTCCCAACAGATTTTGTAGAAGCGGGTTGTGAATCCGTCGGGGCCAGGGACCTTGTCGGGTTCCATTAACTAGATGACTTTGCTAATTTCATCTTCCGTGAAAGGCTTCATGAGAATAAATTTGTCATCTCTGCTAACAAGGGAGGGAACATGGGAGAGGAAATCAATTGTGTCCTCTTCGTTGCCAACACTCCCTTTATTTTTAGAGGTTTTGGAAATGAATCACAATTACAATTACAATCATTTCACAATACAATTAAAATTACAATTTTACATGCAATTAAAATTAAAATTACAATTTTACATACAATTACAATTACAATCACGATGCATACAATTACAATTACAAATTTACAAATTTTACAATTTTAATAAAATTGAATCATGACAATACATACAATTACAATTACAATTACAGTTTTATAATTTCACAATACAATTACGTACAATTACAATTACAATTTACAAATATTTTACATACAATTACAATTACAATTTTGCATACAATTAAAATTTCAATTTCAATTAAAATTACAATTTTACATACAATTACAATCACGATGCATACAATTACAATTACAAATTTACAAATTTTACAATTTTAATAAAATTGAATCATGACAATACATACAATTACAATTACAGTTTTACAATTTCACAATACAATTACAATTACAATTTTAGAAACATTTTTGTCACAACTATGTTAAACATACCATAAAAAAATAATTAATTATTTGCTTTCACTCCTAATCTTTAAACTCATTTGATTCTATACATATTAACCATACCATTGTTAACACCAGCTTAGATCCATCTTAACTATGAATCTATCAAGCGCTGAGAGGGATAAAATCTCTCGAGGTGCAAACCTCTTTTTTGAGTGCAAAACTTGAGGAAAGGTTTGCACCTCGAGATATTTGATCCCTCTCGGCGTTTGATAGATTCGGAGTTAAGATAGATCTAAGTTGGTTTCACTTGTGTGCTGCCAAGGAAAATCTATCGAAGATATGATTAATTTTATCAATAATATGTAAATATGTCAAATATTAATATAATCATTTTAAATATGCTAAATATTTCTGAGATTAACTTGGTCATTTTAATTTTAAATTTTCTTAGTGACCTTAGTTCGTTGAGATGATAAATATTGTTAATAACTATAATGGTGAAAAATGATGAAATGTTTTTTTTGAATGCAAAGTGACAATAATAGTGTTGAAAGATAGAAAATGTGAATAATAAGAATGTACTCATGTTACAAATAGTCTTCATTGTGATCAATGTCAAACTATTTTCTTCTACTATTCTTATTGCCACCCTTGTTAGTTTTGTTATCTTTTCATATCAATTATATGAAAAATAAAATTTAAATCGTAAACCATTTAAATCTTTAGCTCGAGCTATTTTAGTAAACATGATACCTTGTCTCTTTTGCTCTCCAATATTAATAGGTTAAATTACTATAACACAAAAATCAATGTACATTGTCAATAAATTTTTGTGCTTACACTAAAATCAATGCATATTGTTAATCCAATCACTTTAAAATTAATGTACCGTCATATATCCAATTACATCAAATCATAAATCAACATACACATTAAAATCAATGCATTTAATGCAAGCAATCAAATAAGATTAGAAAATGAAGTTGTCTACCCAGGCAGTGAAATAGCCCGGACGGTAGAAAATTGTCGGAATCCGGTCAACTAAAATTCAAAAAATCAGGTAGTTGGAGTGTTTGGAATCCATTTTTGATAGTGGAAATGGGTTCAACACTATCAAAACTCTTAGGGCACTCAAAATACTAAAGTTTAGCATCCGTAAACAAGATTCTAATAAAATCTTTGCCATATTTTTTCAAAATCTTTGCAGGATTCTGGGCCAAAATGCTGCTTTTTTAGACTACGCGTTAGAAAATAACTTCTACATTGAAATCAATGCACCTAATGCAAGCAATCAAATAAGATTAGAAACCAACATCTACACTGTAATCAATGCATTTACTCAAAGCAATCAAATAGGATTAGAAATCGCCATCTACACTGAAATCAATGCATTTAGCACAAACAATCAAATAGTATTAGGAATAATCTACATTGAAATCAATGCATCTAGTGCAAGCAATCAAATATAATTATAAATTGACGTCTAAATTGAAATCAACACATCCAATGCAAGCAATCAAATAGTATTAGAAATCACCACCTACACTGAAATCAATGCATCTAGTGCAAGTAATCAAATATCATTAGAAATAAATATCTACACTAAAATCGATGCATCTAGTGCAAATAATCAAATAGGATTATAAATCACCATCTCCACTTAATCAATCCATCTAGTGCAAGAAATATTCTTCCCTCTCTCCACCCTCCATCCATATCTATATCCCCCTCCAACTCTTGTTTTTTTTCTCTCTATCTCACCCCCCTAAACACACATGCTCTTGCACTCCATATATATCATTCTCTTTGTCAATCACCCCCTCTCCCCATCTCTCTCTTCTTTCCTCTCTTCACCTTCCATCTATATCTCTATCTTCCCCTTCTCTCCCTCTCCCCCGCTAATATCTCTCTTTCCTCCTTTTGTCCTCTCTCTCTCTCTCTCCATCTTCCTTATCACTCACTCTCTCTCTCTAGAAACCAACATCTACACTGAAATCAATCAATTTACTCAAAGAAATCAAATAGGATTAGAAATCTCCATCTACACTGAAATCAATGCAATTAGTGCAAACAATCAAATAGGATTAAAAATCATCTACATTGAAATCAATTCATTCGGTGCAAGTAATCAAATATAATTATAAATCAACATCTAAATTGAAATCAACACATTCAGTGCAAGCAATCAAATTGTATTAGAAATCACCACCTACACTAAAATAAATGCATCTAGTGCAAGTAATCAAATATCATTAGAAATAAATATCTACACTAAAATTGATGCATCTAGTGCAAATAATCAAATAGGACTAGAAATCACCATCTCCACTTATATCAATCCATCTAGTGCGAGAAATATTCCTCCCTCTCTCCACCCTCCATCCATATTTATATCCCCCTTCATCTATTATTTTTTGTCTCTCTATCTCACCCCCCTAAACACACGTGCTCTCGCACTCCATATATATCAATCTCTTTGTCAATCACCCCCTCTCCCCCTCTCCCCGTCTCTCTCTTCTTCCCTCTCTTCACCTTCCATCTATATCTCTATCTTCCCCTTCTCTCCCTCTCCCCCGCTAATATCTCTCTTTCCTCCTTTTGTCCTCTCTCCCTCTCTCTCCATTTCCTTATCACTCACTCTCTCTCTCTCTATAAACCAACATCTACACTAAAATCAATGCCTTTACTCAAAGAATTCAAATAGGATTAGAAATCGCCATCTACACTAAAATCAACGCATTTAGTGCAAACAATCAAATAGGATTCGAAATCATCTACATTGAAATCAATGTATTTAGTGCAAACAATAAAATAGGATTATAAATACATTGAAATCAATTCATTTAGTGCAAGTAATCAAATATAATTATAAATCGACATCTAAATTGAAATCAACAAATTCAGTGCAAGCAATCAAATTGTATTAGAAATCACCACTTACATTGAAATCAATGCATCTAGTGCAAGTAATCAGATATCATTAGAAATAAATATCTACACTAAAATCGATGCATATAGTGCAAATAATCAAATAGGATTATAAATCACCATCTCCACTTATATTAATCCATCTAGTGTGAGAAATATTCTTCCCTCTCTCCACCCTCCATACATATCTATATCCCCCTCCATCTCTTATTTTTTGTCTCTCTATCTCACCCCCCTAAACACAGACACTCTTGCACTCCATATATATCAATCTCTTTGTCAATCCCCTCCTCTCCCCATCTCTCTCTTCGTCCCTCTCTTCACCTTCTATCTATATCTCTATCTTCCCCTTATCTCCCTCTCCCCTGCTAATATCTCTCTTTCCTCCTTTTGTCCTCTCTCCCTCTCTCTCCATCTTCCTTATCACTCTCTCTCTCTCTCTCTCTCTCTCCACCTTTATCTCTCTATGTCTTTATTCTTACCTCCCTCTCCCTCCCCCTCCAAGTCCATCTCTCTTTCCCTCCCTCTCCACTCTCTCACGTCCTCTCTCTTCCTTCCTCTCTTTCCCTTTCTCTCCCATATCTCTCTCCCTCTCTCTCTCTATTCACCCACCAACTATGTTACTACATCCCTCCCTCTCTCCTTATATCTCCTTCTCCCCCCTTATCTCCATCTCTCCTTATTTTTCTCTTTATCTCAGCCCCAAACATACATGCTCTCTCTTTGTCTCTCCCTTGTCACTCCTTCTCTCTCTCCACTTCTCACCCTTTATATTTCTTATTTCCTACATCTCTCCCAATCCAACTCCATCTCTCTATCGATCCCTCTCTCCTCCTCTCTCTCTCTCTCTCCCAACTCCCTCTCTCTTCCCCGATCTCTCTCTCTCTCCAATACTCTCTCTTCCCCCATCACTCTCATCCTTCCTCTCTCTCTCCCTTTTTCTCCTACCTCCCTCTCTCTTCCCCCATCTCTCTCTCTCTCTCTCTCTCTAATCCTCTCTCTTCCCCCATCTCTTTTTCTTTCTCTCTCTCTTTCCGCCCCTCTCTCTCTCCAACTACATCACTATATCCCTCCCTCTCTCCTTCTCTCTTCTTCTCTCTCCCCTTCTTTCCATACATCTTACTTCATCTCTTTATCTCACCCCTAAACATACACACTCTCTCTCCATATCTCCCTTGTCACTCTCTCTCTCTCTCTATTTCTTCTTAGTTATGTAAATTAATGAACATAAATATCCTTAAATATAAAGCAGATTATGGAGTAAATATGAAAAGAGGTTTTACTTATTTACCATACCTCTGGTTTATTTATATTTTTATTTATTTACCATACCAATTTTATTTACTATGGTATTTGGCCCATAGGCTTGTTATATAATTAGATTTTTATTTATAATCCTATTTGATATATTGTTATTTATTTACCTTACCTCTTTCTACCACTTTTACATTTATTTATTTACCATACCTCTTTATACCTATTTTATATTTATTTATTTATCATACCTCTTTATACCTCTTTTATATTTATTTATTTACCATACTTATTTTATAAATATGGTATTTGGCCCATGGTTTCAATATTAATTTGTCCTATGGTATTCTTCCCATAGTCTTCATCTAAATAAAACTTTTTTTAAACTTTTTTTAAATATAAAAAGGTTTATGGAGTAAATATAAAAATAATTTTTATTTATTTACCATACATCTAGTTTATATATATTTTTATTTATTTGGTGTCCCTTGTCCCACAAACAAGGGGGTCCCATACACCAATTTGGTGTCTAGCTTGGTCGTGACCTTAAAATTGGATTATTATTCTTATTATTATATATATATTTTTATTTATTTACGATAGATCTCGAGTAAGTATAAAAATAGGTTTTATTTATTTACCATAGCTCATGTTTATTTATATTCTTGTTTATTTAAATTTTAAAATATTTCAACTTTGACGAGGAAATATTTATGTCTTTAAATATTTTGGTTTATCCATAGAATATGGGTTTTCTTTTTAAAGATTCATTTTATAAATATTTAAAAAGAAAAAAGAAATATTAAAAGATTTTGGATTTTGATTGTTTGTGTTGAATTAACTCTTTTCCTTTGATTTAGGAAATGGTATTGACTTTAGTAAAGAGTAAAGATGTTTAAAATTTTACTTAATTTGGAAATTCAATGTAGTAAATTTTTTTGTTAAAGGTAAATTTATGATCCATTCAAATTCACGTATATAATTTACTATCCATTCAAATTATATAAATAATAGGTAGTTGTATTTTAATAGTTAATCTCAGCCCATTAATAAGTTAAAAAAGTTATATATAATCTAAATATTCAAGTTATATAAAATTCAAGTTTAGGTTAATGCTTTGGTCGACATTAGAAAAAGTATATATATATATATATATATATATATATATATATATATATATATATATATATATATATATATATATATATATATATATTTTTAGAACGTGACATACTCGACATCGGGGTCATACTGGGTTGTAGATTGCGCCTCTTAGCGCAATCACATAATAACAAGCTCTCGAGTCAACGCGTGGACAGTATAAATAATGTGGTTTAATATTTGTGTTAAGGCATTATTATGCAACGTACCTATGGATCATGGGTTGATTACATTTATATTACTTTTGGTTTTCATTATATGACACATATATAGTTATTGATTTTTGCAATCACTCGCGCATGTAACCAAGTACTTTGCACATGAATTTTCAATTGACATTATTTAATATTTTACCTCCTCGTTATTGGAGATTCAGTTATCTGTCACGGTGGATAGTTGGCAGCTTTCTAGCACTAACAATTCCATTGTGCTTCGCTCGTCATTGATCTATGAATCCCTAGATTTGACGGTCATGGGCTAAGCGGGAAGGTTAGGGTAACTAACCCACCCCATGCACTGCTACCCCAGCTCAGTTGTCTCTGCACCAAGAGCGGTTCAGCTTTGCAATGTCTTTGTCTCGGCGTTTGAGGAATGTTCACTCCACCTTGTATCAGGCCTCGGTTTCACTTAACCTGGGTTGTGCTTTTTCCGTTTATGCATATATTCTATTGGTGCTACGACATGAGGTTCGACTGGTTACTCAACACCTTTTTAGTTTGTCTCTCAATGTTTTTCTATTGTTTCATTATGCAGAGCTTCTCAACGTTTCCAAGCATGTTCTGTTGCATACCTCTCTATTTCAGCTTTACTTGTTTATGAGAGTGATATTCGGTAGTTATTCCCTGAGAAGGTATTTTACTTAGTTTTTCTTCATTTTCAATTTATCTTGACTCAAGGAAAATGTGGCCAAACGATTCCTTGCTTGAACGAAACATTGTTCCCTTATTCTCACCGAGCCAATGGTGCAAAATAGGCCATTGTGCGTGCTCGACCTGTAACAGGTGATTTATCAAGAACCTTAATAAGCTTTATATCTGCTTTTGTAAAGTGTTTAATCTTTCATTTTCCTAAGGGTTTTCTCTATTCCTACTCATTCAAGGTTTACCCTTTTTGGTTATTGCAAATTTGGATTGTGGCGGAGCCATGAGGGTCCTTTCGAACTCCGCACAACATCTTCATGGGCGGCCACTACAAGTATGCCCCATTTTCGATACTCACATGTGCATTCTTCTTTGATCTCTTCTAGATTTATGAGGGCTATACCCTATGCGTGCATAGGTGCAGCGTCCAGCCCCTGTTTCTCTCTTGCATGTAAAGGCTTCTGAGTCTCTTTTCAATTGAAGGGTTTGGGCATAAATTATTGTCTCAGTTTTTTCTTGATTAGCTTAACAATCCCTACTGCGACCGTCCCTCTTGGGTCAGGAGGTCTATTGCACAATGTTTACTGTTAGGCTATGTATATTTTTTAATTCAAATATAAATCCTTTGTGATCTTGTGCAAAACCCTACAGTAGTAGAAGGGACTTATTCTTTTACAATTATCTCTGACGCACTGTATGCTTTTACAGTTAACATTTACGCACTGAATGACTACTATTGTATATACATTTGTCTAGTTATTTTCCTCAGTGCGATGGTCTTGTGACTTGTTAGAATTATGGGTTTTATGTTCTTAAAGAAATATTGTTTTCTTGACCATGCATATTTCATTGAGTCTACTATTTGAATTTTTCAGAAATGAAGTTGTAAATTCTCTCAGCTTCTTTTCAACACTTGATAATAATTGTAAATTTCTGCAGTTTGCTTCTTTCCAGTTAATATTAGTTTGATTTGGTACTTCAGGATTCAATGGCCAGAGTACCATGATCTTTTCCCTATCACCACAGGGCTCGGCTCTAAACCTATGAGCCACATTGCTTTCTTACTCAAATTGTTCAACATTTATAAATAATGCATTCACCCATGTACTTACATACTCTATGTTTGCATTAATAGAATACAAAGACTTGACAATGCATGGTCATTAGTTCTGTTAAATGTAGCAAAGTATTACTATTTTATTCTATAGCTAATGTCTGTACTATATGGGGTTTTCCTTCTATACAGAGTTTAGGTTTGTAGAAATTTGTAGTAATTCCATTAGCATAAAATATAATAATATGTTTTTCCTAATTAGCCCTGTCCTATATTTTCTGATTATTTAATTTAACTTTGAGATTTTGTCTTCAACTTTTAAAGTATTTGGAATTTTGTATTATTCAAACCTAACATAGATAAATAAATAACAAAACAGTGAATCTAAGATACACAATTATTCTTATCACTTGAACTATAACAGTAAATGGAAATACTTATCTCTGTATTCTCGATAACTGATGGTACCACCCAACCTTGAGAGAGGCAATCACATCCTCTTCTCCCCTCGTGCTCTGCACCAGAGTCTCAGGTAGTAGGTAATTTATCAGAAGTTAGGCCTCAGGACCTCTATCCAGCCTACACTTCCTTCGAGTTTCAGATCTCCACTGGTATCTTACCAGCTCTAGAAAACTCTTTCCTTCACAACATGCTGTTGTTAACCCTGTTCTGTCTTCCTGAACAAAACCCCTTCCCCTTCTCAGGATTTCCTTTTTATCCTCTTGGGGAAGGTAACTGTCAGAAACTGCCTCTACCTTTTTTACTCTGGAATCTTGGAAGTATTTTACCATTCAGTTAATCCATTACTCAATATAATTATTAATTTTATTTATGAAATAAAACTCAAGTCTTACTAACAAATAACCATATTCGTTAATTCTCTTTTCACTTAACAATTCAAATGTATTTGTAAAAGTTTGTCAAATATAAATTAAAATAAAACGGGGTGTTACAAATTTACATACAATTACAATTACAATTACAATTTTACAATTTTACATACAATTACAATTACAATCACGACATAGTATTTAATAAATATCATGATTTAATATTAAAAATAAACATCATGATCATGATAACCATCGTACAAACATCATATTCTAAAATACACTTTCAAATTCGCTAACATCATCTAATCATCGTGATCATGATCATCTAACAAAACACAAACACTGTATAACATCATCACAACACAAACATCAAATATACATCTCATGTCAAATAACTGCTATCACATACACATCTATCTGCAAGCACATTAAATGAACATATCTAATATGAACTAACAATACACACATCATGATGAACACCAACATGTAAATTAAGTCCTCGGATGCAGGTGATAATCAATGCGCCCCTGACAAAGGAGCCTCACATGACACAACAGCTGGAGATCTGCGTGGAGGGTCTCCATCCCTGAATCCTCAACTTAATGGCATGAAAATTGATGGAGACGACCATTAAATGGCATAAGGCCAGCCCCTTGGGGAAGTCAAATCCCCTCCACTGTCGTTTGAAGTCATCACTCAGACATTTAATGATCATACCATCCGCCCAAGGTTATTACCTCCCGATGGAATTGCTTGAAGCCATTCGCACTTGGTCACCTTCTCATGTCTAGTTTTTTCACCCAACCGACCTACCTATTGCTATGCTCTCTCGAGGAATCCCAATTCTCCACAACACTCTCACTATACCTCATGTCATTCCTCCAACCTTCTCTACAATTCCTCCCCGCCAGCGTATGCGACCCATCCAAGGCAGAGGTAGAGGCACCCTCCCGGGCCGCTCCCATAGTGATTCCCTTCACGCTCACTCGGTGGATGGCATAATGGAGGCCCCCGATGGCTCCAACCCCTTGGCTTCTACCCCCCTCTACAACACTCCAACTATGGAGATCGAAGCGAACCCCAACTTAGTCGCAGGCCCTCCCAGCTCTCATTGCAGTACTCAGAGGGATAGGAAACGATGGAGAAAATCCACTATTTTGGTTTCTATGCCTTCCCCGCTGCGTGAATTAAACATTATACCTGTCAAGATTCCTTCAGTAGAGGATATCGGAGTCTAGAATCTCTCTCCAGATGGCACCAGGTGCAGAGACGATGCAGAGACCACACCGGGCAAAGTAACAACCCACTAAGATTCCAGGCCTCTCCTGACCGCGGAAGAGGAAGCCATCATCCCAAAGTATGGCTGCCTAGTGTTGGAAGAAACCCCTGCAGATGAAGATGAAGGAAAAGAAACATGGTAGCTCCTTGGCTAGGTTCCAGTTTCTAGTTTGTTTTTGCATATATGTTAAAGCATTTTGTGCCCACTTTAGCATTCTATATAAACAACAAGACAATGATATTCTCAAAAACTATAAAAGTTGGTTTCCCCTACAGGGGCAGCTCCTCTTTTTGTTCTTTTTGAACCAGACTCGGATGGGGGTAGGCTAATTAACACTAGATACCCCCAATCCATAGCTTCTCTGTACATTATTTTGTATTATCAATTACAAAAAAAATGTAAATTAAGTACATCAACATGAACATAAAATACATGGACCATATATATATATATATATATATATAATGTAAAAAATATACAACTGTAATATAACTGCATATAAATGTCAAATATCTGGTGGTACTACATTAATACTAGTACTAGTTGAGGCCTGCTCAGTCGATGGTGCAGCCTCATGCTCAGATGGATAACGTGCCTCCTTCGGAGGTGCCTAGTGATCATATGGTGTATTCTACTGAGGAACTGCCTGCTGATGAGTGGTCGATGGTGTAGCTTGCTTAGTGGATGGTGCGGCCTGCTCAGATGGACCTGCCTGCTCAGTCGATGGTCGTGTCTGCTCAAAACTAGGTGTCTGCTGAGATGGTGCAGACTGCTCAGAAGATGCCTGCTGATCAGGACTAGATGTTGGTTGCTCATGATCTCCAATGTGAGGTGAAGAAGGAGGAGGTGGAGTACTAGAATGATGATCACTCCCCTTGTGATCATGATCATCAGATGATATTATCTATCGTGCATCTCCATGATGTCTATCCCTCCTAGCCGCCAATACTCTGGAAGCTCCAACAATATGACGCATGAGGGTCATCATATCGCGGGGCATGTCTCCCCGAAGCTCTGCAAGCCTACGATCATCCTGGATCTCTCTGATCGTAGCAGGGTAGACTCCCTCATTAACCAGGAGTCAACACAGTCGGTCGCCCAACTCCATCCCGAATCGAGTGTCCTCCCTACGTCGGACCCCCGCGGGTATCTACACCCAAGGATCAGGTCTGTCACCCTGATTCACCGCCTCTGCCATCTCCCCGTTAACATCTACACCCGAATCATTCGGTGGGGGTGGAATCATGTCCCCAACGAATGTCCCAATATCTAAAAAATATATAGTAAACAACAATAATTAGAGAATTTCATTAAACAATTTAATAAAACAAGTTAAAGAACATGTTAGAATAAATTTTATTCTAATTAATTAAGTAAGACGATAAAATGAAACTATATTAATTTAAAGAAAACACTAATATTACCTCTCACATCCGGTGGCTCATCCTGTGTGAAGAGGATGTTGGTACACCCTCGCCAATCCAAACCGACGTATGGACACGACACCATCATGAACGAGTGATCATCAGCACTGGCTAGCAACTCCAGTGCATTAGTAGATATCCTGGTCGGAAAGTCAAATAAGCCCCTCTTGGGCATCATCTAGCCCCACATCTGCATCCGTATATGAAACATCGACCTACGAGGTTGCCGAAAAAAGTAGGCCTCATCTCCAGAAACCTCTCAAAAGATTAAAAAAAAAAACTCTGAAGCAAAAGGGAAGGTCAACCTCCCACGTGCCTAAGAACGACATCTATCTAATGTTGTACAAAACTGTCACAAAAAAAATTGCAGACCATCTCACAAGTCGTGGCATCTAGAATAAAGAATCAACATAAAATAAAAATGGGAAACTAATGCGTTGTCGGTCATTGATATAGTGTTCAATGGTCGTCAGTAGTGAGAGGCACCTCACCTCCTCTGGACCAAACGAAGTAATGCATAACTGACCACCAGACACTTGAAAATCTGCAGGAGAAACTATATCGTCCCTAATGTATCTCTGGGAGTAATATTACCTCTCACATCCAGTGGCTCATCCTGTGTGAAGAGGATGTTGGTACACCCTCGCCAATCCAAACCGGCGTATGGACACGACACCATCATGAACGAGTGATCATCAGCACTGGCTAGCAACTCTAGTGCATTAGTAGATATCCTGGTCGGAAAGTCAAATAAGCCCCTCTTGGGCATCATCTGGCCCCACATCTGCATCCGTATATGAAACATCGACCTACGAGGTTGCCGAAAAAATTAGGCCTCATCTCCAGAAACCTCTCAAAAGATTAAAAAAAAAAAATCTGAAGCAAAAGGGAAGGTCAACTTCCCACGTGCCTAAGAACGACATCTATCTAATGTTGTACAAAACTGTCGCAAAAAAAATTTCATACCATCTCACAAGTCGTGGCATCTAGAATAAAGAATCAACATAAAATAAAAATGGGAAACTAATGCATTGTCTGTCATTGATATATAGTGTTCAATGGTCGTCAGTAGTGAGAGGCACCTCACCTCCTCTGGACCAAACGAAGTAATGCATAACTGACCACCAGACACCTGAAAATCTGCAGGAGAAACTATATCGTCCCTAATGTATCTCTAGGAGTACGCCAACTAACTCCCTGTTGCTTAACCAACGGGGACATATGGGAATTGGGGTAAATCCTGCCCTATGATAGATAAGCCAGTAATAAAATATATGTCCTCCTCAATGGGCTCGTACCACTGGTAAGGACCGGCCCATAAAGCCTGTCGATGGACATCCCACCTGTAGAACAGTTGTCCCAATAACCCACTATGGCCCTTCAGGGATGTATCCTCCTCGTAAAACTTGAGGAGGCCTACCTCCCTTAGGAGTAATTTGGTGGCTGCCGTAATAGGGCGAGGGTACAAAATTCTCTCCCTCTCTCATGCCTCCCACAACCGATTCACGTTATAATGGTCCTCCATATGTTCTTGTTGTTCCTTTTTTTCTCTCCGTTGGCATCGATGAATGATTCACATATTAAATACATTCTTTTTATTAAATGAGAAATGTAATTACAAATATATTTATATAATTTTTATTGAAAAAAAATACTCGGTGAGCTAAAAAAATAGTAACGCACCGTTACCGATGCGTACTACTTTATCTCGCACCGCGCCCAGTGTGCATTAAAAATATTCGTGCACTGTGCAACCAGGAAATATTTTTGTGCGGTGCATTGAACAAACTAACTGCCCCAGGGTAGATAGTTTGGTCAACGCACTGCCCAACAACAAGTACATAGTCAACGGTGCGGTCCTATAAACAACCGCACGACCATGTTATTTTTTAAATTTTATCAGTGCACATTTTTCGGTACTGCACCGAAACCCGGTGTGGTTTCTGTTAACACCGTTTGTGGTGGGGCTTATAAATTTACAGGCAACACCGCGAACGGCTCGAATGCATCGCACAGTGTTTTTTTTTTGAACGGTTAATTTTAAGTTAATTTGAAATTTTAATTTTCTAAAAAGTTTAGTTATTGAGAAACAAGTAGATTACATGTACATTTGTGCGTCGAGGAGGCCTATTTGCTGATGAATAGAAAAAACCAAATTTACCCACTGTTTTCGAAAATTTGAACTCCACACAGTGCGCAATAGACAACAGCAATGCGGGAAATGGGAGCATCGATGGCAGGGTGCCTCACAGAAGACAAACTCACACCGGTGCTTGAGAGGTCTAGAGCACTGAACAAGTAAAAATGAAGTTTTTACAACCGGTAATTTTTTAAAAAAATAACCCTTTTTCGGTGCGCTTGATTTTGAGACGCACCGGGCGGTTTTATCAATGGCACACCGCATATCATTACTGTGCGCTGGATTATGGAGACACACCGGGCCGGTTTGTACGTAGAAAATCGGTGCACTGGAGTACTTAGACGCACCTGGCGGGTTTATATAGAGAGCACAATGTCTCGGTGTGCCAATTTTTAGTACGCACCAGTGCGTTTTGCATAAAACGCACCGGTGCATTTTATGATGAGAAACACACCAAAAAAAAAAAAAAAATCCACCCACCAACCTCCTCTAGAGACCTCCGCTACAAATGAATATTTGGGCTATTTTATATGGGCTTTCTCAAAAAAATCCACTAAAAGGTCTTTTCCTTGTAGTGTCAGAGACCAAGAGTAGTAATATCATTAGGTCAAAATAGTTGTGTGTCAAAAAATATGACATCATCTCTGATCATAGGTTTTCAAACACCTTATGATTTAAATATACTAATACAAAAAACAAAAATTCCATCTAAATTGACCATCAACTATCCATGATGATGATCATGGTAGCAGAGTATAACGCGTGCCACTCTGCGCAAATATCGCCTAAATGGACTAGGAGCCCCAGTCACATGCCTCTGGTATCTGAGAGGCAAATCATATGTCCTAGTATCCTCGATGTCAATGGTAAACCTCTCTAGGTTGTGTTCCAAATCTGTGAGGGCCTCTGGTGCATCAGTCAGTGGTGGAGTTGCCGCTATAGGTTGTGCTTCACATCTATCAAAACGACGAAGCACCACTGGTCATGTTGGACCAACAACTACATTTAAATGTTTTTCGTCAGTATTGGATGATAAAAAATCAAATAAAAATTATAAAATATAGAAGCTCAAAATTAGACTTTTTATCTGACGCATCCCATTGTGTTCGCGGTGGGTGTGTTGTGGCGGGGTCACCCCTGAAATCAACCCCTGCATAAGGAAAATCCTCAATCATGAAGATTTGGCTCTTGAGCCATACAGAAAATTGAGGTGTATATCAGACCAGAGTACCACCATCTCCACTATGGCAACCCATCAACGAAACCCATTGCAACATGCATGGTTCCCTCGGTTCCGCTGGATCCACTAACAACTGCTGAAGTACAAGGAGTGGGATTCTATACAAAGCAAAAGATATGAGAATGGCACCATAACCGAAGTTCTTCAACCTACCATTATTTTCTTGCGTGAGCTGGCCTTTCATATTTACCAACACTCCTTCGCATCAATTAAATATTGTTCCCTCAGAACACTCAACAACAGTCTGTATCTGTGCTTTGGTATCCACATGAGGAGCTGCACTGCCACACAATCGAGTAACTGTAAAAGTAGTGATTTTAAGGTCTAGTAGTTTCAATGGTCTTTATGTTGATACGACCATCCTTCAATTGTGAATCTTGCGTGCAATACTGCACCATATGGGAAGCAGTAGGCAATCCTCCTGGTTGTGTGCTGAATAAGGAAATGTCTCTTCCTCTTCAGGGAAAACCGGTGAGGAAACAAATATCCTCTATCTCAATCACAAGCCTGTGATCCCCGATGATGAAACATTGTTCTTGGACATCCTAGGCATAACCGACCAGGTCATGAGTTCCACTTGGGCCTTCATTCCTTGCATCGACCAAATTTTTTATAAACCGCAATTATTTAACACACGAAGCGTTGCTGGACTCTCAATGGCTTCATTGTCGTGCGATTCATGCTCGCGTTCTCTCCACTCAAACATTATCGATTACCTGCAAACAATCATTTACAAATAGTAGAAAACTTTTGAAAGAATTTGGAGCAATTTTATGGAAAGAAAATCAATTTTTGAAAACCCCACCGCGCTTGTGCAGTTTTTGTTTGTAAACAAAGCATTTTTGTGCATGATCTATGTATACAAATTGTGACGACACGATGACTTTTTATATTAAAAAATTATTGGGGTGCACGGGTTCTGCCAGGAAAACCTGCGCATCCCCAAGGGTAGATCTAAAACCATTTTTCCTCCAAAAAATTAATCTAAAAACTTAAAATGAAAAAGGTGAACAGATAGAATGCAAGACAATGAAGAGATTAAATACTTGGAACTAACGGTTCGTGAAATGGTTGGCTGGTTCTCCCGATATCAACTTCAGAAGATCTATGGTAAAAACTCCTTTTTACTACTCTGGAAATCAAAAGGTAAAAACGACTTGTTTTTTCCACCTTTTATAGTTTTCATGAATAAAATAATATTATTTTATTAATTTCGACCTTTAGAAGTTTAAATTTTGAATATGTTTACCATGATTGAGAGCAGATTATTATAATTTTCGAGTTTTTGAGCAGAGAACATATTGTGTTTAAAAACGAATAATTTTGACGACAGAGTAAACTTTTATCACTTTTTCGGTCTCTAAAAAAATACGAAAAAGCGAAACCATGGAGTCCTCTTTTAGGCCGTTTTCAGACTCTCTAAACATGAAAATATTGTCGAGCACTTGACTATTCGAACTCGTTAAAATAAATGAGCAATCGTCTACTCAGTATAAGTTTACCCCTTTTCCAGTCTGAACTGGACTAATTACAAAAAATGTATACGTTGACTATGCATGGTCAATAGAGTTCTCTCCTACATAATTGTATCCTTTTCTGGGTTTGAGAGACTTAACTTACGAAAAAGAACACTACAGAGTTTACTTATGTTTTTCTTCTGACTCCTTAAAACTGAAAAACATCGAGTTAATCCTATGTTGGACTCGTTAAAATTAAACAGTATAGGACCCGTCGATTACAACATGACCAAACCACTCCTTCTTAGGGTTCGTTAAAATTACTGAGATGGACTCATTCGAAGGATGCACTTACACAAGAAGCAAATGTTATCATCGTCAAGCTTGACAAAAATAAAAGAGGTACATGCCAGTAATGGTGGGGGAAAAAGTGAGAAAAAGAATCCATCTCTAATACTTGTTTTAAAAAGTGGCATGTCTTTCTTGAACACGACACTTTGTCGCACTCGTGTCTGGGTTGGGTAATCCTTTTGTCTTACAGTTAATCAAATCTCATTGAAAGTCTTCAACTAGTTTTGGGTATTATCTTTAAGACAAATGCTACCAAGTCAATTACAGTGTCGTTATGTGTTCAAGAGAAAGTTCAACTTCAAATTCACCATTCATTACAAATATTTGTTTTCATTCGTGTTGACCATCCCTAAGTTAATTCTTGCAAAACATTTCTTCAAAACTTAACATAATGATTTCGTGTCGTAGGCCCTCGTGCGACGAATCACTTCTTATCAACTTCAACTCATTATTTAGGAAGTTGATCTAGAAATCATATCAGTACCTTGGAATCTGCATGCCCTAATGGTAGGTTTCTCGCCTTCGACGACAGGTTTTCATCATTGGCCTTTGATCGAATGACTCTGTGAGTGTTCGACTACAAATAATTCATTCAAATTTCATAGATTGTACTAAAGTACTTTGAGAGCCATTGTTATTACTGGTGGTTTCTCTCACATTTGTTAACGGTTTTTATCATTAACCAGTAATCAAGTGGTTTCTACCATGTTCGACTCTGAAATAATCAATCGTATGGATAGATTCGTACTATTTCGAGAAGTGGAAATCAAGACCCTGGATATTCAACCATCTAGGTTGCGAGGAGTTTTGTATTCATGATATAGTAGACTTATTCATAATAGATGGGTGCGTCCATACTGTGTCTACTTTTGATGTAATTCTAAAGTCATATATGTACC
The DNA here is from genome assembly GCA_034641835.2 of Pinus albicaulis. NCBI lineage: Eukaryota > Viridiplantae > Streptophyta > Pinopsida > Pinales > Pinaceae > Pinus > Pinus albicaulis. The sequence goes on along the minus strand of CM076575.1, from coordinate 1,837,641,764 downwards.
AGAACATGTAATTAGTTTTGCTATGAGTATGGGAATTCCTACCTCAGTGATGATTATATATTTTCATTGAATGTTTCTTATAGGTTTTTGATCGATGCTTCCGATCCAATCCTTGGAATGATAAAGCGCTTCACTCTCTTGAAATATTTTCTCAGACTTCGCACTTTAGGGGGCAATATGTTATACATCATTTTGTCACCATGACATTTGATTGTCAATATGGATCTATCACCATCCATACTCATGCTTCCTTAGAAGTCAAAACATTTATATTCCTGAACCAAGTCTTGGGAACTGGAAAAAAGCTCTTAAAAAATCTTAAAAGTTGCCTGCGAGCTTTTTGTGGTCACTTCCTGTGCATGCGCTGATACTCCCTCCTTTATTTGCAAATATCTGCACTCTGTTTGTCCATAAAACCTGCGCACCTCGTGTAAAAGAAAGTAAACACAAAAAGTAACTTCTAGAAGCATAGTTGAGTGTATATTCTTCCAACTAAAAGACACTTGATTCGCGCCAGTTTGAGCTATATCCTTCCACTCATGGAACTTATCCCCTTGGATCAAGGAATCTTAATCCTTTCATTAGAGGATCTCATCCCTCTATTGATGGATTTGAAACCTCCTCAATTTCTCCTATAAATTGAGCTGAAGCTTTAGGGTTAGGGGGAGATTGTAGAATGTACATTGAAGATTGTACTCTACACATAAAGACTTCATTGAAGATAAACCTATGTTGGTCATTCTAGAGAGGAAAGCTTGTCAAACCAAGGAGCATGATTGTGAAGGCATACAGGAGAAATTTGTACAACATCAAGGCCCAGGTTGTAAGATTGCTCTTTATATTCTTGATAATACATATGGATCTCTTTTTCTCATTGTGTTGTTTTAGATTCATTAAAACAATGACAATTCTTAATATCCTTGATCATTAAGTTAAACTGGTGTTTTGGATTATTATATTATGCAGGTGCATTTTATTCTTTGCATGTTTGTGATTGTGGGTTCTTCTCAGCATTGAAGGACTTTTTTGGGACGAAAGGCAAGGTCTACATCAAACATCTCGTTGAAAAGTAGGAGCATTACCTCCTCGTTTCTGAGTTTTAATAATCTGAATGCTAATAGTTTAGGGAAATATATATCCAAATGGTTGTTTGTTTCTAGTTTTTTGTTGGAATACTAGGGAGATCGCTCTTGTCCACAAGAGGGATTTATCCATAAAACAAGGGAATCTGGCGATTCCAAAATGCTCGTATTTTCGAGGGATCGAGCTGAGATCTTCGACAATGTTGTTATTCCATTGCAACTTTCTTCAATGAGTATGGCCCTATGAAAAATCAGAAACATGAGAGACACATTCAATTCATCAACATATGGGACAGAGTCCTTGTCGACTTTTTTGATGGGGCATCCAATAGTGGGAACTGTGGGTGCGGGGTATATATTGCCATCTATCTTGAATTTTATTATCATTTTATGAGGAATTGTGGTCAAGGTACTAACATTTGTGCATAGGTCATCGCTCTCTGGGGATTTCTATTTTGTGCAAGATGGCTCTTCATTGACAAATTGGTGGTATTCGAAGATTCAGAAGTGACAATGGATTGGATTATGGGTCGTACTACTTTCAAACCCAACAAACTCATACATTGGATGCAGCATATCAAAGAGCTTCAAGAGGAATTTCTAGATTTGACTTTTTCCCACATATATAGTGAACATAACATTGTTACTAATGAGCTATCCAAAATACGACTACTCCAACAACCACAAAGCATATTTTACTCTAATTTTTCAAGGACAGGACTCTCGGTATATATGCATTATATAGTTTGTGTCACATGATCTCAAAGCATCTATTTGCACATTTTCCATTCTATGTTTTGTTTTTTGACTGAATTAAAGCATGTAGTGGGGATATTGGTATTATGATCTATAACTATAAGTAGAGCACTAGTTATATTATGTTATACTTTCTGATTTCGAGTATGAAATGGTGCACATATATAAACATACTATTCTCAAATTTGAGCTAGACCTTTTCGCTAGAATTAGATAATGGAGAACATAGATAAATGAATAAATAAATGGAATTTTAACATCCACGAAACTAAAAATAAATTCTGATATAAAATTATCCTTTTTTTTCTTCTTTCCATTAGTTAAGAATAATTACGCCGAAGGTGTTCCTATTATGAGCTTTGCTGGGATGAACAGTGCTCCCAACCAATCTCAGTGCTCCACCTATCGCCCTTCTGCCCTATCAAAATTTGACACTTGGCAGCCATCCATCCCACCTCCTTCTCTCAGCTCCTTCCCGGCTGGGCGTCCGTGCTGCTGTCCCGTCGTCAGCTCCGTCGTCAGCTTTTCATGGATTCCATGAATTCAGGAGGCACCACGGTCCATGAGCGCAGAGTGTTTGTTTCTACGCCCAACCTCCATGCTTCGAAGTTAAGTTGGCCCTCTTGCTTCAGATCCCACGTCTCCCCTTGCGCTGTGAATTGCTGTGATACCTTGCCATAGCTCTTGGGTTTGGTGGACCGGATATTGGGACTCTAGTAGTTGATCCGAGAATGCAATACCGGAGCGCTGGAAGAGGGAAAGTCGTTGAAACTGCTTTAGTACCAATAATCACATAATTATGTTTCTACCCTAGACGTGATGGTGAAGTTTTTCTAACTTATTACATTTCAATTTTACAGCTACGGCCAAATTTCTGTGATGCATGGTCTAATCTAGCCAGTGCATATATGCGCAAAGGAAGATTGACTGAAGCAGCAGAATGTTATCGTCAAGCTCTTCATCTGCATCCTCGTCTTGTAAGTTTTCATTTCTCCACCATTCTCTTCCTAGCTGTCATTTCATTTTATGTTATAGTTGAATGCTCACATTTACTTTGCCATGCTATATTGGCACAGGTTGATGCGCACAACAACCTTGGAAATCTGCTGAAGGCACAAGGATTAACTCAACATGTATGCCCTAAATTTTACCTTTTGTGATGTTGAATGTTGGCTTCATGAATCATAGCAGTTCGAGTGTTCAAGTAGACAAATATTTTTCATATAAAAATCAGGCTAGGTGGCTTGCTGAGAAATTGCTAAAATCCATTTTAATATATACACTCTTAAGGAACATTGTTGAACTATTTTCACATGAGCAGGCATACCTATGCTACATGGAGGCTTTGCGCATACAACCAACTTTTGCGATTGCTTGGTCGAATCTAGCAGGCCTTTTTATGGAAGCAGGAGATTATGCCAAAGCACTAGCATATTATAAGGTAACAATTTGATATTGAAGGATAAATTGTATATCCAAAGAAGTATTCTTATGGACAGAATTTGACTTTGATTGCCCTTGTTATTCGCAGGAAGCAATTAGATTAAAACCCAACTTTGCTGATGCACACCTGAATCAAGGGAATGTATTGAAGGTAAAAATATTTCATCTTTGAGTTGGATATTTTCATGTGAGGCATAATCTGTAGGGATTCATTTGCTTTAATGTTGTGATTCTAGGCGATGGGCAGACCTCAAGATGCAATTATGTGCTATCAATGTGCCATTCAACTAAGGCCTGGCTATGAAATTTCTTATGGTAAGACTTATTACCAGAATTATGTAATGAATCTAGGGCGGTTGGGTGGGAATGGTTCAATGCCTGTGTATAGTGGTTGTGTGTTGCATTGCATGTTGCATCCCAAATGTGTTTAAAAGGGTCATTTCTTGGGTGGTTTTTGCATCGATTACCAGCTTCACAGACCCCTCTCAACAAAGTGCTTCCTAACAATACCCTTTTGTTTTTTGCTTGTCTCATATTTTGCTTGCATGAAGGTGCGCGGACTGGCACACCAATATGGGCATTTACAAGTGCATGTCTCAGCCTTTAGTTTTCCAAAAGGATTTTTTGGTCCCAAACTATTTTAACAGGGAATCTGAAATGAGTTCTGAGTGCACCATGGTTACTAGTTTAGTGTCCAGCACCATTGTGCTTAGTCCTTTAGGTGGCATTGAACAATGTCTTGCAGGCTGTGTTTGCTAAATCTTCAACAGGAATTTTAATGGACAACAGTTAATTGCTATGATTATTTACACAAGCAAGTGCAGTTGCTGGCAGCAGTTATCGATTACTTTAGTATGAAAATTCTGGCGCAAGACATCTTGGCTGAGTGGTTAGGTAGATTTTAGTGGCAGGGAGTTGGTGCATACACCATGATTGTGTGCAGGGAATTTAGCAAGCGTGTACTATGAACAAGGCCAAATGGATTTGGCGATAATGCATTACAAACAAGCTATAATGCTGGATTCGACATTTGTCGAGGCTTACAACAATTTGGTGAGTTCTATATAGGCTAATTTCATTCTGCCTTAGATGCTTGAATTGTAAACTGAATATTAATAGGGGGCCTATGCAAAAACTAATTGGAGTTGGAGACATGATTATGTGCCGCATTGCATTAAACGTGGACAATTTATTTACCACATGTAAGGAAATGCTTTGAAAGATGCTGGACGAGTGGATGAAGCAATTTCCTATTACCAGGTTGCGAATCTCATTTGGTTTCTTGAATGTTGTATAAGTTTATTCATATTCTTCGTAAGATGTTTCAAGATGTGGTTTTGCATATGGTACATTGGTTGCTTTAATTTATAGGGATTATGTTGTATTGGATTGACTATTTACGGTTTTGATTTTATGCTTGGCTTGTAATTGCAGTCTTGTCTTCAGCGTCAAGCAAATCATCCACAAGCTCTAACCAATCTTGGAAACATTCACATGGAGTGGTAAGCTTTTCCATAAATGTTTTCATTGTCATTTCTTTACTAGTGTGTTCTTATACCTTATAAAAGGCCATGTAATGGGGAGGTACTCGTAATTCTGTCAGTATTCAATGCTTTTCGATGCATTTAAACTGCTTTCACTATTTATAAATGCATATGGTTTTTTCACATTAACATAATATAATTGTGGTAATTCTCTTAATGCAGGAATATGATCAGTGCAGCTGCCAATTTTTATAACGCAACCCTAGCTGTAACAATAGGCTTGTCTGCCACGTACAGTAATTCAGCAATAATCTACAAACAACAGGTGAGAAATTTAGTATGGTGTGTTTATGTTGAAGCATTATAGTTTATCCCTCTGTTAATGATGTCTTCTTCTGAAGACAAGCTGGAAGTTAAAGGTGCATCTAAGATCTATTTTATAACTTAACAAATTGATATTGGCAGGGGCATTATGCAGAAGCTATTGCTTGCTATAATGAAGTTCTTTGGATAGATCCAATGGCAGCTGATGGTCTTGTAAACAGAGGAAACACTCTCAAAGAGATTGGCCGTGTTAGCGAAGCAATTCAGTATTATATACGAGCTGTTACAGTTAGAACTACCATGGCCGAAGGCCATGCAAACCTTGCCTCGGCTTACAAAGACAGGTATATGTCTATATTTTTTAGACCATGAGGTGATCTATTATTTGTGAATGAAGCTGTAGCCATACATACGTTTTGCTCAAATTGTATTACTTTCCTGTAGTGGTCATGTGAGCATAGAGGAGGCTGAGATTGTTATGGTTAATGAGCGGAAGAGAAGCCATGGAAGATGGGGATGAGGGTGAGTTTCAAGTACAGTATATACATCTATGATGCAGATGCTGCTGACCTTTCAGAGAAATTTATATAAAAAGAAGAAGAAAGAAAGTAGATTCCGTTCGCGTTACTACTCTGTTTTTCGATGACGGAGTGTACTAGTTTAGCATGTGTTGAACCCTTCGAAACTTAATATAATTTGCCAAGCAGAGCTGAATCTGGGATACCCGATTTCAGAGGGTTCCTATTCTCCGCGGCCTGGGTGCCTTCGAAACTAAATATAATTTGCCAGGCAGAGCTGCATCTGGGATTAATATAAAATCTCATCGATTGGGCAGGCTCAATTTTCCCTTGAACAACCAGATCTTAATTTTCTAGAGCACCCATTAGTGTTTTTCCATTGTGAAAACAAATGGATGGGGAAGTGAACCGCTTCGACTCTCTAAGGGCACTGCGCAGAACAGACAAAATTGCTCAGAGCCAGAAGAAAAGAGGTATGCAATCCATCTTAATTGTTTCTCAATCACAACTTTGGACCTGCCTGCATTTACAATTTACAAAGCGTGTTCACAAGGATAAATGTGGATCTGGTATTTTACACTGAACAATAAATACAGGTGGGTTTCCGTAATGGGGGATAACTTAGATTTAAAGGATACCGGTTGGCTGCTGAAACAAAAGTTTTGAATTTTTTGTGTGCTTCATGTAACAGTGCACGCAATTGATGAAGAGGTCAGCACGAACTCAAATGCGAAAGGGTTTCACGAGAGTTCTCTTTTGAGGTTCCTAAAGAAGAGAAGTTTGCCACAGTTGCTTCTTGCAGGTGGGATTGTTTGGTTATTCGTCATGCTTCTGATCCTACTGAACATTGTCTGGTCCTGTGAATCCATCCATTATGCTTCAGGTAACCTCATCTGTTTTCTTCGTTCATTCGATTTGTAAAGCTCTAAAATATGACAGAGTTGAAGTTTTGTGTTTGTGTGACCTCAACCAATGAGATTAGGGCATATGTTATACGTGCAAGTAAGATGAACATTGGTTGGTCAGTGCTACCCATCAAGATCATATCCTCGATTCAAATATCAACAATGTCATTTTCAATCATATGCGCAACAACAGGGACGGCTCCATATTGGCGAGGCTCATCCACCGACTCAATATCAGAGGGAATGGTGCTCCTCCCGTGTGCTGTATCGTTTATAATCCATTTCTTCCATGGGCTCGACAAGTCGCAAAGAAGATGAATATTCCTCATGCTTTGTTCTGGACACAGTCTAGTGCAGTTTTCTCCATCTATCATCACTTTAATAATTCAGGTCTAGTCATGACTCGCTGTTCTCCTCTTAATCTTTAATACAATATTTATATTTGTTGTTATATTTTTGTAGAAGTATTATACGTATCCAATGTCACACAGGAGAAAAGTGGGATTCAAGACAAATTCCAGAGAGCGTGACCATTGCCATTCTGAGCCTTCCAGAACTGAAATTGGGAGATTTACCTTCGGCATTCACAGATACAGAGGAAAGGCTGCAGATTTATCTTCGCCAATTGGACGGTCTCAGTGATGTGTCGTGCGTTCTCACGAATACCTTTTATGCACTGGAAGCCGAGACGATCGAGCTAATGAGATCAAGATTGGGAGTGCCATTTAGCAGCATAGGCCCTTGCATTCCCTCCGCTTTTCTCGACGGACGTAATCCCCAAGATGCGCGAGTGGGCGCAGAGCCGTGGAAGGCGACGGACAAGGTGCAGGAATGGCTGGACAGGAAGCCCCCCTCGTCCGTCGTATACATTTCCTTCGGCAGCGTCACAGTCATAAACCCGCAGCAAATCCATGAATTGGCCTTGGGAATTCAGAGCAGCCAACAAAATTTCTTATTGGGTCATCCAGACTCCTCCCGGGGCACGACGACATTACGAAATTCTTTCTGGCACGCTTCGTGGAGAAAACCGAAGGGCGTTTCCCAAAAACCACGAATGGATTGCGGGAGGGGTTCATAGCTGTAAATGGTTTTTAAGTGAGGGGGTGCCGCAATTTACTAAACGTTGCCACGTGGTTGTAGAGACAAGATTGCGGACCCCTCCGTTCGTTAAAATTTAAATGGGCAAGGGGCCCCGCAATCCAACCTGGACCTTCGATCTGTTAGCGATCATCTCGACCATTCAAAAGTGCAAGAATTTTATTCCTGTGCATTTTTTGTTAACGCTTGGATAGTTAAGGGGATTGTTAAAAGTAATTAAATAATATATAAAATTTGAATTTATATATTTATTTTATTTTAAATAATTACATGCTATGATAAGAAACGATTTCAAAACCAAAAAAAAAATAAAAAAAAAATAGAAATAAAATAAAATAAAGATAAAATTAAAATTAAAAATAAAATAGATAAAAAAAAATTCTTAATTGCAAAAATAAGAATAAAATAAATAAATAGAAACAAAATAAAACAAAAATTAACAAATAAATAAATAAAATGAAATAAAAATAAAATTACATAAATTACAACTTAATCATATCAAATTAAAAATTAATATTTTTATTAAAATAAATATAAATATTTAAAATTCAAATTAAGTGTTTGAAAAATATGTTTTGAGATATGGTCTGATGACTTGTACCGTTCTTGTTATGGTTTCAACTCCTTGCCGCGCGCATCAGCTTCTCCGCGTTTGTGCTGCTGTCGCGTCGTCCCCTTTGGCATCCTGTCGAGTCATTTATTAAAATGACCCAATGCTAATATATATATATATATATATATATATATATATTATTTTGTTTATCACATATATATATATATATATATATATATATATATATTATTTTGTTTATCACATGGAGAACGAAAATAATATATATATATATATTCTTTTCTTTATCACATGGGAAACGGAGACTAAGGGGCCGTACAACGTCTCAGCGTCTCAACCTCAACCCACCCAATTGACTCATCATAAAAATACAACATTCATATAAATATTAAATGCAGTCTAAAATAAAACAAAAATCTGTTTGAATATGGGGGTTCACATATATCTAAATTTATTACAGATATTGGACGTCTCCAACATGGGCTCATCACTTTGAGAGATGTGTGCGGGTGTTTAACATTATCCAGACGATGCTAAGTTCAGCCTCTGTATTATTCTTCACTTCATCGTGCCACTCTGCATCTCCACCCACTTGTTCAAATGCATACACGAGAACTCCATTATTATTGGCTTCTCAGCTATGGGCATCTTCAAGGCTGGAGAACTGGATGTCTCAGAGGCATTCAAGGTCCAGCCATGTCAGACACAGTATGAGTTTGACCCTTTGCCCAACAAGCAAATTGGGTATTAAAGCAGCCATGAGTACTGTTACGCAGGGTGACTATAAATCTAACAGAAAGGGTGGAGGAGCAATGGAGATTGAAGGGCAGTTGATAGAGGGAATATCTATTGCAGGGCACGAGACATGTATCATACTGCCAGGCCTCAAGGTGGCCTTCGACATTGGGCGGTGTCCTTCCAAAGCTGTTGCCCAAGACATTCTCTTCATCTCCCATGCTCATATGGATCACATTGTAAGTGTTTTCTTCGTTAATTGGTATCTTTTTAAGGTGTTGTTAAATTTCTGATTGCACAACCCGTGGTTCATATTCACAAGCAACTATACCTTAATCTTTCCGAATGGGTAGAAAGCTCCATGGTAATTAAAATTGTGGTTTGAATGCTATTTACTTGAAATATGGCAGCAGACTAGTCCTAGATATTGCCATGTTTATGTGTAGAGCTCGACATATGCCTTTTGAGGTCAGTTCATATTTCTGCTTGTGCTTGCTTTTAGACAAATTAACAATTTGTCATAGTGCATTTTTCGAAATGGCCTCAATGTTACTATGAGAAATTTTCGCTGGATAATCATTCTAATTTTATGGTCATAGTGCATTTTTCGAAATGGCCTCAATGTTACTATGAGAAAATTTCGCTGGATAATCATTCTAATTTTATGGTAATCGTTATGTCTTATTAAAACCCTTGGAGCTAGTGCCGGTGATGGCTGCCCTAAAAACGCTTGTTTTCGAATGCTGTTTTGTTACATATTATGATATAATTGAAGGAAGAAGTTATAGAAAAAGGAAACACAAAGTTGTTTACCAAGGTTTCATTTTCATTGTGGTCTGCTCTACCTATATAGTATGAGTTCTAAAGGGATCAATCAGACATTTTTCACAGTGTCACTTGCCATAAAGTAACTTTAATACACTTTGGACTCTTAGTACTGGAGTCTTAATACTCCATTGGTAGCATCTAGATTTGGCTATGCTATCCCAACACTATTAAAATTTCCACAATGGCAAGGTGTATCGGGAAAATCAAACCTCCTTTTTGCCAACATGTCCTTCTTTTATATATATATATATATTTTAATATGTGTTAAGGTGAAATTGCCAAATATTTGAATTTTCAACTTAATCTATTCACCGAGCCTACAATTGTCAATACTCTCGAGGCATAGGAACTATATGGTTTACATAGAACCACCATAACACTATAAACTTCCAATAATGTTTGCAATTGCTAGTTCTAGGGCTTTATCCAATGCTTGCATTTTTGCTAAAATATTTGAGTTAGGACCTATTACCCACCATATGTGGGTGATATCCATAGGGGAAATTTTTTCTCCTAGATGGTCCTCAGTCAGCAGCCAATAGCCCTTTGCAGCCACCAGATAGCTCGATGTGCCACTATCTCTGCCACATGAGCCAACCATATGCTCCCAAACCCATCTGTCATGATCGTATGTTTGAAGATGGGCCTTCCAACCTTGAAGGTATGGCTTTCCATTGTGAAGTTCGGTATTTTTGTTTACTTGTCATGGACACTTTTGAGCATGGATTAGTGGGGGGATTTGGCAGAAAGAGTGGGCTTGGTTTGTACTCTTGTCTCCTTTGTCCAGTTTGATGGTTAACCTTGTATCCTAGTCTCGTGAGATCTCTTTTATTTGATGGTTAACCTTGTTTCTTAGTCTCGTGAGATCTCCATTATTGGCTACTAGATTTAGGGGTGACACTACACGGGAAACCTCGATTTTGGTTGTGTGGTTCCGCTCCCGACACCACATACATCACTCCCCTTCGCTCATTATAACCCCATTCACCATATTTCCCATCTGGGTCCACATTTGTCCATTGGGTCCACAAGGAGTTAGCCTCCCACTCCCATTGTCCACACCTTGGGTCGGGCCTGGAATGATGCCCTAGAGGTTGATGCAGCTAAAAGGAAAAGAAAAAGCACAATGTGGCCACTCTCAACATGAAATGTACCATAAAATGCAAAAGATGGCCGGGACATACAAATTTAGCATGTGGGCAAAAGCCAGACATGAGCTCTACCCATATCATTATGGCCATCACCTTGGTTCCTAAGGCCCCTCATATTGGCCCCTTTCATCATTAGGGAACCCGTGATTGCCCCAACCCCTTGTGGGCAATGAATTGCCCCACCTAATGGGGGTATTCACTGCTATATCCTACATATCAAGCTCTCATCCCCTAGAGCCTTGAGTAGTTATAAAAGAAAATTTATAAAAGGCAAAAGGCATATTAAGAAGGGTGGAAAAACAATGGCCCGGGTAACTCATGTACCACGATTTCTCCCTCCTACACTCATATACACAAGTGTGGGCTTCCCCCATTTTAGCTACCCTTGTACTGTGGCATGTGGCTTGGAACCTTCCCTTAATGCCCCACTCCATTCCATCATTATTTCACATACCATCTGCCCATTTGATGGATGTACCACGGACATGTCACTCCCCTTAGAGGCCGAAACCACCTAATAGGTGTGAAAATTCGGTTACCCGAATCCTATTGCAACAACTGATATTATTTCTTCTATTTGTTAAGTAAATTAAACAAATTATTTGCTATGTGCTACGACAAATATCGAAGCAAATACTCTGCAACCTTCACAAAACAAATATTGTGGAAGAAATAAAAATGCTGGAAAAGTAGATGCACACACACAATATGACATTGTTATTTTTGGACTAAGTCCCCGGAAAAACCCAACTCGGGAAAACCGGTACAGCAGCTAAGGGTTTTGATATTATGCAGTAGTGAAAATATGAATACAATCTATGGATGCTTAAGCTAGCAATCCAAATAGAGAAATAACTGGCAATAATAACTAGTGAGAAAATTTCTGACTCCACATACGATCCGACACTGACCTCAACTCGAATTGAGATGCTCCTTGCTTCCTTTGTGCAGTCACTGCATCAGCCTACGCAGTTACTGCATCCCACAAGCTCAGAACTGCGTCTCCTCTTACTGTCTCGCCAACTGCTGTTTGGGAAACTGATACTCTTTGCCTTTGGATCCTCTGCCCAACTTCTGGCTCATAATTTCTTCTTCTCCCTAGCAAAACGAAAATCTCGTCAAGAAAGCTTTGCGCTGCCTCTGCGTTGCTTTTCTGTGGCAATCACTGCTTCTCTGCAATGTACTCACCGGAACTGGAAAAGCTTTGTCCGGCCTCACTATCTCTGCCCTTCTCTCTCTGCTTCAACCTCACTGAATCACCTTCGACAATTGAATGCTGCTACTCTAGAGATCGATTTCCTAGCAAAATCGAATACTCCACTGATTTGGTGTGTGTTCTCCAAGCCCCATTGACTTCTTATAATCCTTCGTTGAGACTTCAACGACTATGATTAAATATTAATCGATGGATAGGATTAACTAGAAATCGATCCATGACTTTTCTAGAACATTCTCACCACGACTTAATTAATTCCTTTTAATTAATCATATTTCCTAAGTTTAGACTTAGGAAATATTAAAAACTGACTAATTAATTTAATTAAGTCGTCTCTAGGTGGAATTTCCAGAAATGATTTTTGGGTATTGAAGAATATATATATTCTAGTCTCTCTGCCAAATCTCGTGGCTTGAAAACATCCGATGCTGCAAAAACTAACACTCCCTCTTAGCGAGGAAAGTGTTCTAGTACTACAACTGCTGTTACAATACACTGCCTCTACACCATCTTTTGTAATGCTGCTGATGTTTGGCTACTGCTGCCCACCAACTATTGCGCAACTCTGTTATGCGCTAAATGTGTGCTGCTACTGACCCTGCTGAACTGCTGCCATCAATACATCTGCACTGCAACTCTGTTGCTGCAGCTACTGCAACATCTGCATCTCCCTCTCATATGCTGCTGCTGCAACTGCAACATCTGCAACTAAGAACTATCGAGAACAATGAACCATCTTTGTTCAGCATGATGCATCTATCACCTCAGTCCTGACTGCTATTAGTCTCTATGCTGTCACTGAAGCCTCTGCGCTGCTTCCGATTCTGCAAATGTGCCAACTGCACCGCTACCAACTCTGCACTGCGCTGCTAGTATCTGAACAGTACTAGTCACTGCATCTGTCACTTTGGCATCTGACTGCACTAACTACCACTTGTCCATCCTGCTACTACGTACTGTCGGCTTTCGTAGCAAGGTATTGATTCAAGAGGTGGACCTCCTTAAGGATCCTGCCCACCCTGTAGCACTATGGGGCTACAAAACGAAGTCATCCCACCTCACTCCTGGAGGGATGTCTGCTATCATGGCAAAGTTTTCCTCGAACCTAGAGGAAAGCCTATTGATCTCGACAGAAGCTGCTTGCTGGTCCTGCTTCTCCTCCTTGTCCTTCTTTTTTAGAGGACGCTGAAAGCTGTAGTGGCCTAACTCGCCACACCTGAAGCACTTGACCTTTGACAGGTCTTTCTTCTTCCTATGCTGCTCCTGCTGCCCCTTTGATGCGAGGGCCACATTCTCCTCCTCCTTCACCGCCTTCGACCCACTGCTGTTGTTGCTGCCATTGATGGTGCTCTTCACCAGATCTTGCCTCAACTCCTCCTGCTGCAAATCTGCCCACATTTTGTCCCATTTTGGCAATGTTTCTCTGCCCAAAATGCTTTGGACAAACACTTGCCACTCCTCAGAGACAAAATTGAGAGCTATGCGCACCATCTCTGAATGCTGAGATGCTGACCCTACAATTGCCAACAAATCTTGGATCTCCTGAATCCTGGTGAGGAAGGGGTCTATGCGCTCCCCCTTCTGCATACGGGTACATCTCAACTTTTCTTCTAAATACATCTTCCACTGCTCGGAAGATCCTTGACCAATGTGGAAAGGGAGTCCCACATCTCCTTGGCCGTTCCCAACCCCGTTATGTGAGAAACCACATGATATTGAACTCCATTGAGAATCAATCTCTTCGCCTTCGCCATCTCTTTCTTATACGCTTTCAGCTGATCTGGATTCGTGGGGATAACCACCATGTTATTGATGTATGATTTGAGATCGTATTCATCTAGAAGGAAGGAAATCCTTGCCTTCCAGATCACATAATTGGATGCTTCGTTCAACCTATCCTGATCTCGCAGCCCGGTTGATGCCATCTCAAAAAATAAGTTGAAATCCTCTTCTCTTCTGCTCAGCTGTTGCTAGGCTCTACGCACTCCTTGCTGGAGTGAATAAATCTGCTCACAACGACTGCTGATAAGCAAGAGAAATTGAACTTCTAAAGCTCGAAGTCCCCTGAGGAAAAATTTCCCTCAGTGTGTGCTCTTTCTTCCACTTGACGCTATTTTGCACTAGCAACTGCAGCAAAATACTACGTCCAACTAGAGATCTGCTCTGCAAGGAAAATAATGGCTACTCCCTTTGCCTCTGGTAATCCTCGAACTGGAGAAATCCGACTTCTCTTTCGCTCTCTCAGAGAAATTAAATTTTCCTCAAGATATTGCTCCTCTTGTCCAAAGGACTGCGCTGCCTCTAAGGGTTTTGAATTGCTGCTTACGCAATGCAGAGCTACAAAATTCCTCCTTCCTTATGTTATTGAGCTCTCCGACTTACAATCTGTGCTCTGATACCATGTGAAAATTTGGTTACCTGAATCCTATTGCAGCAACTGATATTATTTCTTCTATTTGGTTAGTAAATTAAACAATTTATTTGCAGTGTGCTATGACAAATATCGAAACAAATACACTGCAACATTCACAAAACAAATACTGCGAAAGAAATAAAAACGTTGGAAAAATAGATACACACACACACACAATATGACACCGTTATTTTTGGCCTAAATCCCCGGAAAAACCCAACTCGGGAAAACCGATGCAGCAACTGAGGGTTTTGATATTATGCAGTAGTGAAAATCTTATTACAATCTATGGATGCTTAAGCTAGCAATCTAAACAAAGAAATAACTGGCAATAATAACTAGTGAGAAAATTTCTCACTCCACAGGCGATTCGACACTGACCTCAGCTCGAATTGAGTTGCTCCTTGCTCCCTATGCGCAATCACTACGTCAGCCTACGCAGTTACTCAATCCCACAAGCTCGAAACTGTGTCTCCTCTTACTGTCTCACTAGCTGCTGTCTGGGAAACTGATACTCTTTGCCTCTGGACCCTCTGCCCAGTCTCTGGCTCAGAATTACTCCCTCTCCTCAACAAAACGGAAATCTCCTCAAGAAAGCTCTGTGCTACCTCTGCGCTGCCTCTCTGTGGCAATCACTGCCTCTTTGCAATGTACTCACCGGAATTGGAAAGCTTCCTACGACCTCACTATCTCTGCCCCTCTCTCACTGCTTCAACTTCACTGAATCGCCTCCGACAACTGAATGCTGCTACTATGGAGATCAATTTCCCAACAAAATCGAATACTCAACTGATTTGGTGTGTGTTCTCCTAGCCCCATTGACTTCTTATAATCCTCTGTTGAGACTTCAACGACTACAATGAAATCTTAATCGATGCCTACGATTAACTAGAAATCGATCCATGCACTTTTCTAGAACATTCTTAGCATGACTTAATTACTTCCTTTTAATTAATCATATTTCCTAAGTTTAGACTGAGGAAATATTAAAAGTTGACTAATCAATTTAATTAAGTTGTCCCTATGTGGATTTTCCAGAAACGATTTATGGGTATTGGAGAATACATGTATTCAATCCTCTCTGCCAAATCTCGTGGCTAGAACACATCCGATGCTACAAAAACTAATAATAGGGTCCTTGGTTAACCTTCTTCTTGAACTTGGAGACACTTATACGTTCTAAAGCCCAGTATGGAAGGGCATGCCACTATGAAATGTCCACTTGGATCCATGATTTGTAAGCTCATTTACTCAATTGCACTAATGTTTGGTTGTAATGGAAGGTGAGGGGACGCATTAGATCTTATACAAGATTGCAAGTGGGTCTTCATCTTGGGTTTCGTCTCCCTATACAAGGTCCAAGCCCTCCAAAGTGTCATATGGGCATTTGTAGGGTGAGCGTTGAGAGCCACGGGCCTCCACAATAATAGAGAGCAGATTGCCACTTCATGGGATCCTTCAGTTCCAGTCATAGCTTGCTCGTGTTCCACTTATTTTACAATGATGATGCACGTGGACCACCTTTCCCAACCGGCTACACTCTTGCACCACATACTTGGCAACTGATCTAGGGCCTAGATGAGGATGTGTCCCACCATGGGAGATAATGGGAGTGATTGTATCATTCTTCCAATCCTTATATATGGGATGTAGGCTTGTTCGATCCATTTGGAGACCCATGAGGATGTTTTGTGCCCCTCATAGCCACTTTGGGGCTCCACAGGTAATTTTCTTGGATATCAAGGGGCCACCCCCTTTATCACTATGTTTGGAGCTCATTCATTCATCTTGGCACACATTGGACTCCACTAGGCCTCCTCAAGGACCCTCCTAGCTATTGTATTATCTTTTCGACCCCCTTGAGAGGCTTATTTTTCATGCTATGGAGCTATTTGGTGGGCTTGTCACCAATTAGGGTGTTATTTTGCAAATTAGAGACACTTTTAGGGGTTGCTAGGCTAATTAGACCCATTGAACTATTAGAGGCTCATATAAATACAATGAGGCCTTATTTCTAACTCATCATCACTTGGATTTGGATCATTGTTTCTTCTGGAATTTTGCTATAGGTATTGAAGGACGAATTGGAGATTCTTTAATGCATTTTGATGTTTGGGTTAATGCTATTATATTTTGGAGCTTCTCTCTTGCAAATGTGATGGATGGATATACTTTTTCTGCCATGTAAGTTTCTCTTTTATGCGAAATTTTCATTATATGTTTAATGTATGGAATACTGCATCATGATGTTGCTTGTGCTCTAAATTATGCGAAAATTTTGAATCACTTTGGTAGTCTTGATCTATTACATGTGTTATTCATTGGGAAAGAAAAAAAATGTTCCTAGGGGTTGTCTTTGAAACCTAACCCTAAAACTCCATTATTTGACAAGTCAAAGTATATATCCTTGTTGTAGCTGGGTCGTTGCCTCATTAGGGCATGCAACGCTGCAATTAGGCTCCTCGATAGAACAAAACCCTAAATCAATCTCATTCTTGACTCCATTTTCCCAATAGACTAGGCACTGGTCCTAGATCCTTGGTGATCACATTAACTTAACGAAATATCATTCTTTCACCTCTTTTCTTCGTCCCCTAAGGATAAGGAGATTTTCGAGGGCTTGGTGCAAAATTTTAGGGATGGGGAATTTTAGGGTTCCGTTCAGACAAGTTTCTTCATTATGTCTCCTCTTGGAATCCTCCAGTTTTGAACGAATTCCAACGGTGGAATTTCAAATAAATTGATGCCCTAGCTATCACACCAAGAGGGAACCCTTTAAGCTGCTTTGACTTGGGGATTTCTTGAAGGTTTTCACTTTGTAGTTCATAGAGGATGGACCAGTGGGTCATCTTCAGACTGCGTTGCTAAAGGAATCTCTCGGGATTTTCTGAAAGCTCTTTCCTCCATGAACTTTACATCCCGTCGCACTACAATGTTCCTGCTCCTAGGAATGTAGATTCTGTAAGCCTTAGCATTTTCACTGTATCCCACCAGATACCCCTTTTCAGTAGTCTTATCCAACTTCTTCCTCTTTTCTTCGGGTACATGGCAGTATGCCACACTACCAAAGTTCCTGAAGTGGCTTACCTCTGGCTTTCTTCCAATAAAGACACTTTCTGGAGTGATCTTTCGCAACGCATTGTGAGGAACCCTGTTCTAAACATATATAACTGTATTACAAGCTTCAACCATAAGAATTTAGGCATGTTTGATCATATAGCATAGCCCTTGTAGCCTCAACAATAGTTCTATTCTTTGTTTCCGCGATTCCATTCTCCTCCAGATTATATGGAGCAATCCAATCTCTTCTGATGCCTTCCCTTGCGCAGAATTTTGTGTGATGATTTTTGTAGCATTGGAAAGTGTTCCAAGTCTCAAATTTTGTGAGGAGGTTTGGACATCAGTATTCCAAGAACCAAGAAACCATTTGTGGAAATTCCACTCAGTTCATGTTTTATTAAAATAATTAATTATTTTAATGAGGACCTTAAGTCTAAACTTAGGGAAATTAAATAATTAAAGGGTATTAATAAAACAGAGTGAGAATCTTCTAGAGAACGAAGATCAAGTCATGTTTTAATCTTAGCGATTGATTAGAGATCTAATCTGGGCTGTTGATTTATCAACGAGAGGATTATAAGAGAAGGCTTGAGGGTCATTTGGAAATCAAGTCGGGCACACACTCAGTACCCGAAGGAAATCGATTATGAAGGAATAGAATTCGATTTCAGAGGGAGAGTTGCAGGGAAAAGTTGCAGAGGCAGAAGAAGGAAGGGGAAGTCAGCAGTGATAGAGAAAGGCAAGAGGAGGATGCAGAGGGCCACAGATGACAACGCTGAGCAGCAGCACTGAGTGCCCACGCAGAGTGATGCAGTCTAGCATAGGGATTGCGCAGAGGATCACACAGGGTGACACAGAAGGAGTTAGGGTGTTTTCCGGGTGTCAGAAATTCTCCAAGAGGATTCAGAGAATTTATCTCAGGTGTATTCTTAAGAGATCTGCTCGTCTATTTCTTGTAAAAGATTTTCATTGCTGAAGAATAATACAAACCCTCATCTGCTGCAGGTTTTTCTGGGGACAATTGTTAAAAAATAACTGTGTACATGTGATTGTTTCTATTGCGTTATATGTGTTCTGTTCTATTCTCTGCTTCTCGTTAAGTGATTACTGCAGTTGAATTTATTTCAGAATTTACTGAAAGAAATTCGTAAATAACTTATCATAATAATAAGTAGGCGAAATAAATCTATCTCTGCAGAGTAGTATTTCAGATTTGAAATTTTCATATGGTATCAGAGCAAAAGACAAAGTAACAGACGAAGAGATTCTGCAATGGAACGAAGATTCGACATTAATGCAGCAACAACTCGGAAGGGTTCATACAGTTCTCTGGAACGCATGGAGGAATAGAGGGATCATGACATCTCAGTTCTGGCATCCAGACTAGAAGAGGAATTTGCTTGTGTTTCAAGTATGGCCTCTCTAGAGATTTGGCATATTGACAGTGGAGCATTTGCTCATATGATGGGAGTTCAAGAATGCTTCTCAAGCTACCAGGAGGAGCAGGTGAATTTTCAAATCACTATGGGAAATAAGGCAAAATGTACCCCTGTTGGAAGAGGCACCATAGTATTTCAAATAGAAGCTGGAAACAAGCTTCGGGTCACCAATGTGCTGCATGTACCAGTGTTGGGGATGAATTTACTCTCTGTGTCTCAGCTTCAGAACAAAGGTTACGACGTTTACTTTATTGGCAAAAAAGTTCACGTCAATCACCCAAGTTGGAAAAAGAAGGCACAAATTGGAGTCAGGAGCCATAAACTGTACAAGTTACATCTCGAGTCCCCAATGGCTCTAATAGGCAATACTGATTAGAAAGATTTGGATGAGTTATGGCATAGAAGAATGGGGCATCTACATCATGGAGCCTTGAAAATTCTCAAGAAGACTATCACGGGAGCTCCAGAACTTGGCACCAAGCGAGACAATGTTTGCAGAGGGTGCGTATTAGTATGCCAAGGCAACGTATCATAGAAGCAACAATAGGGCCAAGAGTGTGTTGGGATTGATACACTCAGACATCTGCGGACCAATGTCCATGAATGCTCTTAGTGATGCAAAAATTTTTGTCACCTTCATCGATGAACATTCCAGGAGTTTAAAGCTCTTGTGGAGAATTTGGCAGGAAAGAGGATCAAGACATTGCGATCAGACAATGGTGGAGTGTACATTGACAAGGACTTCACAAGGTTCTGCGCAAGGGAAGGCATTAGGAGAGAATGAACTGCTCCGTATAATCTAGAGCAGAATGGAGTCGTAGAGAGGAAAAACAGAACTATTGTCGAAGCTCCAAGGGCAATGTTGTATGATCAAGACATTCCGAAATTCCTATGGGTTGAGGCTTGTAATACAACCATGTATGTGCAGAACAGAGTTCCTCATGGCGCATTGGGTAAGGTTACTCCTGAAAGCGTGTTCACTGGTAGCAAGCCTGAAGTGAGCCACTTTAGGATATTTGGCAGTATAGCATATTGCCATGTACCTGATGAGAAGAGGAGGAAGTTGGATCAGACTGCAGAGAAAGGGTATTTGGTGGGATATAGTGAGAATGCAAATGCTTACCGCATCTATATTCCCGAGAGTAGGAAGATAGTAGTGAGATAGGATGTGAAGTTCATGGAGGAAAGAGCTTTCAGGAAATCCCAAGAAATATCTTTAGGTATGCAATCTGAGGAGGATGCACTGGTCCAGCCACAACGACCTGCGGAAGATGGCTCTAGTACCTCTCCAAGGCACAGGATCCTAAGGATATCTTTCCTGAGGAAGTGCAAGAAAGAGAGCAGGTAAATCCACCCACCACCAGTGGAAGGACGAGTAGTGAACTACAACAAACTCTGAGGGATGCAGAGGAGTTTGTTAGAGCTCCTAGAAATCAGAAGAGGCAGTGCAAACAACCAGACAGGTACCAGGCATTGGTAGCATAGGTTGGAGAACCCTCTAGTTTTCAGGAGGTAGCTGAGCATCAGCTGTGGGTAGATGCAATGGTGGAGGAGTACAACTCCATCATGACAAATGATGTATGGGAAATAGTTCCTAGACCTCAGGAAAGATTGATTGTAGGTTCGGGATGGATCTACAAGATTAAATATGTTGTAGATGACAGTATAGAGAAATTTAAAGCCAGGTTTGTAGCTAAGGGGTACGCTCAGAAGGAATGGATAGACTATGAAGAAACCTTTGCTCCAATAGCTCGGTATACTTCAATCAGATCCGTCATATCCCTTGCAACACAGATGGGATGGGAGATTCACCAGATAGATGTCAAAACTGCGTTCTTGAATGGGGTGATAGAAGTGGAAGTATACATAGAACAAGCCAGAGGGCTTTGAGATGCATGAGCAAAAAAATCATGGGTGGAGGCTTAAAAAATCCTTGTACAGACTGAAGCAAGCACCTAGAGGTTGGTATGGTTGAATTGACAGCTACTTGTAGATGATGGGATTTGTCAAGAGTGACGCAGATCCCAATCTCTACTATCTGAGAGTAGGGGATGAGCCTCTAATATTGGTTCTATATGTAGATGATCTATTTCTAACTAGATCATCTAGGCTCATCAAAGACTACAAGGAAAATCTAGCAATAGAATTCGACATGAAGGATCTAGGGCGGATGCACTATTTTTTGGGTTTGGAAGTTTGGCAGCAAAATGGAGAAATCTTCCTTGGGCAAGGAAGATATACTACAGAGATTCTGAAGAGATTTCAGATGGAAGATTGTAAACCCATGGCTACACCAATGATCACAAACAGGAAGAAAATCGATACGTCCAAGGATGATGAGGCTGATCCTACATTGTATAGGTAGCTCATAGGATCACTGATGTACCTGATCAATACTAGACCAAACATCTGTTATGCTGTGAATACCCTCAGTCAGTTCATGGTAGAACCAGGGAAGGCTCATTGGGCAGCAGCCAAACATGTTCTCAAGTACTTGAGGGGGACAGTCGAGCTTGGATTGAGGTACACCAAGGGAAATGACATCCAATTGAGTGGGTTCACTGACGCAGAATGGGTTGGAAGTCCAGTAGATCGGAAGAGTACCAGTGGGTACTATTTCAGTGTCGGATCAGGAATGACTTCCTGGTGCAGTAGGAAACGAAAATCCGTGGCACTGAGCTCAGCCGAGGCAGAATATATGGCAGCTATCACAACTTCGTGTGAGGCCATATGGCTTCGTAAGTTGCTCATGAACTTACTTAAGAAAAGGATGGAAGCGACCAACATTTTGTGTGATAATCAGAGTTGCATCAAGCTCTCTGAAAATCCTGTGTTTCATGATCGGTCGAAGCACATTGACATCAGGTGTCACTTCATTAGAGACTATTTTAGTATGTCCAATGGGGAATTGTACAATTGAAGTACACTCCTACAGGAGAGCAGGGGGCAGATATCCTCACGAAGGCTCTGGGTAAGACTAAGTTTGCTTACTTCAGAGAAAAGATGGGGATGATCAAGAATCCATTCCAGTAGGAGGAATGGATAGGCTCGAAATTCATAGGGAGCTGCAGTACGGATGAGGCAGTGACAGTGATGGTGTCATGGGCAGCAGTACAGAGGGTAGCAACGCAACAAATGAGGGGCAACAACCGAGACATCAACAACGCAGTAGATGCTTGAGGTCAGAGCAGATGCAGTTGGCATTTTGCTATAACACTTTCCTCGCTAAGAGGGAGTGTTGATTTTTGTAGCATTGGAAAGTGTTCCAAATCTCAAATTTTGTGAGGAGGCTTGGACATCAGTATTCCAAAGAACACAGAAACCGTTTATGGAAATTCCACTTAGTTCATGTTTTATTAAAATAATTAATTATTTTAATGAGGACCCTAAGTCTAAACTTAGGGGGAAATTAAATAATAAAGGGTATTAATAAAACAGAGTGAGAATCTTCTAGAGAACGAAGATCAAGTCATGTTTTAATCTTAGCCATTGATTAGAGATCTAATGTGGGTCGTTGATTCATCAACGAGAGGATTATAAGAGAAGGCTTGAGGGTCATTTGAAATCAAGTCGGGTACACACTCGGTACTTGAAGGAAATCGATTATGAAGGAATAGAATTTGATTTCAGAGGGAGAGTTGCAGGGCAAAGTTGTAGAGGCAGAAGAAGGAAAGGGAAGTTAGCAGTGATAGAGAAAGGCAAGAGGAGGATGCAGACGGCCACAGAGGACAACACTGAGCAACAACACTGAGTGCCCACGCAGAATGACGCAGTCCAGCGTAGGGACTGCACAGAGGATCACACAGAGTGACGTAGAGGGAGCTAGGGTGTCTTCCGGGTGTCAAAAATTCTCCAAGAGGATTCGGAGAATATATCTCAAGTGTATTCTTAAGAGATCTGCTCGTCTGTTTCTTGTAAAAGATTTTCATTGCTGAAGAATAATACAAACACTCATCTGCTGCACTGGTTTTCTCACATTGGGTTTTTCCGGGGACAATTGTCCAAAAATAATTGTGTACATGTGATTGTTTCTATTGCATTATATGTGTTCTATTCTATTCTCTGCTTCTAGTTAAGTGATTACTGAAGTTGTATTTATTTCAGAATTTACTGAAAGAAATTCGTAAATAACTTATCATAATAATAAGTAGGCGAAATAAATCTATCTCTACAGTAGTATTTCAGATTTGAAATTTTCACATTGTGAAGTCTTTATATATGTATTTTCCCCCATTGCTTGATCGTAGTGTCTTTATCCGCTTTCCTGTCAGATTCTCAACCAGAGCCTTAAACTCCTTGAATCGATCAAAGACTTCGTCCTTGGTCCTTTGAATGTAGATCCAAGTCTTCCTGGAGTTGTAATATTCCCAATTAGCTTTGCTAATTGGAATATTTCATTTTTGCTTTATTTTGCCGCTTTAGCTAGAAATAATAAATAAAGTGAGAAATAAGAGGGGTCACCTCACTTTAGTCACCTCACTTTATAAAATAAAGTGTTTTCCTAGTTGATTAACGTTATAACTTAAAGAGGGGGCCTTGGGGGTCCACACGTATATGAGGGGAGGCCTCACACTGACCCAAGGGTAACCGCAAGGTGAAGGCGCAGCGAAAGTTTGGAGGGAGTTTAAGAATATAAAAGCAGGTTCTCACCTCATTTGGACATGCATGGTTTTTGATATTGATATGGAGAGCTAGGACTTTTGTCTCAGCTTCTCAAAGACGCCCTGGCTGTTCAGTCGGTCCGCAGCACTGCTAGTGCACGAGTGTCTCCCGTCCTGATCTCACCTCAGCTCCTGGGGACTTTATGCCCTCCGCCCTGCAAGGTTAGCTCGTCTGCCTCAGCTTCGGGGACCCCCCGAGTGCCCGCCCCCAGTGTTAATTTCCGAGTCTCATCTTCGCCCCCGCAGCGCTGGTGGAGAGTCGCAGAGAAGAAGCCCTCTAGTGGCCTTGCATCCAGCGCAAAACGCCGCTCAAATAGTAGGAGGAAGGACGAGACTGAAGGCACAGTGATAGATCCAGCCTTGGAGATTGTAGATCTGAGTAGATATTTGCAGATCTGGTTCTGTAGGTTGCAGATCTGGAGGGGTAGCACTAGATCCAGCTTGGGAGATTGCAGATCTGAGGAGATATTGGCAGATCCAGCCTAGATCTGAAGAGATAACATCAGATCCAGCCTTTGAGGTTGCAGATCCGAGGAGATATTGGCAGATCTAGCATAGATCTGAAGAGCTAGCAGCAGATCTAGCCTTGTGGGATGCAGATCTGGAGAGATAGTAGCAGATCCAGCCTCCTCGTATGACCGGACCGCGATTCGGTGAGGACGCATCCGCCGTGGAGGACGCCAATTTTTGCATTGCGTCTTTAAGTGTGGCCCTTGCAATTTGCTGTTCAGCCCTGAGGAGTTGTTCATCTCATCCGAGGATTTGTGGGCAGATCCAAATTTCAGTTTTGCCACAAAGATATTTTTGAGCTCAGCTTCTCCTTGGGCGGCCAGCTGTTTTTGCAGGAGTGAGGTTTCTCGTGTCGACGCAGGTCCGTTTGCAATGTCAAGGTTTTGTCCCATGAGTATAGGTGATTCGTAGATTTTTAGCTCATTCCTAAGAAGGGGACGGGCCCCCCCAGCTTCCGCCTTCCAAAACAATCGTACGTCGATGTACCATTTCCTATTTTTCTGAGAAGATTCTGTACTTGCCTTGAGCAAGGATAGGTGCACTCATTCTGATTTTCTTGTACTCCTCTCTATGTACTTTCAGATTAATAAAATGGCTCAGTTTTCTGGCATTCTATGTGTACTTATTCCATGATCTGGTTTCAGCATTGTATTTCTATATCTGTCTGGCATATTTCTGTTTATTACTGGTTATTTCCATTTGGGGATATTACAGGAGTGGTCATCAATAAAGGTGACGAAATATTCGGCACCATTGAGAGCTTTAGTGGACATTGGTCCGTAGATGTTTGAGTATATTAATCCTGATGCACTCTTAGCCTTATTGTTGCTTCTGGGGTACGCTGCCTTGGCATATTTCCCCAATATGCATCCTCTACAGACATCGTCTCGCTTGGTGCTTAGTTTTGGAACTCCTGTGACGGTCTTCTTGAGAATTCTCAAAGCCCCATGGTGTAAGTGCTCCATTCTCCTGTGCCACAGGTCATTCAAATTCTTCTCATCATTACTGCCTATCAATGCCATTGGGGATTTGAGTTGCAACTTATAGAGTTTATTGCTCCTGACTCCGATTTGTGCCTTCTTCTTCCAACTCGAGTGTTTGACGTATACTCTTTTGCCAATGAAGTAAACATCATCACCTTGTTTTGAAGTTGAGACACGGAGAGTAAGTTCATCCCCAAACTAGGCACATGTAGCACATTAGTGGCTCGAAGCTTATTACCAGCTTCGGTTTGAAATACTATGGTTCCTCTTCCCACAGGGGTGCATTTTTCCTTATTTCCCATGGTAATTTGAAAGTTCATCTACTCTTCTCGGTAGCTAGAGAAACATTCTCGTACTCCTGTAATGTGTGCAAAAGCTCCACTGTAAATATACCAGATCTCTGGAGAAGAAGAGCCTGACACACAAGCAAATTCTTCTTCTAGTCTGGATGCCAGTACAGAGATGTTGTGATCCATCTGTTCTTTCATGCTTTCCCTTCTTTCTGGGAATCTGGAGAGCTGCGTGAACCCTTTTGGAGTTGTTGCAGCAACAATGTCAGGTCTTTGTTCCTTTGCAGGTTCTCCACTCCTGTTACTCATCTCAAGCTCTGATACCATGTGAAAATTTCAATCCTGAAATACTACTATAGTGATAGATTTATTTCTCCTACTTATTCTTCCAATAAGTTATTTACATAATTCTTCCAGTAAATTTTGAAATAAACACTACTGCAGTAATCACCCAAGTAAATGCAGAGAATAGAACAATAAAGAATACAAACATAAGAATCAATCACATAGACACAGTTATTTTTGGACAATTGTCCCCAAAAAAATCCAATGTGGGAAAACCGGTGCAGCAGATGAGGGTTTATATATTAATCTTCAGATGTGAAATCTTTACAAGGAAAGTATGGCAGAAACAATTGAGAAATTTTCTCGAGATACACCTGAGATAATTCTTCTTCAGCCGTCTGAAGAATTTCTGACACCTAAGGGGTTCCCAGGCCCTCCATGCATCACTCTATGTGCCTCCTGCATAGCTCTCTGCGCATAACCAACGTAAGCCCGCGTCACTACTAGGTGAGGCCTCTGCGCTGCTCCTGAGTGCTGCCTCTCTGCTTCCCTGCTTCCTCCTTCCTTCGTGCCTTGACACTGCTGATGCCCTCTGCTTCCTCCGCCCTTGCAAATCTCCCTCTGAAATCGAATTCTATTCCTTCAGAATCGACTTCTCTTGGGTTACTGAAAGCTTGCTTGACTTGCTTTCCAAATGACCTTCAAGCCCTCTTTTATAATCTTCTCATTGAAGAATCAACGACCCAAATTAGAAGTTTAATCAATGGCTAAGATTAAAACTTGACTTGATCTTTGTTCTCTAGAAGATTCACACCCTATTTTATTAATACCTGTTAATTATTTAATTTCCCTAAGTTTAGACTTAGGGTCTCCATTAAAATAATTAATTATTTTAATAAAACATGAACCGAGTGAAATTTCCACAAATGGTTTCTGGGTTCTTTGGAATACTGGTATCTAAGCCTTCTCACCAAATTTGAGACTTAGATCAATTTCCGATGCTACAAAAATCAACAGGGACATGACAAAGTGGATGCTTGTGGATGAAATTCCAAGGTTTGCCTCAAAAAACCTTTTAAATGCAAAATATAGCATTGATTGTGGTGAAACCTCCCTAAGTAGGGCTGACGTCATCCTTTCCAAACTCCTTTGTGCCATTCAAACCCTAATCCCTAGCCAAGCTTCAACTTGAAGCCTATTTGAAGGTTTCCCTATTACTTTTTTGATTTTTAATCATCAAGGAAACCCTTTATTTGACTTATACATGTCTAGATACTCCTTATCATTGGATATCAATAAACCCTAACTTGCAGTAGTCCTTAGTCTATGGTTAAAATACTTGTTCCTTTATAAAGAAGATTTGAGCTTATTTTAGCTTTAAGGTATCTGTCCCTAGACCAATCATATCACTTAGAGCCTTCTGATTAGAATACCCTTGTAGGTGAATATATGGAAGCCTCCCTTGTGGTGAAATTCCACTAAACAGCAAGAGGAAGATTTTTGAGGTGATAGTGGCAATCCTTCTTCATTGTTGCCATAGGGTCTGGCCTCGCCTCGCGACTCCTATTACAAGGCCTGCTTGATTTTGCGGCAACAGGGCCTATTCACAAATGATGCTATATGTCTGGATGACGGGTTTCAACCAAATGACCTCATGAAACTGCGTAGAATTACAAACCTGGCAGATGAGCCACAACTGAGAGCACTTGCAAAGCATCTTGACAAGATATAGAGGATCCAGAATGTACACAATACTCGATGGCTTTACTGATTAGTGACCAGTCACTAATGATTATCTCTTGTGAGTAATTCTAGTAAGCATGCTTTCTAGTAACTTGTAACTTTAAAATCATGACTAGAGTCTTGAAGTTGCATCATTATATTTTGAAAATTTGAAAATAAAATCATGAATGTGAAACTGGAATCATGATCATGGCATTGTCATTATCATATTTGATGTTATTTTACATTTTAATATTAAAATTTACATCTCTAAGTTCTTGGTTCTAAAGTTTACCCCATCCTCCCATGTATCCCCTGCAGCCATATTTCAATTTTCAAGAAATGCGCACATGCACCTGAAATTGCACCCTTACTCGCAGTGCATGCATGCACCTAGAATTGCACCCTCACTCATACTGCACCCATGCACTCTGGCTATGTAAATAATATTGTTCTAAACAACTCCATTTGCCACTTTCATCTGCGTAGATGAAAGTGGCAAATGGAGTGATGCAATTTTTCTCTTTATTTCTCCCTTAATCCCAATCAAAAGTTTTTATAACTTCAGTACTTTATGGAAGTATTCTGAAGAATGTTATGATCCACTTCATTTACCCTTTAGCTCAACATCTCTAATGTTTGAAAGTGCCTGCAAGGACTAATATAAACTAGGTATCAAAGTATCCGAAAGAATCATAAAAAAATGTTTTAAGGTGAAATACCATTTTAATTACCAGTAATGCAATCTAATGCGGATGGTTTGCAAACTATTGGCTAGGCACTGAACTTCTGATATACTTCGGGAGTAAAGTTTCAGCTTCCAAGCTTGCAATCTGTCCTTGTGTCCTCTTCAAATTCCTAAATTTGACATGCCATTTCAATGCTCATTTCAATCTGGGAAGTTTCTTTAAAGTACTCAATACAACCTGGCATTTCTGTGATCATTTTAATGGGTAAAGGATTGAGTTTGACCCAGAGTTCATATTAACTTGATTTTGTTATTTATATTATCTTAGGGAGGACTTCCAATGTATGTAGCAACGCGAAATCTCTACAGCATGAAGCCTCCAACAATTGTTGTGCCTGTGGCCATTAAAGAAGATGTAGAGAAGTTATTTGCAGTTCACAGGGCGATGGATCGCTCTGAGCTAAAACATAATTTAGTTGCGTTGAACATGGGTATGTTCTATGGGCTATATTTTTATTCCAATCTTGGTGATTCAGAAAAGGTTTTCATTTACAGTAGATATTCCCTAAAGCAGCAAGTTTGCCTCCAGGAGAGGAATATGAAATAAGGAAGGACTTGGTAGTGAAACCATTTAAGACTTATCATGTAATACCAAGCCAGGTAAGATATTGGAATTCAAAATGTTCAATTTTCTTTGCTGGGTTAGTTGTTTGATATTTCTTAGCATTTTCCTCTTCTAATGATGAACTTATAAATGAAATTCCTAAGTTTTTCCCTGCATGAATATAGGGTTATATAATCTATACTGTAAGACAAAAGCTTAAGAAAGAATATCTTCATCTCTGTGGAAGTGAGATTAAGAAGTTGAAATTCTCAGGTGTGCAGGTATGTCTTTAATCTGGCTTTTAAATAGATCTATCGAGGTGGAACTTGAAACTCGGAATTGATGTTCCCATCAAATTCAGAAATAACATGGAATGTTGGTGATTTTTTGTTATTTCTCTCTTGGCATTGTAATCACCTCTCAGCATTTAATGGCAGATCACAGACACCATAATGTCTCCAGAGGTTGCATTCACAGGAGATACAATGTCTGATTTTATAGTGGATCCAAGCAATATAGATGCACTCAAAGCAAAGATTCTTATCATGGAGGTGTGCATTTGCTTTTTATATTTTATATTTGCTTCTGTTATAGCTTTAATATATATGTGCTCTGAAGCAGAGAAAGGATTCCATTGAAGTTTCTCTGGAGATTGTTCATAAAAGCTTATTTTACCTGATCTAGCCAAAGAGAGGATTGAAACCAAGACAAAGTTTGGACATTAATCTGTAGGACATACAAGAAACTATTTAAGCAATAGGGTGGGTGAAAGCTGAATGTTCCATGCAAGCAGGCATTGACACAAATAGAAAGGAAATCTTAAGCTAAAGGTTGATTCATCACCTACCTGTTAGGTGGGGTCAAGCCGTTTTTTAACAAGTTAGACAGCAAGTTGTTGATAAAACAAATGGGTGCTTTTAACTAGTTACTGCTTAGCTGACCATGGAACATACTTAAGGCGGGAAAGTCCTATTCGGAAAAATAAAAACTATTAATTTCCAACTCTACATGTCACCCAAAATAATAAATGAATCAGAGCTGGTCAATGAAATGGAAAACTATATCGTGACAGTTTGGTCAATTAGGAAAGGGTCACAAAAGCACGAGATACAAAATAAGGCAGCATATAGTACAACCTTGTGATAGAAAATGTATTCCAACTTTGTTCAAGCACATGGATCATGCACTGTTCATTCAAGCAAACTAGATCATTTACATGGGATTCTCATGCATTCTTCGTTCAAGCACATGGATCATGTGCTCTATGGCGAGCAAATGCCCCTGAGTTGGAGCCATTAGAAGAAATTTTTTCTCGCATTCTAATCAACTTGCGAGGCAGCGGCCCTATGATGATCTACAAATAGCTAGCTGCAAAGGCCCTCTAGCCACGCTCCTGCCAATACTTATGACATCTATCTTACCTATCAAAGGAAGGTGGGTCATCCACTGTAGGGTATATTAACCATCTTTTAATCAATTTCTTTCATTTAATGTTTAAAAACATTCTAGTATGGATCATGATTTGAATTGGATGATAGACTAGGGTTGCGGGGGAGCGCCCCTCCCCCCCCCCCACCCTTGACCCCGCTCCCAAAACGCGCTCCGAACAGGATCGTTTTGGGAGCGCATTGGGAGCGTGCTCCCAAAAATGCTCCCCTTGGGGAGCCTTTTCGGGAGCGCTCTCCCTAAATAGGAAAAACGCTCCCTGCCTTTTCGGGAGTGAACGCTCCTCGATGCAAAAAACGCTCCCGTTCAGGGGAGCATTTGACGTCGATGGCCGGCTGCGCGCAGAGAAGGGGAATGAGGCAGATTTTTTGGAGGGAAAGAGGGGGGTGGAGAGGGGAGGGGGTTGTAAATAAAAAGCCCTCCCTCTCCCCATTACTATAATTCTCATTTCAAGGGAGAGCAAGAGAGCAAGAGTGAGCAAGAGAGGAGAGGAGAGAGGAGAGCAAGAGAGATCAAGGGAAAGGAGAGGTTGGAGAGAGCAAGGAGCTTGGAGGTTGGAGAGAGCAAGGAGCTTGGAGGTTGGAGAGGATATTAGAGCTTGGGATCGAAGGACAAAGAGGTAGGAGAGTCTAATCTAGATTTTTTTTTTCTATGTTGCATTTTTAATTTGTTTAAAAATGAAAAATTGAATTTTTTTTCTATGTTGCATTTTAATTTGTTGAAAAATGAAAAAATGATCTTTTTTTTCTACGTTGCATTTTAATTTGCTGAAAAATGAAAAATTGAATTATATCTTTCTATGTTGCATTTTTTCCTATTCCCATTTGACATTCCTCCATTTCTTTGCAGGTTAAAAACTTGAAAGTTTGAAACATCATGGCTATATGGCTTGGCATTTTCTTCTTGTTGGTTCCGTTTTTTGTTATTATGGCATTTGAGAGTAGAAGAAAGAGGCCTATTCCAGAAGAGGAGGATGAAGAAGTGGGTTATAGTGGATTTGATGAAAATCCTGAAGAGGAGTACCATGGTGAGGAGGAAGGGGAGAGTGGAGGTAATGAGATCACTGTGACACCAACTAAAATTGACCAAACACCATTGTGGAAATATGTTACTAGGCCTGAAGCAGGGAAAGGGGGTGGAACCACTAAATTTTTTTGCCCCCATTGCAATACACAATACATAGGTTCATACACTCGTGCCAAAGTCACCTTTATGGGAAAGGCTATGGGATGGAGATAAACAAGTAGGAATCAAAACTTGTGTAAGTGTGTCAGCAATAGATAGAGCCAAATGCATATGGGAAGAGGAGGAAGCCCAATCCAAATCCAAAAGATCTAAGGGTTTCTTAGAACCTAATCCACCATCACATCATGCACAAAGAAGTCCATCAATTTCCACCCATGGCAGTGGATATTGAGGCACACCTGGCACGGGAACAAACATCTCTTTAAGGCGTCGAACCATATCAGATTTCATTGACGAAGGGTCTAGGAATTATGTGGATTCAAAAATTTTCCGGTTTCTCTATGCATGTGGGGTACCATTCAGTGTTCTTCGCTCACCTTATTGGCATGAAATAGTTTCTACCATTAATGATGCCCCCAAAGGATACAAGAGCCCTGGGTATGACAAGGCTAGAACCGTGGGACTTGATCATGAAAAAGCAAAAAAAACTCATTCTTTGAGTAGCAAGTTCTTGGAATGAGCATGGGGTGTCCATTGTATTTGATGGATGGACAAATGTAAAAGGCAAGCCATTGATAAGTGTTCTTGTTGTGTCTGTTAGTGGTGCAATATTCCTTTCATCATATGATTACTCAGATAAGTTCAAGACCGACATCAACATTGTAGAACCATTACTTGACACAATTGAACGTATTGGGCCATACAATGTCGTCTAAGTCATCACTGATAATGCTGCTAATTGTAAGGCATCAAGAGCAATTATTGAGGATAAATACCCCAACATATTTTGGTTTGGGTGTTTGGTTCACACAATGAACTTTTTGATGCATGATATAATTAAAAACAAACAACCTCAATACAAATGAATTGGTGATTTGTACAAGAGAGACAAACAAATGATAAGATTTATTACAAATCATAGCAATACACATGGGCGTTTCTGCTATCACTCAAGATTGGAGCTGTTGAAGATTGCAAAGACTAGATTTGCTAGCTATTACCTCACCTTCAGGCGCCTTTTGAAGGTAAGAGAGTCATTGGCTAGCATGGTATCAAGTCCACACTGGTAGGTATTATTACATGGCATCAACGATAGTTGAGAGGCAAAGTTTTGAACAGGTGGGGAAGACCGCTCTTGATGGTCTGTTTTGGGCACGTGTGAGGGAAATTTTGAATTTCACCAAGTCCATTTATAGTACAATTCGCTTTGCAGATACAGATAAACCGGTGATTGGGGAGGTGTATGAGCAGAAGGATAGCATGTTGGGGAAAATAAAAGATGTTAAGGAAAATGATCCCAACTTGTATTCAGTGATTCACAATTGTGTGTGTGCACGGTGGAATAAACTTAATGTTCCACTACATGCCTTGGCGTATATCCTTATGCCAAAATACTACTCTCCATCTTGGTTGGGCCAACCTGCATCTGGGAGTGGGGTTAGGATCAAACCTCATACAGATTCAGAGGTACAAGAGGGATATATGAAAGCATTAGACAAGTTGGTCCTTGACAACAGCAAGCACTGCGCCTGAATTAGGCAAGATACTACTGTATCAGTTTGTTTGGTTCTTTGCATGCAATGGAAGATAGAGACAAATTTGATGCTCTCTACAGTGGGAAGCATAGTATGTATGGGAATTTCGTTCAAATTTAGCAAAGTCTCTCAAGAAGAATATTTATACAGAGAGGTACAAGATAGCACCTACAACTTCATTCATAATGTGAGAAGAAACAAACTCAATGAAAATCGAGCAGAAAGCTTGGTTTATGTGCATTACAACTTGACGTTGTTGAGTCATTATTGTGATCGGGCTTATGAGGATCTATCATATAAAGTTTGGGACAACAACTCAGAGGACGATAATTTAGAGGATGACACTATACATCTAGAAGAATTGGAAGCAAAACTTTTGAGAGATGAGGATGAAGCAACAACAGCGATGCCATCGCCACACTCACCATCCAGTAGTAGTGCCAGTGCCAGGTTCTGTTGAGATTTTGGGGTAGCATCGGATGTGCTCTAGCTCCAAAATTTTGTGGAGGAGCTGGAGTACATGAGATCTCCAAGACCCGGAAAGCGTTTGGAAAAATTCCATCTAGTTTGATAGTTATTTAAATAATTAATCTTTTTAATTAGGGACCCTAAGTCTAACTTAGGAAAATTGAAGGATTAAAGTGAATTAAATTAAACATGTGATGAGAATGTTCTAAGTGACATGGATCAAACAACTTCTAATCTTAGCCGTTGATTAGAGATTAGATCACGACCGTTGGTTTGCCAACGAGAAAATTATAAGAGAGGGCTTGGGTTTATTTGGAGAATACACACATTGGTAGAACACTGAAGCTAAGTCGAAATTCTAGGGCGTGGTTTGCTAAGAATTTCGAAGTGAGTTTGCAGTGCAATGAGGAGTAGAGATTTGCGAGGGATGATCTAATCCGAGGCCAAGAATACAACAGCTGCAGAGAGGCAGCATACCAGGCAGTGCAAAGGGCAGCCAGAGCTACGCAGTTCAGCCAGAGCCACGCAGAAGGCAACGCAAGCCCAGAGAGGGTGACGCGGGCCCTTCCAGGGCAGCGTATAGGCTGACGCAGGCCCTTCCAGGGTAGCGCAGAGGCTGACGTAGGCCAAAAAGGTTGACGCAAAGGGCTGAGGGACAACGCTGGGGTTTCCGGTGGGCCAGAAAAGGCTCGAGTTCTGTAAATCCTATTTGAGGGTGTGAATGAGCCATATTTTTTGTCTCCGAGTGAAAGAGGTATTACTGCCGTGTATTTCCTCCATAGGGCTAACCATGTCTGGTGCCCACAAATTTTTGTATTCAGATTCTGCATAATAATAAAACCCTCTAGAGCTAGCTGCACCAGTTTTCCCGCATTGGGTTTTTTCAGGGACATTTGTCCGAAAAATCTGTGTCACTTTGTCGTGTGTGCGTTATGTTCAGTTAATGATATGTAATTGTGTTTACTTGGTTGATTTTATTGAATAATTCAGAAAATTAACTTGTAATTTAATTCAAGTAGGAAAAGTAAATCGAGAAACTGTAGTAGGATTTCTATGTTTAGAAATTTTCAAATGTTCGAGTTCCAACTATTGTTCCTTTGTTGACGTAGCCTCCACCTACATCCTCACGTGGAGGGCATGTGCCTTCTAGTTATGGTTGTGGTATTATGCAGGAGGAGACTGCTAGAAGACCACCATTACCATAAGCTGCTAAAAAATTAGACATTTCTCGTGGCAGGAGGCAAAGCAATAGATCAAATAGATTTACAATTTACTAGTCTTTTCTATTTTCTAGTAGTTTTTAACTTTTTATAACTGTTGAAACTTGACTCTTTCATATTTATTATGATATTTTTTGTAAACAATATAAGACAATTTAAGTTTGAAGTTGGCAGTTATAAGTTTATAAGTCATTTTGAATTATGAATATGATGCTTCATGAAAGTTGAAAGTTGTTTCATTTCGTTTCAGTTTATAGCATTTAATTTCATGTTAAATATTCTTTGTTGTAATGGTTACACTTAGCTTACAAGTACAACTATGGTGATCAATGAATCAATGATGATAAATGTTATATATTGAATTTTGAAAGCTTGAAACATTAAGATTTATGAATCATGAGACTCAAAGAGTCAATATGTTGTATGTTTCTAACTTGTGGACGTGGTTGATGAAGATTATAACTTCTAGATGATTGATGTTATATGGTTCAATCTATGTTTTTATGTTTTTTATGTCTAATTCATCATTCTACATGCTTTTGTTGACATATATGCATCAAAATATATAAAAATAATATATATATATATATATATATATATATATATATATATTATAAAAAAACGATCCCCGAAACGCTCCCAGATCGGGAGCTTTTGAAGATGGCGCTCCCGCTCCTGCTCTGAAGTAACCTTGATAGATTGCTTTTGGTTGTATTCTTGTTCCCATGCTTCACCTTGGTGGTTATCCCTTGCACCTAGTGTAGTGTGACCCTCCTTGGAGCCTTTCTTTCCACTATCTAGGAGGGGCACAAATAAAAGGCACTGATTGAAATTGCGTGTCTTTGGTAATCTATAATTATCACATTCAATCTATCCCCTTGTATCCACATCCCATATTTGGGTTGATTGCTATCTGTCACTAATATTGGTTCCTTCTTTTCCTCATTCTTGAGTAGGGGCCTAGAAACATTGCCCTAAGAGGTTGATGCAATGGAAGAAAAGAAAGAGCATGAGCCATTATGATAAAATCCAAAGAATTGGCTGGGATATAATAAAGTGTGTGGACAAAAACCTAGCCTAAGGTCTATCCCTCTCATTAGTCCTCACTCTGTTCTTGGCTAATGCATGAACAAATAAAAATGAAAGGAACTTTGAATATCACAATCGCGATGAATGACAAATTTCTTCATCTTTAAAAGGGTAAAAGATGCATAAATGAAAGCTTTATGCAAGCTATGCAAGAAAAAGAAAATCATTAAAGAAAAGATGCACAAGAGGGGTGGTAAAGATAGGCCAAGGAAAGGGGTAACTCAGGTCACACGATTGCTCCCTCTTCACATTATAACACTCAAGAATGATGGTATTTCATAATTGGTACACAAATGGTGGCATCTTCCATGAAGTAAACCCCACCTTACCATTATCCACTTGCACCTACTAATTGATGTGTTGGCCTAGAAACTGTTCCTCCCTTTAGGGTTGGAAGCATATAATAGGGTCTTTGAATAACCCTCCCATATCTAAGCATGGTAACTTGTTTACAACCCATAAGCTAGGACATTTGAAGATGATTCTTGTGTGAAGTACTTTGGTGCCTTTTGCATTAGATATGGCCCACTCCCATACTATCCTAGTTACTTTACCAATGATGATGATCTCACTTGATTTTGAGGGTATGTTTCAAATGTTTTCTCCCAGGTATATCTTCGATCCCCTAAGAAATTGATTGACTTCTCCCAACACTTTAGAGAGGATGTCCAGTCCCATTTGATGACCCTTTAGGGCACCGATACCATAGCTAAGACGATGACCACTTTGAGAAGAGTGTTGACTTTGGGAGGTTTCGAGCATTTATAGCAACATCCTCCTCTCCATCTAGAGCTGAAACACTGCTCACTCAGGCTTGGGCATTGCCTAGAAAGAAGGTACCCTACCATAGGCTGCCATTACATCTCCTTAATGGATGTTGCCTCTATTCATGGACCAGTTTGATGATGACGGTGACTTGAGATCCCTTTGGTAGGGATGGTACATTTTCTTGGATGATGACATCATGCCCTAGCCATGTGACATCACCCTCATAAGGCCTAGAGTGATGATGTGGGCTTGATTGACGACGACTTGTTCATGAGATGACTTTGAGCTAAGAGCACTCTTTGATCCATCCTTGGCACCTTTTGTGATGGAAATCTTCACCATTGGAGGATGACATCAACCTAAAGGATCTTTTGCTCACATGAGGGCTAAAAGATTGCTTTTTGTTATGTTTATTCATTGAGATAGCTATCTTTTACATTGGCTTTTACCCTACTTAACTTGTAGTCACTTAAAATATTGTTTTTAGGGCTTTTTGTATAATTTTTTCCCTAAATAAACTTGGATTTCCTCATATTCAAATCTGAAATCCTATTGCAACAACTTGTATTATTTATTCTAATGGATAAATTAATTATTCAGTTTATTGCTACGCCAACATCGAAATAAACACACTGCAACCTTCACAAATTAAATTATGCTGAAAATAAATAGCGCTGGAAACTGAGAAAATACTAGCACACACATAAAATTTAACACTATTATTTTTAGACTAATGTCCTTGAAAGAAACCCAACTTGGCAAAATCGGTGCAACAATGAGAGTTTTTATTATTATGTAACAGTGAATAAATTTCCAGTACAATAATTTGGATGCCGAATCTGGAAATTCCATAGAGAAAAATACTGGCATAAATCTAGTTAGAAAATTTTCTCACCCCATAGGAAAATCCAATGTTGATTTATGGTAGCATTGGATGTGCTCTAGCCTCAAGATTTTGCAAAGAGGCTAAGACACATGCATTCCACAATACCCAGAAAGTGTTTTTTGAAAATTCCACCCGGAAAGGATTTAATTAAAATAATTAATCATTTTTAATGTATTCCTAAGTCTAAGCTTAGGAAATGTGATTAATTAAAGTGTATTAATTAGATCGGGTGTGAATCTTCTAGATAAAGACACAAATCGATTCCTAGTTAATCTTAGCCTTTGATTATGTTTTAATCTTGGCCGTTGATATGTCAACGAGAGATTATAAGAAGGAGCTTGATGGGTATTTGGAAATACATTGAGTAAGAGATTAAGAGATCGATTTCTCAAGAGAGCAACGCAACAGTTGCCGGAGGAAGATCGAAGTGATTTCTTGCAGTGAGGGGCAGAGATAGTGTGTCGGAGGAACTATTCCTGATCTGGTGAATACATTACAGAAGAGGCAGAGAGAGGTGCAGAAGAGGTAGCGTAGAGCCACGCTGGGCAACGTAAAGCCATGCAGAGGCAACGGTGAGCTTCCGAGGGAGTTCAAAGATTTGTTGACTAAGTCACCTGATACGGGGATTCGGGATTTGCCGGATACGGGGATTCGAGAATTGCATTTGAGATATGGTGACTCCTAGAATAGGACACTTCCGGGATACGATACGTTATATATTATTTTATTAAAATATATATATATATATATATATTAAAAATTAGATATTTTTTACAAATTCATCCAAAATTCATTGATTCAAACATAGATTTAAGATCTATCATCTTAGATACTCATACATGATCATTGATACATTGATACATCATACATTTGTCAAATTTACTCGGAAAGACAAGATTGAAGATAGTAAGATACTGTAGTTTTCTCATTAAGTCATTAGAATCAAAATGTGTTACATAAGTACACTGCCAATGGCAAATAGAAATAGAAAAAAAAATACAAAAAAACTACAGTCTACAAGACTACAAGCTTGAAGCCTCAATGAGTCAGAGTCAATGAGTCATCAATCCTCATCATCATAATTAGCATCACTGTCCTCATCCCGATCATCATGCTCACCACTGCTCTCCTCTGGCTCTGATGCGTCCTCCTCCTCTATCATCTCTGCATCTGCTGGTGTGGAGGATGACGCCTCTACTCTATCATCAAATGTGACAGGCTCTAGCACTGGCGCATTGAGATCCAAGTTGGCCAATGCCAACTCAACATTGCTGTCCATATCCATATCATAGGAAAGACATCCCACATCTTTGTCTTTCCCTTCAACCAATCCTCCCTCTGCCTGTAGATGAGACGAAGGTTGGTGTGCACATACACCATTGTCTCTACCTCGGGATCGCTCAAGCTTGCTCTTCTTCACACCATACAAATTCCCATATGTGCTCCACCCTCTCGCAACAAGAGGATGAAGTCACCGAGAGAGAGCCTCATGGCTAACTCAGAGAGGAAGGCTTGTTGCCCCGCGATACCTACCAAGAATAGGGCTTTAGCCCCCCCATTCAACCACATCATAGCCTCAAATACCCAAAGGCCGTGAAAATCCCCACAAAGGCATGCTCCATGCATATTTCCCTCCCCTAGAAGATTTCCACCATCCATGTGAGGAGGGAATCTCACAGAAGGTCCACCACACAGCCACCATAGTCAGAGATTAGGGGTCTTATGAGAGCCAAACAATGTAAAGGTGTGCAATTATTGTCCCATATGCTGACAAGAATATCCTGTATGCTGGTGAAGAAGGCCTCGGTGATGTCTCATACTCTAGGCACTGACTCTGTAAAACGATGGTCCTCACAGACTCAATCATGGAATCCCATCCCTCATAAAACTATCCTAGGATGGGTTGGTCTGTATCTGCAAATCGGAGCAAGGAAATGATAGGCTCCATGATCTGAATAACTAGATCTACCTTCTCCCACCATAGATCATCCAACACTGTGTCCTTCACTTTCTTTGAGGCTGCTTGATCCGTCTTTCTCCAAAAAGACCAAAACTCTGAAATAACCATGGCCCCAAGAGCGGTCTTGACCTCCCTCAACCTCTTCAACATGATGAATGAAGAGGCAAACTGTGTATCCACAATTTTCAACAATGATAGATTGTTGTACTCCTTGTAGATAGTGAGGGCATTTGCATGGTTTTGTACAAAGTTGCGGATATGTCGTGCATCCTCAATAATGGCTCCAATCCAAAGCACATCAGAAGCAATACATTTCAGTGCCAAGTTCAATGAATGGACAATGCAAGGTGTCCAAAATATTTGTGGATATTTTGCTTCCACAATCATGCCAACAGCCTTGCAAACAGGTGCATTATCTGTAATGATTTGCACACAACAATCAACACCTACATCTTCAATAATTTTGATAAATAACTCACCCGTATATTGTGCATCCTTGTACTGTCCAAATGCATCCACTGATTTCAAGAAATCTGGACCATTCAACGATGACACCATGAAGTTGATGAGTGGGTGGCGTGCTGGATCTGTCCATCCATCAGAAACAATGCTAACCCCAAATGTTGGCCATGCTGATTTAATAGGCTCGAGCATTTTGTCCACCTCTTTTTTTGCCTTTGTCAACAATGTGATTCTGAGCTTCTTTGACCCAGGAGGCACATACCCAGATGGAGCCCCATGACTAAGAGCTCGACACATCTCAATAAATAGAGGTGACCATGCAACATTAAAGGATATGAAGTTCTGATAGAAAAAAAATGCAATGGTGAGATCAAGCTCTTCCCTCTTCTCTTTTTGAAAAATCTTGTTTTGTTTTGATTTTGATGCCACATTTGCCTCACCAATGAATTGCTCTTTCTCCATTTCCTTCCTCTGTGCCGATTCAATTGTTGTTCAACATTTAATGCCACAACCTGGAAAACCCAACAAATGAGCTTTCACACGGAAATATGTGGAATTGAAATGGCCGTTGCATATATTACATTTCCATGAACAATTTCCTCCTCCATTTCCCTTTTTTCCTGCTCCTCTCTCTCTTGTCACATATTTCCACAATGGGTATTTGGGGTCATGAGTTTGTTTGCTCTGCACATTTGAAGTTGTTGTTGCAACCCCACTTCCAATAGATGGAATACTTGCAGACCTTGATGAAATAGGGACAGGAGGGGCATCTCCAATGGGGACATTCTTCCCCTTTCTTTGCCCATGTCTTGCTACCTTTGATTGAGCCATGAATACTGTAAAAAATAAACAAAAATAACCAAATATATAAAACATATGCACATGCAAACACTAACAACAAACTAAATGCAAAATATAGAGGGACAGTGCACTTACCGGATGCTCGAATCTCTTTGAAAAAATTCCCTTTCTCCTTGCTAACCCTTTCTTCTTGCAAACCCTTGCTCCTTGCTCACTTCGGAGTCACTTCACAAACACAAATCGGTGAGAAAGAATGAGCAAATCGGTTTTTTATAACCCAAAATCGCACTTTTTGAGACAGCGAATCCGGCTGTACGGGATATGGTCATATCCGTACAGGGTACAGTCGGGATTCGTCGTACCCTGTACAGATACAGTTGTATCCCGTGAATTGGGTATGAATCCTGGAGTATAGTATCCGATACGTCGGATTCGGGATTCGAGGGCCCTGGGGGACAAATCCTGTTTCTTAATTTTTTGAGGAGCAGTTGAGATCTAGTACGGTGAGCTTTAGAGGGAGTTCGAAGATTTGTTGAGGGGCAGTTGAGATCCAGTACGGAGAGCCAGGGTGTGAGACCAGGAGGTCAGTGGATCGATTTCCAGCGAACAAAGGATCAACTTGGAGAAGTGACGCAGTCCCAACAGCAGTGACGCAATAACTGCGTAGGTGTGACGCGGAGCTGTGCAGAGGGCTCATCTCCAGTCAGATCAGTACCTTATCTTCCCGTACCAATGTGAGGTTATCTCACTATCCTTTTCACCAGTTAGATTCTTTGTATCGGATAGCCAGTAAGGCATCCAAAGATTTCTATTAAGAAACCACTGCATAATAATACAAACCCTTAGCTGCTGCACCGATTTTCCCACATTGGGTTTTTTCGGGGGCATTGTCCAAAAATAACGGTGTCGATTGTGTGTTTATTTCTTTCCTGCAGTATTATTTATGTTGTGAAGGCTGCAGTCGTATTTATTTCGATGTTTACTGTGTAACACCGTAAATAACTTGTATCCGAATTAACAAGTAGGAGAAATAATATTAGATTGCTGCAGTAGGGATTCCCATTGTGGAATTTTCACATCCTACACTGAAGACTGACCTCTGAAACCCTTTATGAATTGCCATGTGTCACCCTCTGTGTGGGCTCTGCGCAGGCACTAATTCATACGACCTAGATCTCAATTTGAGCCACTTCTTCTGTTTGCCTTCTGCCACTGGAACATTGAAACAACTTCTCGAATCTGCAAATTGAACTGCCTTTAGAG
Organism: Pinus albicaulis; assembly: GCA_034641835.2. NCBI lineage: Eukaryota > Viridiplantae > Streptophyta > Pinopsida > Pinales > Pinaceae > Pinus > Pinus albicaulis. The sequence continues at coordinate 1,837,599,915 of CM076575.1, read as the reverse complement.
ATTACTGCGAAGTCCTTGCATTAGCCTCACTGTGGCTCTTCTGCCTCTTGTTGATTTTTGTAGCATCAGAAAGTGATCTAAGTCTCAAAATTTGTGAGGAGGCTTCGACACCAATATTCTAAAGAACCCATAAATTGTTTGTGGAAATTCCATTCAGTTTATATTTTATTAAAATAATTAACTAATTTAATGGGGACCCTAAGTCTAAACTTAGGGACATTAAATAATCGAGTTGTGTTTAGTGCGACTTTTTGAAGGCTTTTTCGGTGGATTTTTCTGGTCTAATTTCTCTAAAATCCTGCAGGAATTCATTGAAAACATAAGTTTGATGGGTAACCTTGCACAATCTAAGTGTCCTAGGGTTTTTTTAGGGTGCTAACTCTATATATACAGTAAAAAAACCAGTTTAAATAACAGAAATCAAGATTTTACCTCAAAATTTTTCACCGGATTCCGGCACCGGAAACTCCAAAAAGTCACACTAAAGACAACTCCTTAAATAATTAATGGGTATTAATAAAACAGAGTGTGAATCTTCTAGAGAATGAAGATCAAGTCAAAATTTAATCTTAGCCATCGATTAAACTTCTAATCTAGGCCGTTGATTTGTCAATGAAAAGATTAAAAAAAGAAGACTTGAGGGCCATTTGGAAAGTAAGCCGGACACAGACTCAGTAACTCGAGGGAAGTTGATTCTGCAGGAAATAGAATTCGATTTCAGAGGGAGAGTTGTAGGGCGGAGGATATAGAGGGCGTCAACAATGTTGGGGCACGAGGGGAGGAGGAAACAGAAGGGCAGAGGAGCAACATAGAGGGCTCATGCATTGTGACGCAATCTCACGCAGGCTCTACGCAGGGAATCACGCAAGGGTGACGTAGAGAGGGTTAATGGGTCCCGTGTTGGAAATTCTCCTGAGGTTTGGAGAGAATTTATCCTAGGTGTTTTCTTAAGAAGTTTCTCAATTATTCTGCCAGTCTTTCCTTGTAAAGAATTTGCTATTGAAGATTAATATATAAACCCTCATCTGTTGCACCGGTTTTCCCACATTGGTTTTTTCCGGTGACAATTGTCCAAAAATAATTGTGTCATTGTGATTGATTCTTGTGCTTGCATTTTTACTGTACTTTCTCTATATGTACTTGAGTGATAACTGCAGTAGTGTTTATTTCGAAATTTACTGGAAGGGTTTTGTAAATAACTTATTGTGAAAATAAGTAGGAGAAAAAATCAATCACTGCAGTAAAATTTCAGATTTGAAATTTTCACACCTCTCTGCAAATGCACTCGCTGGATCTGGAAATCTTCCTCCAACCTCACTACCCTTGCCCCTCACTCATTGCTTCGATCTCTGGTTCTCTGACAACTGCTGCTGCTCTCTGGAAATCGATCTGCCAAATAAATCGAACTTCTGGTGTGTCTTCCCCAAATGCCCATTGACTTCTTATAATCCTCTGTTGGGACTCCAACAACCAAGATTAAATCTTAATCAAGGGGTAGGATCATCTTGTAGTCGATCTGTGTGAGTTTCTAAACTATTCTCACCTTGAATTAGTTAATTATGATTAATTAACCATATTCCCTAAGTTTAAAGTTAAGAAATATTTAAAAACTGGTTAATAATCAAATTAAGCCATCTCTATGTGGAATTTCTAGAAACGATTCCTGGGTTTTGGAGATCTCATGTATTCTAGCCTCTCCATCAAATTTCGTGGCTAGAACACATCCTATGCTACATAAGCTAACACTCCCTCTTAGCGAGGGCTGTGTTCTCTCTAGTGTTGCACATTTTGCCACAACACCCTGTCTCTATATCACCTCTTGTTACACCGCTGATGTCTGGCCACTATGACTATCTGCCACTGCCCATTAACCACTGCACAAGTCTGATGTTGTATCTGTGTTGCTGCTGACCCTGCTGTACTGCTACCAACACTGTATCTGCACTGCAACTCCCTCTCATCTATTGTTGCTGCAATTGAGAAACATCCAAAACACTGAATCAACTGTGTTTAGTATGATGCATCTGTCTCTCGAGTCTTTGACTGCTACTAGCTACTGCACTGCCCACTGAAGACTTTGCGTTGCTGCTGACTCTACACTATGCCGCTCTGCATTGCTACCAACTCTGCACTGTGCTCCTAACACCTGACTTCTACTAGTCTGCAACTGTCACTCTGGTATTGACGGCATCAACTGCCACTGATCCATCCTGCTACTAAATATTGTGGACCCTCGTAGCTAGGTAATGATCCATGAGGTGGACTCTTTAATGGACCATGCCCACCTCTATAGCTCTCTGGGGCTGCAACTCCAAGTCACCCCACCTCACTCCTGGAGGTATGGCTGTCATCATAGAAAAATATGATCTACTCATACTGCTGCTGCAATTGCTCTGCTAATGCTTCCACACTGATGCTGCAATAATGAGTCTAGTCTCTCAGATCCTGAAGCACTAGCTTCCATAGGAATGCTCCCTTTGAAGCTACACTCCCTCTGAGTCTCGATATCCCAGTGGGAAATCTCTCTGCTCCCTCTTGGCAACTTGCACTGTCCTCTTGCACTGGAAATTGGACTGCGAAGCTCTGTGCTGGGAATCTTCTACTAGAATTGCACCTGTGTACTAGAACTAGGAAATTCACACTTCCTGTGTCACTTGTCATTGCATCTAGCTCTTCAACTGTCTCCTAGGTACTGACTACAACTATCTTTGCAACCGTCATATGAATGACTGACTGCACATGCTAACAGTAAATCTGCTACTATGATGTTGTGGGCTCCTGTAGCAAAGGTGATGGTCTCGCTGCAACAACTGGAAACTGATTTGCCTGATCTTATTGCAACTGCGTTGGACCCTGCCCATCTGGCACATTGGAGTCTCATACTCCACCTCTTGGATCCTGTGCCTCACTATCTCCTTTCAAGCCCAGCCCCTTGTTGGGACCCTTCCTTTCTTTGCAACTTGCACTAGACAACTCGCACTTCCTGCGACATCTCCCTCCGGCAACTGGAAGTCGATTTGTTGTCTAGATCTGCATTTTGGCTAACTCGCATGGCCTCCTCTGGCCATCTCGTATGATCATCCCTGCAGAGCTGCAAAAATATGGAAACTCAAAACTGGAGAAATAGACCTCGAAAATCTCCCTCTTTCCCTTTGCTTGGCTGCTGCTCTGCTATTCGCACCCCTTGCTGGAGTGAGAAAATATGCTTACAACTATTGCCAATCTGCAATTGGGAAAAATCAAATTTCTTGGCTAGAAACCCTCTGAGAGAAATCTCCCACTGTGTGTGCTTTTCTCTTCCACCCGATGCTGGTTCTGCTGCTGCAAACCCCTCTGCGTCCAACCAAGGAATCTGCTTAGTGAAAATGTGAGCTGCAGCTACTTCTTTTGACTGTTGGAATCACTAACCCGGGCAAGTTGACTTTTCTGCACCCCTGCAACTGAAATCAAATTCCTGCCCAAGCGATTCAACCTGCCTGTCTGAGCACTGCGCAACATCAAAGAATTTCGGCCTACTGCTCCCTCTGAACAGCGAAATTCTCTTCTCTGCTTTTGAGCTTCTTGGCTGACCACTTACGCTTTGATACCATGTGAAAATTTCAAATCTGAAATCCTATTGTAGCAACTGGTATTATTTCTTTTAACCGATAAATTAATTATTCAGTTTATTGCTACGACAACATCGAAATAAATAGATTGCAACCTTCACGAATAAAACCGCGGAAATAAAATAGCGCTGGAAACTGAGAAAATTCTAGCACACACATACATGAAATGACACCATTATTTTTAGATAATTGTCCCAGGAAAAACCCAACTTGGGAAAACCGGTACAACGACTGAGGGTTTTATTATTAAGCAGTAGTGAGAAATTCTAAGTACAATAATCTGGATGCCGAATCTAGCAATCCGACAGAGAAAAATACTGGTAAAAATTTAGTGAGGAATTTTCCTCACCCCACAGAAAAATCCGACACTGAAGATTGGCCTCTCAAAGCCTCTACGAATTGCCCTGTGTCACCCTCTGTGCGGGCTCTGCGCAGGCTATTGTTAGTTTTTGTAGCATCATATGTGTTCTAGACACGAGATTTGGTGGAGAGGCTAGAATACACATATTCTCCAATACCCATAAATTGTTTTTGGAAATTCCACCTAGAGATGACTTAAGTAAAATAATTAATCAGTTTTTAATATTTCCTAAGTCTAAACTTAGGAAATATGATTAATTAAAAGGTAAGTTAGGTGCGAATCTTCTAGAAAAATACATGTATCGAGTTCTAGTTAATATTTACCATCGATTAAGTTTTAATCGTGGCCGTTGATGTCTCAACAAGAGATTATAACAAGAAATTCGATGGGACTTGGAGAACACTGGTGTAGTTACTCAGTTGCCCAGGCAGATCGATTTTCTCAGTGGCTGAAGTTCAGCAAGAGAAGATAGAGCTAGAGGGCGAGTTGCAGGTGAGAGAGAGAGGGTATCGACAGTGGTACGGGAAGGCAAGGTGAATTCAGGAAGACACAGCGTGAGGAGGGATGCAGTTCACTTGTGCACTACGCAGAGGGTGACGCAGAGACACCAGTGTATGGGCAAAGGGTCCATCTCGGGGTCAGAGAGTTGCTGTGAAGAGTGAGAAATGTATCACTAAATTTCTCTCAGTATTTCTGCTTTGTTTTGCTGTTCGAATTCTTGTACTTGAATTATTGCTGAAGATTAATAAAGAAACCCTCATCTGCTGCACCGGTTTTCCCGCATTGGGTTTTTCCGGGGACAATTGTCCAAAAATAACTGTGTCAATATCTTTATGTGTGTGCTAGAATTTCTCTAATTTTCCAACATTTATTTTTCCGTAGTATTTATTTTGTGAAGGTTGCAATGTATATGTTTCGATATTTGCCATAGGAAACTGCAAATAATTTGTTTAATTAATTTAACAAATAGAAGAAATATTATCAGTTGTTGCAATAGGATTCTGAATTTCGGAATTTTCACATGGTATCAGAGCACAAATAGAAGCCAGAGAGCTCACAAATAGAAGCACTGCGTCAGCAGCTGATCGAAACCCCAGAGGCTACGCAGTCCATTTGGCCAGGAGGTCAATTTTTGAGGAAAAAATTATTTCTCTTAGAGAGTCGATAGAGATTAAAATTTCCAGATCGATGATTGTAAGAGGCAAAGGGAGCAACAATATTTCTTTTGCAGATCAAATTTCCAGTTGGGACGCAATATTTTGCAGTAGCAAAATTAGCATTGGGAAGGAATGGAGAAATAACACAGAAAATCATGAATAGAATCAATAGTCAGGAAGCCTCAGAATTATCTTCCAGGTTGGAGGATGAGTTTGCTTGCTTGTCTTGTTCGACATCATCTAGTGTCTGGTATATTGATAGTGGAGCTTCAGCTCATATGATAGGGAGTTAGAGAATATTTCTCTAGCTATCGGGAGGAGCAAATGGACTTCCAGATCACTATGGGCAACAAAACTAAATGTACTTCGGTAGGGAGAGGCACCTTAGAATTTCAGACTGAAACAGGGACCAACACTAGTGCTACCAATGTATTGCATGTGCCAAGATTGGGTATGAACCTAATTTCAGTGTCCCAGTTACAAGACAAGGGGTACGATGTACACTTTGTGGGGAAGAAAGTGTATGTCAAACACTCTAGCTAGAAGAAGGTAAGACAGATTGGAGCTTGGAGCAATAGGTTATACAGGTTGCAGATCGATTCTCCAATGGTACTGATAGGCAGTGACAATAGCAGTGGGAAGGAGCTGAACAAACTATGGCACAGGAGGATGGGACATTTACACCATGGATCACTTAGGATGCTCAGAGACATTGTAATGGGAGTTCCAGTTCCCAACACAGAACACGATGATGTGTGTAGAGGATGCGTACTTGGGAAGTACGCAGAGGCAACATTTCCTAGAAGTGACAACAGAGAAAATGGATTGTTGGGATTGATACACAGATATTTGCGGCCCTATGTCCACTAGAGCTCTTAGCGGTGGCGAATATTTCGTCACCTTTATTGATGATCATTCTAGGAAAATCTAGATCTATTTCTTAAAGACCAAAGATGAGGCCTTTGATTGGTTCAAAGAGTTCAAAGCTCTCGTAGAGAATGCGATAGGGAAAAAGATCAAGGTGCTATGTTCAGATAATGGTGGAGAATCCACAGATAAAGACTTCACAGACTTCTACGCGAAGAAAGGCATCAAAAGAGAATGGACAACTCCATATAATCCTCAATAGAATGGAGTAGCAGGGCAAAAGAACAGAACAATTGTTGGGGCTGCAAAGGCTATGTTGTATGACTAAGACTTGCCTAGATTTGTATGGGTAGAGGCATGAAACACAACGATGTACTTTCAAAACAAAACACCTCATAGAGCATTGGGGAAGAAAACGCCAGAGGGGGTCTTCACAGGAAAGAAGCCTGAAGTAAGTCATTTGAGGATATTCGGGAGTGTGGCTTATTGCCACATACTAGATGAAAAGTGAAGTAAATTCGATCAGACTAAGAGAAGGGGTTCCTCATAGGGTATAGGGAGAGCTCAAAGGCATACAAGATCTACATTCCTAGCAGTAGGAAGATTGTAGTAAGGCGAGATGCAAAGTTCGTGGAAGACAGAGCTTTCAGAAGATCTCGAGAGATGCCCGCAGATGATCAGTCAACAAAAGTTCCGTTAGTCCAGCAGTAGGGACAACAAGTGGGACAAGCAAGAGTACATTCACAGGGATTGAGTACAGTGGCCAGTACCAGTATCTCCTCAGGGGTAGGAGATCCAGGGAGTTCTCAGCAAATGGAACAGCAGGAATAGGAGGAGAAATTGGTGGAACCTCCCACCACTAGTGGAAGAGCCAGTAGGGAAGTGCGTCAGACCCTAAGGGACGTAGAGGAGTTTGTTGGAGCTCCTAGGACAGACAAGAGACAATGCATGCATCTTGACATATATCAAGCTTTGGTAGCTCAGGTTGCAGAACCCTCCAGCTTTCAGGAAGCTGCACAACATCAGGTGTGGGTGGATGCCATGGTAGAAGAATACGGTTCTATCATGACAAATGATGTTTGGGAAGTAGTGCCTAGACCAGAAGACGGATCGATTGTAGGTTCCAGATGGATCTACAAGATCAAGTACGTTGCAGATGGAAGTGTAGAGAAGTACAAGGCTAGATTCGTGGCAAAGGGGTATGCATAGAAGGAATGGATAAACTATGAGGAGGCCTCCACCCAAGTGGCCAGATATACTTCTATCAGATCCATTATATCCCTAACAACGCAGATGGGATGGGAGATTCACTAGATAGACGTCAAGACAACATTCTTGAACGGGGTGATAGAAGAAGAGGTGTATATAGAGCAGCCTGAAGGCTTCGAAACTCATGAGAAGCGCACTCATGTATGCAGGTTGAAGAAAGCCCTATATGGGCTCAAGCAGGCACTCAGGACATGGTATGGTCAGATTGACAATTATTTGCAGCAGTTGGGATTCATCAAGAGTGATGCAAATCACAATCTCTACTATTTGATGGTGGAGAATGAACCTCTCATTCTGGTTTTGTATGTGGATGACCTGTTTTTGATAGGGTCATCAGGGTTCATAAAGGATTGCAAAAGGAACCTTGAAGCAAAATTTGACATGAAGGATATGGGGTTGATGCACTATTTTCTAGGATTGGAAGTGTGGCAGAAGAATGGGGAGATCTTCCTTGGGCAAGGGAGATATGCTACAAATATTCTGAAGAGATTCAGAACGCAGGATTGTCGACCCATGGCAACGCCCATGATCACCAATTAGAAGAAGATAGATTTATCAGGGGACAAGGAAGTCGACCCCACCTTGTACAAACAACTCATTGGGTCGATCATGTATCTGGTCGACACTAGGCCAAACATTTGTTTTGCTGTCAATATCCTTAGTCAGTTCAAGGTGGAACCAAAAAAGGTACATTGGGCAACAACTAGGCACATTATTAGATATGTGCGTGGAACAGTCGGATATGGGTTGAAATATACTAGAGGAGATGACGTCAGATTGTGCGGAATCACAGATGTAGATTGGGCAGGTAGTTTAGTGGACAGGAAAAGTACCTTCGGGTACTGCTTCAGTGTTGGATCAGGGATGGTCTCTTGGTGCAACAAGAAGCAGAAGTTAGTAGCATTAAGCTAAGCATAAGTTGAATATATGGTAGCCAACACAGCTACGTGCGAATCTATACAACTTAGGAAGCTGCTCATGAGTTTTTTTAGGAAGAAGATGGGAGCGACTAGTGTTTACTGTGATAATCAGAGTTGCATAAAACTCTTTGAGAATCCAGTATTTCATGATAGGTCGAAGAACATCGATATTAGATGTCATTTCATCAGAGATTGTGTTCAGCGTGGGGCAATACGGCAGCAGTATGTTCCCACAGGAGATCAAGTAGCAAACATACTCACCAAATCTGTAGGGAGAGCTAAGTTCATCTAGTTCAGGGAACAAATGGGTATGGTGGAGAACCCGTTTCAGTAGAAGAAACAGATGGATTCTTAGTTGCAGCAACCACAGATGAGAGGGAGTTGCAGTGCAGATGCAGTAGTTGGAAACAATACAACATGTGAAATTTTTTGAATCTAACAACCAGAAATCCTACTACAGTTAACTGATTTGCATTTCCTACTTGTGTTCTTCAATTAACAAGTTATTTACAGAATTCTTCAGTAAACATTGATGCAAATACACTGCAGCCTACACCAATATACAAATAAAGTACTGAAAAATAAGATGAGACAATCACACAAAGGACACACTTATTTTTGGACTAAACATCCCTGGAAAAACCCAATGCGGTAAAACCAGTGCAGCAGATATGAGGGTTTTATTATTAAGCAGAATTCTGAATACAACTAGGGTGCCAAATCCGGCTCACCCAACAGAGAAAAATCTTGGCAGAAGTACCTCTATCTGGAGATAGATATTTTGGTTGATCCAACAACAGAATGATCAAACCCCACAGGTGACTGCGCTGTCCCCAGTGCTGCGCAGCAGCAGCTGCTCCCAGCTCTGCGTTGACATTGTGTCACCCCCTCTAGGAGCTGCATCACCCTCCTCGTGACCCTTCCCAGCTCAGAAATCAATCTATTGAAATGATGCCTGATCTGCCTCACAAAAACCCCAATGCTCCCTCTGAGGCTCTGCATCACCCTCCCAGGTGCTGTGCTGCCTCTCTGCAATGTATTCTCGGCCTTGGACTGAAGTCCCACTGCCGAACTGCCCCTTTCTACACTAGAACTCACTCTGAAATTCTTAGCAAACCACGCCCCAAAATTTCGATTTAGCTCAAGTGCTGCTCTGTGTGTGTGTTCTCCAAATGACTCTCAAGTCTTCCTTTATACTTTTCTTGTTGAGGAATCAATGACCGTGATCAAATCTTTAATCAACGGCTAAGATTAAAACAGACTTGATCTTTGTCACTTAGAACCTTTTCACCCACATTTACATTAATTCACTTCAATTATTTTAATTTCCTAAGTTTTAACTTAGGCTCCATTAAAAATAATTAATAATTTGAATAAAATGCACTCCGGGCGGAATTTCTCCAAACAATTTCTGGGTCTTGGAGATCTCATGTGTTCTAGCCCCTCCACAAAATTTTGGAGCTAGAGCACATCTGATGCTACCCAAAAAGCAACACTTCCTCTTAGTGAGGAATGTGATCTAACAATACTTCTTACCATAAGCATCACCTTGATCCACGACATTGGTCCTCTCTACTGCCCCTCATCCATTGCGCTGTTGCAATCTGTATTGCTGCCCACGACACTGCCACTGTCACTGCTACATCTGTACTACAACTCCCCCTCAATATGCTGCATCATGCTGCCCATAACACTGCCACTGCTAATTGCTACACTGCAACTCAGTTGCTGAGAGTTAAGCAATTGAAAGACATCCCAAATCTTGACATACTAGTAAGTTTGGATACACCTCGTTGCTGAAGCTTCCTCTGCTGCTAATCTGTGCTAACCCTCTGATGCTACTATGTTGCTGTTGTATCTACTCTGTGCCTCCCGCACTGTTGCAACACTCCACCGCACTGCTTCTTTGGCGCTCTAGCTCTACCACTGTCGCTCCATCCACCCTCGCACCAACTGACTCCCGTCATTTTGCTACTATCATTAAGGGCTCCCGTTGCCGTATGTGATCCAAGAGTTTGGGCACCTCGACGCGCCCTTTCAATCTCTCTGTAGCTCCAACTACAACTCCATATCGCCCCACCTCTTCTCTAGAGGCGCATGAGCACTCATGGCATAGTCATTGTCTCCTCCTCATCATCCTGGGCTGGAGCAGCTTTCGAGTAAGGCTTCTCTTATTTTCCCTTCTTCTTCAGAGGGCACTGCATGGCGAATTGTCCCATTTCCCACATCTGAAGCATATGAATTTTGAGAGGTCCTTTTTCTTCCGTTTCTGTTGCCCTTGCTATTACTTTGATGCGAAAGCCACATCTTCCTCTTCCTCCTTCTTGACTTTGATCCTTTTACTGTTGCTTCCCGTCTTGGTCCACCGTCTGATCTCTTCTTGTCGAAGAGCTGCCCACATCTCCTCCTAACTAGGAAGAGTAGCCCTGCCCAAAATGCTTTGGACAAAAGTTTGCCAGTCTGCAGTGATTGCATTCAGGGCAGTCCTGACCATAAATCCAGTGTCTGGTGTAGCCCCTATGGAAGCTAGCTGATCTTGGATCCCTTGAAATTTGATAAGGAAGGGATCGATTTCTTCTCCCTTCTGCATCTGAAGCAATCTCAGTTGACTCTCAAGCAACGTCTTCCACTGGACGGAAAATCCCTCGTATAATGTGAACATGGCCTCCCACATTTCCCTTGTTGTATTCTTCTCAGCAATATGTGGGATCACATGATCCTTGACTCCGTCCATGATCATGCACTTAGATTTCGCTTGAGCCTCCTCATACTTGTTGTGAGGATCAACGTCAACCGGAACAACAACCACCCTCAAGGCATAATCTGTGATGCGATGTTCATCCAAAACTGCTAGGATCCTAGCCTTCCAGATGACAAAGTTGGATGCTCCATCCAACCTGTCCTGATCCCTCAGTCCATTCACAACCATCTCTGCTCAACTGAATGCCGAACAAGTTCCTTTCTCCCTCTTTCGCTGCAGCCCCAACAAAACTCGGATTTGGATTTCTTTGGCGCTAGAAATCCTCTAAGGAACAAGCTCCCTCTGAATCTCGATTTCCTTCACAGAAATCCTTCTGCCAACAAATGTCGAAGCACTCCTCTCTGATCTCTCTTTGCTGCTGCTCAACACTAGATCTAGATTCTTGGCAAGAAATCTTTTGAGGAACTGCTTCCCTCTACTTTTCTTCTGCTCCACTAGACACTGTTCTGCACAAACAGAATCAACGCCCCACCAGCGACTCCAGATAAAATTTGTACTGCACCTCCAACCACGACAACCAGAAAAAATGAGACTCAATAGCCTCTGTGCTGGCCCAACAATCACTGCGCTGCGTTTTGCATCTACAACGTCACCCTAGCAGGCTGACGCAAGCTCTGCGTGAGGCTTCCTTAGTGACTGTGTCATCCTTCCTCTGCCTCTCTGGTCCAAAACTGCGCTGTCTCTCGGGACAACTGCTTTCTTGCAGTAAATTTTCCTTTGTCCTTTCACTGATGGCTTCAGTCCTCCTTGATCTGCAATTGCTCTGATACCATGTGAAAATTTCTGAATCTAACAACCAGAAATCCTATTGCAGTTAACTGATTTGCATTTCCTACTTGTGTTCTTCAATTAACAAGTTATTTACAGAATTCTTCAGTAAACATTAATGCAAATACACTGCAGCCTATACCAATATACATATCAAGTACTGAAAAATAAGATGAGACAATCACACAAAGGACACACTTATTTTCAGACTAAACGTCTCTGGAAAAACCCAATGCGGGAAAACCGGTGCAACAGATATGAGGGTTTTATTATTAAGCATATTTCTAAATACAACTAGGGTGCCAAATCCGGCTCACCCGATAGAGAAAAATCCCGAAAAAAGTACTTCTATTCAGAGACAGATATTTTGGCTGATCCAACAACAGAATGATCAAACCCCACAGGTGACTGCATTTTCCCCAGTGCTGCGCAGCAGCAGCTGCTCCCAGCTCTGTGTTAATCAAGGTTGTCATTGATGTCAATATGGAATTGACCAAGATGTCAATATTCTTGAGATGCCCTGTTCCAAATGATGATGTGAGGAGTCTTGTTTGACAAGGATGCCATCAATGAAGATGTCAACCCATGAAGATGTCAAACCACTAATGAAGAAGTCCTAAGAAGTCCTTGTACTAACTATAATGTCGCATGTGCCTTGATGATCTAGACATTAACCCTTGATGACATATGGAGTCATACACTTGATGATGTCATACACTAAATGAATGACCACAATTGATGAACGTTGAAAGACTAGATGATGACATGGAAGATATCATTTGATGGTTGGAAGATTATTTTTGAAATTCTCCTAATGATGCTGCACTATGACATATTACTGCACTATTATTGAATACATGATGCTATACCTTCATGATGATGCCGGATACTATCATGACGACATGGATGTCCTACATGATGACACTATGATCCTACGATTGATAAACCAAACAAAGGAGAAGCCAAGCAATGGAAAAGCCATGCTGTCCTATTCACCTTCTGCACACAAAAATTAAGGACAGTCACAAAGAATTTTTTTTTTTACCACCTTAGAGGCATCCTTCCAAATTGACTCCTATACCATTTTAAAGAGGATTTTTTCCTCTTTCCAATGAGCACTTATTTGTCCCGAAACTCCTAGTAGTTTGTGAGATATTGAATTTTCAAGTTAAAAAATATATTTGTGATATTGAGCCGACCTATGCTCAAGGACACAAGTTGGCCCCCTTTAGCAATAGACAGGTCTCTTCAAAATATTCGAACCACTATAAATATAAAACTGAAATATTCATTTTTCACGATACAGTTTGGTGAAAATCACAGTGATAAACGCAGAAAGGTGAAGATCACAGGAAGAAGGAACAGGTAGGAGGCCGAGGAAAATGTTTTTTAAGCACTGTTTGTGCCAAGCTGTATATATCTTGGATTGCTGAATACTGTTTGGACAGCGAATTGGTGGAGACTTTCTCTTTCAGACCTACAAAGAATTTCTGTTTTAGGACTTGTTACAAACATTCACTTCAGCCTGTAACTCCACCCTACCACAGTCCTGAAATTTGGATTGTAATAAGCCTGCAATTTCGGTGCCTGTGCAAGCAACTTCAGGCCTACAATTTTGGCCCTGTGGGCAGCCACCTCAGGTCTGCAATTTCGGCCATGTAGACTTGCAACTCAACCCCTCCTGTATCAACAGCCTAACACTAGGACGAATTACAGACCTATCTGCAAACCCTCTAGAGACTAAACTTGGGTCCTGTAGATAACCATTGCTGAAAAGTATCCAGACCTGTGAAGCACATACAGTGTTTTGGAGCAAGCCATAAGTACACACAGTCATGTCTTGCAGAAAGTTTTGGTTGAATATTCTTTGAAGTCCTACAGTAACATTCTTGCAGACTTGAGAAGACATCCAAGCACATCTATTGCAGACCTACAGTGATATTTATTTGCAAACATGTGGTGACATTTGGGCATACTTTGCAGACATACGATAACACTCCCTTGCAGATTTGTGAAGACGGTCTACACTTTAGGATCATTGTAAAAGGAGTGTGCAAACCTATTGAAGACACCTTTGGAGCATTGTCTTGAAGATCTCCTTACTAATAGCACGATGGACGGAGAATCCAAGAAGTACAATGCAAGAGTGATGAAGGCAACTTTGAATGGGCTACCAAATTCTATGAAGGCCAATTTGGAGAAATGTTCGTCAGCAAAAGGTATATGGGGCCAAGGTTACTTGGGAGCGGAAGCAGGAGCGCCATTTTCAAAAGCTCTTGGTCCGGAAGTGTTTTTTTATAATATATATATTTTTTATATTTTTTGAATATTTTGATGCATATATGTCAACAAAAGCATGTAGAATGATGAATTAGACATAAAAAACATAAAAACATAGATATGAACCATACAACATCAATCATTTAGAAGTTTTAATCTTCATCAACCACATCCACAAGTTAGAAACATACAACATATTGACTCTTGAGTCTCATGATTTATCAATCTTAAAGTTTCAAGCTTTCAAAATTCAATATATAACATTTATCATCATTGATTCATTGATCACCATAGTTGTACTTGTAAGTGATCTGGATAAATTCTTGATACCCTTTTAACCAAGACCTTTTACTTCGGCTGATGTGTTAGAATTGCATCAAAGCATTAATGAACATAAAAGGACATATACATGTTGTAAAGAAGAGGAACATAACAAGCTTTAGCAACATAAGAGATTGATAATGGAGTTCGTCCAGGAGGGATTACGTCTTCGGGTCTCGGTGTCAAGATGGTGTAGGCCGCTGCATTAAGTGCTGGAAAGAGTGATGATGTACATGGATGGTATTCTTTTTTCTGTCATACAAGGAAAATGCCCTCACGCAAGAGTGGTTGGACCTCTCCATGAGATGTTCTGCTACAGGAACTCTCCTTCTCAAAAAGGACTCCTATCAGTATGACAATAACTCACACATGATGACTATGAGTATCTTGCCAACATGGCAACAAAGGGATCTCAAACATAAAACAAATCCATGACAAAAATTACATCTCACTTCAAGAACAAAAAATAAGATCCAAAATCAAACATCAATAAGGATCGATACATCAAATGCATCTTATAGCAAAGAGACAAAGAAGTACACGATCACACTACGTATACCTCACATCTTGGAGCTATCTGAAGAAAAGGATGATAAACTGCTGGATCTGGCTGTACCATCAATATCGTGGCATCGAATGTCCTGAAAACGACTGCTCACACATGAATGTTGACACCTGCAACTCCAATTTGAAAAGTGGCCAAAAAATATAAGGCTCAGATGGAACATCTGACTGCACCGTTGAACTTGTGTGGCCGAGAGGTGTAGGATCGACTGTCAATTTGCTGAATTTTGACAAAGTGAAAATCTGGGCCTTATGGAATCTTTTAGAATCCCCCTAGATTCCTCAAAGATGCTGCTCCACAAGGAATTTGGAAATCTGCAACTCAAAACAAGAATCTGATCTCACCATTGAGATTCTTGTGAAATTTCGAGAAGAATGAGTATAAAGTTGATCTCATTTTGACATTGGCGAATTTCGGCCTCTAAGGAATTTGAAAGATTCCCTCAAGATTCCTAAAGATTCTCCTCCACAGGGAATCTGCAAAACCGTTGCTCAAATAGCAAATCTGGGTGCACCATCGCACTCCCTGCGAAATTGTGGTTAAAATGCATATAAAGTTTAATACATTTTAAAAATTTTAGCTCCTTGAGATCAAAAGATTCCCTTGGCATCAAACAAGAATCTGTCTCGAAATTCGTGCCTGCTCCTGCCTCGATCTGTGTGCTCCAACCTACCTTCTCTTTTCTCACGGCTCCGTTGGCTTCCCTGTGCCCTCATCTCTCATGTATTTTCCATGGTTTCCTTGAACCATTTGAATGGCATTTTATAATAAAGTGTGAGAATGAATAAGATAAAGTGTGAGATTGACACATTGGTTGGCATAATCATATTAAGATAGTTGTTGTTGGGAGGTTTTGAGTTCAAATCCCATTGAGTCCAAATATTGTTTGAAAACCCAATTTTAGTTTTAATAGAGTTTTTTCAAACTATATATGGAATTCGTATTTTCATATTGTAACGACTCCCAAAAACAAAAATGGAGGTTTTTTTAATATGGAATTTAATCATATTTAATATGATTTTTGTTACATAAATTGATTTTGATTGTTTAATAATATTTAATATATAGTTATTTTTTTTAATGATCTTTTTGTTTTTATGTGGGAAATTAAATATCATTTTGTTTTGTCTTTTCTGCAGGGGCAAGGGGACAATGGAGGAGCGCCATGTGTCAACAGCTGAGGGGCTTGCCATGTGGGTCCCATGTGCTTACTAGGACACCATGTGGTATGCTGTGGGCCCCAAAACTTCAAACTGCTCTAACTTTCTTATACGAACTTAGATTGACACGCCATTCACACCGTTGCGATCAGGGCGGTGAACTCTTCAACTTGAACCTGGTTCAAGAGCAATCCGAACACTTTGATTTTTGAGCTTTCATCAGCCCTCTTTGTCCTGTGTGTCTCTGGAGCCAGCTATATCAGTAAGCTAAGTGTAACCATTACAACAAAGAATATTTAACATGAAATGAAATTTTATAAAATGAAACGAAATTAAACAACTTTCAACTTTCATGAAGCATCATATTCATAATTCATAATGACTTATAAACTTATAATTGCCAACTTCAAAGTTTCAAACTTCAAACTTAAATTGTCATATATTGTTTACAAAAATATCATAATAAATATGAAAGAGTCAAGTTTCAACAGTTATAAAAAGTACTCATCACCTGGTGCTTGTAGCTTGCCATGTGCAAGCCCAGGTGCATTTTCTCCAACTATTTGTACCACAACATTATCATATAATAAAATTTGGCTAGTTTATGGAGTTGGTGCATAATTTCTGGCTCACGTGTTAATTTCTGAAAAATTTATGTGTTGCTATATTTGCATGTTTTTTTTTATCATTGTTAATTTTCCATTAGGAATATTACAAGATAGGTCAATGTGCCATTATCTCTGCCACCTGAGCCAACCATGTGGTCCCTCGCCCACTTGTTATGATTGTATGTTTGAAGGTGGGCATCCCGACCCCAAAGGTATGGCTTTCATTGGTGTAATTGAGTAATTTTCCTTATTTGTCATGAACACTTTAGGGCATGGATTGGTGGGGGGAATCAATGGAAAGAGTGGGCTAGGTTTGTTCTCTTCTCTCCACTGCTTGATTTCATAGTTAGCCTTGTATCCTAGTCCCGTGGGATCTCCTTTATTGGCCATTAGCTTTAGGGCTGGCATTACTTGGAAATCCCAATTTTGGTTGCGGGGTCTCGCTTCCCAACACCATATACATTACTCCCTTCCACTCATTTTAGCCCCATTAATCTCTTTTCCCATCCGGGTCCACATGTGTCCACTGGGTCCACATAGGGTTAGCCTCCCCCGCCCTTGTACACACCTTGGAACGTTGCCCGGAGGTTGATGCGGCTAAAAAGAAAAGAAAAGGCATAATTTGGCCACTCTCAACAAGAAATGTATCACGAAATGCAAATGATGGTTGGGACATACAGATTTAACTCTTGGGCAAAATCCAAACACGAGCTCTACCCATCATCCATGTCCATCACCCTGATTCCTATGGGTCCTAGATGAGCCCTCTCCATCATTAAGAAACCCATGATTGTCCCAACCCTTGGTGGGCGATGCACTGCCCCACCACAAGGGGGTGTCCACTGCCTCCTACACTCATATTACCCAAGTGTGGGCTTCCCTTATTATAGCTACCCTTATACCATGACACGTGGTCTAGATGATTCCCCTGATCCTCACTTCGTTCCATTACCATATCATTTTCCACCTACCACTTAAAGGATGTGCCATGGACATGTTACCCCCTTTAGAGGTTGAAACCACCTAATAGGGTCCTTGATGTGAAAATTCGGCTAACCCCAAATCCTATTGCAACAACTGGAATTAATTCTCCTAATTGTTAAATTATTTCTTAACAATTTATTTACTGTTAGCTACAACAAATACTGAATCAATCACACTACAACCTACACAAATAAATTGCGGAAGAAAAATAAACGATGGAAGAAATATATGCAAACACACAAAATAACACCGTTTTTTTGGACTAATGTCCCTGAAAAAATCCAACTCGGGAAAACCGGTGCAACAACTGAGGGTTTTATTATTATGCAGCAGAGAAATATCTGAGTATAATTGGATGTCCAAACTGGCAATCCTACAAAGAAAATCTGGGAAGAAAATCTAGGGAGGAAATTCCTTACTCAGGGGAATCCGCGCACTGACCTCAGCTCGAAATGGAGCTGTCCAAACTGCCTCTGCGCAGTATCTGCATCACCCTCACACAGTCTCTGCATCACCCAACGTGGAACTACGTCACCTCAAGCTGTCTCGTCAGTTGCTGTCTGAGAAACTAATCCTCTTGGCCTTTGGAAACTCTGCCCAGCTTCCGACACTGAATCACTGTTTCTCCCCCAGCAAATACGAATTGCCCACTGAAGCTACTGCGCTGGCACTGTGTCAGCCTCATTGTGGCTTATCTGCCTCTCTGCAAATGCACTCACTAGATCTGGAATGCCTCCTCCGGCTTCATTGTCTCTGCCCCTCTCACTACTTCGACCTCACCGAATCTCTCTCTGGCAACAAAATGGTGCTACTCTGGAAATCGATTTCCCAGTAAAATCGAACTGCTCAACTGTTTCTTCTCCAAGTCCCATTGACTTCTCTTGTAATCCTTCATTGAGACTTTAACAATGAAGATTAGATCTTAATCAATGGCTAAAAATAACTAGAAATCGATCCATGTGACTTTCTAGAACATTCACACCATGACTTAATTAATTTTGATTAAGTAACCATATTCCCTAAGTTTAGACTTAGGAAATATTTAGAAACTGACTAATAATCTAATTAAATCCTCTCTAGGTGGAATTTCCATAAACGACTTCTGGGTTTGGAGAACTCATTTATTCTAGCCTCTCCACAAAATTTCAAGGCTAGAACAAATTCAATGCTACAAAAAATAACACTCCCTCTTAGCGAGGAATGTGTTCTAGTATTGTTGCACCTCTGGTAGCAATACTCTTCTTCTGCATCATCTCCTGTCACGTTGATGCTGCCCACCAACCACTGCGCAACTCTGATATGTGCTGCATTTGTGTTGCAGCCTGTTGCTGACCTTGCTGAATTGCTGCCAACATTGCATTTGCATTGCAACTTCCTCTCATCTGGTGTTGCTACAACTGGAATATCTACAACAAAAAAACATCCAAAATACTAAACCAACTGTGTTTAGTATGATGCATCTGTCACCCGAGTATCAACTGCTACTAGCCTCTGTGCTGTCAATGAAGGCTCTGCGATATTACTAACTCTATACTGTGTCGAATGCACTGCTGCCAACTCTGCATTGTGCTCCCCAACATCTGACTGCTACTAGTCTTTGCAACTGTCACTCTGGTATTTGACTGCATCAACTGTGACTGGTACATCCTACTACTGAATATTGTGGGCTCTCGTAGCAAGGTATTGATTCAAGAGGTGGACCTCCTCAAGAATCTTGCCCATCTTTAGCGATCTGGGGCTAAAAAACCAAGTCATCCCACCTCACTCCTGGAGGGATGTCTGCAATCATGGCGAAATCTTCCTCCAGCCTAGAGGACAACCTATCAATCTCGATAGAAGCTACCTTCTGGTCCTGCTTCTCCTCCTTGTCCTTCTTCTTGAGAGGACATTGAGAACTGTAGTGGCCTAGCTCGCCACACCTGAAGCACTTGACCTTTGGCAGGTCCTTCTTCTTCCTACACTGCTCCCCCTATCCTTGACTGGGACCCTTCGATGCGAGGGTCACATTCTCCTCTTCCTTCACCTGCTTCGATCCACTGCTGCTGCTACTGCCACTGATGGTGCTCTTCATCATATCTCGCTTCAACTTCTCTTGCTGCAAGTCTGCCCACATCCTGTCCCATCTTGGCAAGGTTTCTGTGCCCAAAATACTTTGGATGAATACCTGCCACTCTTCTGAGACACTGTTGAGAGCTACTCGGACTAGCTTTGTGGCTTGAGGCGCTGACCCTGTTACTACTCAAACCAGCAGGGGACCTAAGAGGGGTTCATATGAGGGCAACTGCTAGATTAAGGGAAACAATGGAGACTTAGCCCACTGTCACCACAACTAAGGCTCCTTGCTCTTTACGGACTTTCATCGATGGGAGGAGTTCCGATGCTTTTAGGAAGCCACTTATAAAGGATATATCAATGAATAGACGAGAAGTAACCCTTAAACCCTTTCCCTAGGAGGAGGTGAAGAATGGAGATTGCTTGCTCTTTAATTAAGGGCCTTGACTTTCCAGGGAGAGGGGGCGAGGATTAGAGGGCGAGAATTAGAGGGGAGGATGAAGGCTATAACTTGTAGTGGTGCTTCCCAATCTTGAAAATCCTATAAGAACTTGGATTCCCAAATAGTCCTTTATGAATAATCTTCGACAACAAATGGGACCACACGGGGCCAAGTGGACCCAACCCAGGTTCGAGGATGGAATTTAGTAACCAATGATGTTCCTATCCTGGACAAGGTGAGAGGAAAGAATCAAACAAGAATTTTTACTTCAAAAGGTCAAATTGATACCGCGAAGTGCTAGCCTTGGGAAACACAGGGCAAAACTTGATCCTAGATTTAGGACTGGAGATATCCTGAGATTCCATTGTCGGAATGTCTTCAAAATTTGAGGAGATCTGGGTGATCCACCAGCATACTTGACCCTAGGAGATCGACTTTTTCCTATGGCCAGATTTCCTGGAAAGTGATGCCTTGGGTGACCTAATGGGGCTAGACTTGGGAAAAATGGAGAAAAGGTAAAATAAGGGTTAAAATGATCACCCTGTGAAGGATCAATGCCTAATTTTACTTGGGGATATGGAGTCAAGGATAATTAAGAAGATGGAATGTATTTCTATTGTTCAAGGAGGCTTCAATGTCAACTTCGTCCAATGTTAGAGGCTAGAGAAGAAAAGTGACTTTAAAACATTTATACTTCTAGCAAATGGTGAAGGCTTATCAAGATGATATGATCCCTAGGAAATTTCATTCATATAACATGGCCCATACATATATACGATAAAAAGACACATAATTCTACATTTAACATATGCAACAATTAGCCCTAACCATCGCGATGTTCAAATGTATACATAAAATTTGCACGTACATGTTATAGAATATATCCAACCAGCATCACATTCGCAATATAAGAAGCTCCAAGATAGAGATAATCCAAATTCATACATCAAAATTCATCCATCATCCAAAAATCTCCACCAAGGAAAAAATGCGAAATTCTCTTTAAAAGAGAGAGATCCCAATCCAAGTGATGATACAAATGAATCCAACTAACTCCTATTTGTACACCAATTAGGAGTTCGAATTACCCTATGGGCCTACATTAGCCCCTAAACATAAAATAATGTGCAAATAAACTAACTTATGGTGACAAGCCCACCAAACTAGCTCATAAATGAAATAACAAGCCTCTCAGGAGGTCAAATAATAATATGTGCATGTCGTGGGGCCCTCCAAAAGGCCTGATAATGTCCAGAAGTGCCATAATGATGAATAAACTCCTCAAAAAGTGATGGACAATGGGGGTGGCCCCTTGATCTCCAAGTAGTAGACCTGTGGTGCTCCCAATGGGTGTGGGGGCACACAAATGACCACATGGGTCTCTATATGAGTTGAAGATGCTTGTAGATCATCTGTAAGGGCTAAAATGGTGGAATGAACGCTGCCATGTCATCATACTGTTGAGATTTTGAGGTGGCATCGGGTGTGCTCTAGCCCTGAAATTCTGTGGAGGGGCTAAGACACACGAGACCTCCAAAATCTAGAAAGTGTTTGGAGAAATTTCATCTGGTGTATGAGATATTCAAATAATTTTTTTTTTTTAATGAGGACCCTAAGTCTAACTTAGGGAATTAGAAAAATTAAAGTGAATTAATCAAACACATCTGATGAAATGTTCTAAGTGACGCGGATCAAGCAGTCTTGGGGTCAGTTGGAGACACACACATTGGAGATCATGGTTGTTGATGTGTCAACGAGAAAAGTATAAGAGAAAGGCTTGGGGTCAGTTGGAGACACACACACATTGGTAGAGCACTGAAGCTAAGTTGAATTTCTGGGGCGGGGTTTTGCTGAGAAATTCGAAACGAGTTGCAGTGTAGTGAGGGGCAGAGATTGGCGAGGGATGAGTTGATCCAAGGCTGAGAATACAACAAGACGGAGAGGCAGTGAGTACGAGTCAGCGCAGAGCCAGCCAGGAGGATGCAGTTTAGCCAGCTCCACGCAGAGACTGCGTAGAGGTTGCGTAAGCCCAGCCAGGGTGACGCAGACCCAGCCAGTGCAACACCAGCCAGGGTGACGTAGTCCTAGCCGGGGCACCGTAGAGGCAGTGCAGCACCAGTTAGGGTGATGCAGGCCAATTAAGGGTTGACGCAGAGGCTGCAGAGACAGCGCTGAGGGTTCCAGTGGGCCAGAAGGGGTTTGTGATATGTAAATCCCGTTTGAGGGTGTGATATAACCATATCTTCTGTCTCTGAGTGAAAGGTACTTATTGCCGTGTAATTTCTCTGAGGGCCAACCATGGCTGGTGCCTAGATTGTTGTATTCAGATTCTGCATAATAACATAAACCCTCTAGATTTGTTGCACTGGTTTTCCCGCATTGGGGTTTTCTAGGGACATTTGTCCGAAAAATCGTGTGTAATCTTGTCACATGTGTGTATTGTTCAGTAAATGATCTGTAGATGTGTAGGCTGCTGTTAGTGTCTACTTTAATATTTTTTTGGAATACTTCAGTAAAATAACTTGTTAATGTTAATTAAACAAGTAGGTGAAGTAGATCTAGATACTGCAGTAGGGTTTCTGTTTTGAAACTTTCAAATGGTATCAGAGCATTGCAGATCAAGTTGATCCACTAGCAGAGTGGTTGAAGAATATTGCTGTAGAGAAGGCAGTTGAAGCAACAGAGTTCCAGAGAGGGCAACGCAGCACCCGGGGGACACAGTCCCAGCAGAGGCCACGCAGAGACTGATGCAGTCCCAGCTGAGAGACGCAGAGGCAACGCGGAGCCTTCCAGAGTGACGCAGGAACACCCTGTGCTGCGCATTCACTGCGTAGAGGCTGTACTGAGCTAGTCTGCTCACTTAGAGGCCAGCCAAAGGGACGCAGCCCAGTTTTGAGGTTGCTGTGCAAATTTGTCGTAGTTTGGAAGTGGAGCTTCGGATCTTTAGAGGTTGCTGGTGTGGCAGAGGTTTTGTCGGTGCAGAATCGTGCCTAATAAAGGTGACAAGAGCGGGAGGAGAACAGTTGCTTAGCAGATCTGCGCCAAACAGATCTAAGATTCGATCATGAGGGTGATTGTAGAGAACTGTTCAATTGTTTTTGGATGAGGATTTCCGAGAGGGAAATCAATTGTCGGAGAGAGTAGCTACTATAGAGGGTTTCTAATCGCCGAGAAACCTAGATCCAGTATTTCTGTTGAGTGTTGCAACAGAAGGAGGGAGAGGATTATCTGTTCTGACAGATCTGAGTAGAGATGGTGTCTCATGGACTGAGAGATCAGAACAGGTTGGACAACATGTCCAACTTCGTTATCTAGAGGGCCAAGATCCTGACAGTCCTAGATGAGTACAACCTCAAGGACTATGCTGAGAGAGTCCTAGCTTTGTCAACCGATGCAGATTCTCTAAAGAAAGAAGAAATTCAAGGAGAATCAAGCGCGGGCAAAGTGCTTGATCATGGACGGAGTCAAAGATCAGGTCGTGCGACATATTGCCAGGAAGAGCACGACAAATGAAATGTGGACAAATTTGGATTCCAGATGTAGAAGGGTGAGGAGATAGATCCCCACCTCTTCAGACTTCAGACTATCCGAGATCAACTGATTGCCATGGGTACATGTCGGATGAGGGGCTTTTGGTGAGGACTGCTCTAAATGCAGTTGTCGAGGAATGGGAAACGTTTGTCCAAAGCATCTTGGGCAGGGCAGCGTTACCATCCTGGGTGGATTTGTGGGCAATCCTCTGACAGGAGGAAATAAGGAGGCTTACTAAGAGGCAAAGCAGTGGTAGTGGGACAATCAAAGTAAAGAAAGAAGAGGAGGAGGATGCAACCCTTGCATCAAAGGGACAAAGGCAGCAAGGGAAGAAGAAGAGGGATCTATCCATGGTCCGGTGCTTTAATTGTGGCGAACTTGGACACTTCGTCAGCCATTGTCCTAAGAAGAAGGACAAGGGATCTTCTGAATCCAAGGTAGCAACAACAAAGGGAGACGATGGGAGTGGTGATGATGTAGCAATGAGTGCTCATGAGCCATGGTAGTGGAGCGACATTGATCTATAGAGCAGCTACAGATGGAAGGGCAGGATCCTTGAGGTGCCCAAAATCTTGGATCACATATGAGCTACGGGAGCCTTAAGACGGTAGCGGGACAAGTAGAGCAGTGGGTGCAGGAGATCACGGTGAGCGGAGGGCAGAGCTGGGACGCTGTAGATGGAGCAGCGCAATGCAAAGGCAACAGCAGTAGCGCAGAGGGGTTGATGGGACTTCAGCAACGTAGAGGGGGCAGTGCTTATGCAGTGGAGCTATAGCAGTGCAGTGGCTTCAAGAGGACAACGCAGAGCAGCAGCCAAGGGAGCTTCAATGATGAGATGCAACCCCACTGACTTGTTTGTCAATGATTGGGCGGGGGTCCTTTAGTGGCTTACTTCTCAACAATTGAGTTGCAGTGCAACAGTGGGAAGCACGATGCAGCAATTTGAGAGGGAGTTGCAGTACGGATGTAGCAGTGTCAGTGGTAGTGACATGGGCAACAGTACAGGAAGCAACAATGTAGTGGATGGAGGGCAGCAGGCCAAGCATCAACAACGCAGAGACTGATGTCGAGATTTGGCAATACTTGGCGTGGATGTATTGCTAGAGCACACTCCTCGCTAAGAGGGAGTGTTGAGATTTTGAGGTAGCATCGGGTGTGCTCTAGCCCTAAAATTCTGTGGAGGGGCTAAGACACACGAGACCTTCAAAATCTAGAAAGCGTTTTGAGAAATTTCATTTGGTGTATGAGATATTCAAATAATTTTTTTTGTTAATGAAGCCCCTAAGTCTAACTTAGGGAATTAGAAAAAAAAAAGTGAATTAATTAAACACGTGATGAAATGTTCTAAGTGACGTGAATCAAACAGTCTTTTAATCTGAGCTGTCGATTAGAGATTAGATCATAGTTGTTGATGTGTCAATGAGAAAAGTATAAGAGAAAGGCTTGGGGTCAGTTGGAGACACACACAACACTGGCAGAGCATTGAAGTTAAGTCAAATTTCTGGGGTGGGGTTTTGCTGAGAAATTCGAAACGAGTTGTAGTGCAGTGAGGGGCAGAGATCGGAGAGGGATGAGTTGATCCAAGGCCGAGAATACAACAAGACGGAGAGGCAGTGAGTACCAGTCAACACAAAGCCAACCAGGAGGACGCAGTTCAGCCAGCTCCACGCAGAGACTGCGTAAGCCCGGCCAGGGTGACGCAGACCCAACCAGCGCAACGCAGCACCAACAAGGGTGACGCAGTCCATAGTTATTAAAACCGGAACCGGTGGACCTAATGAACTGGGTTTCGAACCGAAACCGGTCTAACCGGTAGCGGTCAGATCTCAATGAACCGATTTTAAAAAAAATACATTAAATAATTATTTTTTAATAAAAAAAACTATTTTTAAGATTTGCAACCATGATTCCAAGCCAATAGAGACAAAATATGCAAAGTTTGCTCATTTATATACCATGTAAAGGTGAATATATCAAAATGGCACCGAGTGCAATACATATCATTGAAAAATACATAAGCAATGAGGCTCCAAATGGCCCATAAAGTCCAAAAACAATGCTACAAGCTATGAGGCCATTGGCCTAATACAAGACTACATATGAATGATGATCAATCATCAAATTCATCACCGCTACTAGACACAGGATCAACATTGGCTGCTACATAGACATCATCTGGATCAGAGTCTGAGGATGCCTCAGACTCCAGTCTCCCGAACCTCGACTGCCAAACTTTGCAAGTGCTCCAGTCACAAACTTCTCTATTGGTTCAGTGACTTGAGTTTCAAACTTCTGAAGGTATTCTGCCCTAATATATTACTTCATTTGGTGCTCCACATGGCTTTACATGGCCTCTTATCCCAGCCAAGTGTTGCTGGAACCTGTAAATACCCCCTCCTGCAATAGATTTTTGGCAATATTTGCAAATCATTTTGCCATCAATCATATCACAATGAGCCCATGCAGTATCCTTGCCTTTTGGAGGCATGATGGCTACTACTTAGCTCAAACTTTATGTTGTTCCACTACTCCAGCAAAAACTCAACTCTCCAAGCTCTCAATCAAACTCACAAAAGCTCAAAATGAGATGTGTGAGACAAATGAGAGGGTACCCCTGCCTTTAAAGGATTGGGGAGGGTGTTTTTGGAGGGCAAAAACCCCCTTTTTCCCTCCAAAACCACACATTATTGGCCAAATCAACCTCTGTAGGTCCTTTTTGTGGCTGTGGTAGCTAACTGGCCGATTTATTGATAAACCGACCGGTTTATCAATAAACCGGTCGGTTAGACCGGTTTGACCGGAAAAAAAGGAGAAACGGGGTGCCTGACTGGGTTTTTTGACCGGTTTGGACCGGCTAGGTTCCTGATCGGCTGGTTTGACCGGTTACCGGTTCAAATCGGTTGGTTTTTAATACTATGACGCCGTCCCAGTCGAGGCAACGCAGCACCAATCAGGGTGACGCAGTGGGGACGTTGGCCAGTTAAGGGTTGACACAGAGGCTGTAGAGGCAGTGCTGAGGGTTCTAGTGGGCCAGAAGGGGCTCGTGATCTGTAAATCTCGTTTGAGGATGTGATACAACCATATCTTTTGTCTCCGAGTGAAAGGTATTTATTGCCGTGTAATTTCTCTGTAGGGCCAACAATGTTTGGTGCCCAGATTATTGTATTCAAATTCTGCATAATAATATAAACCCTCTAGAGTTGCTGCACCGATTTACCCGCATTGGGTTTTTCCGGAGACATTTGTCCAAAAAATCGTGTGTAATCTTGTCACTTGTGTGTATTGTTCAGTAAATGATTTGTAGATGTGTAGGTTGCAGTTAGTGTCTACTTCAATGTTTTTTTGAATACTTCAGTACAATAAATTGTTAATGTTAATTAAACAAGTAAGCGAAGTAGATCTAGATACTGCAGTAGGGTTTCTGTTTTGAAACTTTCACACGTACAAGTCCTGGGACACTTGCCAAAAGTGTGGTGCTCCTGTGGGGGCCTGCTGGGCATAGTGTACCAAGTGCATCATCCTCGTCCCAAAGGTGGATCTCTAATAATCTTTGGACATCGGTGGGGACCCATGGAGTGTTGTTTGTTGCTGTGGAGGCCCAAGGCTCTCTACACACACCCTACATGTGCCAATGTAACCCTATGGGAGGTTAGGACCAACGTTGCACGAAGCAGGGACGAAGTGGGGACGTTTTTTGGAAGCAGGGACGTGGAAGCGTTATTTCCCAAAAATCTAGGAAGCGAAGCATCTCGGAAGCGTCTACTATATATATATATTAATATTTTTTTGCATTTATATTAAAAAAAACATCCAAAACACCAAATTAGTTGTAGAAGATATGGAAACATGCATATTTTTACATAAATCAAGATAGATATGGCATCCATTGTACGTTAATGATTAATTATTCGATCATCAACCATCTAGAATCTAGATTCTTCTCCTCTTGTCTAGCTTTTGCCTCTACCTCGATTGTTCAGGATATTAGTCAACATTGCCCAATTTTGATCAAACTACCTAATTATTAATCGAATGTTTAGAATATGGTAGAAAAAACTTAAAATGCTTGATCGATGATTTTGACTTGATTGAAAGGGAATCTTTTGCTAATGACATGGCAAAGGAGTTCAAAAATTAACACCACCAACACTAGGGTACATATAGGGCTTGGTGCTCTTGATTAAATGCCAATCACATACCGTAATACATGATATAATCTAATGAAATGCCACAAGCCTATTGATCCTGAATTCCTGAAAACTGTTAAGTCTGCTGAATTTTGAATAGGGTATGAAATTCTATTTTCTCCATATGAAGTCCAATGAGGTTGGAACCACTCTCAAACATCCTGAGTCATTTCATGGTAATGTTAAAAATTTAAGTAAAAGGATGAAAAAATCATCCTTTTACTTTAATAATTTAACATTACCATGAGGGAGCATCTAGGAAGCATCTAAGAAGCATCAAGGGAGCACCTTTGGAGTGTTCAAGAAGACCCAACCCAACTTAAGTCAAAGAAAAAAATATTTAGAACCTTGTGGAACAACTCATCTCCCTTTACATCTGTACGGATCCGACCTGGAAACCCTACGTTTCCGTACGCCGATCCGCCGTATGAAACACAGTTTTGGCGTATGGAAACGTGGATCGGGGCTAGACATTTCCGAAATGGTAGGAACTGTACTGTCAAGCCCGATCTGCGTTTTCGAAATTCAGATCTGCGTTTTGTACAACGGATCCCGTACGATTCCGTATGGGACACGGATCGGGCGTTGGAGCCGGGGGGGGGGGAGACGTTTCCTGCAACACTGGTTAGGACCCCATATAGGGAGACCAAACCTAAATGGACACCATCTGCAATCCTGCATAAGATCCAATGTGTCCCCTAGCCTTCCAGTACAACAAGTCATTAGCGTATCTGCGTAAAAGAGCTTACAATCGATAGACAACAAAGTGGGAACTTCATAATGGCATGCCCTCCATAGTGGGCTTTGGCATGTGCTAATCTCTCCAAGCTCCAAAGGGGGTTAGCCAAGTACCTTAATTAGGTGGCTTCTACCCTTATAGGGGATAGTATGTCCAAGGTACATCCCTCAAATGGCGGCGACGAGTGATAAAGAAGTGAAATGGAATAGGGAATAATAGGTGCAGTCCTGGGCCACATATTAGGGCTCAAGGGTAGTTAGATAAGGGGAAGCCCACACTTGGGTATATATGTGTGGGGGAAGAAATTGTGGTACATGAGGTGCCCTGACCTTGATTTTCCATCCTTCTTTATATGCCTTTTGCTTTTTATGAATTTTCTTTAATTAACTGCTCGGGGCTCAAAGGACAAAGAGCATGATGTCTATGATATAGTAGTGATTACCCCCTTTTAGGTAGGGCTATTCATTGCCCTCTAGGGGTTGGGACAATCATGAGTTCCTGAATGATAAAGGAGGCCTATGGAACTAGGGTGATGACCATGGGTATGAGGCAGAGCTCATGTGTTGGCTTTTGCCCACGTGCTAATTACTTTTGTCTCGGCCATCTTTTGCATTTTATGGTACAATTTCCTGTTGAATGTGGCCATTTATGCTTTTACTTTTTCTTTTAGCTTCTTCAACCTCTAGGGCATTATTCTAGGCCTGACCCAAGGTGGGGGCAAGGGGAAAGGGAGGCTGACCCTATATGGACCTTGTGAAAATTCCACAATGGGAATCACTACTATAGCAATCTGATGTTATTTCTCCTACTTGTTAATTTTGATACAAGTTATTTACAGTGTTACACTGTAAACATCGAAATAAATACGACTGCAGTTTTCACAACATAAAAAATACTGCGGAAACAAGTACTGAGCAGGAAATAAATAAACACACACATATACATCGTTGTTTTTGGACAAATGTCCCTGGAAAAACCCAATGCGGGAAAACTGGTGCAACAACTGAGGGTTTCAATTATTATGTAGTAGTTTCTAAATACAAGTCATTGGATGCCCAAATCGGCTATCCGATATAGAGATAAAACTGGGCAAAAAGATAATGAGAAGATCTCAAACTGTCACTGGAAAATCCGACATTGATTTTGTTATCACTCCGTAATTCCGAGGCTGAGGACAGAATCCCGGAGGCAACATCCAAACCACTTCAGGCCTAGGATCTAGCCCTCCTAGAGCCAGAGAGGGATCTCTCTATCAGATGTAGCTTTGTTGGATTGGGCATTTTAGGCTAGTTAATATAAGCAGAGTTGGGTTTTGAATTTGGTTTAGGGGGAAAACGAGGGAAAGGGGCCATTAGGCAATGGAGTTAAAGGGCTCGGATGACCAATTTACAGAAGTAGTCAAGAAAGAGTGAAACAGGGCAAGCTAGGAGTACTACTTTGGATCTCTGAGAATGAAATGGAGTGGGAAGATACAAGAAAGTGGAACTCAGCAGAAATTGAGGAGCAGTTAAGAATCCCTTAACTAAACTAGAGTGTAAGGTTCAACAAAAACCGAGGAGAAATTAAGAATCCCTTAGTTTGGCATTAGTGGAAAACATAGACTATTGTAAAATCATCTAGAATAGGGTGCTCTGAAAACAAATCCTATTCATCATTTTCTGTTCTACAAATTAGAACGCAGAAATACTAAGACAACAGGACAATGAATAACACATAAAATAGGAGAAACTTCACCATTTGGCACACCACTTGAATCCTGAAAGCTTCTCTTGTATTACAGGCAAACTGTCACAACATTACAGAATGGGACTCAGTCCCTCTTTGCAGATCTTTCCCCCCCCCCATACTTCGAACAGTGAAGTATATATCAAGCTTACTAACTGAGTACAATCCTTAACAATTACTTTCTTTCTCACTACATAATAGAGAAGGACATAACATCACTGGACACGAGCAAATAAAACTGCTGGAGTTATGAAGATTGTTGGACATTTGGCATTTTGATTCCCTACAGTCAGGTTTGTCATATGCTGGCCGGTGTAAATCTTGTCAAGCTTGACACTTGTGCTATTTGACAGTCCCTTGAGCGCTAAACTCTGGAGCTGGCTCTTTGTATGGCCTGGTACCTTGAAACTCTCAACCTGATCGAATCTCATCATCTCCTCTCTAAAAATAGACAAAATGCTACAAAGCTAAAAACTGGGCCGAATTTGCTAAAAATGGGGCGCACTCAGACATTTGTTTCTCCCCAACGGTGACACCTACGCGAAATCTGAGAGAGGTTATTGTTATTTGCCCCGTGCTGGTCAAAAACCTTTCTTGGATTCTCAAAATTCATCTCCAGCTCTCCACAACAGTTGTTGCAAAATCATGACCAAAACCGGAAAAACGGAAATCTGAAAAATAGGGCTGAAATATGGCTTCGATTCTCCCAACTGAAGACACCTGTGCAAAATATGGGAGAGGTTTTTGTTCTTCAGCCCATGCTGGACAAAAATCTCTCTCGGTTTTTCAAAATTCGCTCCCATTTGCTCGGAATCTCTTGCAAACAGACTGGTCAAACTAGCTAAAAACGATTTTTTATTTGGGTTTGAAAGAGAAGAAGTGGTATTTCGGACCCCCTCTGAAGTGGTAAGTGGTAATAGGGGGGGGGTGTTGAAATCATGAGAGAGTGACACATAAGGGGGGGCCCATTTTTGAAAACCACCCATTTCGGACCCCCCTTGTGAGGATAAAATTAGGATGGTAGGGGGGGGGGTCCGAAAATCAACTTTAACTGTCAATTTTAATCATCCATCCTTGCCCATGAGCGGAAGATGCATATGCTTTAATTAAAATGTTAAATTTATTTAATAATATAGAATTAATTAATTCTGTATCATTAAATCAAATTAACCTCACTTCATTTCACTACACATTTAGCCCTTTAAATCCAGATTTATGAGCATAAACCATGACCCTTTTGTACCTGAGCTCCAACAATGAAGAAAATTTTGATGCACGAATACATGCAACACCAAAATAATATATGAGAAATGCTTATTTAGTGACATTCTGGAGAAGTGGGTGGAATTTTTATCGCTTACTCCTTTAAATATGCTCCACGAAGAATTTGATTCAGGATGCTTTTGAAAATGAACCTCACTTTGCAGGGTAAAACATTGTTTTCGTCCTGCAAGCCAAACCAATACATATAATTCAGCAACCCTGATTACCCTATAATTATAGGGTTCTAACAGTGGCTCCCTCTGGGGAATGCTGCCCTCCCAGCGAGGCAACAAAGAACCACAGATCTCTGAATCCGGTGACCAATGCCTTGGTGATTAAGGGGACAACAATCTGCTCTGTCACAAGAATCCTGCAACTTAAAAATTTGAACGCTGAAATCTGAACTATGTCGAAATCAAAAACTGAAAGCAATCTTAAGCTGACGATTGAAAAACAGTTTGAAAATAAAACTGGAAAGATGCTCAAGTTGCTGAGCTTATTTGCACATCTAGCTACTCTAGTCTGAAAAATTGTCCCATCAAATAATAATCAGATTTCCGATGTAACCAGTCAAGCAAATGAGTGCTTGACTGATTCTTGCTCACTTCTTTGAGCAGGCTGAGAAAGCAAAATGGCCACTCCCATCTTATCTACTGTTGAACATACGTGTTCAACTTTTTCCCTGAATGTTGTAGTAAACCGTCCATGGCATAATACACTCCTTCTCTGAATGATTCTAAGAGGTCAGGAAAGGGATCTTGGACAAACACTTGGTACTGAGGATTCAAATTGTCAGCGTCATTCATGACTGCTCTTAGTTCCAACTTGTCGGCTTTCGGATCCTTCTCAAAGAGAATATCTTTACATTCTCCTTGATTAACCGATGTGGTATCTTCATGTTATACCATTATGCTGTCCTCAAGCAAGTCTGATATATCTTGACTGAGATTGCTGAATTCTGTTTGAAATCCATCATTTTGATGATCACAAGTACTGTCCAGCAATAAGATTTCTTGAGGAGGTGCAACAACATCAGCTCCAATCTGTCCTACATTTGTTTCTTCAGGAGGAAAGACTTCAATACATAAATTAGCAGTAGGACAAATAGAATGAATCTCCTGATTACACAAAGAGTGGGAGGCTGGCTGCATGCTTAGAATCTGATTGATTTCTTCTTCAGTTAAAGGAGGAGGCAGCCTTTGCTTTGTTTGGAGCAAACAACAATTGTTTTCTTTCTCTTGTGAAGATTGCTCATGATACTGAATGTATTCTTCAGCTTTATACAAAAGAGCAGATAGGTTATCATTTGTCTCTAAAGATAGGTCATGTGAACCTACTTTCACTTCTCGATTTATCTCATTTTCAACTATCTCCCCTTGATTGTCATGACAGTTAGCTTGGGAATGAAATCCATATAGTGCTTCTAAGAGATCCTCGTCATTCATATCTACTATGTCTTCATCAATACTTTCAATGTATTGTAAGAAAACCTCAAACCGATCACAACAGTTTTCCACTAATGACAAAGATGGGGAATGTTCTTTATAATGCTCATAAAACACTTTGTGGAAATCCTTTAAGGAAAACAAGCTACCAGGGTTTAAACCTTCATACCATTCCCTCGCTCTTCCTTCTAATGTTGCCATGAACATCTTCATGTGGCAGTCCTCATGCCATTCAACTTTCAACTTCCATGAATGTATATGAAATTTAATGAGATGTAACAACGCATCATCAACATTCTCATCTTGAAAAATAGGAAGATTTCTTTGCCAATTTACCTGAGGCATTTTGTTTGGGAAGCCTGGAACGTGATCTTTGTTCATGGGGGCATATCTCCTTGCCACTGATCTCATTTTGAGCTTGTGGAGTCGCTAGTGAATCTCTATTTCTGGATTTTGCTGTCAATGGAGTTGCCAGGTGAATGGAACAACTTTCTGGTGTTTGATTTTTGGTCACCATTCAAAGCCAAAACTGAACATGATAAGTGGTACTGAAGAACTCTTCCCCAATATGGTCGCCATTATGTTATCACTCCATAATTCCGAGGCTGAGGACAGAATCCCAGAGGCAACATCCAAAACGCTTCGGGACTAGGATCTAGCCCTCCTAGACCCAGAGAGGGATCTCTCTATCAGATGTAGCTTTGTTGGATTGGGAATTTTAGGCTAGTTAATATAAGCAGAGTTGGGTTTTGAATTTGGTTTGGTGGGGAAAGGGAGGGAAAAGGGCCATTTGGCAATGGAGTCAAAGGGCTCGGGTGACCAATTTGTAGAAGTAGTCAAGCAAGAGTGAAATAGGGCAAGCTAGGAGTACTACTTTGGATTTATGAGAATGAAATGGAGTGGGAAGATACAGGAAAGTGGAACTCAGCAGAAATTGAGGAGCAGTTAAGAATCCCTCAACTAAACTGGAGTGTAATGTTCAGCAAAAACCGAGGATCAATTAAGAATCCCTTGGTTTGGCATCAGTGGAAAACATGGACTATTGTAAAATGAGCTAGAATATGGTGCTCTGAAAACAAATCCTATTCATATTTTTTTGTTCTACAAATTAGAATGCAGAAATACTAAGACAACAGGACAATGAATAACACATAAAACAGGAGAAACTTCACCATTTGGCACACCACTTGAATCCTGAAAGCTTCTCTTGTATTACAGGCAAACTTTCACAACATTACAGAATGGGACTCAGTCCCTCCTTGCAGATCTTTCCCCCCCCCATACTTCGAACAGTGAAGTATATATCAAGCTTACTAGCTGAGTACAATCCTTAACAATTACTTTCTTTCTCACTACATAATAGAGAAGGACATAACATCATTGGACATGAGCAAATAAAACTGCTGGAGTTATGAAGACTGCTAGACATTTGGTTTTTTTGATTCCTTGAAGTCAGGTTTGTCATCTGCTGGCCAGTGTAAATCTTGTCAAGCTTGACACTTGTGCTATTTGACAATCCCTTGAGCGCTAAACTCTGGAGCTGGCTCTTCATATGGCCTGGTACCTTGAAACGCTCAACCTGATCGAATCTCATCATCTCCTCTCTAAAAATAGACAAACTGCTGCAAAGCTAAAAACTCGGCCGAATTTGCTGAAAATGGGGCGCACTCAGACATTTGTTTCTCCCCAATGGTGACACCTATGCGAAATCTGAGAAATGTGATTGTTCTTTGCCCCGTGCTGGTCAAAAACATTTCTTGGATTCTCAAAATTCATCTCCAGCTCTCCGCAACAGTCGCCGCAAAATCATGACCAAAACTGAAAAAACGGAAATCTGAAAAATAGGGCTGAAAGATGGCTTCGATTCTCCCAACTGAAGACACTTGTGCAAAATCTGGGAGAGGGTTTTGTTCTTCAGCCTGTGCTGAACAAAAATCTCTCTTAGTTTTTCAAAATTCGCTCCCAATTGCCCGGAATCTCTCCCACAAACTCACTGGTCAAACTAGCTAAAAACGGTTTTTTATTTGGGGAAAGCGGTTTTGAAAGAGCAGAAGTGGTATTTCCCCCTCTGAAGAGGGGGGGGGGTCTGAAATCATGAGAGAGTGACACATAAGGGGGGGCCCATTTTTGAAAACCACCCATTTTGGACCTCCCTTGTGAGGATAAAGTTAGGATGGTAGGGGGGGTCCGAAAATCAACTTTAACTGTCGATTTTAATCATCCATCCTTGCCCATGAGCAGAAGATGCATATGCCTTAATTAAAATGTTAAATTTATTTAATAATGTAGAATTAATTAATTCTATATCATTAAATCAAATTAACCTCACTTCATTTCACTGTGCATTTAGCCCTTTAAATCCGGATTTATGAGCATAAACCATGACCCTTTTGTACCTGAGCTCCAACAATGAAGAAAATTTCGATCCACACATACATGCAACACCAAAATAATATATGGGAAATACTTATTTTGCGGCATTCTGGAGCAGTGTCGGTGGAATTTTTATCGCTTACTCTTTTTAAATATGCTCCACGAATAATTTGATTCAGGATGCTTTTGAAAATGAACCTGACTTTGCAGGGTAAAACATTGTTTTCTTCCTGCAAGCCAAACCAATACATATAATTCAACAACCTTGATTCCCCTATAATTATAGGGTCCTAACAGATTTGATTGGAGATGAGCTCTTTGTGCTGTCTCTGCGTTTGCCCACGCAGTCACTGCGTCACTGCTGTTGGGACTTCGCTACACCTCCTCCTTATCTCCTTCTCGCTGGAAACTTGACCCTTTGGCCTCTTGGCACTAGATTTCAACTATTCCCCTGGAGAATTTCAGACTCCCTCTGAAGCTTTGTGCTGCCTCTGCGTGGCACTATGCTCCCTGTCTGGACTTCTATTTGCCTTCTCTGCCTTGCACTCTTCGAATCAAGAAAAAATTCCACCGGAAAACTATCCCTGCCCCTTACTGCAAGAAATCACTTCAATCTTCCTCCAGCAACTGCTGCGTTGCTCTCTTGAGAAATCGATCTCTTACCCGATGTGTTTTCCAAATGCCCGTTAAGCTCCTTATTATAATCTCTCGTTGGCATATCAATGACCAAGATTAAAACATAATGAAAGGCTAAGATTAACTGAGAGTTGACCCGTGTCTTTATCTAGAAGATTCACACCCGATCTAATTAATACACTTTAATCAATCACATTTCCTAAGTTTTGACTTAGGAATACATTAAAAATAATTAACTATTTGAATTAAATCCTCTCTGGGTGGAATTTCCAAAAACACTTTCTAGGAATTGTGGAATGCATGTGTCTTAGCCTCCCCGCAAATTCTTGAGGCTAGAGCACATCCGATGCTACCAAAAATCAACACTCTCTCTTAGCAAGGAGTGTGCTCTAGCAATGCAACCTGCTGAAGCATTACTCTGATTTCTGTAACATCCCAGCTGTGTTGTTGATGTCTGGCTGCTGCTGCCCACCAACTATTGCGTAGCTCTCTTTGCGCTGCATCTGTGTGAGTTTCTAGAGAATTCTCACGTTGACTTAACAAATTTTCCTAAGTTTAGACTTAGAAAACATTAAAAAATAGGTTAATAATCTAATTAAGTGATCTCTACGTGGAATGTTCAGAAACAATTTCTAGGTTTTGGAGATCTCATGTATTCTAGCCTCTCCACCAAGTTTCGTGACTAGAACACATTCGATGCTACAAAAACTAACACATGCAAGATGCAACAACGCTTAGGATGGGGGCGGTCACTTTGATCCTTGACCTCTCCATTCTAGTTGTCTCCCTACAACAAGCTATGGGGGGTAGTCCCTATGAAATGTGAAAATGGAAAATTTGTTGGAAACCAACAAATCCAGGAGACACAATTGAATGGCCTAGCAACTTGGTCGAATTAGCAAGTTAAATGATTTGATTAGATTATTATGAAAGGCCAGTGACATAAATGGAGTCAATTACTTGCTTAAGAGAAATTATTTGCCAAGTTACTAGATGAACAACTGTTGCTTAAGGATGTTTCACTATCCTAAATGAGATGCAAATCTTACAATCTAGGTGAGATGCAGAATCTTGGTTTATTTTAAGTTACATGCCTATTGTAGGTGTATCCTTCCTCTTGACTATTTTGAAGCTAGTCTCTAGAGTAGGTTGTGAAAGAGAAGCCAAGGGGAAGCAAGCTAAGACTTGATTAACGATGCTTCCCCGTAGGTTCTAACCACCGATGCCTCTGACGCTGCAGAGACAATGGCTCTGACGACTGTAAGGTCACTGTGTTAACCACTAAAGAGGAGTTAGACTCCTCAAGCTAGATGATAAAGGTGGGCCTATTTCTCTATCAACCAAGCTTATGTTTAGAAGTTAATTAATTAATGCAAGAGGCTAGTTCTTAAAATGCAAATGCAAGATATGAGTACTCTTAAGGTGAGATTATCAAAATTGCTCAAGTACTTAGTTGTGATGATCTTCAATTATGAACAGTTAGGTACTTAAACAAATAAGTAGATAACAATCTCAACCACAAGAAGTGCTAAAAACTTGATGGTGCCAAAATATGTTGCCAATAGACAATTGCTCAAGTGATAAAAATACAAGATCAATGCTTATTAATACAATTAGTAATCTTCATGATTATAATCAACAAATCACCAATATGCGAATTAGATATACAAGAGAGAAAATTAGACGTCTTAAAAATAGCGTTCACCACAGATATCCAATTTAACAATGAGCAGTGAATCCACTTATCCAATGTCAATAATGGCAATGAGAAATTTAGAATGTAATCCACAATGTCACTTAGAGCAAATATCATTAACAATTATCAATCCAAGTAGAGCACTTGTGTGTGAATGCAAGAGTGCAACTAGATGCCAATGATCAAAATTAAGTTCAAATCACTTCAACCATGAATGATTGTGAATTATAAGAGCTTCTTAGCCAATTTACCTATGTGCAATTTATCTTGTTTTTAGAGGTATGCCATTTTATATCAACAGTTAAGAAATGATGCAAGATGCCAAAGATAAGCCAGAAAAATCAATGCATTCAACTTCCAATGATATCCAATTGATTATAACACTGCTTAGAAGCTATAGATTACACTTTTAATATTCAAAACATACCTTAAATTAATGTATATCACATTCTTGAAATAACTCAAAAAATTAATGATTCAGTCCTTCACAAACAAACAAGGTGTTAAATTATCAATGCCCAAGTAGCTCCAACGATTAGCTAGTCAAGTTGAGAGATTATTAGATAATTTTT
This sequence comes from Pinus albicaulis, assembly GCA_034641835.2. Taxonomy (NCBI): domain Eukaryota; kingdom Viridiplantae; phylum Streptophyta; class Pinopsida; order Pinales; family Pinaceae; genus Pinus; species Pinus albicaulis. The sequence continues at coordinate 1,837,561,625 of CM076575.1, read as the reverse complement.
GGTCACTTTTAATAAAGTTATTAGAGTTATATGACTGCATAAAATGGCTGTAGCAAAACAGAGAAAAATGATGAAGGGAAGAGAGGCAAACCAAGAGGCCTAAAGGCCTAGTTGAGGGCTAGTTTGACTTCCAATGAGCTTGGCTACCTAGAACCACCAAGTTAGCTCTATTGTTGCAAAACCACAATGTTAGCCTACTCAAATAATATTAAAATCAGAGATGATTGAAAACAAGGCTAGCGCGAGGCTTCAAGGCTAGGAAAACCCCAAGACTAGGGCTAGAAGAGTCATAAGACAAGGCTAGAGGCCAAAGGAGGGCAAAGATAGGAAAGATGAGGCCGGAAAGGGGATGAATGAGCAAAGTTGAGGCCACAAGCGCTGATGTTAAGCCCTTGGAGGTTGACGCAGGGCTAGGAAAGGCCATAGAAGGCCCATCGGCTAGGTTTTAAGCCCTTTTGGGGCTGCGACAAGGGGAAGGAAGGCCCTTGAGGGGCCATGGCTCAATGGGAGGAGCCCTCAAGCCTCACAACAAGCCCTAGAAGGGACGCCGTCTAGGTGAAAGAGAGGTCGAGGCCTCTTTAAGCCCACGACTAGGGCAAAGAAGGGAGGTCGTGGCCCTTTTAGGGCTGTGGCTAGCCAAAACAGGGGGGGCAAGGGGAAAAGAGGGCCAAGGAGGGGCTGACAGCTAGGAAGAAGGAGGGTCGAGGGTGCTAGGAGGCCACCAGACCTCACGGCTAGGCTAGAAAAGGCTGGACGGCTAGGCCTTTGGGCCTAAAAAATTTCGAAACCCCGCAAACAAAAATTTCTCCACAAATTCACTGCAGAAAAACTAGACGAATTCCTTCTTGGGTTGGACGTTGAGCTTGGAGGCTAGATATTTCCTTCCTAGGCCTAGATCTGCCTCAAAACCCCAACAAAATCTTTTGATCAACTTGAAGTCCACCTGCACAAATGAATCAAAGAATGCCAAAACCCAAAATATATATACAAAATGTAAAACCCCAAAAAATATAAAACCAAAGTGTTGCAAAACAAATGGGTTAGAAATAATTTACAAATATACAATATTTACAAATTTTGAATTTTTTTGGAGAAATAATTTTGTATAAAATGACAATGGATGAATATATTTCGAAAAATAGATACTGGCCAAACCTTCGTGCAAAATCAAATACCATAAAGAAATCTCAGAGCTCAAACATAGTCAGCGCTTCCCCATAGTCTGTGAACTTGGAGCCCAAGGGCTAGCGTACCTATAAATCTCTATAATATTCTCAAAGAAAATTGTTAGATCATTTGGTGAATCAAATCACCTTATATAGCATGTACCAATAGAATGTTCTTATCACCGACAAATGAAATAACAATTATTTAGCAATGTTTAGCACAATATAGGATCACACATAGCTAAGACACACCACAGATCAGCAGAAGAAAAACACCTTGAAATGAACCCCAAAGTATTTTTATTATGAAACAAAATGTTCCGAGGAGAGCAACAACTCAATACCAGCTGTTAACATTGGAAAATCGTACAGCAGAAGATGACATTAATTAATGTCAAGCCTAAGGATTTACAGGGCAGGAAACATTATGGAATCAAGAAAGTATTTAAAATCTCTAAGGTTTTGAGAAAATCAGATTTGAACTAGTCTTAAATGCTAAAATGCGCGCTTAATCCTTCGAGAAGAGCGCCTTCTGCGCGCCTTTTTGCCCGATAAGCGCGCATTCCTGGAAATGGCAAAATGTCGCTTTCCGGGACCACACAAAGCAAAGGACAGTTACTCCTTATATGAATTCACCTAAGGATAGCCACCAGCGCCTCCTTAGACACTATGTGAGCACACAAAGGAATATTTGGAGCACACAATGGAATCATACCTCTCCCTTGGGTCACCATCCATCATGTACCAAGGGAGGGAAGGAGGATTTGAAACTCCCCTATATAAAGTCACCAAGAGATGAAGAATGGGTGATCACATTGTTATGCTGGCCAAAGTTGCCCAAGCAACACCAACAGTGTGTGACCCAGAGTTGGAGCTGAAGAGGACTTGATCGTTGGCCACCCAACAATCCTAGTCCACCACGATAGAGAGAGAGGGAGACTGCATCAGAGGCAGAGCTTGGAAGGCAACATCCTTGCATCGGGACCTAGAACCATTATCTAGGGGCCCTTTGGCAAGTGGGTAAAATTTCTTCTCCACATCAAACGTTTAATAAGAAGAGGCCTAGAGCCATCGTTTGCATTGTTATTGTTTGACTCTCTTTATAGTTTCTGTATATTTGTGTTTTAGTTTTAGTTTAATCTGAGCATACTTTTTCCACTGAATTGTGTGCTTTTGAGCTCCACCACTTTCTGCCTGTTACCAATAGTTTAAAGAGTAGACCACACTCTTTAAACTGGTGCAATTTCGTACACCCATACGACAAATCCACCACTACAGGATTGGCGACTCCACTGATGTGTTCCAAGTTTATGTGGTTGTGCCATCTTTTGCAGGAGACCCTTTGTCTATTGCTGGAGTGGAGTTGACAGTCCTCTGATCCATCTTACAGTCCCTAGATTCACTGGAGTGACAGACTGAAGAAGGCAGCTCCTAATCTTTTTTACTTGCAGGATTTTTACATGCAGTTTTTCCTCACAGACGCGCAGGGTGCGTGTTCAGCTCTGACCTGTGTGTAGGAAGGCGCACCTATCAAGGCTTTTTGCGCGCAAAGGGCAGAATGAAATTTTTCTCCCTATATTCTGCATTTTTTCTTCTTGTAGTGTGATGGGCAGCCCCTAATGTATCTGCCAGCACTTGTGTTGATATCCCACAGCGTCTGAGAACTCACTTTTTGCTGCTTTCTGTAGGCATAGAGTTAGTTTCTCTTTAAGTTGATTTTTTGCAAAAATCTTCACATAGTTTAAGTAGGGGGCAAATTAACCATTGCATTCCAAACAATTCATGTTTTGCAAAAATTTGGTATTCACACTTAGATTAACTAGCCCAAGTAAGTGGCCCAAGACCACACATGCATAAGCTAGTGTAGAAATTGTTTAGCTTAATTCAATTTTTGCATTTAGGAAATTGCGGGACTAGGATTGAATCGCCGATTAGAGCAAATAATCTCTGCTGCCTTTGCACCCTCCGGTGATCCTAGGCAAGCATATGAACGCTCTATTTTTGCGATTCGCCATCTCCCTTTAGTTAGTCACATAGATTAACTAGGAAGATTTGAAAGCGGCCCATTATCCGCACATGTTTTCCATTTTGAGCCAGGAACAAGATAACGTAGTTTAACTAGGGGATTTTTGTAAAGGATCACCGATATCCAAATGTTCAAACTATGAGCTTGTTCACCTTATGTTTACACACACTCACCCGCTAAGCAAAGAAAACCACCTAAAACTAACTTAAACAGACTCACTAAATTCTCCCCATAGGGGCCACAAAAGAATTTATAGATTAAGTTAGGATCAAGGGTGTAGGCATCCAATAAGCCGCCTTGATCACACTTCATATTGAAACATAGAAGTTGTGTATTTAGGGAGCTTCAAATCCACCCATCAACCCACGGAAAAGAAAACCCGAGCGCGTCAGCGACCTGATTCAGAGGGGGTTAGGGTTAGGCGCAGTGCGTGCGGTATCAGTTCGGGCTACCTGACCCGGCTGATACTTGGTACTATTAGCTGACTACCAAGAAGCCCAAGACTCGAACGCTCACGTGAGACGGTGGTTCTTAGTGGCCAAAAACTAGGGCATCCTTTACCCTATAGGTGATGGTGCAAGCAAGCGCCAGACCCTCTACCCTTACCTTGGTGGATTCTCTTCGGCTGACTGGGGGCGTCATCAGCTCTTACGGGACGTTGTGCCAGCACTCACAAGAAATCTTCTCAAGGCCCAGTTACTTTTGAGTGTGTGAGGACGCATAGGTCTTCTAGGATTTTGAGTATCATGCGCAAAACAAACAAAAACCATCTTTTTTGCTTGATTGATCACATAGATTAAGTTAAAGGGAAAATCATTTTATTTTCGCTTTGTTTTATGTATGTGGCCATAATGTTGTTTTGACCTAGACTCTATCCCCTCAAAGTTTTCCAAAACCTAACTTGGTCGACACCCAAACGGTCCCAACGGAACTTCGTCGATCCAGGTGTCTTTTGGACCCCCCCCATTACAGGAAGGGGTTCCAGGTCTTTCGCCATTTAGGCGTCAAAGACGAAACACTGCCACTGTCATTAGTTCATCCTTCATTGGAGCAACCATAGTTGGGAACCCTAGTCGGTCTCCCAACACCACACTGCACACCACTCCCCCCTCGACCCCTAGGGGGCAAAGGAGCGCGTCCCATTCGGGAAGCTAGCTGAACACACATCAGGGTACATCACAGACTAACCCTCGTTCTAACCATAACTTCGTGTCTTCACACGTTGCCATGGCGTCAACCTCCCAGTCACCCTTCTTAGCTGCGTTGAATCTATCCGATTTAACCAAGCTCACAAATGACCCCATCGCACACGATCCTTCATGGCCTCCCATGCCCACGAAGCTCCCTTCGGACATACAAGCAAGTGGAAGACCCAAGTAATCATGTAATAACCTTTCACCTGTGGTGCTCATCGAATAGTATCAGCGACGACACTATTTGATTGAGGCTATTTCAATGCACTCTTACGAGAGTAGCCGCGAAGTGGTACATGGAGCAACCTCCTGTTTCACATGGAACCTTTAGCGCCCTCGCTACTGCATTCCTCACTTATTTTCAGTTACCCATTCACCATGATTCGGGAATGGAGTTACTGACTCATTTTAGACAAACCTCCGTCATCCATATCTCTGACCATCTTCATGAATGGAGGCGGCGTCGCAGTTTATGCAAAGCTAAACTTGACGATCGGGTCCTCTTAGATTTATTCTTGAAAACTCTGACAGTGGAGATTTCAAAGGATGTGGCGCAACAATACCCCACATCCGAAGATGATGCAATCAGTAAAGCCCAGAAGCTTGAACTGATTTATACTCAGTCAGGATACATTTACTATATCTTGCCTAATGCCCCGCGCCTGTAAACTTATCAAGAATTTCCAGGCGTGTCGAATTTTGCAGACGGATTAATTGGGTCAATGACCCAAGGTTACCTAGGCAACAATAGTCACAATCCCGGTTACGCACATAATTCTACCTAGAACATGTCTCAACCCGGATTTCAAAGTCATCACATGCCTCAGCAAGATTTGACTAGTAGGGCGCAAGCGTATCACCAAGGAGGACCCTATCCTCCTGCGGAGGGGACCCAGTACGCAGAAAGAAACATTGGCGGAAGAGCTCCCCACCAACGGCCAGGTGCAAACAAGGGACAACGTTATGCTCAGTCCCAAACACACGACACACCTACACAAACCAATGCACAGGTGAATTTTGTGCAGTCGTCCCCAAATCAACCACACCAGTACAACCAGGAGAACTACCCTCCTAACATGGTTAAGAAAAAAATCAAAAAACAAGCCAAAAGGGAACCCTGGACAAGGGGGCAGTAACCAACAGTGCCCACCGTGTTCCTACGCTAGAGGCAACTCTAGCAGGAATCAAAACCAGGAGCCAAGCAATGCCCAACGGCAAGACAAAAGGCCACCTCTGCGAACAAACCATTCTTGTTCAATATGTGGTGAGTACGGGCACTATACTCACCACTGTCTCGAACTCCCTGAGCTAAAAATGCTGCAGAGTAACCGAGGACAAGGAGGTCATCCCATCAAACTGTTGTGATGCAAGAACCTTTCCCCCATCAAGGGACGGTCAACACTCAGCACCAAAACTCAGACGATTCCGGGAAAAACAGCCATGAGATCTACATGACGGGAAAAGAAATGTTTTTCCAGACTCGGAATCGCAGTTACAACACCCCACCAGACTCAGACTCCACTACGTCAGGGGCTAGTACTAGTGCACCGACTGCACCTTTGACCATTTCAAAGATGCCTATAGAACCATTGCCAAAGATGGCAAAGGGACCTAATAGGCGAGCAGGTAGCTACTCCAAAGCAACCCATAATTATAGTATCGTGGATGATTTAGCTGAATCACCCACTGCTATGTCCACGTTGGAAGTATTGCAGTCGTGCCCAAAGCAACGGAAAGCCCTACTTTCTGCTTTAGGCGCTATTGACCTTGTTGATAGTAAGCACCGGCCAGACAAAGCCACCCCTGAGCTCAATGTTGCGGGGAAACGTCCGCCCCCCCCCCCCGGCTCCAAGCCACGAAACGCGTCCCGTGCAGTCCGTGCGGTCCGCGCACCCAAGCTAGCCGGATCCGAATTTCGGAAACGCGGTTCGCAAAAAAAATTGTGATTCCTGGAAAATCCGGATCCGTACGTCCGGATCCGCGTTTCCGTACAGCAGATCCGCGGATTGTACGGCGGATCGCCGTACGGAAACGCCGCGATTCCTGTACGGATCCGTACAGATCGCCAGCGGTTCTGTACAGCGCCGTACGGATCCGACTAATGTAGGTCAGAAAAACGATTTTTTTGAATTTTTTTTTTGAATTTTTGTCTTTGGTTGGGTTAGTAGGTGAGTTAGCGCTGAGTTAGAGATAGGATGAAAAAAATATAAGCTCTCTTTTACCTCCTTAGATGTTTCTTAGATGCTCCCTCATGGTAATGTTAAATTCTTAAAGTAAAAGGATGAAAATGAAAAATAAAGGAGAAATTTTTACTTAAATTTTTAGCATTACCATGAAATGACTCAGGATGTTTGAGAGTGGTGCCAACCTTATCGAACTTCATATGGAGAAAATATAATTTCATATCCTATTCAAAATTCAGCAGACTTAATAGTTTTCAGGAATTCAGGATCAATGGTATGGTGGCATGTCATTAGATTATATCATGTATGAGGGTATGTGATTAGTATTTAATCAAGAGCACCAAGCCCTATATGTACCCTAGTGTTGGTGGTGTTAATTGTTGAACTCCTTTGTCATGTCGTTGGCAAAACATTACATTTCAATTAAGTCAAAATAATCGATCAAGCATGTTAAGTTCTTTCTACCATATTTTAAGGCTTGCATTAGGGTTTGATCAAAATTGGGCAATTTTGACTAATGTCCCTAGATAATCGAGGTAGAGGCAAAGGCTAGACAAGAGGAGAAGAATCTAGATTATAGATGGTTGATGCATCTAAATGGTTGATGCTCAAATAATTAATCATTAATGTACAATGAATGTCATATCTATCTTGATTTATGTACAAATATGCATGCTTCCATATCTTCTACAATTAATTTGGTATTTTGGATATTTTTTTAATATAAATGCAAAAAAAATAAAAATAAAAAAATATATATATAGTAGACGCTTCGCTTCCTAGATTTTTTGGAAATGACGCTTAGCGTCCATGCATGATATCCCCGCCGATGCAACCCCGTGCAACGTTGCCTAGGCTTCCTTCCATGGTCGCCTTCCAGATATCAGTGTTAGTACAGTATATCGCAATTTGCCAATGTTTCATAGACGAGGGTGCATCCACATGCATCATGTCAAAAAATGTTTGGCAGAAGTTGGGTTCTTCCGAATTAAAACCCTCAGTCATAATGCTTCAAGCCTACGACGGCCGTCCCTCGACCCCCGTCGGCCTCTACCAAAATGTCTCGGTCTGTTTAGTCGGCAAGATGGTCCACATAGACATTGAAGTCTTGGATGCTCACTTGAATTACAATATACTCCTCGGGCGGAGTTATATGTACGCCATGTCCGCCATAGCCTCCTCCGTCTTCCGCATTATGATGTTCCCCCACGAGGATTGCATCCTTACTGTCGACCAGCTGACACATAGCAAGAAGCGTCCCCTAACCAACACGGATGTAATTCTACCCTATGTAGATACAGCCGCAGATGCTCTTTCACGGTACCAAGAATATGGCCCTGGCCAATTCAAACCGTCGTCCGTCCTAGGGTCATTCCTAGGAGATCCTCCCATTATCCCTGAGGTATCACCTGATGTCACAGGGGCCCCGGTGTGCATGATGTCCACATCAAGCACCGAGGTCAGTCAGGACACGGACTCAAGCAGTAACGATACTGAGGCATCGGCCAGGACAACCTCTCTAGCCTACGCCGCCTCCAAAGCCCCTTTCCTCTACCCTTCAGCTGGCTTCGTCTCCCAGCAGGTTTTGGAAACACTGGTGTTATCCAACATATTGTTGGCGTTCCCAATTTGGTACCTCGTTCCCCCTTCCGGAACAGGAGCCACCAACGTTACTGCCGTAGGGTTAAAGCCCCTCAGTCTTGAGGAGCCCCAACCAACCCAAGAAACAGTCGAGACCACCCCCGCAAAAGAAGTTCCCATTACGAAACCGGTTATCACGGCCAAGAAAACTGCAAACAGAGGAAAGAATATGGTGACCCCCTCCATTCAAAGGGAATCACCAGTCTGCGCCATATGCGATGTTATAGGCCACCCTACCCACATATGTCCAGAGTTGGATGAGTTAAAACCACTCCTTGGCTCCGAAGCAGACATCTTGACACCGTGTTCCCGTAAAAAGGAACCTACCTCAAAAGGTAAAGGCAAACCGCTGCGTACCAATCACGCATACGCTCTCTATGACAACTATGGGCACTATACCCACCATTGTCCAGAGTTACCACGGTATAGGGACGCCTTACACGCGGTCGAGCGATCCTATCAGGAGGATCCCTCCATTCAGTCTATCAACGACAAGCCTCGCACCATCCTATACTTACAAGAGGAACATAGGATTGTAGAACGGCCCCTAGTAATGGCCATTATACGTTGTACGTTATGCGATGAACGTGGCCACTACCTCGAAGAGCGCGCAGCCTTGGAACTCATTCACAGATGGTATCCAATCCAAAGGGTTTACTATGTGGAGCTATAGGTAGCGCAATTCACATACTCGTTATGTGCGGGCTGTCTTCCCACCTTTTGGAGGATTGTCACTACATACCTCGCTTCCGGCTAGCCCTTGCTAGCCTCCGCTCGGCCATAGTTCACCTTTCCCAAGAAGACGATATGGATGCCGAGGTCACGAGGTGTTGAAATTTGGTTACCAGAGGACAGGTGGTTCCTAAGGCTTTGATCTTTGGCCTAGGGAAAAGTGTCCAAAAGAATTTAATTTTTCTCCTAAAGTGACTTTATAAAGTTATAAAGTCAAATCTAATTTAAAAGTGACTTTAAGTGATAAAGTTACTAAAGTGACTTTATAAAGTTATAAAGTCAAATCTAATTTAAAAGTGACTTTAAGTGAAAAAGTTACTAAAGTCTAATTTTAAAGTGACTTTTAATAAAGTCAATGTAAAATTAGAAAGGAAAAAGTGACTTTGGAAATAAAAGACTAAGTGGGTCTTTATTAAAGTGAGGTGAATTAAAAAATAGAAAGTGAGATTTAAATGAGCATTTAATCTCAGCCCTAGATCTCAATCTATCTCAGCCATTGGATTTAGGGATTCCCCAAAAGTCAGTTAGGGTTAGGTTAAAGGAGGAAAAGGAGGAAAAGATCATTCATTCTTTCATGAGTAGATTGGGAGAAGGAGAGAAAGAGAGCAAGGGAGATTTCTGGGCAGTGAGGAGAAGGAGGCAGCAGCTTGGCACGCATTCCAAGGCAGCCAGCAAGACAAGTGCAGCAGATTTAGCAAACAACAGGCAGATTTTTGGCACGGTTTTCTAGGCAGGGAGGCCGTACAGCAGAGCCGTACAGCAAGCCGTACAGCAATATTGGGCACGGAAATCGAGGCAGCAAGGGGCTGTACCGTACAGCAGAGTTTTGCAGCAGTTTTGGCACGCAAATCGAGGTTTTGGACAGCAGCATTAATTGTTGTTTGCACAGATTTTGAGGAGGCCGTACAGCTGCATTTATTGCAAATTTCTGGGCACGCAAATCGAGGAGAACGTACAGCATTTATTGCTGTTCTGTTTTTGCTGTTTGTACATTTTCCGAGGCGGTGGTTAAGCACGGAAAAAGAGATAAGTTGTAAAAGTCTGTTTGCTGATTTTTATTTTGTTGAATATTTCTCTCACTGTAAAAAGCATTTTTCCAGAAATAAGGAGCTTTCGAACTGGTTTTCCCCAAGAGTTGTAGGGGGTTTTTCCAGGGTCACCTTGACCAAAAATTACTGTGTTATGATGTGTTGAATGGCTGTTTGTTACTGCTGTTTTTTTATTTCTGCATTTTCCAGCATTCTGAAAAATTTCTAGAATTTGTGTTTTCAACAAAATTTATTTTCCAGTTGTTGAATGTATGGTTATGGGAAAGGGCATTTAACTATTTTGGAGTAATAAGGTGAAAACTGAAAACCGAGGTGGGAAACTATAAATTTCTACATGGTATCAGAGCTTGAGTGCTGAAGGGCAGTTTGGGACAGCAAGGAGGAAAATTACAGCCTGCTGATTTTTCACTCAGAAAATTCCAGCAAGCTGATTTTTCACAAACAACAGTTTTACCTTTACTACAGCAGTGCTATTTTTCAGTTTTAGGACAGCAAGATGTCTTTGGGACCGAGGGTGGAGGATAGGTTGGATGGGCATTCCAATTACAGCATTTGGAAGGAGAGAATGCAGAGTATCTTTGAGGAGGTAGAAGTCTGGGACATTATGGTGCATACCACACAGAACACTGTAAATGTGCCTACTGATGCTACTCAGTTGGCAGCATATAATAAAAAGAACAACAAGGGTAAGAGATTGATTCTAGAAGGAATCAAAGACCATTGCATTCCTCATGTGAGAGGGAAGAGAAATGCTCATGAGATGTGGACAGCATTGTCCAATCTCTACCAGAGTACCAATGAGAACTGGAAAATGGTCCTGAAGGAGAAGCTGAAGACCATTAAGATGGGTAATGATAGTGCAGTTGGATATCTCACAAAGATTACTAATGTGAGAGATGAGTTGGCAGCGATTGGAGAGGCCATTCCACCCACTGAGTTGGTGCGGATTGCAGTGAATGGCCTCCTCCGTTCATGGATGAACTTTGCTGATGGGGTTTGTGCACGTGAGACCCTTCCCACATGGGAGAGGTTTTGGGATGATTGCATTCAGACAGAGATCAGGAAAGGTCAGCTTGGGGCGGCCAAGCCAGTTGAGCAGGATGAGGATGTAGCACTGTTGGCAGGACGCAAGAAAGGCAAAGGGAAGAAGCAGGCTTCCACAAGCAATGGTGGGGGCAAGGGCAAAGGTAAAGGTAAACAGGATAACTCACAGAAGGACTATTCCAAAGTGAAGTGTTGGAATTGTCAGAAGATGGGACACTATGCAGTTGTGTGTTCGGAGAAGAAGAAGAAGAAGGGGAAGAACCAGAGCATGGCAGCTTCAGCAGAGGTTGAGGACTTTGCAGATCGCTTTGACCGAGAGTTTGGGTTCATTGCGTGTGAGTCTTCTAGTGCAGGAGTACCTGCCACACAGGTTCAGAGGGAGCATGCATTTTCCTCGATTAGCGGAGCATCTTCGGGTATCTGGTATGTGGACAGTGGGGCTTCACGTCACATGACAGGAGTCCGTGAGTACTTCTCAGAGCTTTCAGAGAGTGGCACTGATGTAGAGGTAGTACTCGGTGATGACAGAGTTGTTAGAGCAGTCGGTGTGGGAACATTGACATTTCAGAGGGAGTCCAAACCTCCCTTGAAGGTGTTAGATGTTCTTTATGTGCCAGGGATGAGGAAGAACCTCATATCCGTCTCAGCTTTGGAGGACAGAGGATATGAGATACTATTCAGGGGAGGACAGGTGTTGATGTATCCCAGGGGCACTCCAGCTGATTCAGCTAAAGTGATAGGTGTACGCCATGCAAAGGTGTACAAGTTTGCATTTCAGTCCCTTTTGGCATTGAGCAGTAGCACCGACAGCAGAGCTAGCAGTTCCGAGTTGTGTGAGATTTGGCACCGCAGGATGGGGCACATGTATCATGGAGCCTTGAGGACTTTGCGGGAGATCACTACAGGTGTGCCAGATTTCAGTATTGATCACTTTGATACTTGCAGAGGATGTGCGATGGGCAAGTTTGCCAAATCCCCTTTTCCCAGCAGTGACAGCAGAGTGACTGGGATACTTGATTTGATTCATTTCGATGTGAGCGGTTGGATGTCTCATGTTTCCTTGAGTGGATATGAGTACTATGTTTTATTCATTGATGATCACTCCAGGAGGACCTGGATTTATTTCTTGAAGACCAAGAGTGAGGTCTTCAAGCGGTTTCAGGAGTTCAGAGCTCTTGTGGAGACACAGACAGGTCGGAAGATCAAGTCCCTGAGGTCGGACGATGGAGGAGAGTACACCCTTGGAGAGTTTGTTGACTATTGTGCGGAGGCAGGCATTAGGAGGGAGCTCACTGTTCCTTACAACCCCCAGCAGAACGGGGTTGCGGAGAGGAAGAACAGATCCATCGGAGGGGCTGCCAAAGCCATGTTACATGATCGGGGGTTGCCATTGTTTTTGTGGGCAGAGGCCTGCAACACAGCTGTTTACTTGCAGAACAGGAGTCCGCATCGTGCCTTGGGGCACATGACTCCGGAGGAGGCTTTTTCTGGAAAGAAGCCTGATATTGGTCATCTTCGTATCTTTGGGTGCATTACATACTCCTACATACCCAAGGAGAAGAGGACCAAACTAGAGCCCACCGCAGAGAAGGGTATCTTTGTGGGCTACAGTGAGACCTCCAAGGCCTTTCGAATTTACATTCCTGCGTAGAGGAAAGTTGTTGTCAGGCGGGATGTGAAGTTCGAGGAGGACAGGGCCTTTAGGAGGTCACGGGAGTTAGAGTATCTGGATCGGCCAGACCCTCAGCAGCAGTTGAGTCAGTCGCAGGGATCCAGTGGGCAGGGATCAGGAGGATCCGGAGGTACATCTATGACGATGTCAGGTCCGTCAGTGGGGAGTGGCTCGCAGAGTCAGAGGGGTGGTGCTATGGGCAGCACGCAGAGCAGTCCACAGAGCAGTTCACTGGGGAGTCCACTGATGGACAGTTCACACGGTACCTCGGCATCTACAGGTTCAGGTGCAGGCAGGAGGACAGCAGACAGACAGTCAGGAGTTCAGGCTCCTGATGTTGAGGAGGAGGAGTTTTATTCTCCGGCGGGAGAAGTGCACTCAGGGAAGAGGAAGCCCAAGTGGCTTCAGGACACCTTGAGAGATGCCACATGTGTTGCTGAGCCTAAGAGGCCGGTCAGAGAGAGCAGACCACCTGAGAGGTTTTGTAGCTATATGGCAATGGCTACCAGCATCCTTGACTCTGAGCCTTCTAGCTATGAGGAGGCAGCTAGCCAGCAGGTCTGGAGAGAGGCCATGCAGGAGGAGTATTTTTCTATCATGAAGAATGATGTTTGGGAGGTGGTGCCGAGGCCTGAGGGCAAATCCGTGGTTACTTCCAGATGGCTTTACAAGGTAAAGCATGCTGCAGATGGCAACATTGAGAAATTCAAAGCGAGGTTTGTGGCTAGAGGGTTCTCCCAGGTAGAGGGAGTTGATTATGAGGAGACCTTCGCTCCCGTGGCTCGATATACTTCGATCCGCTCCATTATATCGATAGCAGCAGAGATGGGTTAGAAGATCCACTAGATGGATGTGAAGACCGCATTTCTCAATGGCTTCATACGGGAGGAGGTGTACATTGAGCAGCCACAGGGCTTTGAGGTGCATGGGAAGGAGTCCCATGTGTGCAGACTGAAGAAGGCCCTTTATGGCCTGAAGCAAGCTCCCAGAGCTTGGTACTCCGGGATAGATACTTACTTGCAGAAGATGGGTTTCACAAAGAGTGAGGCAGATCCGAACCTTTACTATATTGTGATAGGTGAGGAGCCTCTCATTCTGGTGCTGTATGTGGATGACTTAGTCATTACAGGTGCAGAGAGACTCATAGAGCACTGCACGAGAGATCTTGCGGCGGAGTTTGAGATGAAGGACATCGGCTTGATGCATTACTTTTTGGGTTTGGAGGTGTGGCAGGAGGAGGGGCATTTCTTCCTGGGACAGGGGAAGTATATTGTGGACATCCTTGGCAGATTCCACATGGAGGATTATAGACCCATGTCGACACCGATGATCACCAACTGGAAGAAGCTTCATGCTTCGGATTCCGAGTTGGTGGATCCCACATTGTACAGGCAGCTGATTGGTTCCTTGATGTATTTGGTCAGCACTAGACCAGATATTTGTTTTGCAGTCAACACGATGAGTCAGTTTATGTGTGAGCCTAGGAAGGTTCACTGGGTGGCTGCAAAACACATTTTGCGGTACTTGCAGGGGATAGTGGATTATGGTCTGGACTATAGGCAGGGGGATGGAGTGAGATTGGCAGGTTACACTGATTCTGATTGGGCAGGTTGTGCTTCTGATAGGAAGAGCACTTCAGGGTGCTGTTTTGGGTTGGGTTCGGCGGTGGTGTCATGGTTCAGCCGGAAGCAGCAGTCAGTAGCATTGAGTTCAGCGGAAGCAGAGTATATGGCAGCCAGTCTAGCTAGTTGTGAGGCCATCTGGCTTCGCAAGATGTTGTTTGGCTTATTTGGTCAGCCGTTGAGACCTTCAGTGATTTACTGTGATAATCAGAGTTGCATTAAACTCACGGAAAATCCAGTATTTCATGACAGGTCAAAGCATATCGGGATCAAATATCATTTCATCAGAGACTATGTTCAGAAGGGAGCTGTGAAGCTTGAGTATATTCCCACTGATGAGCAGGTTGCAGATATTCTTACCAAAGCCTTACCACGGGGCAAGCATGTCTACTTCAGAGACAAGATGGGTGTAGTGAGGAACACCTTCCTCGGTAAGAGGGAGTGTTGAAATTTGGTACCGGAGGACAGGTGGTTCCCTAAGGCTTTGATCTTTGGCCTAGGGAAAAGTGTCCAAAAAAATTTAATTTTTCTCCTAAAGTAACTTTATAAATTTTTATAAAGTTAAATCTAATTTAAAAGTGACTTAAGTGATAAAGTTACTAAAGTGACTTTATAAAGTTATAAAGTCAAATCTAATTTTAAAGTGACTTTAAGTGATAAAGTTACTAAAGTTAAAGTGACTTTAAATAAAGTCAATATAAAATTAGAAAGGAAAAAAGTGACTTTGGAAATAAAAGACTAAGTGGGTCTTTATTAAAGTGGGGTGAATTAAAAAATAGAAAGTGAGATTTAAATGAGCATTTAATCTCAGCCCTAGATCTCAATCTATTTCAGCCATTGGATTTAGGGAATTCCCCAAAAGTCACTTAGGGTTAGGTTAAAGGAGGAAAAGGAGGAAAAGATCATTCATTCTTTCATGAGCAGATTGGGAGAAGGAGAGCAAGAGAGCAAGGGAGATTTTTGGGTAGTGAGGAGAAGGAGGCAGCAGCTTGGCACGCATTCCAAGGCAGCATTTCAGCAAGACATTTCAGCAAGACAAGTACAACAGATTTAGCAAACAACAGGCAGATTTTTGGCACGGTTTTCTAGGCAGGGAGGCCGTACAGCGACGCCGTACAGCAGGCCGTACAGCAAGCCGTACAACAATATTGGGCACGGAAATCGAGGCAGCAAGGAGCTGTACTGTACATCAGAGTTTTGCAGCAGTTTTGGCACGCAAATCGAGGTTTTGGACAGCAGCATTAATTGCTGTTTGCACAGATTTTGAGGAGGCCGTACAGCTGCATTTATTGCAGATTTCTGGGCACGCAAATCGAGGAGAACGTACAACATTTATTGCTGTTATGTTTTTGCTGTTTGTACATTTTCCGAGGCGGTGGTTAAGCACGGAAAAAGAGATAAGTTGTAAAAGTCTGTTTGCTGATTTTTATTTTGCTGAATATTTCTCTCACTGTAAAAAGCATTTTTCCAGAAATAAGAAGGAGCTTTCGAACTGGTTTTCCCCAAGAGTTGTAGGGGTTTTTCCAGGGTCACCTTGACAAAAAATTACTGTGTTATGATGTGTTGAATGACTGTTTGTTACTGCTGTTTTTTTATTTCTGCTTTTTCCAGCATTCTGAAAAATTTCCAGAATTTGTGTTTTCAGCAAAATTTATTTTCCAGTTGTTGAATGTATGGTTATGGGAAAGGGCATTTAACTATTTTGGAGTAATAAGGTGAAAACTGAAAACCGGGGTGGGAAACTATAAATTTCTACAACGAGCGGCTCTATGACCCAAGCAAATGAGATGAGCGGATCTATCATGTTCTTGACAGGCGAAGAACGACCTAGCAGGGAACCCCTAGTTACCCCCAACGGTGCTTCGCAGCAATGACCAGCATGTATGTTATGCAAAAAGACGGACCATGTAGTTGTCCATTACCCTGATTTAGCAGCCTTTCGGCGGTGGTTCCCCATCAGACCTCAAACTGAAGTCAACGAAACTTTCATATCAAGGATATTCTGCCTGATATGTCAAGGTAATCATTACGAGCGACATTGTACTTATGCCTCGTAGATCCGTCCCACTATCGACATGATTAATGCCATAGAGAAGAGACAAGATGATCTCCGAGAATGGCATAAAAAGTACATCGCCGGGTCAATGTCCCCACCCCCGCAATGGTGTATCAAGCCTGATAAGACAACACACCACCAAAGAGTAACCCCGGCCCAACCTAGGATAAAATGCGGCCTATGTGATCTAAATGACCACAGAGTCAACCAATGCAGAGAACTCAAGCCCCTAGCAAACAGTGTTCGCATAGTCTCTTCTCTCCCTCATAAACTTCTCTCCAATCAAGAGAAGATCGCCCGCACTTATTGCCGAATTTGCTCACACTTACATCATACGTTTAAGTGTGTACATCTTCCCAAGATAAGAGAGGCACGAGCTGCATTAAGTCTACACTCCACCAAAGAGAAAGACAAGTCTAAGCCAACGATACGGAAATGGAGACAGAAGACAACCTCTTCTACAATCGACCCTTTCCAAGCATCCACGTCAGGAACAACGAGTAGCGTAGAATCCCACACCATCTACTCCGTTGGCTCAGTAATACCATGCACCATTTGCACTGGCCAAAATCACGTACCAGAGACGTGCTTACTAATGGAAACATTTAGGCACCTCTGTGGCAGGCACAATTTCCACCTACTAGAAATCGACAATCCTAGTGGGGAACCTAACTTTGAGCCCATACAGAATCCCATTACAGAGATTCTTCCCCCACCAAATGCCGATGATACAATCCACCATATACGATTTGTATCCACTCATATTGGTGATAGGATTACTGCCTCAACCTCGTCCCAGGATTTCCATCATAGTCTTGTCACAAAAAACCAAGGTACCTTGCGCTTTTGCATTGATTTCCGCAAAATCAAAAATTTACACGCCGCCATCGAACTCCTTGATGACACCCAGCCTCTAGAACAACGCCTAATACAACTAGAGCTAGTTGACGAAATCGGTGACAATCGCTGCAACACAATGAGGCCCATAAGAAAAGGGTGAAAGCATCATTTGATTGCCACATCAACCCTCGCTCATTTACCGAGGGAAAATTAGTCCTTCGCTACGATGTCGCCAAAGAGGCCTTAGGGCTAGGAAAGTTCGAAACCCTGTGGAAAGGACCCTACATCATCAAACATTGCCTCCGACAGGGGGCAAACATCTTGACAGAACCGGACAGGACATGTCTCAGCAACCTCGTCAACAGTCTTTACCTCAAGAAGTTTCACCCATAAGGGCCACAATGGCCCTTCCCTAGAGTGAAAGTACACAAAACCCAATCACCAAAATATTTTTGACCCAAAGACTTCTGTAAAAAACATGCTCAAAGTGCCACCATGGATCACCAACTTGAACCCTATTTCGGATTTGCTGACGGAGCATCGCAATGGTCTCAAAACTTAGCTGCAGCCGCCTACGTCATCTACCGCCCCGATCGATCACCACTGTGTTCAAACGACGTGTGCATCGGATCAGCAACAAACAATCAGGCAGAATATGACGTCATCCTCGGACTTATGTGCGAGGCCCTCCATCAGGGCATCCGCCATATGCATGTATACCTCGATTCGTAGTTAGTAGTATTGTAGTTGAACCGAATATTTGAGACTAGAGACACACACCTGTTTAGAAAATATTTGCGTGCCAAAAGATTAAGCAAACAATTTGATTACATTACATTTTCACATGTATCAAGGAATCAAAACCAAACAACTGATCGCATAGCTAACAATATCCTAGACTGGAATGTATCTCGAATAAACCATCATCCATAAAAAACAAAAACATAGATATCCATCAGCATAAGACAAAATATATAAACTGAAATAAATAGCACACCATGTAGAGCCGCAAAAAGATCTCTCATATATATATCAAAAAATATGTGTATCTGAGTACAAAAAATAGTATCATTGGCCCATTGGCCAGCCCGAAGATACAAAAGTTGTCAAAAGTAAGGGAAGCATCCTCATAACGGGTGCTTTCCCTATGTACAAAACTACTCTAAGGGGGTGCCCCTTCAAGAGGAGCACCTGGACCCACCACCGCTCCTAGTGCCACCACTGGAGCTGTTGTCGCCACTGCGATCGCTACCCGATGTAGAGTGGGACGATAATCCCTCTCACGGGCCATCACCATCTCTAACCAAACCTCCTCGAAGTCATCCATAAAACCTCGAGCAGGCATACCCTGGGTCAAGCGGTCCACTCGACCCTGGAAGTCCTCAAGAGCGGTCACCTGAGCCGTAAGTACTGCAATGCGCGCCTCAGCTGCATCTGCACGAGCTCGCTCGGCCGCAAACCTCTATTGCAGCCGAGCTGCTGCCCTCAACAGAAGGGCCAGCACCATCTCTGCCAGGTCCACCGGCACCACCACCCGGTCCACCTGCACCACCTCCCCCCTGACCACCTCGAGGTCGTAGCGGAGGCTGATGATCCACCAATTGGGTCACTAGGTGACCAACCTCGCCAACATCTGCACGAGTAATCGAAATAATGTTCGTGTCAAGAACAAAACACATAAGTACATAAATACTCAAACAAATGCAGAAAAATATAACACATACCTGCAGGTCCGTAAACATAACCGAAAGGGAGACCCATGTCTGGGTCACCCCGAAAGTCCATCCCCACATATGGGTACGGCAAGAACATCTGTGGGTTGGCCTCAAACCAGGCCTCTGTCGTGTCGTTCCAATAATGACCCACCATGCCACCATCGCCTCGCAGCATCACCGAAGCCCACCTCCTCATACGTGGCTCCCGTGGCCCCCTAATAGGCACCACCACCACCGGCCTCAGCAGCACCACACTCTCGTACATGATGCTGCATAGGATGCTAGCGTACGCAAATGACTTAGATTCACATTGGACCTTGTTCAATTGCGACACCATCCCATCAAAACAAAAGCGGGCAAAATCGAAAAAGCGTTCGCCCCTCAATCGGCGCAAAACTCCAACCTGTGGGCCCGATGCCCGATGTGGAGCAACCGACCCCGCCAGTCGCACAATGATTGCCAGACCATACCGCTCGGCCACCTCTGTCACTGATGCAACGTTGATGCACCCCTCAGTAAGAGGCGCACCACCGCAATGCCGCCTTTAGAATCTGTCTAGGTTCACTCTCCCAGTAGGGAGTGGATATCTCAGAGCCTCACCCTGAGGCAGTAACCCGGTCACAAAGTATATATCCATCTCCGGACGGATAATCAGGTTTGCCCCCCGTAGTACGAACATATTGCGCCTCCGGCGCCAATGCTGTATAATGTAACGCAGTAGTCGGTCTTGAGACCGAAGGAACTTGTTCTCAACAAACTTCAGAAGGCCCCATGCGGCCAACTAACGGTGCACCCCAGCATCAGCAACTAGAGTGGTCCAGATCTCGGGCCAATCCCACTCTCACCACACCAACCTGCCAAGCAACCCAGGCACCCATCAGCACAGAGAAAAACCAAAAAACAGACAAAAAACCAAAGTTTTCTGTCATTATGGCCTTGCGCGCCTATCCCTTAGACAGGTGCGCCCTCGCGCGCCAGTATTTTTCACAGGCGCCCCTTTGCGCGCAAAAAGCAGGGAACAATGCGCCCTCTCGCACCTGTCCCTCAGAATTGCGCGCAAAGGAGGTGCTCTTTTTCCTAGATCGCTCGTGCAATCTAGGGCAAAACTCACTCAGAGGCCGTACAAACCTAATTTGTATGGCCCCCGACACCATCAAACTGAAAAAATTAAAATGTAGGACGTCATGAAAGTTACCTCGGCATGATATCGCTAGCCCCTGGAACACAGGCTGACTGCAACGGCAAGAAAGGCTCTGCAAACACCTTTGGTCTCCCAAAACTCAGCAAGTACAAATGAATATGATTAGGGCCATAAGCCCATATTTATCGCCCTTTTCTAGAACTTCGGAGGTCCATAACAGGAGATCAGAAGGTCCATTTCACAAAGTGCAAGTTGCACCATCATCAGTATGCCATGACGAAATAAAGCGATGCCACACATTCGCTTTCCAGGAAAAATAATTTTTCAACGCCCACAGGTATGCCCTCTCCCATCTTCTTTTTTAAAGCTCCTGTCTTTCAATAATATTGGATGAAAAGAAGATGCTTTCACTTGAGGTAGTTGTTTTTTGCAGGAAGAACCTGCAACCTGCTTACAACACCATCCACTGAAGGTTCCGGAGCAGGTATCATCCTACCCCCAGCATGATAGAGTCCCACAAAACTTTGCATATCCTGACATCATTTCTCCATCAGAAATAAACCATAGGGTTGTAATATCCCGTTTCGGGGATATCTCTAAAACACGACAAACTCCAACCAGAGATGGACTGAGAGGGCGTTTACCAGATATGCTGCCTCTGAAAAGAGGACGAAATCTGGAGGCTACCTGGCCCTTTCCAGACTCTGTCTAAGAGTATGAGATAAACACACCAAGTGGTATAGAACTAGAATGCCCGAAAATATATAAAGATAACAGTGCAGCAGACATACAATAGCATAGAAAGAATGTACGACAAATCATCCAGAAATATAGAGAGAGAATGCTAAGCCATTTTATTAAACTGAGAAATATAATGAAGTACAATAGGTGATCAGAGTGATGGCACCTAAACTTGCTCAAGGCAAGTGAAGAAATACTCTCAAGATACACAGGAAATGGCTGCTCTCTGAACTGCATCCCAGCGGTTGGAAAACTGCCGTGTAGCTGTTACTGCTGAAATGAACTGATGACTAGGGGTTGTTCCCCTTGCCGGAATGAGCTGAAAATCTGGAATCCTCCTCTACTCACCAATCTCGGCAAAACCCAGAAACCATATCAAAAATGGCTGACCCTCGAAAAACACCCCCTTGGGGAATTACGCTGGCCTCCAAGGCTCTACGCAAAGGCTGAATAGGAATGAATAAAATACGGCCTCAAACTCCACCAAAATCCTCCCAAAGGCAAAGGCTAATCCTCTGCTCAATCTCCCGACTCGAAACCCCTACAAAAATCTCAATCCGGAGCTCCTCCTAGATGGACTGCGTCCTCCCTCTCAATGACTGCACAGTCTCTTTGAATGCTCGGCTCCGCAACAAAACTACACACCAAACCTCCCGCAAAATGCTGAAGAAAATACCTTGCTCGAGTAGGCACTCAAAGTCCCCCGGGGCTAAGGGCGAGATCTCCGACCGGAGACACTCAACGCACTAAACAGTGCTGCAAACAGGCTAAACAGCCAGCATGCTCAAGAAGTCAAAACGACCAGCTCAATATCATCAACAACGAATGAATGAAATGAGGAGGCTCCTCCCTCTTTTATAACGTTGGCCTTCCTCCAAACCCTAAGGCCTATCTCCTCAACGTAGCCTCCCTCTTGCCACGTGTTCATCCTCATCTGCGCAGTCTCTCCTAGTGCATACGTGGGCCCCCTCTCTACGTGGTGCTTGGCCCCCCTTGGCTCCCTTTAAGTCACAACGTTGTGCTACTAGGGAGTGGGTTTTATTCCACTAAGTGAGTTAGACCCTCTCTACTCACCTTTTTTATTTATTAATAAACTATAGACGGCAAAATTGAGCAAAATCGAATATTCCAATTAGCCACTGCTAATTAGGAATATTATAATCTCCCCCGGCAAAATGTTGCTTGTCCTCGAGCAACTAAAGTGATGGATGCTGCAAAATCTTCTCTCTCCCAAGTGGCATCCTCATCTGGCAAATTCTTCCACCTCACCAAGAATTCTCGGACTGTCCTACTCCGTAGCTACCTCTCCCTGGTATCAATAATAGCCTCTGATTGCAACACCAAATGCCCCTCATCATCCGTGGGTGGTAGCTCATCTATCACTGTCACCTGCTGCCCCAGTGCCTTCTTCAGGCATGATACATGAAAAACGTTATGGATCTTGCTACCTTGAGGTAGCTCCAACTCATACGCAACCTGTCCAATCCTACGTATCACCCTGTATGGCCCGTAAAAGCGAGGCTTGAGCTTTTCAGCTCCCTTCTGCTTCAGTGACGACTGTCGATATGGCTGTAATCGTAGGTAGACCAAGTCCCCTACCTCAAACTGTCTCTCCACCCGACCTCTGTCGGCATACAGCTTCTGTTGGTTCTGCGCTGTGGCCATATTATCCTTGAGAGCTCGGAGAATATCCTGACTCTCTTAGATCCAAATCTTGGCTCTCGGAGCCTTGCTAGCACCAAACATCACGTCAGAAAAAGACAAAGAGTGATATCCATATAAAGCGTAGAATGGAGACATACTAATGGACATGTGATGTGTAGTGTTGTAGCAGTACTCCCCCAAATGTAGCCACTTCAGCCATGCTCGTGCTGCCCACTCACATAGTTACACAAGTAGCCCTCCAACCACTTGTTAACTATCTCCGTCTGTCCATCCGTCTATGGTGATAACTAGTACTCGGTGTCAACTCTGTCCCCACCAACCGGAAAAGCTCCTGCCAAAATCCGCCCATGAAGCGGCTATCCCTGTCACTGATGATGGTCTTAGGAAGACCATGTAGCCTGAAAACCTCTCTGAAGAACAGCTCGGCCACCTGTGCTGCTGTGTAGTGCGCGGATATGGCGAAAAAATGCGCATACTTTGTCAGTCAATCAACGACGACAAAGATACAATCCTTGCCCTGCACCATGGGCAACCCTGTGATGAAGTCCATCGAGATACTCTCCCATTTCCCCTCCGGAATGGGAAGAGGCTGCAATAATCCTGCGGGATGGCTCATCTCTCCCTTGTTCCTCTGGCAAACATCGCACTCCTTGATGTGCTGGAGTATGTCCTCCTTGAGGCCCTTCTATGAGAACCTCTCTCTAATGGCCCTGTAGGTTTTGGTAAACCCCTGATGGCCCGCCAATGGTGAATCATGTGATGCCTGGAGTATCTTCTTCTTGAGCTGAGATCCCTTCGTCAAGAAGATCCTGTCCCTGTAGTAGATGATCTCATCGACCACCCTGTACCTGTCATCCGCCACCTATCCATCCAGAACCTCACATGCAAATTGGTCCTTGGAGTACTCCACTAAAAGTCGAGCCCTCCAATCTGTATCCAAGCTCATAAGAGATAACGTGGCTGGTCTACGTGAAAGGGCATCTGCTACCACGTTATTCTTACCCTTGACATACTCAATGTCAAAGTCATATGCTTGGATCTCACTGATCCACTTCTGTTGCCTCTCCTGTAGCTGCTTCTGCTCCAAAAAGAACTTGAGGCTGTTGTGATAAGTCCTCACCCTGAAACTGTTCCCTACCAAATACTGCCGGAATTTGGCCAATGCATGCATAATGGCCAACATCTCCTTGTCATATATAGAATACAACCTCTCGTGTGGAAGGAGCTTCCGGCTCTCAAAGGCTATAGGCTGTCTTCCCTGCATCAGTACTGTGTCGATCCCCTCTCTCGACGCATCACACTCCAAAACAAATGGCTACATAAAATCTGGCAATGCAAGACTTGGGCAGCTACTCATCACCTCCTTGAGCCTATCAAAGGCTCGCTGCACTGTATCCAACCAACTGAATGTCCCCTTATTCATCAAATATATAAGGGGTGTAGAAAGCTGTGAGAAACTCTTGACAAAATTCCTATAATAAGTACATATTCTAATGAATCCTCGAAGTTCCATCATGTTCCTCGTCTTCGGCCAATCTCTGATGGCCCTGATCTTCTCCTCATGGACTCTGACTCCATCCACTCCAATAATGTGACCCAAAACAACATCTCTGTCATCCCAAACTCACACTTGGAGAGCTTAGCATAAAACTGTTGCTCTTCCAAGATATGAAATACTGCCTCTATATGCTGGAGATGCTCCTCCCAAGTCCTACTATATATGAGTATATCATCGAAAAATACCAATACAAACTTCCTCAGATGACTGCGGAAGATATGGTTAATGCAAGACTAAAAAGTAGCTGGGGCATTGGTTAGCCTAAAGGGCATAACAAAAAACTTGAAATGCCCATAATGACACCTGAAGGCAGTCTTGGGAATGTCCTATTCCCTCACGCAAATCTGATGGGACGCTGATCTCAAATCAATATTTTAGAAGAACTTGGCTCCTCTTAGCTCATCCATCAACTCATCGATCATGGGTATAGGATACCTATTCTTCAGTGTCTTCTTGTTCCCGGGGCTTCTTTGGCTCTGGTCAATCTGCATCCTCAGGGTTGCCGTCCTTCTTCTTCACCAACACCACGGAAGAAGCGGCAGATTCGTGCTAGATGCAGTCGGCACCCAGAGCCGACCAACTCCTGGATGACTCGCTCAATCTCCATCCGATGAGCTGCTGGGATGCCTATAGGGGGTAGTAATCAGCACTGAATGCCCTACTCAAGCTCAATGGTGTGCTCGAATCCTCGGTCCAATGGCCCCAAACAGCACATCATACACCATCGAGGATGGCACGTATATCGGGATGGTGCACGATCGGTGGTCCACTGCCTACGATAGGCGCAACTCAGCAGCCCATTACGTGTCTACGTAGCCGACGGAATTCGTAGTTTTGGTTACTATAGCAGCAAGATTGTAGATTTGTAGACTTAATAGCAAAAGCAGCTTTAATTATAAAAATAAACGGGGTATTTATAATAATAAATATTTTATTGATATGATATATGACATGATTGAATGATTACAATGAGGTCCCGCTTTTATACCCATGCAGGTACCTTTTCACGAATGGGCATGTCTTTTAGACATGCCTTTTCATTAACCTAATGACTATTTAACATAATCCTAATTGATTAGTTAGTAATTACATTTATTCTATTTTATTCTATTAATAACTATATTTATTACTTAAGTTATGAATTAGGTTCATAACATTGCCTCCTTCTTCGAAAAGCTTTGTCCTCAAAGCTTAACTTTTCGACACTTCCCTTTACTTGAATTTATCTGCTAAGCATGTCTTAAATCACTGGTACCTTCCTTGTGCTTTTCACATTGTCCTAAATCCATGTTCTCATTTTTTTTTCCTTCTATTAATAACTTTTTCCCTTCCTTAAGACAGAACTTGACTATATATATTTAGTATTTAACTCCTTTATATGTATAATTTATCTTCTCCCTTTTTTTTTTTCATTAATTTAATTAATCAAATAGTACTTTTAATTAATTAAATTAATAATTTTTTTAAAATTAATATTATTATATAATTATATTAAATTTATTATATAATTATATTAATAATATTATGTCACACACACACACACACACACACACACACACACACACACATATATATATATATATACAACCGTAATATTATATATATACACATGTAATTATTAATAATCGAATGAGCTTGGAAAAGTCACGCTGATTTGACACGTCTGCTCGAACCTTGATACGCTATTGCTGTAAGCCTCCAGCAGGCTCTCGTGGCAAAACTGGGTATTCGATCTTCTCTACTTCTTCAGGAACAACAGATTCAGTGGGTTTACTATCTTCCAAGGGACCCTTCTCCGTGAAGGGACGGAGAATCTCGAGAACTCTTTGGGCATCCACAGGCCCTACTTCCTGATGCAATTTTAATCCTGTTTTAGGATCTATTATCAAAATAGCAGGCGTACCCCCGATCTTATACCAATTGGATAGCTTAATTCCTTCCTCCAAATGATCATAAACCTGAAAGAAAAAAAAATGTTTCTGGACTATATCTTGAATTTCACGATTTCTCCAAACATGCTTGTTAATCTGGTGAGACACTGGATCATCTTTCTGGACATTTGCAATTAACCACTTATCATTGCTTTCAGCCTGAACTTTGGCCGCATGAAAGTTCCCGATAAAGAGTAAACGATAAGGTGGTGCTAGACTGAGGTCACGAGGAGGGCGATTGGGGTCATGAGGAGGGCGTCTCTCTCCGGGTTGCCAGCCACCGAGATTGAGGTTACGAGGAGGGCGTATTTGCCGTCTGGGAGGAAGACCTGGAGGACCAGCTTGACCTGGCCGAGCTTCTTCCTCAGCAGTGTCCGGTACCTCATCATGGTCTTCATTACGAGAAGATCCCTGCTTCCCAGAGCTTAGCGCTTCTAATTGCCGAACTGGAGAGCAAGCTCTCAATGCTCCAAATAGATCCACTGTTCCTGTAGGCTGAATGCGTTTATTTGCTTCTTCAAGAATTTTGTTAACGGACTCTGTTGATTCAAGTCGAACCTTCCAATTAGAACTGCCTAAATTTTTTATTAAATTTGGCGTAATATTTCCACTTATATCCTCACGTGGCAAATAGTCAAAACCGGATCCACTTAAAACTGAAGCATAATCTAAACATTTTATGGTCTTCTTAGGAGCTGCCACTAAACCCTCAAACGGATTTTTCTCATACTCTGCATCAAGGGTGCTTAGGAGTGCTGGCTTTACATCTACCAGAAATCCCTTAATATCTGGACCAACAAACTTATGTAAAATGCCAATAAGCTTGATCGTTGAATTTCTTGTAGCTGCATTACTAGATTGTAGTCCAACATCCTTACAAAAATCAATTACATCCTTCAGTTTTATGTGTGAAACTCCAAAATCTTCCACTGCAGTAGCCATCCAAAGTAGACCTTCACTGAGAACCTTGGGATTCTTGTGCTCTTTCATGATCCTAAACAATCTATCAAAGACAAAACTGGGACCGACAGCCTCACAAAATGCAGTAAGACATTTCATGGCATGTCCACGAGTTTTAACATCCGACACTCTTTCAGACACCCCTAATATACATAAAACAACACATCGTTTTGGAAACTTTGACACAGTCGAAACAATGTGTGTAATAACCTCAATGACCTTCTGCTGAACCTAGACATTCTTTTCACACCAGCCAGGAAGTGCACATAGTAAGCAAACCAAAATTTCAGCCTTTTGGTCAAGATCACTCAAACCTTCAACTGTCTCCTTCACTGAGGTTATTGCTTCAAGACGCTCTTTCCAAGCTGCGCTCTTCAAATTTCCAATTACATCTGCTTGGAAAATAGAACCTACCCTGCCTTCAATTTCTTCCAAACTCATATCTCCTGGTTCAATATCTTCTGATGTCTCAACTGCAGCGAGAACCTTGCTTTGACCAGTTTCTGCAGATTCGGCCTTTTCTATACTCAACAAAGCTAAAGGAACTGCATTACCTAGGATATCATGATTTTTCATTACTTCATGTTCTTCAACACAGCGTTGTGCTTCTTTAGCTTGTGCATTCAATAAATTTACTGGTGCATTCAATAATTTTACTGCAACCAGTTGCTCATGATAGCCTTCTTCCATATTATTTTTACCTGAATCAGCATCATCTTTTTGTGCTATTTCACTGTTGCTGGCAATGATATTTCTTGTATAAAAGACACATTTATGTCCTGTGAAATATTTGTCTCCACACTTCCAACAATTCTCTTCCTTTTTACTTTTATTACGCATTGGTGGGGAAATATATTTGGTTGACTTTTCCATGGATGTTTTATTTGATTTCCCTTTATCATAACTAGTTGTCTTCTCACTTTTACAGCATTTGTCATCTTCTCTCTTATGGGTTTCTGCAGAAATTTTTTTAACATGTGCAGAAATTTTTTTTAAACCGTTTGTGACTTTTGCACTTGACTTCTCTAAGTGCTCAAGCTTTTCTTGAACTTTTCTAATCTGCTCAATTATTTTGGGAATTTCACGTAATGGCACATTATATGGTAGTTTATGTCCATAGGCTTGTAAACTACGTTCGTAGGCTTGTAAAACAATGTTATGTGTCATTGCTTCAACTTGTCCTCAATATGGCTCTGATACCACTGTAGCAGCGGAAGTTGTAGATTTGGTTACTGTAGCAGCAAGACTTGTAGAATTGTAGGCTTAATAGCAAAAGCAGCTTTTAATTATAAAAATACACGAGGTATTTATAATAATAAATATTTATTGATATGATATAAGACATGATTGAATGATTACAATGAGGTCCCGCTTTTATACCTATGCAGGTACCTTTTCACGAATGGGCATGTCTTTTAGACATGCCTCTTCATTAACCTAATGACTATTTATCATAATCCTAATTGATTAGTTAGTAATTACATTTATTCTCTTTTATTCTGTTAATAACTATATTTATTACTTTAGTTATGAATTAGATTCATAACGATCTTGCTCCGGAAATACGCCTCCATCCGTGTAGGAAACGATGCGAGGTAGGAAAGTGTGCATCATGATCTTCTCATGCTTCCGTCTTCTTATCATCCCACTCCATCTCTAAGGCCTCCCAATCTGTGGGACCTTTCCCCGAGTAATCAACCACTAAAATCAGCCACTAAACACCCGGTACCACATTGGTATCCGCATTGGTATCGATTATGTTGACCACGAAAAGTGGTCGGTCACCTGATAGGTACCCATTGTCATTGCTAACTGCGGAACATCTTGGGCACATTGAATTTGTGCGGCTCACGGAGCAAAAGCGAAAATCCGTCAAAGCTCTCTGTCGGTATGCCCCTCCGCCCAACCATCTGTGCATCAATAAAGTTGTGGGTAGCCCCACTGTCAACCAAGACTGATACTCACTGGCCACGTATTGTCCCTCGTACGCGCAGCGTCAAATACTTAGGAACTCCTACTTAATGCGCCAGGGCACCTCCTTTAGGTGCAAAGGCTGCCACCCCTCCTTTATGCAGGTGGAGGTGGCAACTGATCCTAGGCTGTCTGACTATCTCCTGCCTCCTCGTCATCCTCCTCATCCTCTTCCCCGGTATCCTCGGAGAAGACCTCAATGAAGTGTGCTTTGCCAACAGCACACCTATTCCTTGGTGCCCACGGCTCCTAACAAGTAAAGCACAGCCGCTTCTTCTTCAGCTCCCTCCTGGCATCATCATCTGTCTGGGCCCGTCCTGGATTCCCCTTGGGAGGCGAAATCCTCACATCCTTACCCTTGGGCTGGAAGCCCTGTCTCTGGGGGTAAGGTGTCCGAGTCCTGGGCAATGCATCCTGTAAATCCCTGGTCCTGCTAATAGCATCCTGGAGTGTAGCTGATCTAGTAGATTTGACTAGACCCCAAAGTGGCTCTGCTAACCCCTCCACAAACATATAGATCATCCATGTCGCGGATAGATCTGGCACCATCACTGAAACCCTCAAGAAATCTGCAATGTATGTCTCTGGGCTCCCAGTCTGCTTGAGCCTTGTCAGCTCAACAAAGTGTTGTTCCGGATCCCTTCGGTCAAATCGCTCCATCAACCTCCTCGTAAACTCGGCATATGTCGTCACTGTAGAATGTCCGAGTGTAACCATCCCATGGAACCACCAGTCCTAGGCCTCACCATCCCGATGTAATGTTGCCACCTTGATGGCCTTCGTCTCCGACATCTGGTTAAGCTGGAAATAGATGTCCAGCTTCTCCACCCAAGACTTTGTCGAATTATTTCATGAGCCATCAAACGTGGGCAAATGGAATCTGCTAGATATGCGGTGGGTATCTCCATCATGATAATGTCGGTGCCCTCTATGATGGTCGCGGGGTCTGCTGTCCCGCTGGAGCTGAACAAAATCTCGAAATGAGAGAGCATCCCTGAACTCCTGCCCATAGGCCTGATACTCTGCAAAATATTCACCCATGTGTCTGGGCTCTGCCTCCTGCTGGACTCCTGCCCCTGTGTCTGCTCCCAAGAAAGTGGGCATGGTAGAGCGTGTAGGTGCACGTGAAGCCATCGGCTGAGTAGTATCACGCTGAGCAGCACCATGCTCTGGCAAATGGTGGGATGTACCTGATCCCTCACCTACCTAGAATACCCGTGGGGTCTCACGTTGTCTAGCCTCTACAGCGGTGAACCTCTGACCCATCACCTCAATCTGCCTCGCTAAATACTGCACCGATTTGAGGAGTGCCTCCCCAAACTGTTTGGCCTCAGTGTCATCTACCATCGGCTCTCTCTACTTTGAATCTAACATAGGCTCCTCTTGCTCTGCGTCTCTCATAGGCTCCTCCTGCTCTGTGTCCACCACCTGAACACAGTCTCCCTCTCCGTAGGTGTTCTCCAACCTACGCTCACGATCTCTGTACTTCCTGCCTCTGTAACAAATATATGGCCTCTTCCCAGGTGTCATAGACAACTAGCTCCACAGGCTAAGCCAGAACTATGCTTTGATACCACTATAATATCTCGTTTCGGGGATATCTCTAAAACATAGCAAACTCCAACCAAAGATGGACTGGGAGTGCGTTCACCAGATATGCCGCCTCTGAAAAGAGGACGAAATCTGGAGGCTGCCTGGCCCTTTCCAGACTCTGTCTAAGAGTATAAGATAAACACACCAAGTGGTATAGAACTAGAATGCTCGAAAATACATAAAGATAACAGTGTAGCAGCCATACAATAGCATAGAAAGAATGTACGACAAATCATCCAGAAATGTAGAGAGAGAATACTAAGCCATTTTATTAAACTGAGAAATATAATGAAGTACAATAGGTGATCGGAGTAATGGCACCTAGACTTGCTCAAGGCAAGTGAAGAAATACTCTCAGAATATACAGGAAATGGCTGCTCTCTGAACTGCGTCCCAGCTGCTGAGAAACTGCTGTGTCGCTGCTACTGCTGGAATGGATTGATGACTAGGGGCTGTTCCCCTTGCCGGAATGAGATGAAAATCTGGAATCCTCCTCTACTCACCAATCTCGGCAAAACCCAAAAACCATATCAGAAATGGTTGACCCCCGAAAAACACCCCCTTGGGGAAATTACGCTGGCCTCCAAGGCTCTGCGCAGAGGTTGAATAGGAATGAATAAAATACGGCCTCAAACTCCACCAAAATCCTCCCAAAGGCAAAGGTTGATCCTCTGCTCAATTTCCCAGCTCAAAACCCCTACAAAAATCCCAATCCGGAGCTCCTCCTAGATGGACTGCGTCCTCCCTCTCAAAGACTGCGCAGTCTCTCTGAATGCTCGGCTCCGCAACAAAACCACACACCAAACCTCCCGCAAAATACTAAAGAAAATACCTTGCCCGAGTAGGCACTCGAAGTCCCTCGGGGCTAAGGGCGAGATCTTCGACCGGAGACACTCAATGCACTAAACAGTGCTGCAGACAGGCTAAACAGCCAGCGTGCTCAAGAAGTCAAAACGACCAGCTCAATATCATCAACAACGAATGAATGAAATGAGGAGGCTCCTCCCTCTTTTATAACGTTGGCCTTCCTCCAAAACCCTAAGGCCTATCTCTTCAACGTAGCCTCTCTCTCTTGCCACGTGCTCATCCTCATCTGCGCAGTAGCTTCTAGAGCATACATGGGCCCCCTCTCTACATGGTGCTTGGCCCCCCTTGGCTCCCTTTAAGTCACAACGTTGTGCTACTAGGGAGTGTGTTTTATTCCACTAAGTGAGTTAGACCCTCTCCACTCACCTTTTTATTTATTAATAAACTATAGACGGCAAAATTGAGCAAAATCGAATATTCCAATTAGCCACTACTAATTAGGAATATTACAGTCTCCCCCGGCAAAATGTTGCTTGTCCTCAAGCAACTGAAGTGATGGATGCTGCAAAATCTTCTCACTCTCCCAAGTGGCATCCTCATCCGGCAAATTCTTCCACCTCACCAAGAATTCCCGGACTGTCTTGCTTCGTAGCTGCCTCTCCCTGGTATCAATAATAGCCTCTGGCTGTAATACCAAATGCCCCTCATCATCCGTGGGTGGTAGCTCATCTGTCATTGTCACCTGCTGCCCCAGTGCCTTCTTCAGGCATGATACATGAAAAACGTTATGGATCTTGCTGCCTTGGGGCAGCTCCAACTCATATGCAATCTGTCCAATCCTGCGTATCACCCTGTATGGCCCGTAAAAGCGGGGCTTGAGCTTTTCAGCTCCCTTCTGCTTCAGTGACGACTGTCGGTATGGCTGTAATCATAGGTAGACCAAGTACCCTACCTCAAACTGTCTCTCCACCCGACCTCTATCAGCATACAGCTTCTGCTGGTTCTGCGCTGTGGCCATATTATCCTTGAGAGCTCGGAGAATATCCTATTGGATCCAAATCTTGGCTCTCGGAGCCTTGCTAGCACCAAACATCACGTCGGCAAAAGACAAAGAATGATATCCATATAAAGTGTAGAATGGAGACATACCAATGGACATGTGATGTGTAGTGTTGTAGCAGTACTCCCCCAAATGTAGCCACTTCAGCCATGCTCGCTGCTGCCCACTGACATAGTTACACAATTAGCCCTCTAGCCACTTGTTAACTATGTTTGTCTGTCCATCCGTCTGTGGGTGATAACTAGTACTCGGTGTCAACTCTGTCCCCACCAACCGGAAAAGCTCCTGCCAAAATCCGCCCATGAAATGGCTGTCCCTATCACTGATGATGGTCTTAGGAAGACCATGTAGCCTGAAAACCTCTCTGAAGAACAGCTTGGCCACCTTTGCTGCTGTGTAGTGCGCGGATATGGCGAAAAAATGCGCATACTTTGTCAGTCGATCAACGACGACAAAGATACAATCCTTGCCCTGCACCATGGGCAACCCTGTGATGAAGTCCATCGATATACTCTCCCATTTCCCCTCCGGAATGGGAAGAGGCTGCAATAATCCTGCGGGATGGCTCATTTCCCCCTTGTTCCTCTGGCAAACATCGCACTCCCTGATGTGCTGGAGTACGTCCTCCTTGAGGCCCTTCCATGAGAACCTCTCTCTAATGGCCCTGTAGGTTTTGGTAAACCCCTGATGGCCTGCCAATGGTGAATCATGTGATGCCTGGAGTATCTTCTTCTTGAGCTGAGATCCCTCAGTCAAGAAGATCCTGTCCCTGTAGTAGATGATCTCATCGACCACCCTGTACCTGTCATCCGCCACCTGTCCATCCAGAACTTCACATGCAAATCTGTCCTTGGAGTACTCCACTAAAAGTCGAGCCCTCCAATCTGTATCCAAGCTCATAAGAGATAATGTGGCTGGTCTACGTGAAAGGGCATCTACTACCACGTTATTCTTACCCTTGACATACTCAATGTCAAAGTCATATGCTTGGATCTTACTGATCCACTTCTGTTGCCTCTCCTGTAGCTGCGTCTGCTCCAAAAAGAACCTGAGGCTGTTGTGATCAGTCCTCACCCTGAACCTGTTCCCCACCAAGTACTGCCGGAATTTGGCCAATGCATGCATAATGGCCAACATCTCCTTGTCATATATAGAATACAACCTCTCGTGCAGAAGGAGCTTCCGGCTCTCAAAAGCTATAGGGTGTCCTCCCTGCATCAATACTGCGCCGATCCCCTCTCCCGACGCATCACACTCCAAAACAAATGGCTGCGTAAAATCCGGAAATGCAAGCACTGGGCAGCTACTCATCACCTCCTTGAGCCTGTCAAAGGTTCGCTGTGCTGTATCCGACCAACTGAATGCCCCCTTCTTCATCAAATCTGTAAGGGGTGTAGCAAGCTGTGAGAAACTTTTGACGAACTTCCTGTAATAAGTACATATGCCAATGAACCCTCGAAGTTTCGTCACGTTCCTCGGCTCCAACCAAACTCTGATGGCCCTGATCTTCTCCTCATGGACTCTCACTCCATCCACTCCAATAATGTGACCCAAATACAACATCTTTGTCATCCCAAACTCACACTTGGAGAGCTTAGCATAGAACTGTTGCTCTTCCAAGATATGTAGTACTGCCTCTATATGCTGGAGATGCTCCTCCCAAGTCCTGCTATATATGAGTATGTCATCAAAAAAGACCAATACAAACTTCCTCAGGTGACTGCGGAAGATATGGTTCATGCAAGACTGAAAAGTAGCTGGGGCATTGGTTAGCCCAAAAGGCATAACCAAAAACTCAAAGTGCCCATAATGACACCTGAAGGCGGTCTTGGGAATGTCCTATTCCCTCACGCGAATCTGATGGTACCCTGATCTCAAATCAATCTTCGAGAAGAACTTGGCTCCTCTCAGCTCATCCATCAACTCATCGATCCTGGGTATAGGATACCTGTTCTTCAGGGTCTTCTTGTTCAGGGCCCTGTAGTCAATACACATCCTCAAGGTGCCGTCCTTCTTCTTTACCAACACCACGAAAGAAGCAAACGGACTCGTGCTCGGTCTGATGTGCCCAAGAGCCAGTAACTCCTGGATGGCCCGCTCAATCTCATCCCGATAGGCTTTGGGATGCCTATAGGGGGTCGTAATCACTGCCTGAATGCCCTGCTCAAGCTCAATGGTGTGCTCGAACCCTCGGTCTGGTGGCCAACCTGGTGATATATCCCCAAACATTGCATCATACCTGTCAAGGATGGCCTGTATATCAGGATGAACTGCCTAACCCATGGTCTCTGCCTCTGATGCCTGCAACTCAACCGCCCACTCTATGTCTACCTTCCGGAAATCTGCCTCCATCCGGTGTGCCGAAACAGTCTGAGGTGGGTAAGTGTGCATCTTGCGGATCTTCTCGTGCTTCCCGGTCTTCTTATCATCCCACTCCATCTCCAAGGCCTCCCAATCTGTGGTGACCTTCCCCAGAGTAATCAACCACTGAACACCCAATACCACATTGGTATCCGGTATGTTGACCACGAAAAAGTGGTCGGTCATGGTGTAGGTACCCATCGTCACTGCTAACTCTGGAACATACCGGGCACACTGCATCGTCTGAGCTCTTAGGACTAGAACTGAAAATCCATCAAAGCTCTCGGTCGGTATACCTCTCCGCTCGACCATCTGTGCATCGATGAAGTTGTGGGTTGCCCCACTGTCAACTAAAACTGATACTTGCTGGCCACGTACTGTCCCTCGTACGCGCAACGTCAAATACTCGGGAACTCCTCACAATGCTGCAAAGCTCCCTCCTGTGGGTGCAAACGCTGCACCTCCTCTTCCTGGAGGTGGGGGTGGCAACTGATCCTGGGCTGTCTGACTATCTCCTGCCTCCTCGTCATCCTCCTCATACTCTCCCCTGCTATCCTCGGAGAAGACCTCAATGAAGTGTGCTTTGCCAGCAGCACACCTATGTCCTGGTGCCCACGGCCTCTCGAAGGCAAGCATAGCCGCTTCTTTCGCCCTCTCCCCGGCATCACCAATCGTCTGGGCCCGTCCTGGATTCCCCTTGGGAGGCAGAATCCTCACATCCTTCCCCTTGGGCTGGAAGCCCTGTCTCTGGGGGTAAGGTGTCTGAGTCCTGGGCAATGCATCCTGTAAATCCTTGGTCCTGCTAATAGCATCCTGGAGTGTAGCTGGTCTAGTAGATTTGACTAGTCCCCGAAGTGGCTTTGCTAACCCCTCCACAAACATATAGATTATCCGTGTCGCGGATAGATCTGGCACCATCATTGAAACCCTCAAGAAATCTGCAATGTATGTCTCTGGGCTACCAGTCTGCTTGAGCCTCGTCAGCTCAACAAAGTGTTGTTCCGGATCCCTCTGGTCAAATCGCTCCATCAACCTCCTGGTAAACTCGGCATATGTCGTCACTGTAGAATGTCCGAGTGTAACCATCCCATGGAACCACCAGTCCTGGGCCTCACCATCCAAATGTAATGTCGCCACCTTGATGGCCTCCGTCTCCAACATCTGGTTAAGCTGGAAATAGATGTCCAGCTTCTCCACCCAAGACTTTGCCGAACTGTTTGATGAGCCATCAAACGTAGGCAAATGGAATCTGCTAGATGTGCGGTGGGTATCTCCATCATGATAATGTCGGTGCCCTCTATGATGGTCGCAGGGTCTACTGTCCTGCTGGAGTTGAACAAAATCTCGGAATGAAAGAGCATCCCTGAACTCCTGCCCATAGGCCTGATACTCTGCAAAATATTTGCCCATGTGTCCGGGCTCTGCCTCCTACTGGGCTCCTGCCCCTGTGTCTGCTCCCAAGAAAGTGGGCATGGTAGAGCGTGTAGGTGCACGTGAAGCCATCGGCTAAGTAGTATCACGCTGAGCAGCTCCATGCTCTGGCAAATGGTGGGATGTACTTGATCCCTCACCTACCTGGAATACCCGTGGGGTCTCACGCTGTTTAGCCTCTACAACGGTGAATCTCTGACCCATCACCTCAATCTGCCTCACTAAATCCTGCACCGATTTGAGGAGTGCCTCCCCAAACTGTTTGGCCTCGGTGTCATCTGCCATCGGCTCTCTCTGCTCTGAATCTAACACAGGCTCCTCCTGCTCTGCGTCTGTCACAGGCTCCCCCTGCTCTGTGTCCACCACCCGAACACAGTCTCCCTCTCTGTAGGTGTTCTCCAACCTACGCTCACGATTTCTGTACTTCCTGCCTCTGTAACAAATATATGGCCTCTTCCCTGGTGTCATAGACAACTAGCTCCACAGGCTGAGCCAGAACTATGCTTTGATACCACTGTAATATCCCGATTCGGGGATATTTCTAAAACACAGCAAACTCCAACAAGAGATGGACTGGGAGGGCGTTTACCAGATATGCCGCCTCTAAAAAGAGGACGAAATCTGGAGGCTACCTGGCCCTTTCCAGACTCTGTCTAAGAGTATGAGATAAACACACCAAGTGGTATAGAACTAGAATGCTCGAAAATACATAAAGATAACAGTGTAGCAGCCATACAATAGCATAGAAAGAATGTACGACAAATCATCCAGAAATGTAGAGAGAGAATACTAAGCCATTTTATTAAACTGAGAAATATAATGAAGTACAATAGGTGATCGGAGTAATGGCACCTAGACTTGCTCAAGGCAAGTGAAGAAATACTCTCAGAATATACAGGAAATGGCTGCTCTCTGAACTGCGTCCCAGCTGCTGAGAAACTGCTGTGTCGCTGCTACTGCTGGAATGGATTGATGACTAGGGGCTGTTCCCCTTGCCGGAATGAGATGAAAATCTGGAATCCTCCTCTACTCACCAATCTCGGCAAAACCCAAAAACCATATCAGAAATGGTTGACCCCCGAAAAACACCCCCTTGGGGAAATTACGCTGGCCTCCAAGGCTCTGCGCAGAGGTTGAATAGGAATGAATAAAATACGGCCTCAAACTCCACCAAAATCCTCCCAAAGGCAAAGGTTGATCCTCTGCTCAATTTCCCAGCTCAAAACCCCTACAAAAATCCCAATCCGGAGCTCCTCCTAGATGGACTGCGTCCTCCCTCTCAAAGACTGCGCAGTCTCTCTGAATGCTCGGCTCCGCAACAAAACCACACACCAAACCTCCCGCAAAATACTAAAGAAAATACCTTGCCCGAGTAGGCACTCGAAGTCCCTCGGGGCTAAGGGCGAGATCTTCGACCGGAGACACTCAATGCACTAAACAGTGCTGCAGACAGGCTAAACAGCCAGCGTGCTCAAGAAGTCAAAACGACCAGCTCAATATCATCAACAACGAATGAATGAAATGAGGAGGCTCCTCCCTCTTTTATAACGTTGGCCTTCCTCCAAAACCCTAAGGCCTATCTCTTCAACGTAGCCTCTCTCTCTTGCCACGTGCTCATCCTCATCTGCGCAGTAGCTTCTAGAGCATACATGGGCCCCCTCTCTACATGGTGCTTGGCCCCCCTTGGCTCCCTTTAAGTCACAACGTTGTGCTACTAGGGAGTGTGTTTTATTCCACTAAGTGAGTTAGACCCTCTCCACTCACCTTTTTATTTATTAATAAACTATAGACGGCAAAATTGAGCAAAATCGAATATTCCAATTAGCCACTACTAATTAGGAATATTACTCGATCGCGTTTATCATCACCTCACCTTGCACATGATAAACATCCACGTTGGTCGGTAGAGCCTCCCCTCTATGGCGCTTGTCACCCAAAGTAGACCATATATCACAGCACAAGTGACGCCATGGCCATATCATTTCAGTCCGGGAAGCACCTCGTGCCCATCCATTCATCATGCATAAGGTCAAGATTACCATTCAAACTAAAAATCCCCTTCCCGGACGATCAGGTTGTACAAGCAGATTGAAAGCGCACCTCCACGCACCGCATTTGGCCCATCATACCTCCATCATCATAATCCCATCTGTGACACTTCTTCATTCGCTTCATCAACCCCGCACGTGAGACCAACCAATGGGACCCTCACCCCCAGCAAAACACCGTCCTCACACCTTCAGTGAGTGAACCCTTTCATGTTTTGGGGTACCCGTCTCTGTGTTTTGTACAAACCAAACCTCATTATTTTATTCTTTTAGTAAATGTACAAAGACCGCAAACGATGCACTTCGCCGCTTCGCCCTAATATTTCATCTTTTCCCACATGGCAGCAGTCCCACATTCCCCTTGGTCGGAGTATTTCACCCCCATGCACGCACCATCACGACATTCATAACTGGTTCACACCCGCCCTGGAAGTCCTATCGACTCCAGGGATTTTCCCCTTCAGAAATACCTATGACTGCCGCCAAGTTGCTAAAGTATACTTCGACCTCGGGCCACTGAATCCCCGTCATCCGTTTTCATTCACCTCTCACCAACATGCCTATGTTAAACCCATCACATCTCGGTCCCCGACCCCTCAGGTCGGCGACCCATGGTTCGGTTAAAGGCTTCCTTGTTGTCGACCTCGACACCTCTTTTCCAAAAAGGAAGCAGTACCTTGGATCACCCCTCCCCTTGCAAAGGGGTATCCTTGGGTGGGCACTGTGGGAGACATCATTGTCCACAGATGTCATCGATCCTCTTGACATTCGACTACAGCAAAAGCTTTCATGTCACGATGGTATCATACCTTACAACCATTGTACTTTGATCAGATCCGTCGAAGACTCGTACCTCTATAAGCGTCTCTGTCAACAATGCTTACACGAGAAGGTCCCAACCATTACATATGCGTACATTGCACAAATTACGCATATGGGTACCACATTTCACCTATCATCAAAGAAAAAACGCCCCTGAGGGCGTCAGCAGTCGCTGTCAACAACCGCCAGCATCACTACCACAGTGGTGACGCAGATAGCACATGTATCTGTCAATTTTTTTTAACTAGCCATAGCATCACGAGCATGGGACATGCCCGCCTCGTTGAAATTTTGTATATATGTTGTATATTTTATTTGCTTGCAGGGGTCCCTTAGGCCATGGTCATCTTGGAAACGGTGCGAGGTGTTGTCAATTCCAAGATTCATGCAGGCCTCTCTCTCTCTCTACGCACGATACTGAAAAGAAACTATAATGTATTTCGGCTATACAGTTCTTCCTGAACCTCACACATTAGGGGGCAACTGTTAACACTGGAAAATCGTACAGTAAAATATGACATTAATTAATGTCAAGCCTAAGGATTTACAAGGCAGGAAACATTATGGAATCAAGAAAGTATTTAAAATCTCTAAGGTTTTGAGAAAATCAGATTTGAACTAGTCTTAAATGCTAAAATGCGCGCTTAATCCTTCGAGAAGAGCGCCTTCTGCGGGCCTTTTTGCCCGATAAGCGCGCATTCCTGGAAATGGCAAAATGTCGCTTTTCGGGACCACACAAAGCAAAGGACAATTACTCCTTATATGAAGCCGCCTAAGGACAGCCACCAGCGCCTCCTTAGACACCATGTGAGCACACAAAGGAATATTTGGAGCACACAATGGAATCATACCTCTCCCTTGGGTCACCATCCATCATGTACCAAGGGAGGGAAGGAGGATTTGAAACTCCCCTATATAAAGCCACCAAGAGATGAAGAATGGGTGATCACATTGTTATGCTGACCAAAGTTGCCCAAGCAACACCAGCAGTGTGTGACCCGAAGCTGGAGCTGAAGAGGACTCAATCGTTGGCCACCCAACAATCCTAGTCCACCACGGCAGAGAGAGAGGGAGACTGCATCAGAGGCAGAGCTTGGAAGGCAACATCCTTGCATCGGGACCTAGAACCATTGTCTAGGGGCCCTTTGGCAAGTGGGTAAAATTTCTTCTCCACATCAAACGTTTAATAAGAAGAGGCCTAGAGCCGTCGTTTGCATTATTATCATTTGACTCTCTTTATAGCTTCTGTATATTTGTGTTTTAGTGTTAGTTTAATCTGAGCATACTTTTGAATGCTTTTTCCACTGAATTGTGTGCTTTTGAGCTCCACCACTTTTTGCCTGTTACCAATAGTTCAAAAAGTAGACCACACTCTTTAAACTGGTGTGATTTCGTACACCCGTACGACAAATCCACCACTACACCAACGTTCAAGAATTACATCATCCAAAGATAGAAAATAGAAGCAAAATGGCTTCTTCATATAGAGAAATCCCTCCAAGTGGAAAAATAACAGCTAGTTGGCTTGATTCTCGTCAAAATAATCTTGACCATTGAAAATAGCTTGATCATCTTTTAATCTCCATTGTCGAATTTTTAATTTAGAGGAAAAATTCGATTTTTTCTTAAAACCCACTTTTAATTAATCCAAAAATTATTATTTTGGATTAATTTCCTCAAAAATTTGACTTTCACTTAACCACCAAAATCCAAAAATTGACTTTCCTTTAACCCACGTTTTTTTGTTATTTTCCACTTGGAGAAATTAATTTCTCTATAATTATTTTTTTGATTCAAAATTAATTAATTTTCTGGCTTAGGATTTTAATCTAATTTAGCTAGAAAAATTAATTAATTGACACTAGAGGGGATTAATAATTTTTTCCACCTTCAAATATTTTATCCATGGTGTCTAAATATGAGGAACCATGCACTAAAATATTTTTTACATCAAATTACAATATCAACCCTTGAAAGGGAAACACACATTCGGACTCATACCCTCAATAATTTACCCAATTCTGCGACTCAATATAATCTAGTATAGACCAAGTGTGTTTGTAATAAAATAATTTAGCCAAATGTGCTTAAATTATTCCCAAACACACTTTTACAAATGACTCGATATAACACTAGGACTCACTTAAGACCTTGTTAAGAGATTCCACCCTAGCGTTGGGGTTTAAGCTGGAAAAAAAACTCTGTCTATTATTCATGTTTAGAAACACACATAATTCAGTGAGGTTAAAAAACTTCCTAGGATGAGATCTATTGCCAACGTCAAAGGCTTACCTAGGTGTTGTTACATATTTAATCGGTCATACTAGCATCATTTACAATACAACTTGCATAAATTGGGTTTATAATGATACAAATGTGTTGGCTGATGATTCTGAACTTTGAAAAAAATTCTTCATGTCTTTGTATTCTACTTCCTTGGATTCTTGACAAAATGTGGTCAACAAACTCCAAACATGGTGATTAAGGGTGTGGCCCCTTGATATCCAAGCAAATCAAATGTGGTGTCCCCAAGTGGGTGAGGGGGCACAATGACATCCTCATGGGTCACCAAGTGGATCGATAATGCTTGTATACCATCTGTAAGGGATAGAATGAGGACATAAGCCCTCCCTTTGTCTCCCATGGTGAGACACATCCTCATCTGTGTTGAAAAATGTGTAACTAGGTTCGGTCTTCATAAATATGAAATGTACTTTGATTCTTGTAAATTGTAAAATGAAAGAAATTATTATTATTGTTTTTAGAGCATGGGTTTCATGCTCAAGGTCTTTTATTTTATAGGTCAAGCACCCATTGAATGCTTCTAAGTTCTAGGGTTTGTCCTAAGTAAAGATGTCAAAAGAGTCATTGTCATAATTTGAAGAACCCATCGGGCACATTTTAACTTGTAAAGAAAATTATTTTTGTCTTTAAAAGTGTCAAAATACCCTCCAAGACCAAGCGGCCTGGCAGCTAGAAAGTTTTCCTAAAATGAACAGCCACGTCCACCTTGACGAACCTATATAAAGGAGAAACTCAACCTCCTTGAAGCACATTCATCCATCACTCATTCTAGCGAAGAAGGCAACGAAGAAGGAAGAGGACGAAGAAGACTTTTGTTTGGGCTATTTCTCTCTCACACATGTGAAGGAGGACTAGGGTTTCTACAACAGATCTAGGGTTTTCATCTTCAAGTTCGATCTTGGAGAAAAGAAGACAAGAAGGTCAAGCAAAGGTCACTAGAGGTCATCCTTTAGCTATAGAAGTCAGAGAAATCAAAGCGAAGGTCTAAGGAAGCCTTGGAAGTCAAATCTAGGCTCACACGTGTGGAAACAACTGCAGGAAGGCCGAAAATTTCAGGTCTGCAGTGGAGGCCGAAATTCTACTGCAGAAGGTCGAAGTTGTGCTACTAGAAGAGATTTGACTGGATCAAGGATAACATATCATCTAGAGAGGTTGGTATTGGTCTGAGTGCAAGGGTCTTGGAATTCGTCAATTGAAGAATCTATAAGGAAGAGGAGATTTGTGGGTTTTCCTCTCAAGTGGAGAGGTTTTGGCCCTGGCTTGCAACCTATATTATGTGTTCTTGTTCTTCTTGTTTTGGTAGTTGTTTGATGATATACAAACATAATAACAAGTAATAAAGCTAATAAGCAAAAGACATCACAAACAGTTATCAAGTAACAAGAAATCAATCTAATCACTGCCCCTAAGATTTTTCAACATGCTGTGAAATTTTTTGAATATTACTTTATGCAAAAACCCTACTGTTAGATCTGGTTATACTTCTCCTACTTAATCAAGTTATTAATGCTGAAATTCAGATTAATATCGAAGTAAACACATAACAGATTTTCACCGATTCATATCTAAGCAAAAGATACATGCACACAGACAAAGTGACACACAAGATTTTCTGGACAACTGTCCCCGGAAAAATCCAATGCGGGAAAACCAGTCTTCTGGTTGCTGGAGGGTTTATATTATTAAGTAGTTTTTGAAT
Organism: Pinus albicaulis; assembly: GCA_034641835.2. Lineage (NCBI taxonomy): Eukaryota > Viridiplantae > Streptophyta > Pinopsida > Pinales > Pinaceae > Pinus > Pinus albicaulis. Next base: position 1,837,518,594 of record CM076575.1, on the reverse strand, counting down.
ACAGAAAATTTGGGCACCTTATTGAGTAACCCAACAGAGAAAAATAGATCTGAAGCAATTCCTGCTGTTTTGGAGACTGAAAACTTGACTAATCCACACCCTCAAACGGGATTTACAGGACTCAACCACTTTCTACCTCTAGAAACGCCAACGCTGCCCCTGAAGCTGCTTGCGTCAGCCCTGCTAGCCTCTGCGTGCCTCTGCGCTGGCCTAATGAGGGCTGCGTAACCCTAGACTGGGTGAAGCAGTCCCTACGTTGCCCTAGAAGGCCTCTGCATAACCTTGGAGGGCCTCCTGCTGCTCAGCGCTGCCCTTTTTGGGCCTGCATAGAGACTAAAGCCCTCTGCGTTGCGCAGCTGCTGCTGCTGCCCTTGCTTCTCTGTGTTGTTCCTGGTTTGCTACCTCTCTGCCTCTTGCTGATTCTTGGCAGTGGGATCAGATCATCCCCTCAGCCAATACTACCCCTCTCCGCAGCTGAAACACTTCTGAAAATTCTTAGCAAAACCCGCCCTAGAATTTCAGCTTAGTCTTAGTGCTTTGCCTCTGTGTGTGTTCTCTCCAACTGACCCCAAGCCTTTCCTTTATACTTTCTCGTTGGGAAACCAATGGCCATGATCTAATCTTGAATCGATGGCCAAGATTAAAAGAAAGCTTGATCCATGTGACTTGAGTCATTTCCATCACATGTTTTAATTAATTACCTTTAATATTTTAATTTTCCTAAGTTAGACTTAGGGTCCTTAATTAAAAATATTAATTAATTAATTTTCTCCCAAACTGGATGGAATTTCCCAAATCTCTTTTTGGGTCTTGGAGATCTCATGTACTCTAGGCCCTCCACAAATTTTGGGAGCTAGAGCACATCTGATGCTACTCCAAAACTCAAGAAAACTCAACACTCCCTCTTAGCGAGTAATGTGTTCTAGTACAACTCTGCTTCACCTCGAAGCTTTGCACTGATCTCTGGTGTGGGTCTCTGCACTGATGCTAGACGTGCTGCCCTTCATCACTATGCCGACGCTGCCATTCTGTACTGTTGCCCATGACGCTGCCATCGCCACTGCCACATCTGTATTGCAACTTCCTCTCAATCTGCTGCATTGCGCTGCCATCTGCTGCATTGCAACTTCAGTTGCTGAGAGAAACAACTGAAGCTCTTGCCCAATCTTTGACAGACAAGTCAGTTGGGGTGCATCCTCATCACCAATGTTTTAAAAACTAATCTGTCATTACCAAAGCCGAGGTAATGACCTTGGCCGACTCGGTTTTTGTAAAAAATACATTAAATATTATTATTTTTGTACAAAAACATAAATTTAAAGCTTTTTATTCATGTTTCCAAACACAAAGCATTACAATATAGATAAGTCACAAAAGACAACATATGATCAAAGTAGGCTCATGAATATATCCATTATATCAAAATTGCACCTAGTGCACCGTCCAATACAGGATGATGATATAGAGATCAAAACAAAAAACATAACCAATGTCACAGGTGACTCCTTTCGACAAGACATCAACCCTCTAGAAGGCCTGTGGTAATTCAAAGCATATAAAGAACCGTGGATTAAACCTACAATGTTTAAGTTCTGTGACCTGATTGAAGAGGGTTTCATTGTGTTTTTCTTCAAATAAGAAAGCATTTGCAATTGAGCCACAATAGCCTTCAGACCGAGTTATTAAGTTCCCTATCTACGTTGAGAATTTAACGTGGATCAATTCACGGCATCTTTGTACATTACTTTGAAGGCTTGATTCTAAGTATAAACAAGGTCTTTCTGCCCCTCGTTTGAAGCAATTATGGAGGACTTCTTTGCTCAAGTAGAATTGAAGGGTATTTTTCTTCTGTTTCTCTTGACAGTGCATCCTTGTTATGAATTTTTTATTCTCATTGTTCCGAAGAAAGTTAAATCCCTAATCTAAAGAAAAATTCGGCATTTGACATTGTGGTCACTGGATTATGAGGACTTAAAAGGTGACTTCATTTACAACTAGAAGGGTGGTATCCTATCAATGATCGTGAGGAGGACTTGTCCTAGAATTAGAGGCACATCATTATAAAGGACAATTCTAAGGCCCTCCATAATTTAAGGAAGCCAAGATCTTGTATACATACGTTTGCAAGGTATGAATTGTAGTCTTAAAAAGACAATTAGCGGGCATCCTTTGTGATCTATATCAGTAAAATCAAGGAACCCTATTTTGTGTATAGAAGAAGAGGCTGAGTCCTTATCACTATTACAATCTCTCTCACACACACACACACAAGTATTATAAGCTAGTTCCATCGAAGCCGACTTGTAAATCAATAATTAATATATATTCATGTCTTTGAAGCATTCATAAAAGGTGCCTTGAAGTCAATGAAAATACAAAATGCACTTATGAGAAGGGATGGTCTCTTTAGACATCAATTTGAAAATGATTTTTGAAGAATAGTAAAAGCCCTCCATGATGTCATATTGTTGACTAAGATGCTCATTATCTAGCAACTGATGTGATTTTAAGAAGGTTTAGTGGCAACCCTTCATGTGATTCTATTTTTGTCTAGCAGTTGAAGCAAAGGAAGTTCATCTAAGAAAAGTATGTAGCTCCTCTATGTTGGCACCTTTGGATAAAGATGATAGTGCCCTTGAAAGTCTGACAAACAGAAGAAGTGCAAGGCACTTTGAAGCAAATCCCTGTAGCAACTTGTATGAACGTAAAATTAGAGGTATGGTCTCTCTCATAGTATGTGTAATGCATTTATTTATTTTTATTTGTTTTAAGACTCTTTTGATGGAGGGTTTAATTTGAATAAGAACCCTAGATGGCTCATGGAAAACCCTAGCTCACATATGAAACCCTAATTTTTAGGGTTTGTGGATTCTAGGGTATTTAGATGAGGATGATGTTTTGAATTCCATCCTCCATTAGTGTATTAAAACCCTATATTGTATCTCATGCTTTTATGATCACATATTGTTCTCGGTCATTGTCACTAACATCATGTCATCAAGGTACATAGAGGGATTGGTGCTCTTGATTAAATACGAGTTCCATACCCTAATACATGACAAAATTCGATGGAAAAATTGCAATAACCCAATCCTGAAATCCTGAAAAACTGATAAGTCCGCTGGATTTTGAATGAGATCTAAAATTCTACTTTCTCCATATGAAATCCAATGAGGTTGGAACCACTCTCAAACATCCCGAGTCATTTCATGGTAATGTTAAAAATTTAAGTAAAAGGATGAAAATGAAGATTAAGGAGAATGTCACTTTTACTTTAAGAATTTAACATTACCATGAAGCTACTCCAAAAACCAACTCCACAACTCTTCAGAAAACCTCAAACAAACCTAACAGCGGAATAAAATCCGGTTTCAAGTCCACAAAATCCGATTTTTTGGGCCCACCGGCCGGCAGATTTGGCTCGGCCGAGTTAACTCGGGCCAGGCCTGGTCGGCCGGTTTGTTACCAAGCCGGCCGAGCCGGTACAAAAACCGGCCTACTTGGCATCGAAACCTACGAAACCGGGTCGTTTTTGTACCGATCGGATCGGCCGACTACGGCCTTGGCCGACCGTGCCCTGCCTCCCGAGTCGAAACGACGCATTTCAAAATCGCAGCTCATTCGCCGAAGCTCCATAGGTCGCTAATAATCTCTGTTGACATCTAGAGAAGACGACGACACGACTCTGACTCTGCATTGAGTAAACGGACCTTCTTGTGTTGCGAAGTCACATCGGCCCTGCCTTGAAATCTCCCACGCTATTTCTAACATCTTTGCGCTACCCTCCTTGAAGCCTCTCTGTTCTTGCCTTTTGCTACACTGCTTGTTGGAAGTCCACATCGGCCCACTGTAATGTTGCTATTGCATCAGCTCCACCTCACCAGCTATCTGTGATTCTCTTGCTGTTGCTCATAATCACACTACTGTCGTAAGGCTCCCGTAGCTCGGATTTGATCCAAGAGATGAGCTGCTCAAGGAGTCCGCCACCCCTTTGTAGCTGCTCTACAGATCCATGTCACCCCACTTTCGTGGTTCATGAGCGCTCATGGCTACGTCATCTTCTGAACCATCGTCCGCCACAGTAGCCTTGGAAGTAGAAGCTTCCTTGTCCTTATTCTTCTGTGGACAATTGCTAGCGAAATGTCCTAGTTCGCCGCACTGGAAACGCTTGATTTTAGATAGATCACGCTTCTTCTTCCCTTTCTGCCTCTTTGATGCTAAGGCTGCATCTTCTTCTTCTTCCTTCTTCACCTTACTAGATCGCGTGCTGTACTGCCTCTTGGTGAATAGGCGGAGTTCTTGACAAAGGATTGCCCACATAATGTCCCAGTTGGGAAGGTCCGCTTTGCCCAAGACACGTTGGACAAAAGTTTCCCAGTCTTCTGCAACTGCATTGAGTGCAGTCCTTACCATCACATCATCTTCCACCTTTGCTCCCATAGTAGACAACTGATCTCTGATCGTCTGTAATCTGAAAGGAAGGGCTCTATTTCTTCTCCCTTGGCCATCATGAATGACTGCAACTGATTCTCCAGAAGCATTCTCCTCTGGACGAAATTTCCCTCATATAGGGTAGTTAAGGCCTTCCACATCTCATTACCCGTTTTCTTTTTGGCAATGTGTGGAACTATATGATCCTTAACCCCATCCATTATGAAGCGTTTGGCATGTGTCGTAGCTTTCTCATGCTTCTTCAGGAGATCTGCATCGGTCAGCGTGCCCAAGACTTTTTCTGCATGGTCCCTTAGACCGTATGCCTCCATGACTACCAAGATTCTGGCCTTCCAGATTGCAAAGTTGGACAGACCGTCCAACCTATCCTGATCATGTAGTCGATGAGGTGCCATCTGCTCAGTAAATCTGTTAGAACTCCTCTTCTCTCTGATAGAGATTTGGATCTAGGGCCCTTGGTAAAACATGCACCCTCTGCTCCCTCTGACAATTGACCTCCTCTCTTGGAAGTCCGCCAAATCAACAACGAAACAGTTCTCTTCGATCCTCTAATCGATCTGCACATTTCTTTGGCTAGAAACCCTCTGAGAAGTTGATCTCCTCTTGCTCTTTGTCACCTAGTGCTTAGGCTAAATTCTGAATCTTCAGAAATTTAACCCCACCAACAACTTTTGAAGCTCTGCAGCATTGCTTCCGACTCTCTGAACAACAATGACTTCAGATCCACGTCACCCTAGCTGCCCTCTGCGAGAGCAAACAGTCCCAGCGCTGTCTCTGCGCTGCCTCTGCGTAGTAAGTACGTGGGCCTGCCTGGAGACTGCGTAGGACTGCGTCATTCTAGCCTCTGCATGGCTCTGCTCCCTCTACTGCTGCGCTGCCCCTTCTGGTCCGGCTTTCTGCGGCTGCTGCTGCTTTCTACAGCAAAGATTCTTCAGTCTTCTACTGGTGATCCTGCTAGATCTGCAATCGCTTTGATACCATGTGAAAATTTGTGAATATTACTTTATGCAGAAACCCTACTATTAGATCTGGTTATACTTTCCTACTTAATCAAGTTATTAATGCTGAAATTCAGATTAATATCGAAGTAAACACATAACAGCCTTTTCCCAATTCAGATCTAAGCAAAAGATACATGCACACAGACAAAGTGACACACAAGATTTTCTGGACCACTGTTCCCGGAAAAACCCAATGCAGGAAAACTGGTCTTTTGGCTGCTGGAGGGTTTATATTATTAAGTAGTTTTTGAATACAACAAATCTCGACACCTTACTGGTTAACCAGATAGAGAAAAATAGATCTGCAGCGATGCCTCCTATTTTGGAGACTGAAAACTTGACTGATCCACACCCTCAAACAGGATTTACAGGACTTAGCCACTTTTTCCTCTAGAAACCCCAACTCTGCCCTTGAAGCTTCCTGCGTCAGCCCTGATAGCCTTTGCGCTGGCTTAGAGAGGGTTGCGTAACCCCAGACTGGGTGACGCAGTCCCTATGCTGCCCTAGAAGGCCTTTGCGTAACCTTGGAGGGCCTCCTGCTGCTCAGCGCTGCCCTTTTTGGGCCTGCTAGCACTTGCGTAGAGGTTGAAGCCCTATGCACTGCCCCTGGTTGCTGCTTCTCTGCCTCTCGCTGATTCTTGGCACTGGGATCAGATCATCCCCTTAGTTAATACTACCCCTCTCCGCAGCTGAAACGCTTCTAAAAATTCTTAGCAAAACCCGCCCTAGAAAATCAGCTTAGTCTCAGTGCTCTGCCTCTGTGTGTGTGTTCTCCAACTGACCCCAAGTCTTTCCTTTATACTTTCTCATTGGGAAACCAACGACCATGATCTAATCTTGAATCGATGGCTAAGATTAAAAGAAAGCTTGATCCATTTGACTTGAGTCATTTCCATCGCATGTCTTAATTAATTACCTTTAATATTTTAATTTTCCTAAGTTAGACTTAGGGTCCTTAATTAAAAATATTAATTAATTCATTTTCTCTCAAACTAGATAGAATTTCCCAAATCTCTTTCTGGGTCTTGGAGATCTCATCTCATGTACTCTAGTCCCTCCACAAATTTTGGGAGCTAGAGCACATTCGATGCTATCCCAACACTCAAGAAAACTCAATAGTTTCAAAGCTAAGGTTGCTTGAAGGCATCATTGAAGGCATCATGAAGATCACTACTACATTGAAGAAGTTTCTCAAGAAGTGTTCAAAGGTAGCAAGCCATCTCAAGAAAGGTATCAAAGAAGTATGGAATCTCTTATTTACTCCAGAGGAAGAAAGGACCAAGACAAAAGACGAGGGGCTCTTCTTAGCACTTACATGCACATGCCAAGATGATGGGTAATCGACAGTGGAGCATCAAGACACATGACTGGTCATCACAAGCAACTAAAGACTCTATCAAAAGGAGAATCCTCTTACTTAGTGGAACTTGGAAATAATAAAAGCTATCCGGTAAGAGGAATTGGATCAACTTCAATAGAGCTGGAGAATGGAAGCAATATTCATCTTAACAACATCCTATTTGTTCCAGGTTTGCATAAGAACTTACTTTCCATTTCAAGTCAAGAAGATAAGGGTGATAGAGTAGCTTTCATTGATTGAAAGGTTGTAGTATGGAGTAATCACTGAAGCATAGAAAATGCTTGAGTAATTGGTATCTGTGAAGGAATACTTTACAGATTGATATCTCCTCTTGCTCAAGCCTTGGTTCACATTGAAATCAGCCCATGTGAACTCTGGCATAGAAGATTTGGTCATCTTCATTTCAAAATCCTTCCAACTCTAAGTTCTATAGTAGATGGAATCCCTGAATTAAAAGAAGATCACAAAGGAATATGGAGGGGATGTGCATTGGGTAAGAACACCAAGAGACCATTTGGAAGTAGTGCTTCACGGTTAGAAGAAATTTTGGATCTTATTCATTCAGATGTTTGTGGCCCTATGACTAAATCACTTGGAGGTTATCTATATTATGTCACATTCATAGATGATCATTCAAGGAAAACTTGGGTTTACTTGATGAAATCCAAAGATGAAATATCTATCAAATTTCATGAATTCAAAGTTGAAGTGGAGAAACTTACAGAAAGAAGAATCAAGATATTGAGATTTGATAATGGAGGAGAATATACATCTAAGGAAATCATCGCTTTTGTAAGGAGTTTGGGATTAAGAGGGAGCTGATAATTCCATATAATCCCGAAAAAAATGGAGTTGCAGAATGAAAGAATCTATTCATTGAAGAAAGTGTAAAAACAATGTTGCATGATCAAGATCTACCGAAATTTCTGTGGGGAGAAACTGCAAAGAAAATTGTATATATTCAAAATCGAAGTCCCCACAGGTCACTAGATAACAAAATTCTTGAAGAAGTATTCACTTGGAAGAAACCCACTGTGGATCATCTCTGAATCTTTGGTTGTCTTGTATATATTCATAATACCTAAGAACAAAAGAAAGATGCTGGACCCTTTAGGCATGAGAGGAACATTTGTAGGCTACAGTAATTCCTCTAAGGCCTATAGGATCTACATAAAAGAAGGACATCAGATAGAATTTAGCCGAGATGTGATATTTGACAAAAGTATTGCATTCAAGAAATCAAAGGATCTCCCTATGGACTTTGATGATGAAGAACTTCCCGTGTTTGAAGAAGAAGTTACTAAGGAGGACGAGGAATCAAATCATGAATATGAAGGTCTCAGTGAACCTATACAAGCTATGGCTATCCCTGAATCTAGAAAAAGACCTAACTGGTTGAAGTCTACACTTCTAGATGCAGAAGGTCATGGAGAAACTCAATGTACATGTAGGGAAAGCAAGAAGCCCAAACGATATTCTGGGTATGCAACCTACATGACTAAACTAATAGAAGCAGAGCCATCCACTTTTGAGGAAGTTGTCACTCACCAAGGATGGAAAGATGCCATGAATGAAGAATATCAATCTATAATGAAAAATGGAGTTTGGGAGATTGTACCTAGGCCAGACGACAAATTTGTGGTAACTTCCAAGTGGATCCACAAGATCAAACATGCGGCAGATGGAAGCTTTGATAAATATAAGGCAAGATCTGTGGCTAGGGGCTTCTCTCAACAAGAATGCATTGACTATGAAGAGACATTTGCTCCAACAACAAGGTATACTACTATTCGTTTGTTGGTCTCTTTGGTAGCATCGATGGGATGGAACATTCACCAAATGGATGTCAAGACTGCATTCCTGAATGTCACAATTGATGAGGAAGTCTATATAGAACAACCCTTGGGATTCAAATTCAAGGATAAAAAGGCATATGTTTGCAGGTTAAAGAAGGCATTATATGGCCTCAAGCAAGCACCATGGGCATGGTATGCTAGAATGGATGCATACCTATAGAGATTAGGCTTTGTAAAGAGTTCTACTGATCCAAACCTATATATTAAGATTCTGAAGTGAGAGCCGATAATCATTCTTCTATATGTCAATGATCTTCTCTTGACAGGTGTGGAAGGTCCAATTGAAGAATGTAAGAGGAAACTAGCAGCAAGGATCTGGGGCTGATGCACTACTATTTGGGATTGGAAGTTTAGCAAGGACCTGATGAAATCTATCTAGGTCAAGGGAAGTATGTGATCAAGATGTTAAATAAGTTTGACATGATGGATTGTAAACCAATGACAATCTCGATGATCACAAACTTGAAGAGACTGAGGAGTTCCGAATCAAGCCTTGTGGATCCTTCTTGTTATCACTCTAGTAATTCTAAAGTTGTGAGATTTTTTGTTTTTAGTCAAAGAATACTAGAGGTAACCACAAACCTACTTCAAACTCTAGGATCTAGCCTTCCTAGGGTTCAAAGAGGGCTCTCTCTTTAAGTTTTAACTTTGTTTGTTTTGTAAATATTACTCTAGTTATGAATGTGCAATTTTGGTTTGGTTTTGATTGATTTGGTGGGAAATAATCACTTGAAGGGATGGATAGAGGGAGATCTATTTGTCCATTGGGCTAAGGAGTCAAAATCAAGCTAAAAGAACTGGGATCAAGGCCAAAAGGTCAAATGTTTTCAGGGCAAGATAGATAACCCGTGGAGATCCTGGAAAGTTGTTTTTGTGAGGTGGTATGATCGGGATAAAGGGCAATTAAGGATCTTTTGATCCGGAAAAGAGAAGTAGTAAGCAGAGGTCAAACGAGTGAGAGAGCAATTAAGAATTCTCTACTCTGGAAATCAGAGGAAAACATAGAAATGATAACTAGTTAAAAACATGGTGCTTTTAACAAATCCTGTAGTAATACTCCTAGTTATTCATTCAAATTTAGAATTAAACATATATGGATGCATGTAACAAAGAAAGATAACAATGACAAGTTTGGAAAATACTTCACTCCAAATAGCTCATCACAGGGATCCTGAAGTATGATGCCACTTTGGTTTGATCTAGTCTGCTACTCAAAATTTAAAGCACAAAGCTTTCAAGTCCAACAAAATGTCTATAGCAATCTCCAACAATTTTATTCCACACAAAATACTTCTAAAAATGAAGTATTTATACATAATGTTTTACAAAATATCCTAGAAAACTTCTAGGAATTAACTTAGGAAAATAAAATATCTTTACAACAATAATAGAGACAGTTGCTTAACAAATCGACAAAATTTGTCTTATTTATCCAAAAAGAATAGAAAGCTTGCTTTTTCAAATAAGATGCGGTGGGCATACCACCTGTCCTCCTTGCTGGCTTTAGATATTTTAATTTGTTTTGAAATCTGCTCTGACTTGTTTGATACTCTTTATCTGATTCTCTTTAACCCTTAGTCAAAATTGTTTACTGTTGTAAAAATTTGTTTTGACTGTAAAATCTGAAAACAGTTTTTTCCTCTTTTCATCTGTTTGTCTTTTATCCTTCACAATAAATCTGTGAGTGCTTGCCAATCCTCATTTTTAGGAATTTGTATATTCTTTAATTTCCTAAAGTTCTCATCAGCTTCAGTATATCTAGCAAAGGTTGGCTTGATAACAAACAAGTGTTTGATCTCATGTTGCAAGTAAAATAAGTCTTCAAAATTTTTCAGTAAGACTTTCCTGTTGGAATGCCTTGTCCTTGTGGCTTATTTACCTGTTCCTTTGCAAATTCTCTTATCTTTTTATCATAATCATTTTGAGGCATCAACTTATCATTAATTACCATAATGTCAGGCAGTGCTCTTTGCCTCAAATTTGTGAACTTGAACATGAACCTAGTTATGGAAGTATTCATACTTTCACACTTCTCTTCAAGTTGCCTCATCAAATTTTTCTTTGTAGTGACTTTCCTAATATCTAGGATAGTTGCAGTTTTGTCTGTGATTTTGAGTTCTTCCAACTCTTGTCTATTTTTACTGTTTAAGAAGGTAATCAACCTTACAGCTTGCTCTGGTTTGTCAGCCAACTCACTTTGAGTCTTTTGAATCTCTGCTTGGGCTGCTAGTAGTAACTCTCTTTGCTCAAAAATTACCTGAATTGAAGGCCATACATCATGGATGGCTTCAATGACATTATTCCAAAGGTAGTTTTTGATGTATGATATTTGCTCAGGTAAAGTTAACTCATTTTGTAGTTTCTTCAGTTGTTCACTTAATCTGATTGCTTTTTGCTCATGTGTTTTTGCATTTATCTGAGCCAATTTATTTGAATTCTCAGGATTTTCTACTATCTTTGACAACCTGTTAATATCATTTGTCTTTAAAGACATCTCTTCCATTGCTTTCACAAATTTGCTAGCCTCATCTGGAGGATGAACTGTTGTTGAGGATGACTCAGCAGCTGATGTGGTGGATGAATTCACTGGCACTGCAGTAGCCAGGGGAACCTTTGGTGCCAACTCTTTAGCGAGAGTTGAAGGCACAACAGTAGTGACCATGGCAATAACTGTAGGTGGCTCTGGTATTTTCATTGTCTCCTTTTCTTGGACAAGTTTGTCCACCTGTATTTCCATCTCCTTAACCTGGGCTGTCAACTGTAAGATGATATTCATCATGTCATCTTTTTCATTCTGTTCTTGTATAATTTCTTTTGTTTGAGGATGTTCACTTTGAGGAAGCTTGAGTTGTTTCCTCAAAGCTACTATATCTTCATTCTTCTTTTTTACCAATAATTTTGCTGCTTTGATATTAGCAGGGTCATATCCCACCTGCAAAACTAATTCTTCTAAAGCTTTTATCCTTAGATCCTTTGCATACAATGAGGCTTTATCCATCTTCATCCGATCTTGCATGTTGGTGATAGTATTCTCAAGCTTTTGAACACTCATGGCTTTTGTTGTAACTGTGGAATACAACATCTCTGAGCTTTGCCTGTGAAACTCTATTTGATCTAATTCATGGATACTGTCAGTAGCTACTTCTAGATCCAATTTCTTATAGTCAGCAACTATTTTTGGCACTGGTACTATGGGCTGCAATACTGACATGATCAATTTTTTGCTTGAATAATCAAATGCTGACAAGAATTTGTTTTGGTTGCCTAGCTTTTGTTTCAAGAACTGAGAATAAATTTCAATTTTGATTTCTTCATTTTTCAGTTTGATCTGTTTATATTTTTCTTTAATATCCAAATCTTTTTCCTCAACTGCCTATGAGGAAGAGGCTTCCATGCTTTGTTGTCTTTCCATTAATTGTGTATCTTCATTCTGATTGTTAATGGCTGATTCATTTATGATGACTGTTGCAATATCATCATTTGTCTCTAGTGTAGCTGTATCATCGATGTCAATTGTCACCTTCTCTTATCTATATTGATTATGGCTCTTTGATCAGGTACATAATACTTTTGACATAATCTGATGACTTCCTGGCATGGGTGAGTTAATGGGACAACATATTTGGGCAAATGGGATTCCAAAATATGGATTTCTTCTTCTTTATCTAGAGACTTTTCAAAGCACCAAGTATGATATCTAGCAGGTTAAATTCAATAATGGGATCTGCTATTTTATAATCAGTATCAACTAGTGGGATGTGTTCAACATCAACAATAGGTGGTTGAAGAGGATTTACCACTATGGCAGTCTTAGAAGTGATAGCAGGGGTTGGTTTAGGTACTTTGGAACTTTCAGGCTTGCTTGTACTCTGCTTTTTAGGCACTTTGGGCTACTTCTGCAATTTTAGACAGTTTGCAGGAGTAATTTTCTTTAGTGGAGGGTTTATTAGTCAAATTTGGCAAAGTGTGGCTTTTCCTTTGGGTTTTCTTTCCAAATTAAATCTGGGAAAAGAGGTTTAGCAACTTTTGACTAGTTTAAAACAGAAAACAAGGGTTTCCTGAGTATTTAATGGAAGTTTGGACTGAAATTCTTTGGAAAGGGTTATAGAGGCTTAAGGTACCTGCAGAGATTTTCTGGTTTGATTTCAAACTTGAAATAGTTCATCAAAGTGTGAAAAACTCACAAATGTCTTTGAAAAATTGTGCGCAGCAGAGAAACAGGGTTTCTGGGAAAAATTTGACGGGGTCTGGCCTGTTTTTGGGGCTTTTTGGCAGCTTCTTTTAATCGGTTTTTGATCTTATAAAAGGAATTTATCTTTTAAAAGGCCTTTAAATTTAATTGCAGGCTCAAATTTCAGAGAAATACCTTTTATATGCAGGTATTTGGGTTCGGAAGAGTTTCAGAGGTTTTTGAATGAGATGATAACTTCTGCAGATTGTCTGGAGCAAAGAACAGCGCTTCGGCGATCTTCAATGGTCACAGGGTAAACTTGCAGGTTTCACGCGCAAAAATGGCAGAAAAAGGATGCTTTTTACAGTTGGGGAGGCTTTGCAGTGGGTTTAGGTTAATGTGCAGAAGATAAAGAAAGAATGCTTCTTCGAAGGTTTAATATGCATTTTGTTATATTACTTCGGCATTGATTGATTGTCACATCGGCGGGAAGGGTGGTTTCGGGGTTAAATGGATCGAAAACCATTGTGGTTATCGCATGGCTTTTGGGTAGTAAGCGGTATTGGGCTCAACCCACGCGATCCAATAATTGAAGGGCACGTGGAGGAGAGAGAGAATTGGGAAACCACTCATTTCGCGCAACTTTGGCATGGGGATGAATGCGCAACTTTTCTGCGCGATATTGGATTTCCGCCGTAGGATCTGGGCTTTGAAAGCGAATGGTCTAGATCGGTTCGGGAGATGCGCTGAAATGGGAGGTGGGGCTGGGTCCGTTATATGAGTGGAAGGGTTTTGAACTTTACAAATAGACATTTATTTAATTCAAAAACCTTGGTTTATATGATTGCGAAGGAGCAATGTCATATATGTTTCCAATTTGCAATATTTATCATATGTTTCAAAATCAATGGCGCCAATATGATATTATATGGTAATAAAACCGTTTGACAGTTGTTTTAATACCATAAGGGGTGGGATTATTTAAATATAGATATTTTAGACCAATGGGTTTATTGGGTAGGGCTTTTATTTTACGCACATGGGATATATTAACTTTGGTATAAAGTTTAAAATAGTGGGTTTAAGGGGGTTATTTTAAATATAAGGGATTTAATATATACGGGTAGTGTAGTTTTAGGGATTTAATAAAAATAGGTTAAAAGTTAATATGAATAGGGTAGTGAAATGGAAATAAAACACATGTTACCTCTAAGTAAAAAATAAAGCATTGCTCCTCTTTGTTGTATTACTTCACTTATACTTGGGATAAATGCTTTTTGAGGGTTTTATGAATGATTTTGAAGGGAATGAAGTTAATTATTTAGGATTTCAATTTTACTAAGTAAAAATGTGTCTTCACTTAGGAAAAAGGGGTTTTGATGTATGAATGAAGGGTAAACGCTGATAAATGTGGGTATAACATAAGAATTCAATATTTTAACTAACTAGTCATCGAGCCTTGGGTCCGGTCCCAACAGAAGTCAGAGAAATGCTCTGAGCCTTTTTGACTGATAGTTTAGAATACTAAATACTTGTAGAGGAGGGAAAATTAGTGATTTTTGCCCCATGATGCTTTATTACATGCTTGCTCCACTGCTTTCTACCTACCCATTTTTATTTCTAACATTTTTTTTTTCATTTTTGTAGGTGCATTTAGGCTTGCAACCTTAAAACATTTTATTTTCAAAGCATAAAACTATCTAATTCTACCTTATTTCATCTGAGGGCTCAGATTAAACTGTTGAGCTCCTCATTATTCTCTACCTATCCACTGATTTTTCAAGTTTAAACTATTTGACAAATCTTTATTCTTTATCTAAACATGAAAAGTTAAGATTCAAATGTCTAACTGATCATGGATTATGGCATTTATTGACACTCTGCACATAATCATTATTCTTGCAGTAAAGTAAAAGTAGTGGCATTTGATCTTGCTCACTTTCAGGTCTTATTTTTTCTCTTTTTCTTTTGGGGTTTATATTTGTCTAAGTCCTTTGGTATTTCTTTTAGGACTTTTTACCCTCTTTTTGGTTTTTTATTATTTTTCATTTTTTCAAAATATGGGAAAACAACTTGCAGAAAGCAAGGTATGTACATATTTTACAAGACTATCAAAGTCAATTCAAAATTTATGAACCCTATTATTATAGGACCCTAACACGTCCCAGTATAGACAATTGATTAGCTCACTGATGTACTTGGTGAACACACAACCAAACGTATGTTTTACAGTAAACGTTCTCAGTCAATTCCAAGTGGAGTTGATGCATGATCATTGGATAACAGCAAAGCATACACTACGATATCTGCGGGGAACTATGCACTACTACCTGAAATATGATAGGAGGAATGATGTCCACTTGATTGGATATACAAATTCCAACTGGGGAGGCAGTGAGCAGGATGAAAGAAACACTACAAGAGGATGTTTTAATTTGGGATCCTCCATGATCTCATGGATGAGAAGAAAGCAAGACACGGTTGCCTTGAGTAGTGTTGAGGCTGAGTATATTACAACATGTGAAGTAAGCAGAGAAGCGGTTTGGTTGAGGAAGCTGCTATCCGACCTGTTCGATGAACCTATGGACCCTACAGTGATACATTGCGATAACACCAGTTGTATACGATTGTCTACATACCCAGTATTTCATGGAAAGATAAAGCATATCGACAACAAGTATCACTATATTCAGAAGCTAGTACAAGATGGTGTGTTGCAACTATAGTATATCTCCAACGATGAGGAGGTAGATGACATATTACAAAATATATTCCTAATAAGCAGCTTGTATATTTGAGAGACAAGCTTGGTTTGGTTGATGTATCCTCCCTAATTGAGATGGAGATATAGGCACATCATTCTTGTCTTCACTTGGGAAGATAGAATGGAGGATTGGGTAAACATCTGGCATCCGATACTTTTTGAGGATGAGGTAGGGCATCCAAGATAAGAGTAGTCGTGGACCAATATTCTTTGAGGATTAGTTATCCAAGATAAGAATAGTCCAAGGAAGCTCATACTCTGTGAACACCCGGGTGGAGTATGTACCTTGAGAGAGACAATGATGACGATGTCTATAAGTCATTGGTCTCGCTAGCATTGTGCTCTGATCTTGTGGAGAGCTTGAACTATTAGTTAAGGCCTTGTTATGTGACAATGCTGGATGATATGATGCTAAATAGATGGGTTACCAATCCGACTCTTCTTATGAGATCTCTTCAAATTGAGAGTGTCCATGTACCATTTATGAATACCTCCCTAGTTAAGAGGGAGTGTTGAAAAATGTGTAACTAGGTTCGGTTTTCATAAATATGAAATGTGCTTTTGATTCTCGTAAATTGTAAAATGAAAGAAAATTATTATTATTGTATTTGGAGCATAGGTTTCATGTTCAAGGTCTTTTATTTTATAGGTCAAGCACCCATTGTGTGCTTCTAGGGTTTGTCCTAGGTCAAGAAGTCAAAAGAGTCATTATCATAAGTTGAAGACCCAATCAAGCACACTGTAACTTGTAAAGAAAATTATTTTTATATTTAAAAGTGTCAAAATACCCTCCAAGGCCAAGTTGGCCTGGCAGCTGGCAAGTTGGCCTAAAATGAAGAGCCACGTTGACCTTGAAGAGCCTATATAGAGGAAACTTGACCTCCTTGAAGCACATTCATCCATCGCTCATTCTAGCAAAGGTGGAAGAAGAAGGCAATGAATAAGAGGACGAAGAAGACTTTTGTTTGTGCTATTTCTCTCTCACATGTGTGAAGGAGGACTAGGGTTTTAGTCGCAGATCTAGGGTTTTCATCTTTGAATTCGATCTTGGAGAAAAGAAGACTAGGACTAACAACCGTAAGTCTTAGTGAAGGCCATGAGTGAGAGAAGAAAATTGGAGAATGTTGCTGAAGAATATGTTGCTACATGAGTAATAGGAAAGGAAAATGTATGATTAAGGAATCTTTTGTCAAATATTCGGTTGATAGTCCTACTATGGAAAGTTGAGAAGCAACATCAAGTTGTTTGGAAGACCCCAGAGGTTTGTATTTGATTATATACATGAAAGTATTATTGATTGGGGTTGTTTTGTACAGATGAATCTCTCAAATGTTTTGATAACATGTTGGTTACCAATCAGTTTGATTGGGAGAGATTGGTTAGGTTTTGTGAGTGAAGCATTTCTTGGGAGGACATTTGGTCGGCACTTTGTGTTAATGTCCAGGTCCCAAAGTTGGGAAAGGTGGTGTTGATTATAGAGCTATGTTTTTGGATACACATCTGAATATTTGGGTTGGTGGTTAGCAAGTAACCCTGACGGTACCTAGAGAGGTTGAAAGCTTGAGTCCATCTTATTCCCACCCAGATAGATTGCCCTGGTCAGGAATTTAGTCCGTGGCATTGCGGTGCCTAAATTGTTGAGAGACCAATGGATAGATTGCTTTGGTCAGGAATTTAGTCCATGGCATTGCGGTGCCTAAACTTCTTCATAGATGATGTGTTGAGATCTTCCATGTACCTCTGTGATTATATGTAAATATGAATACCTCCCTAGTTAAGATGGAGTGTTGGAAAATGTAACTAGGTTCGGCCTTCATTATCGTACTTGAGTCAAATGTAATATATTTTTCAAAAGAAAGTGAAAAGAAATTTTATTATTAATTTGATTTGACTTATTAAAGCATGGGTTTCATGCTTGGGTCAAATGTATAGGTCAAGTCTCCATTGTAGGCTTTAGGTTATTGTCAAAATATATTTGTGAAGACTCCTCCATCCATTGAAGTCTCCTTGTTGTTGAAAGGATCTCCATCAAGTCAAATTCCATAAGGAGATCACATGTCAACGTACACAAATGAATGTGTGACAATTCCTAGATCTGAAACAATCTAAGGAATCCTACTGCAACCAACTGGATTACTTGTTCTATTATATAATTTAATTTACACAATTATTTCTGAATCAAACATGAAATACTGAAGCAATCACTGAAGCAACCTACACTATAATACTCATGATTCTGAAGCAAGGAAACTAAACAAGTAAATCAATCACACATATGACACCTTTATTTTGGACTAAGTCCTCGGAAAAACCCAATGCGGGAAAAGCAGTGCAGTAGTTTTGAGGGTTTTATTATTAAGTAGTAGCAATGTCCGAATAGATCTCTGAATACCCCTAGGGTAATTCAGTTACAGAGAGAAATACTGGCAGAAGAATTTGTGAGGATTTATCTCACTCAATCACTGAGTTCCCGACTGATTTGGATGAAGAAAACCCTGCCCTGGGGGGGAACTGCGCAGTCCCAATGTTCGACCTTCCATCCTCTATGTCAACCCCTTCCAGGCTTAGCGTTCAGCACCAACCAAGTCGTTTTTCCTGTGTGGACCTTGAGGAACAGCCTCCCGGTGTCACTTTTAGGATCTCAGCGTCCGAAATTGATCTATAAGCAAAATTACGGAAACCCTCCTCTGCCTCTGCGCTGTTTCTGTGTGAGCCCTATGTAGTCACTGAGTAGCCCTTCTACCTTCAACGTTGGCTTGGTTAGATCACCTCTGCCTCTCTCATATTGATGCTCCACCAGCTGAGAAAATCTCTCTCTGTGGATGCTATCTCTGCCCCTCATTGCTCAGATCTCTAGCTCAAATTTCTTAGCAAACTCCGCCCTAGAACTTTCGAACTCTAGATCAATTCGGTGTGTTTTTCTAAATGACCCTCAAGCCTTCCTTTATAGTCTTCTGGTTGAGACATCAACGACTAAGATTAGATCTATATCAACAACTAAGATTATAACATGACTTGATCTTCATTTTCTAGATCATTCTCACTCATGTTTTATCAATACCCTTTAATTATTTAATTTCAGTAAGTTTAGACTTAGGGTCTCCATTAAAATAATTAATTATTTTAATAAAACATTAACTGAGTGGAATTTCCACAAACGGTTTCTGGGTTCTTTGGAATACCAATGTCTAAGCCTCTCCACAAAATTTTGGGCTAAGAGCACTTTCTGATGCTACAAAAATCAACACTCCCTCTTGTGAAAATTTCTGAATAAAAACCCTACTGTAGTATCTTGATCTACTTCGCCTACTTTTATGATTAATTAACAAGTTATTAATTTGAAGTATTTAGAAAAACATTAAAGCAAATACAAACTGCAGCCTACACATTGGCAGATCATTTATTGAACAACACGCACATGTGACAAAATTACACAGATTTTTCGGACAAATGTCCCCGAAAAAACCCAATGCGGGAAATCCGATGCAACAACTCTAGAGGGTTTAATTATTATGCAGAATCTGAATACAACAATCTGGGCACTAGAAACGGTTTGCCCTACAGATAAATTACACGATAGCTATACCTTATCACTCGGAGACAAAAAATATGGCTGATCCAACCCTCTGCGGGGAATTACGAATTTGAGCCCTTTCTGGCCCACTGGAAACCCTCAGCGCAGTCTTCTTCAGCCTCTGCGACAACCCTCTGGCCTCGCGCAGCCTTTGCGTAGCACAGGCTGCCCCTGCGTCTCTCCTACTGGCATCTGCGCTGCCCTGGTATGACGCTGCCTCTCTGCTGTTGTATTCTCGACCTCAGATCAGATCATCCCTTGCTGATCTCTTGCCCTCACTGCATTGCAAACTCACTTCGAATTCCTCAGCAAACCCCACCCTAGAAATTCGACTTAGCTTCAGTGCTCTACAATGTCTATGTGTTTTCTCCAACTGACCCCAAGCCCTTCCTTTATGCTTTTCTCGTTGGCAAACCAACTGTCGTGATCTAATCTCTAATCGATGGCTCAGATTAAAAGAATGCTTGATCCACGTCACTTAGAACATTTCATCACATGTGTAATTTAATTCACTTTAATTTTTTAATTTCCCTAAGTTAGACTTAGGGTCCCCATTAAAAAATTTAATTATCTGAATCACTATTACACCGGATGAAATTTCTCCAAACGCTTTTTGGGCCTTAGAGATCTTGTGTGCCTTAGACCCTCCACAAACTTTTGGAGCTAGAGCACACCTGATGCTACCCCAAAATATCAACACTACCTCTTAGCGAGGAGTGTTCTCTAGCAATACTTCCACACTGAAGCATCACCTGATCTCGGCATCGGTCTCCGCTCTGCTAATGCTTGGGCTGCTGCCCTCAATCCACTGCGTTGTTGCCACTATACTGCTGCTCATGTCACTACCATTGACACTGCTACATCCGTATTGCAGCTCCCTCTGAAAATTGCTGCATCATGCTGCCCATAGCACTTCCACTGCTAACTGTTGCACTACAACTTAGTTGCTGAGGAGTAAGCAACTAAAGGACTATCACCCAATCACTGACAAACAAGTCAGTTGGGATGCATCTCATCACTGAAGCACCCTCTGTTGTTGCTCTGCGTTGTCTCTCTGAAGCTCTGCGTTGTTTGTTGCACTGCACTGCGTAAGCACTGCCTCTATGTTGCTGAAATCCCATCAGCCTTTGCGCTGCTGCTACTGCCTCTCCTCTGCGATGTTCCAGAATTCAGCGTCCCAACTCTGCCTCTGCTTCACTGTGATCTTCTGCACCCAATGGTCCAGTCATCCTGCTATTGTCTTAAGGCTCCCGTAGCACTGTATGTGATCCAAGAGTTTAGGCACCTCAAGGATCCCGCCAGATTTGTAGCCACTCTACAGATCAATATCGCCCCACTTCCTTGCTTCACGATCACTCATGGTTACGTCCTCGTCACTGCCATCATCCCCTTTCGCTGCTGCTGCCTTGGAATCAGAAGATTCCTTGTCCTTCCTCTTAGGACAAGAGCACCAAACATTTGATAGTTCCTTATTATTCCCTTGCTGCCTCTGCCCCTTAGATGCAAGGGCTGCATCCTCCTCCTCCTCGTTTACATTGACTCCATCGTTGCTGCTTTGCTTCTTGGTTGTTCTCTTGATTTCTCTTTACGGAGGATTGCCCATATGTCCACCCAGGATGGTAGCACTGCTCTGCCCAAGATTCTTTGGACAAACGTTTCCCATTCGTTGGTGATTGCATTCAGGGCAATCCTCACCATGAACCCTTCGTCTGGAGTTGACCCCATAACAATCAGCTGGTCCTGGATAGTCTGAAGTCTAAAGAGGAAGGGATCATTTTCCTCTCCCTTCTGCATTTGGAACAAATGCATATGATTCTCCAGAAGCATCTTCCTCTGGACGGAGCTTCCCTAATACATCGTGTTTAATGTTGTCCACATCTTATTTGCCGTGTTCTTCCCGACAATATGAGGGACCACATGATCCTTTACTCCATCCATGATTAGGCGCTTAGCCCACGCCTGACTCTCGTTGAATTTCTTCAGGGGATCTTCATCAGTTGGCACAACTAGGACATTTTCTGAATGGTCCTTGATGCCGTACTCATCTAGGACTGTCAGGATTTTGACCCTCCAGATAACAAAGTTGGACATGTCGTCCAACCTATCCTGATCTCTCAGCCCATGAGAAACCATCTTTGCTCAAACTGTTGAAACACAAACTCTTCTCCCTTCCGTTGCTGCTATACTTAGCGAGGAAATGGATCAGGGCTTCTTGGCGAAAGAACCCTCTAAAGAATGTGCTCCCTTTGACCAATGATTTCCCTCCCGGAAATCCTTCACCAATTCTGACGAATCAATCCTCTTGATCAAACTCAGATTCCTTGGCTAGAGAATCTATTGAGCAACTATTCCCCTCCCGCTTTTGTCACCTTTTCTAGGCACTGTTTTGCACAAACAGAACCTGTGCCACACTCACAACTACTGAAGATCCAAAACAACACTTCCGGTCTTGGCAATCTGCACAGCAACTTCTTGACTTGGACTGCGTCACCCTCCTGGTGTTGTGTCAGCGTTTGCGTGAGCAGACTAGCTCAACGTTCCTCTTTTAGTGCTGCGTTAGCCTCTGCGTGAGCAGACTGACTCTGCGTCACCTTTGTAGGGTCTGTGACCCTTCTGATGCTGTGTTGCCTTCTTCTAGATCTCTGCTGCTTCAACTGCCCTGCTTGTAGCAAATATCTTCAACCGCTTTGCTGGTGGATCAACTTGATCTGCA
The DNA here is from genome assembly GCA_034641835.2 of Pinus albicaulis. NCBI lineage: Eukaryota > Viridiplantae > Streptophyta > Pinopsida > Pinales > Pinaceae > Pinus > Pinus albicaulis. The sequence goes on along the minus strand of CM076575.1, from coordinate 1,837,496,703 downwards.
ACGCTCTGATACCATGTGAAAATTTCTGAATTAAAACCCTGCTGTAGTATCTTGATCTACTTCGCCTACTTGTATGATTAATTAACAAGTTATTAATTTGAAGTATTCAAAAAAACATTAAAGCAAATGCAAACTGCAACCTACACATTTACAGATCATTTACTGAACAACACGCACATGTGACAAAATTACACAGATTTTTTGGACAAATGTCCCCAGAAACCCAATGCGGGAAAACCGGTGCAACAGCTCTAAAGGGTTTTATTATTATGCAGAATCTGAATACAACAATCTGGGCGCCAGAAACGTTTTGCCCTACAGAGAAATTACACGACAGTTGTACCTTATCACTCAGAGACAGAAAATATCGTTGATCCAACCCTCTACGGGGAATTACGAATTCGAGCCCTTTTTGGCCCACTGGAAACCCTCAGCGCAGTCTTCTTCAGCCTCTATGTCAACCCTCTGGCCCAGCGTAGCCTTTGCGCAGCGCAGGTTGCCCCTGCGTCCCTCTTGCTGGCCTCTGCGCTGCCTGGTATGATGATGCCTCTCTACTGTTAAATTCTCGGCCTCGTATCAGAACATCCCTTGCCGATCTCTACCCCTCACTGCAGTGCAAACTCACTTTGAATTCCTCAGCAAACCCCGCCCTAGAAATTTGACTTAGCTTCAGTGCTTTGCAATGTGTGTGTGTTTTCTCCAACTGACCCCAAGCCCCTCCTTTATACTTTTCTCATTGGCAAAACAACAGTCATGATCTAATCTCTAATCGACGACTCAGATTAAAAGAATGCTTGATCCATGTCACTTAGAACATTTCATCACGTGTAATTTAATTCACTTTAATTTTTCAATTTCGGAGCTAGAGCACACCCGATGCTACCCCAAAATCTCAACACCTCTTAGTGAGGAAAGTGCTCTATCAATTATCCCTGCTGCATACTGCTCTGACTCTGAAGCATCCTCCGCGCTGCTGCAGTCCATCAACCACTGCGCTGTTGCTGCCATTGTACTGCTGCCCATGACACTGCCACTGCCACTGCTGCATCTGTACTACAACTCTCTCTAAAGTGTTGCAACTGCTATGTTGCTAACACTACATCTGCACTGCAACTCAGTTGCTGAGAGAAACAATTGAACTCACCCAAGACTGAACAAGTGTTTAGTGGATGCACCTCGGTGTTGAAGAATTTGACTGTTGATAACTACTGCATTGTCTCTCTGATGCACTGCGCTGTTGTTGCTCTGCACTGCGCAACACTGATCTAGTATCCTGTGCACTGCGCTACTACTGCTACCATGTTGCTGCCTCTGTTTTGCACTGCTCCAGAAATAAGGCTGCTATTTACTGCAATGTCGTCTCCATCACTCCTCAGCTCTCACTAAAACTCCCTCACGCTATTGCAAATATGGGCTTTCGTAGCAAGGTAATGATCCATGAGGTGGGCTCCTCAAGGATCCTGCCCAACTGAAGTCCAAGAAGAACTACAACTCAATATCACCCCACTTCTCTCCTCGAGAAACGTGGGCACTCATGGAGAACTCGTCTTTTGTGGCTGCAACCTTTGGGTCATGCTTCTCATCTTTGTCCTTCTTCAAAGGACACTGTGATGCATAGTGTCCCATCTCTTCACATTTGAAGCACTTGACCTTCGAAACATGTCGCTTCGGTTTCCGTTGCGCCTGTTGTCCCTTCGATGCAAGGGTTGTGTTCTCCTCTTCCTCCATGGATTTCGATCCGCTTCCACTGCTGCCATCAAGTTTTCACTTGACGAGGTCTCTTCTCAGCTCTTCCTCCTGAAAAGCTGCCCACAACTGCTCCCAACTAGGTAATGTTGCCCGGCCCAGTATGCTCTGGACAAACACTTGCCACTCCCCCGTGACACCTTAAGGGCCATTCGTACCATGGTTGCAGTTGTAGGTGTAGCACCTACTTCCGACAACTGATATCGAATCTCTTGAAACCACGAGGTATGAAGCCACGCACTCCCCTTTCCGCATCTGGATCATACAGAGATTCTGCTCTAAGTACAACTTCCGTTGCTCGAAATATCGCTCAAATAGGTCATGCAAAGCTACCCACATCTCTCTAGTAGTAACCTTGCCAACCACATGTGAGATGATGGGATCCTTGACACCATCAAGGAGCAACGTCTTTGGCCTTGGCCATATCTACCTTGCACTTTTTTAGCTGATCCACATCCGTAGGAACAACTACCACGTTCTCCATGAATGCCTTCAGATCATGTTCATCCAGAAGGAACTGTGCCCATTCCTTCCAGATCATATAGTTGGAGGAGCCCTCCAGATCATATAGAACTGCTCAATCCTTCAATGGTTCATTCTGCTGCATTGCAGCAAAAACGACGTTCACTTCAGAATTCAGATCCGTTCTTCTTGTTTCACATCAATGCTCTAATACCATGTGAAAATTCCTAGATTTGAAACAATCTAAGGAATATTACTGCAACCAATTGGATAACTTCTTCTATTATGTAATTTACTTTACACAATTATTTCTAAATCAAACATGAAATACTGAAGCAATCACTGAAGCAGCCTACACTATAATACTCATGATTTTAAAACAAGGAAACTGAACAAGGAAATCAATCACACATATGACACCTTTATTTTGGATTAAGTCCCCAGAAAAACCCAATGCGGGAAAATCGGTGCAGTAGATCTGAGAGTTTTATTATTAAGCAATAGCAATGTCTGAATACATCTCTAAATATCCCTAGGGTAATTCAGTTACAGAGAGAAATATTGCAGAATAATTTGTGAGGATTTACCTCACTCAATCACTGAGGTCCTGGTTGATCCGGATGAAGAAAACCTGCCCTGCGGAGGCACCACGCAACATCTGCGCAGTTCCAACGTTGGACCTTCTAGCCTCTGCGTCACCCCCTTCCAGGCTCAGCGTTCAGCCCCAACCAAGTCGTTTTTCCTCTGTGGACCCTAAGGAACAGCCTCCCGGTGTCACTTTCCGAATCCCGGCCTCCGAAACTGATCTACAAGAAAAATTCTAGAAACCCTCCTCTGCCTCTGCGCTGCTTCTGCCCGAGCCCTACGCAATCATTGCGTTAGCCCTTCTTCCTTCAACGTTGGCTTGGTTAGATCACCTTTGCCTCTCTCTGACTGATGCTCCACCGAATGAGAAAATATCTCTCTTCGGATGCTAACTCCCTCACTGCTCAGATCTCTAGCTCGAATTTCTCAGCAAATCCCACCCAAAAATTTCGAACTCTAGATCTATTCGGTGTGTTTTTCCAAATGGCCCTCAAGCCTTCCTTTATAGTCTTCTTGTTGAAACATCAACGATCGAGATAAGATCTCTAATAAACGACTAAGATTATAACATGACTTGATCTTCGATTTCTAGATCATTCTCACTCCTGTTTTATTAATACCCTTTAATTATTTAATTTCCCTATGTTTAGACTTAGGGTCTCCATTAAAATTATTAATTATTTTAATAAAATATTAACCGAGTGGAATTTCCACAAACGGTTTCAGGGTTCTTTGGAATACCAATGTCTAAGCCTCTCCACAAAATTTGGGGCTTAGAGAACTTTCTGATGCTACAAAAATCAACACTCCCTGTTAGCGAGGAAACTCCTCTAGCAATTATGCTTGCTGCATACTGCTCTGAATCTGAAGCATCCTCTACGCTGCTGAAGTCCATCAACCACTGCGTTGTTGCTTCCACTGTACTGCTACCCATGACATTGCCACTACCACTGCTGCATTTGTACTACAACTCCCTCTCAAGTGTTGCATCTGCTATGCTGCCAACATTTCATCTGCACTGCAACTCAGCTACTGAGAGAACCAACTGAACTCACCCAAGACTGAACAAGTGTTCATTGGATGCACCTCGGTGTTGAAGAATTTGACTGCTAATAACTATTGCATTGTCCCTCTGATGCACTGCGCTGCACTCTTGTGCACTGTGCTGCGACTGCTATGTTGTTGCTGCCTTTGCTCTGCACTGCTCCAGAAATAAGCGCTGCTATCTATTGCACTGTCATCTCCATCACTCCTCGGCTCTCACTGAAACTCCATCTCGCTACTGCAAATATGGGATCACGTAGCAAGGTAATGATCCATGAGGTGGGCTCCTCAAGGATCATGCCCAACTGAAGTCCAAGAAGAACTACAACTCAATATCACCCCACTTATCTCCTCGAGAAGCATGGGCACTCATGGGGAACTCATCCTCCTCGATTTTCGCGACTGCAACCTTTGGGTTATGCTTCTCATCTTTGTCCTTTTTCTTCAAAGGACACCGTGATACATAGTGGCCCATCTTGCCACATCTAAAGCACTTGACCTTTGAAACATATCGCTGCGGTTTCTGTTGCGCCTGCTGTCCCTTCGATGCAAGGGTTGCGTTCTCCTCTTCATCCACGGATTTTGATCCGCTTCCACTGCTGCCATCAAATTTTCACTTGACGAGGTTTCTCCTCAGCTCTTCCTCCTGAAAAGCTAGCCACAACTGCTCCTAACTAGGTAATGTTGCCTGACCCAGTAGGCTTTGGACAAGCACTTGTCACTCCTCCGTGACATCGTTAAGGGCTATCCCTACCATGGTTGCAGTTGTAGGTGTAGCACCTACTTCTGACAGTTGATATCGAATCTCCTGAAACCGCATGAGGTATGAAGCCACGCACTCCCCTTTCTGCATCTGGATCATACGGAGTTTCTGCTCTAAGTACAACTTCCGCTGCTCGGAAGATCCCTCAAATAGGTCATGTAAAGCTACCCACATCTCTCTGGCAGTAACCTTGCCAGCCACATGTGAGAGGATGGGATCTGTTAGTGTCTATGAGTCACCAGTGATCAAATGTACTCTTTCAATGTAGTTGATAGGGTCCTAGGTCAAATTGTTATAGTTTCAAATGAATTTTCAAATAAAATTTGATCATTGGTCAGTATCTAGGTATATTGCTCCTCCCTCCATATTCAAGGTCAAAAAATGCCATCTTGGTCATGTCATTACTCCTTGTGATAGGTCATCATAAGAGTGTCTTGGTCATTATTTTTGTTCATCAAATCATGATTATGCATATTGCAAGGTTCAAAGGTCCAAATCATAGTTTTATAGATGCATTTGGTGTCATCATTAGGCCAGGTCATCAAAAGTCATAAAAGAGTCATGTCATCACCATAGTCACCATCATGGGAGTTAGTAATTAGGAAAAAAGTGTTCAAAAAGAGTTCAAAGGTACACTTACCTCTCAATAAAGATGTAACCTTGCCTAATAAAGTGATAAAGTTGTAGTACACTATCCTATCATTTCATTTTTCAAAAAAAACATGTGATGTCACTCCATGACCAAAGCAAAAATCGACTTTTGAGCTATAAGAAAACCATTCAAGCATTTTAATTCTCCATTTCATCTTCGTTGAGGATCTCTCCATCATCGAGCTTCATCTCAGCCACCAGGGCATCAAATTTCTTCATTTTTAACCTTGCCTACCTAGCTCGTTGCGCTTCTGGTGCCTTCGTTGCGTTTTTGGAAAAGGAGACAAAACTAACCATCCAAAGGGCTTCATTCAGCATTCAATAAGTTCCAGAGACTCCACATGACGTAAGTTAGCCTTTACTACCTCTCTCATGCAGTCATTTCTCTAAAAACTCATTGCAAATCCCTCTCATATGGCTTCGCTGCGCTTTTGGTTTCTCTAAGTTTTTGCTTCATCTCAATCATAAAATCCCTAGTTTTCCTGTTTTGTCACCCTCATACACATCTTATATACCTCCCCAAACCATTTCCCATACCCATTCCCTTCATCTCCCCCATTTTCCCCACAAACCCTAGCCCACACTGCATTTTTGCAAATTTTTGGGTTAGGATTGTGTTTTCGAGTTTTTTCCATCTCCCCCTTACCCATTTCAAAGGATTCCACTCCCCTAGCCTCCCTAACAGCTACCCCTACCCCCTAGATTTTTCCCACAAATTTCCCTAATCCATATCCCCTCTATTCCCTTCCCTAACCTTTTTCCCTGTTTTCCCAATTTTACCCTACCCTTTCCTCCTACCAAACCTAGGGTTTTGTCAAGCAAACTAAAACCATGGATAATGAGAAGAAGAAGTATAATAAAGGAGGGCAAATCTCTAGATATGAGCGAACTCATATCCAGGAGATCATTGCCTCATCATTCATCAAGAAGTCTTTTGAAGATGTGGGTTGCCTAAGGTTTTGTGAAAAGATTCAAGAGGTAGGCTGCCATGCCAAGTTGACAAGCCTCTTTGCCACTAATTTCAAGAGGAATAAGACCAATATAGCAGGGATTGACTTCACCATATCAGCAGATGCCATAGCCTCAACCACAGGTATCCCTAACCAAGGATAAATTTGGTTTAAGGGTATGGATTTGGACATTGAACACTACAAAGTCTTCTTGAAACCACACTACAAAGATGCTCCCACACACATTTTTCCTTTCAGACAGTTGCTGGATAGATATGCTCCATTGATGAAGATGATCATGAAGTACTTTACATGTGAAGGCATGTTTTCAAGGTTGTATCAATATCACATAAGGCTGCTAATGCATTTCACTGCTATCAAACATTTAAACCTACCCCACTACTTATTCATGAGCCTAGTCAAGATGACTGAAAAGGTACAAGGCAAAGGGAAAGATAATCAGGCAAACTTATTTCATCATGTTTTGGTCAAGATCATAGTTCTGCATTAGCTTTCACAAACCAATTTACCATGGGAGACATTCATGCAATCAACTGCTCTTGTGCCTGCCACTAGTCAACCTAGCAATCAAAGCACTCCATTGGCATCATGGTTTGGTCAAGATCATAGTTCTGCATCAGCTTTCACAAACCAATTTACCATGGGAGACATTCATGCAATCAACTGCTCTTGTGCCTGCCACTAGTCAACCTAGCAATCAAAGCACTCCATTGGCACCATCAAGGCCACAAGAGGTTGACTCATCTAGTAAACCATCAGTTGCACAAACACCTAGGGCATAAGTGACAAAGACTCCTAGGGCAGAGGTTACTAAAACTTATAGCAGAGGTAAAAGACTAGTGTTTGCCCCTGAGATTGTGGTAAGAACTTAGCCCAACACTATTAGAGAAGAAACATCAGGAGGCAAAGATGATGCACCCTTGCATGAGGAAGAACGGGTACCTTTAGAGGTTGACATGGCTGACTTGGCAGAGCACAAGGAAGACAAATCAGCTGAGCAAATAATCAAAGAAAAAGAGGCAGAGATTAGAGAGCTTAAGGATAATCTCTCAAAAGCAAACTTCATGATATCATTTTTGCAGCAAGAGAACAAGCAACTCAAGGTAAATCAACTACTGTCAAGCAAACATAAGGCAGATTTGGTGGCAGAGAAGGATAAGGGTAAGGCAGTGATAGATGTAGAGCAACTAGAGGACAAGGATGCTCAGATCAAGTCAAGGAGGCCAAAGACAAGACCAACAACAAGACGGGAAAGTCAGGAAAATGAACCCTCTCCTCCTCAAGTACACCAAAATCTAGATGACACCATAGCAGCAGAGATTAAAGAAGATAAAGAGTTTTGGCTTGGGGTAATCAATGAGCACTTGGAGAAGCTCCTGGATAAGGCAAATAGAGCTACAAACCTTCAGAAACACATGGCTAGACACTATTACACCAGGAACTGGATTTACAAAATTAGGGTTAGGAATATGAACAAGAAGCTTAATAAAACCCTAATCAAGCTTAAAAAGAGAGATAACCTTGATTTTCTTGTTGATGCATCATTGGTTGTCTAGGCCATCACTGAGAGATGCTAAGAATGAAGTTTCAGCAAATTTTGAGAAGTTTTGGTCAATTTTTGGATTTTTGGTTAATTCTAGCAATTTAGTTGCACAAAAGCACAACGTGGCCACACTACGCTTCTTCTCAGGGCATCCAAATGACAACTGGATTACATGGATGGATAGCCCTTGGCCTCCACATCACATATATTCACTTGCTTTGCCATGTCAGCTCACAATTTTGGAGAAAAAGTCAATAAACAGGTCATTTTTCATATTTTTGCCTCCTTTTTGGACCCCATGCTGCGCTTCTGGAGTAGCCTTGGGAGATTGGATTTTAGGTGCCATGGAGGTGGATTTTTGCAGGTTTAAAGGTTCAGAGGCCTAGTATATATCCTAGGATATCTTCATCAACCTTCATTTCAGCTCAAAGATCAGGTTAAGCCACCCAAAAAGTACCTCAAAGACCACGTTGCGCTTCTGCTGGACCACGCTGCGCTTCTATCAGAAAGTCAAATTTTCGAGTTTTCTCAGTCAAAGTCAATCTCTCATGATGTAATTTTTCTTTTTAGGAGTTTACATGATGTAATTAAATGTAATAGTGCTGGTAAAGGTTACATTTATGTAACTTCATGGTCATCAATGCTTGTAAAGTCAGTCAAGGCTAAATAGAGAATTAGTTCTTATCCTCCCTAGTTTTAGGTTTGGTTAGAGAGATTGATGTAATCAGTTCCTATCATGATGGATTCGACCCCTGAGAGGGGGGAATGTAGTTTTTTATCTATACGTAGCCCTGAATCCTGATGAAGTCAAATCAAAGGTTTGACATCAGTTAGACAAAGGCTTGGAGCTAGTGTACATCATATTTTTGTAGGAAATATACAGGCAGTTGCGGCTTTTATCTTGGGATTCTTGTGGTATGCTTTAGTGATAGTGTTTTTCCTTTGTTTTATCATCATATTGAATATTTGTTTCTCCTTATTACCATTAGCATGCTTTCATGTGATTATCTCATGAGTTTTTAAGCAGACTTCATAGTTTATATGCTCTGTTTTGATGAGATTTTCATTTTTGTCTCATTTCTTCTGATAAATGAATTCATAGTCTTATGCTCATTTTGATCCCTTTCTACTTCAACCCTATACCACAATGACAGCTCAAATATGTCACTGAACATACCTACCTTGCCCCATCTTATCCCTGCAATTGATCATTTGAAACTCTGACCTAGTTCCCTAGACCTTTGAGCCTGATCCAGCAAACCCTAAAATTCAAACCCTAGTAAGCTGAATATCTAGCCTAATATCTATTTTTCCCTCCAGTCACTTCTTTGGCTGTGAGATTGCAGAGAGAGCCCTCTCTGATTTGGTAGGGCTAGCTACCAAGAACAAAGTTGGTTTGACATTACCTCCTTTGGTCTCCTTTCTCAGCCTTGGGACACTGACACTGAGGAGCGCTAACATGATCCTTAACACCATCTCAGTGTTATCTCAGTCAGTTGCTATCACAACCCATGTTACCACAACCTCAATGCTACCATAAGGATTCAGTGTTATCACTATGATGAGGTCTCGGTGCACCTACAGGTGATAAGTACAATAATGAATATCTCAGTGCAGTGATAAGGCCGTCAATGCTGCTACAAGTGAGAAGTGCTATCTCGGTGCAGTGATAAGGTCTCAGTGATCTTACAGTGATGATGTCTCGATGTTGGCACAGTGACATGAATTCAGTGTTAACACAGTGAAAGGAAGAACAAGCAAGGATAACTTGATGGATGGAGGTAGTCTCGAGTCTAAGTTGGAAGGGTCTTGGTCGTATCATCTTGAATCTACTGAAGAAATCATTTTGACTGGGTTTTTCCCAAAGAGTGGGGTTTCGCCCTGGAAGCGTGCCTACATCTTGTGTACTCTTCTATTTGTTGATTGGCATTAATCTTGATGATAAGAAAAGATAAATCGAAAGATCTAACAATAATAACGAAAAACATCACAAGTTAATGTCATAATAAGGGAAATCGATTAACAACCAACTGCTAGGATTTTCCAACACCTAGCTTGTAGGATTTGCACTTCATATAGGATGGTCATTCATCCAAGCAATTATTGTCCATCTGGTTACTTGGCATTTAATTGATAAAAGGCAAGAAGTTGATTCCATAAGGCACCGGTCTCATAATCCAATCTAATCTAATCCTCTAATCTCATTAAAATTAACCAAGTAGCTAGGTCACTCAACCATGTCTCCCGGGCTTGTTGGTTTCCAACGTGTCCTTCATCTTCACATTTCCATAGGGACTACCCCTCATAGCTTGTTGTTGGGAGACAACTAGAACGGAGAGGTCGGGGATCAAAGTGACAACCCCCAACCTGAGTCGTTGTCGTAGTTCCTATACAAACTGAGCGACAACAGGGCCAAACAAGAAATTTTCCATCAACAAAAGCTATTCTATCTCCTTAAACTTCCAAGCATGAAATGGAAACTTAATTCTTCTTCAAACCCTACACATATAATATGTTGTTGAGATGAACATTATCATCTGATTCTAGCTCAATTGATGTCTTTCCAATTCCTTCTATTGCATAATTGTGGTTGTCTCCAAGTTCCACCTTTTGTGCTAATCTTCTTTCCATCAGACTTGTGGGGTTATCTTGATCTCCCGTCATGTGCCTTGAGGCACCTCTATCTACTAGCCACAAGTCTTCACTATCTGCAACAGAACTAGTAATATCGAGAATAGAAAAATTCTTTATTGCCTAGATCTTCGTTCTTTGGTTTCTTTGGAAGTTCTTCAAAATATTCTGCAGAGGCATGCTGCTTTCCCTTTCTCTTTCTATCATTTGATCTTTCAGGAAAATCGTGTCTAAAGTGACCATACTTGTGACATTGATAGCATTGGACCTTTGACATGTCTCTCTTTCCTTGAGGAGCATATCTTCTTTCTTTCGGTCTTCTTCATTTCTTCTTGCTCCATTTCTTCCTTGAAAACCAAACTTCTTTCTTCCTCCACCTTTCTTGAAACATGTTGCATATGCTTGAGAATCCCTTAATCAGATCTTTGAACCTTTCCTCTTGACATGAGCCTTGATTCTTCTTGAGTATAATTGGTCCATAGTTCATCAAATTTTGGAGCATATTTTCTAGCACATATTCCTACTACAAAAGCGTCCCATGATTCAGGTTGACCATTGAGTGTTGTAGTTACTAATTCCTTTAAAAAAATGACTTCATAAATTGCTTGTAGTTGATCTCTTAGTTGAGATATCCTCATGAAATATGAGGCTATAGTATCATTCCTTGTCATTCTAACATCACGAAGTTCATTTTTCAAACTCATGGCTTGTCCAATATTGTTGATAGTGAAAAATCCGGTTAGGGCATCATACATCTGCTTAGAAGATTGAAGACTTGAAACATTGTGAATCAAATGATCCTTGATAGAGTCCACAATGATTCTCATGGTTGTGATATCATCCTTCTCAAACTTAGCTTTCTCTTCATAGATCTCTTAGATAGAAGAGAAACTTCTATTGACTTAGAATGTCCCGGTGAATCATGAACAGAAGAAGACTGAGACTCAAAGGATGCTGGTCTTGGTCACATTCCTGACTCAGTCGAAGAGCCGGGCTTATACATCTCCCTCGGTTCCAAGATGCCTTGCAAGCTTTACGTAAGTTAGATGTTTCTTCTACACCGGAACCCCTAGCCAGGAACATCTCGAGGAACAACAGGGTTAGTTAGGGGTTAATTAAGAGTCAATTAGGGGTAATCGAGGGTTAATTATGGGTACCTAAAGGTAATTAGTTTTTTGGATTCTTTTTAGGTTCGGTGACCTTTCCTTTTACAATACCCACGAGACCTTTTGTGAGGAGAAGATCAATCCTTGTCTTGCAAGCCCTAAAGTTTGTGGCTGCTTCTAATTTGTTTTCTACCGTCATGTGGTAACCCATAGTCATAGACAAGCAAATAGATTGTAGATCTAGGTTTCAAGAGTAATCTCTTACCAAAGATTAAAGCTTATTCAAGAGTGATCTCAACGTCCTTTTGGTCACCAAAGCTCTGACACCATGTTGATTTTTCAAGTGCAATAGATACGAGCACAATATTTCTGAACTATTGGTAATTACTTCGAATGATATAGATTTTCTTTTAACAATATCAGTTTATCATTAAGCAATTACACTTCATAAATTCAACCATAAACCATAAAGACAGTAGAGATCACAATGCACAAAAGAGAACACAAGGTTTACCCTCGGAAAACCCACTTGGGGGAAAAACCCAGCAACCTTTTCCTTAGAGAAATTCTTCAGTTCAACAAGAGATACATCTAATGCAGCTAGTCAACTATGACATCAACAAGATCAACAAGCTATGGTCAAATCTGGTCTCCAACCCTCAAGTCAAGTCAAACCAAGTCAAACTTCTGCTCTTCAAGATTTCGGCCTTCACAGATCTGCCCAGAATTTCAGCCTACCCAAAAAACTACCCCGAAATTTGGACTACCCACAAAAAGTCACACCTGCAAAATCTTTAGACAGAAAGAGATGCAAGCTAGAGAGAGATCTTCGTTCTTCTTCTTTTTGTCCTTCTTCTTCCTCTTGTCCTTCGCTTGGATGCCCAAAACTTGTCTTATTGTGTGATGGTCGAATGGTGCTCTTGTGGAGGGGGTCGAATGCCAGTATATAGTGATCTGCCTGTCCTGAATGGGTGCGTCTCTTCATTGGGCTGACTTGACTTGAGGGAGGGCCAACTTGACTAACTTGGAACCAAAAATTCAAATTTCAAATTTCAAACTTTCTCTTTTAAATCCGACATGAAGAACATGTCTTGTACAAATTCTTTCAAGGGCTAAATAATCAAGATGACATGAAGAACATGTCTTACAAATTCTTTTTACATTACAAAGACAAAAATATAATTATGAAGATTGAACATAGCTAGAAAATTCAACACGGGGAAGTATGAGGTGATCGACCTAGTCATCCTAGGGCAGGGCATGTCATGTAGGAGTTGATATCTATGGCGGAAGATCTACCTGATGAAGAGGGCTAAGCATCTCTATTCTTGGTATTGGAAGAAAGTAGAGAGGGAGTCCCATGAGTCCCTATAGAGGCAATGATAGTATCCTATGATCTCGTAGTATGGAAGCCACCTAAAAATGAGGTGCATCTCCATCTGCGGCTTCTGAAGCTGGCACACTTGGTAGAGCTTATCCGATGATGGTATATGGTGATCTGTCCCTATACAAAGTCAATAGGAGCCAACTTGGAGCTGTTCCAAAGGGATCCTAAGTGAGTGCATCCAATGCCTACGTGTATAAAGGGGGGTGAACACTAATGCCATCCTGCAACTCCAAAAAGGGATCTAGGTAGAATGACATCTTCAAGCCCAGTGTCATCGTAGGTGAGGTGTAGGTGACCTGAATGTGTAGATATCCTCTTTGGTAGCCTAATTTAGTAGCTATCTAGTTGAAAAGAGATGGCTAGGTGCATTAAGGAAGAATCTGAATGGAGAAGATGCTCTAGGAAGATAGTAATCAACTAGAGAAGCTAAGATGCCTCTGAGAACCAGCCTCAAATAGAGTATATTGGTAACTCCAATACAATGAAGGTGTCTGGGGAAGCAGACAATCAACCACCCAACCTACTTTGACTAATTAAGATATTGTTAAAGCATGCTATTTAAGTCACTCGTTGACTTTATTTGTCACTAAACATTTGTTATCTATGATGCACTAACTTTATTATTGGGAATATGCATGCAGTATGAAACTATATTAGCATAGATCCATATTAATACTAGTTGTGTTAAGCATGGAGAGGGATTAAAAATAACCCAGGTGTAAACTTTTGGCTGGTTAAAAGATCTGAGGTTAAGATAGATATTCTCTAGTTTAATTTTCCTGTTGGTTCTTTATTTTCTAGACATTAGCATTAAAATTTGGACGTAATTGTTTTTCAATTTGAGTTTAGGCTAGTATGTTACACCCATATCTCATCTACCCTGGGCTGAAATAGCACCTTGTTTCCCTTGGTGCAAATATGTACCACACAGCCTACACTGAAAATGCTTCCATTTTGTTGATTTAACAGAAAATAATTTAAACAACAAACAAGACAACAATAAATCTGAAAGTAAACAGTGAAATTAAGAACGATCGGAACATTGTAGATTGAAAAAACTCTCTTCAAAAAACACATAAGACAAAAGGGGAATTTCTTGAGAACGAGTAGACATTTATCTCACGCTTGAAATTCTCCAAGAGTGGCATGTATATCTTCAATTAAATCATGGATTACAGGGATTTGTTCGGCATCCAAGTTTCTTTAGGACAAGAAAGGGCTAATTTAGCAAGTGGGCATAACCAATAAGAAAAAAAGAGCTCGTGGACAGTTTGTTTTCATTATAATTATTTCTCTTCATTGATGCTTAGTCAGGAGGAATATTGAAGCTCTTACATGCTTGCTAGTTATCGGTTTTTGTGTTGTTGTAGGTGATTATATCCTATAATGGCCTGCTTACTGCATGATATCTTGTTTGTAGACAACCTTCGTGGATGATTCAGTAGGCATTGAATATGCCCGTGAATATGGCCACATCCATCTATCTGAGGTGAGTTTCTATTTGCATTCTTTGTATCATGAGAGGACAGGGTGTTTAGTTCTTCTGACATCATAAAGCGGGGTGTGGCAATTAACTGGAAATGACCTGTGGTTCAACTTGTGCATTAGTTTCCTGTTAAAATACCACATGTAAATTCCCTTTGTATCCTGCAAGGCCTACTTGTTCTCTATCTGTTTTTTTTTCTTGGACATCCCTTTCTGGTAAAAAGGTTAGGAGAGAGATAAGAGGGGAGATAGGAAAGCAAAGAAAACAATAATTGTCCTCTGCTTCCTTCGTAGCTTCAGTAAGGCTATAGGAACATTGTCTCCAACCAGATTATTCAGCAGGTTTTGATCCACTTTTTGGTTAAATTTTTTCATCAAAATGAGTGGCTGACTACTACATTTGTGCACGTAGGTTGCTTCTCTTGCAAACTGGTTTGAGAATAAAGCCATTCTCCTTATTCACTTTTCAGCTCGTTACAAAGTAGAGGTGAACTGGTTTCCTTCTTCTTTTGCCTTTTTCAAGTTTTTGCTGTATATCCCCTGGATTGTGTTTCAACTTTCAACCCAATTCGGGATATTGCAGGAAATTCAAGGAGCAGTGTCAAGCTTACCGAGGCCTTTAGCTGACAAGGTTTTCACACTCACAGAGGGATTTAGATCTGATCATCTGTAAAATACCTTTCCATGTGATTTTATGTTATAATTTTCAATAACGGCCAGAAGCTCTGCAGAGTTGGGTACTTGATGTCTTGCTTTGTTAGAGAAATTCGATATCATGGATCTTTGGACAAGACCTTTGATTGGAGCACATGTGTATTCATAGAACAATATTCTGCTTTTGCTATTTCTTAGAATTAACCTCTTTGTTACTTTTTTCTCTTATTTGGTTATATTTCAGGAACTTTAAATCATACACATTGCCCGGAATCTAATGCTATTATAGGAAATGAATTTACAAGTAATTGTTTGGCTGTTGAAGCCTTAAACAAGAGATTCCACATAAGCCTTCATTAAAGTTATTTTAAGTATTTTTGGATAGGCGAGCATGGAAATCTATTATTTAGTATAAACCAAAGACGAGTTTCCCAACAAACAAAAAAAGAAGTTTGTCTTAAAGCTACATGGTCATCCAAAATCTGAGTTGGAATTAGAGGCTGTGCAAGAGGATGTAGCCTAGATGCATAAGTACATCCTTGTTGGAAAGTTTAATAATCCTGAGGACTGTGCTAATACTATAAAATCTTGGGTTAAACTTTTTTTGGAATCGAAGCTGGGACTCTTGAAATAGCTTGTTGTAGCATGGGTTTTATGACTTTCCTTTCTAATAGTTTAGGGAGGCAAAAAAATGCTTGAAGGGGCCAGGGATATGGGGAATGATCGATCCTTTTTATAAATAGAGTTTTGGTCTTTAAATTGTGAATCAACATAAGATATTTGTCAAATTTTTAGTTTGCGTTAAATTGCCCTTACCCTTTTGTAAATGTGGAATGGAAGAACCCTAAGGAATGGAAGAACCCTAAAGAAAATATGGGAAATGTTAGGATCAATTTTAATGATTTGGGAGACGCAAAAGAGGGAACAATCAACAACCTATGTAAAGATATAAGTCAGGATAAACATGGAAAATGGATTATCGAAGACATTAACCTAAATGTTTTGGAATGGAAAGCAACCCAACAATTGAATTATGGACAAGTTCTATTCATGTGCATTTATTCTAATGAATATGGTCATTTTGCAGGGGGTCATCAAAAGTTGAAGCAATCTAACAAGGAAAAGAAGGTGATGAAGTAAAAAAAAAGAGGAGAAAGTGAAAGATAAATCCATTAATTAACGACATTAGGAAAATATTTTTTAGAGTTTTGACCAAAAAGGATACAAATCCTTAATTGAAAAGGATGGGCAATTCCTATTCAATTAGAAACAATGACTATTAGTGAAAGGAAAGGGAAAAACCTAACTAAGGATGGTCAATTCCCATTCAACTAGAAACCATGGCTATTGGTCAAAGGGAAAGGAAAAACCTAACTTATAGAATTCTTCACCCCATACGAGATAAAGCATCACATTGGGAATAAAGACAATGTGAAATCAAGCATAAGACATTCCAAGTGAGAGGATTATAAGCTATCCTTAGGGGTAGAGAAGAAAGGGATTGAGAAAGAATGATGATAGTGCTTTGAAAGTGTTACCCCTTGAAAAGGCATGGTTCATTTCACATTTTCATAGACTTAATTTTGTTTTTAGTAGTAGAGAATCCTTGGAGTTTAGTGGTAGTCACAGGCTACATTTGGAGGTCATGCACCTAGTTCTAGTTTGCTTGAGCACTTCTCTTTATTTAGTGGTAGGACGGTGTGGAGGATTATTGTTGGATTAATGAAGGCTTTCCTAGGGGCACATCTCATCATGATGTTTCATTTAGGCACACTATACGGGAGGCCCTAGGCATAACATGTGGTAAGAAAAGGGGATAATGAACATAAAAGGATGAATCTTAGTGTGAAAATTTCACTACTAAAATCCTATTGCAGCAACTGGTATTAATTCTTCTAACTAATAAACTAATTATCCAGTTTATTGCTATGGCAACATCGAATTAAACACACTGCAACCTTCACAAATAAAATTATGTGGAAATTAAATAGCACTGGAAACTGAGAAAATACTAGCACGCACATAAAATTTAACACCATTATTTATGGACAAATGTCCCTGGAAAAACTGATCTTGGGGAAACCAATGCAACAGTGAGGGTTTTTATTATTATGCGGCAGTGAAAATATGAGTACAATCTAGATGCATGAAACTATCAATCCACAACATGAAAAATCTGGGCAAAATTATTGCAGAGAATTACCCTTCCTGGCACAACTTACCTTCAGAAAACTCGGCCCGTTGACCCTCTGTGTCAGCCTCTGTGCTACTCTGCACAGTCACCGTGATGTCAAGCCCCCAACTAGTCTAAGATGAAGTCGTGCTACCCTCTGCTATTTAGGAAATCATCTCTCCAGCCCTATGGAACCTCTGCTTGGCCACTGGAACTGAGAACGAATTTCTCTCCAGCAAATCGAACTGCCCTCTTTGAAGCAACTGCGCAGTCCTCTGTGTTTCCTCACTGAAAATAATTCGGTCCTCTTGTTGTTGCCTCTCCTGATCTGGAAATCTTTATCTAGATCACTGTCTATGCCCTTCACTACTTTGATTTCTGGCTCTCCGACAGTTGACTTTTGCTACTCTGGAAATCGATTTGCTAAGGAAATCAAACTTCTCAAGTGTATTCTCCATCACCACATCAATCTCCTCTTATAATCCACTGTTGGAGCACCAGCGACCAAGATTAAAACATAATCAATGGTTAGCATCATCTTTAGATCGACCAATGTGAGTTTCTAGATGTTTCTCACCTTATCTCAATTAGTATTGATTAATTAACCATATTCCCTAAGTTTAGACTTAGGAAATATTTAAAAAACAGTTAATAATCTAATTGAGACACTTCCAGGTGGAATTTCCAGAAACGATTTTTGGGTTTTGGAGGTCTCATGTATTCTAACCTCTCCACCAAATTTTGTGGCTAATACACATCTGATGCTACAAAAACTAACACTCCCTCCCCCATGTCTCTACATCATCTCCTGTCACGCTGTTGATGTCTCGTTGTTGTTGCCCACCAACTACTGCACAACTCTAATATACACTGCATTTGTGTTGTTGCTGACCCTGTTGTGTTGCTGCCAACATTGCATATACACTGCAACTCTGTTGTTGTTGCTATTGCAACTGAAAAATATCCAAAATACTAAATCAATTGTGATCAATATGATGCATTTGTCACCTGAGTCTCCGAGTGCTACTAGCTACTGCACTGTCCACTGAGGACTTTGTGTTGTTGTTGACTCTGCATTGCTGCCAACTCTGCATTGCGCTCCCCAACATCTGACTGCTACTAGTCTTTGCAACCATCACTCTGATATCTGACTACATCTACTACCACCGATCCATCTTGCTACTAAATACTTATGGGCTCTCGTAGCCAGGTAATGATCCATGAGGTGGACTCCTCAAGGATCCTCCCATCTGTAGCTCTCTGGGGCTACAACTCTAAGTCACCCCACCTCACTCCTGGAGGTATATGTGCAATCAAAGCGAAGTCTTCCTCCAACCTGGAGGACAACCTGTCTATCTCTGCTGAAGCTTCCTACCGGTCCTGCTTCTCCTCCTTGTCCTTCTTTCTGAGAGGACATTAGGTATTGTAGTGACCGAGCTCGCCACACTTGAAGCACTTGACCTTTGATAGGTCCTTCTTCTTCTTTCTCTACTCCCTCTGCCCATAACTGGGACCCTTAGATGCAAGGGACACATTCTCGTCCTCCTTCACCATCTTCGATCCATTGTTGTTGTTGCCACTGATGGAGCTCTTTAACAGAGCTCGTCTCAACTCCTCCTACTGCAAATCGACCCACATCTTGTCCCACTCTGGTAGCCTATCTCTGCCCAATAGGCTTTGGACAAAGACCCACCAATCCTCTGAGAGAAATCGCACTAGCTCCGTGGGTTGAGGCGTTGCCCCAACAACTGAAAGGTGGTCTCAGACCTCTTGAAACCTGGTGAGGAAGGATCTATGCCTCCCCCCTTTTGCATCTGGATGCATCTCAACTTCTCCTCTAGGAACATCTTCTGTTGCTCAGAAGTTCCTAGGTATAACGTGGAGAGAGCATCCCACATCTCTTTGGTCATTCCCTTGGCCGCTATATGTGATACAATATGATCCCAGACTCCATCCAGGATCAACCACTTCGCCTGTGCCATCTCCTTTCTATATTCCTTCAGCTGATCTGCATCTTGAGGAATTGTCGCTACATTATCAATGTTGTGTTTCAGGCCATATTTATCTAGAAGGAAGGAAATCCCAGCCTTCCATATGACGTAGTTGTATGATCCATCCAACCTATCCTAATCTCGAAGCCCTGCAGTGGCCATCTAAAAATTGTCGAAAACTCTCTCTTTCCCCGTGCTCAGTTGTTTCTATGATATTCGCACTCCCTTCTGGAATGTGTGGCTCTGCTCCCTGCTTCTGCCAATCTGCAACTAGAAATTCGAACTTCTGAGACTCGAAGTTCCCTGAGGAAATTTTTCCCTCTCTTCCACCCAACGCTGGCTTTTGTTGTAAAATGTAACTAGGTTGGTCTTCATGTTGACTATGTAATTATGAAAAGAAGGAGACAAAGGTATAAATAGGATTAAGTGTCAAAATCATGAAGGATCCAGTTCAGATGGAGATGCTTCAAGACCGTGTAAATAAGCTCTCAAAACAGCCCTCAAACAAGCTGGAAGACAAGATCAAAAGCATTGGAAGTTAAGCTCCAAATACAGTGAAGACATCTCTCTAATCAATGCTAGAATCCACGTGAATAAATACCTCATGAAAAGCTTTTCATGCCGGCCTTAAAAACTATGGACAAGTCAACCCAAAGACAGATTGATGAGTCGGCCTAAAATCAGAATGTACACTCCTATATACAAGTTGATCTGCGGTTCATTCAAGAGTAGAAGTTTTCGGTCATCCAAGAGATAGTTTGCGGATTAGTGCAGACTTAAGAACATGAAATGCGGATGTATGAAGGAACAGTAAGAACGGGAAATACAGATGTATGAAGGAACAAAAAGAAGAATAAATGCGGATGTATGAAGGGTTATGATGAATTCTGGAGTATAATGTAAGGAAGGTGAAACAATGATTTACCTTCCTACAATAAAAGTATTACTTCTGCTTAAACATTTGTGTCCTGTACATTTTGGTAATTGACTTGATGAAAGACTAACTAAGAAGAATACATAAGCAAACAAGCTCACAAGTAATTATCAAGAAGAGAACTTATATTAACTGTAACCTCTTGAAATTCTCAACATGGTATCGGAGCTATGTTAAAAGAAGATCACCTTATTGGCAAGAAGTTTTTTTGGAATTAGAGAAAAGTTACTGTTTGAGATCAAATTCAGAGAAAAGAAGTTTGCTGCTATCACAAAGAATAAGTTTGGTGCAATTGCATAATAGAAAAGGGTTCGATATATCTCAGAGATCAAGTTTGATATCTTAGAGAGGGAGTTCATAATACTATTTCAGATAGAAGTATTATATAACTACAAACTGAGATATGCAAGCTGTCACAAGTTTGATATCTGAGAGAGGGAGTTCATAATACTATTTCAGATAGAAGTATTATATAACTACAAACTGAGATATCCAAGCTGTCACAAAATCGTAGTGTAAAACCTTTTCTATATTTCCTTCAAAGTAATAAAGGATCAAGTCATATCTATATTGCCACCACATGACTAAAGGAACTAAGATACATATATATTGACACTGCAATCCTGGAGAAATCACAGTGTAAACACAACAATATAGTGCTATCTAAAAAGAACGATTTTTGTACCAAAAATGAGACCTTAGTTTCATAGCACAAGACATAGACAACCAAAAGAAGATCACCCAAAGGGAAAGCACTAACACATCTCTTCTCCACCGCCATCGAAGAAATCAAGCTGGAGACTTTATCTTCACTTATCAAGTAATTATTTTTCATTCTATAATCAAATTTGGTTAAATGACTTTGTTTTTGCAGGGAGATCTATGAGCTGGTTGGGCTACCAAGAATCCTTGCATAAGGAGGATAGTCATAGTCCTCGAAGAAAGTAAAGTCATGGAAAGTCTATAAAGGTCAAGATTTATCTGAATACATGGAAAGGGATAGAAGGGCTCAAAGGATTCTTATGGAATCAGTCAAAGTCCTTACATCCCTCTGGCTATGAAGAATTGGAGACATCAAGAGAATACATGATAATCTGAAAGAACTATTCTATGCAATAAATAAGGTTATGTCACTTATACCTGATTTACACAAAATTGAGGTATCAAAGAATGAAGGGATATCTTCATAAGATCTCAACTGTGAGATCTGGAAAAGATGATAAGATGGACAACATAACAAATAGACAAGAAAATTACCTCATTCAACTTGTGGTCTCTATGCTAGATGGAAAAAGACAAATCAAGGGCAAAAATGTTGTAGGATAAAAGACTCAAACATTTGTTGAGGAAATGTGGAAGACTTATGGACATTACAAGAAAGATGGTCCTAAAGGGACAATCCCAATAGGAGAAAGAAAGGAAGCCCATATCATCGAAAAGAATGGAGGAAGCTGAAGAAAAGAAGTTCAAGGAAAGTCACACAAACTTATGTATAAGGAATTGATTTATGTTGGATCTATGATAGGAAGCAATGTAGCATACTGATGTAAGCATGGCAAGAAGTCTTGGTGAGTCAGCTCCGGGAAGACCTCTTTGACAAACTTTAAGAAAGTAGTCATCAAGAGCAAGGGTCATCATAGAAACATACTTCTGGGATGTGATGACATATTGATGAAACAAGCCAAGGGAATGAAGCTATTCATTCCTAAAAATTGCTACATGATGACTCAAGGGAAAAAGGTATGAGGTATGTATATATTTATATGCTGACATTGGATGATGTGATGTGATGTTATATGGTTACAGGGAATGAATTTATGTACTTAGAAGTATGAACTATAAAAGAGTATCTCTCAGTGCACGGACAGATGAAATCAACATAATATGTCCTCATGGTATATAAGGTGGTTGTTGAAAGTTCCTGGAAATGGAAAATGTGCAGAAAGGAAGAGATCATGAAATGCAACCATGTCTTGAGGCAGTTATCATTCAGAGGCCAGGTAGATGTGACTAGAAGATCTTCTGGGAAGATATGTAGACTCTGACGAAAGTTTGGAAACCCTTAGCAAAAACATATCATTAGGAGATGTGTCAATCTGTATAAAGGATATCGATGCCTACAGGAAGATGTCATGGTGAAAGATCATCACTAAGGCAACTTTCGTTCTAAAAGTTAATATGAATATGTTTATCTGGATGAATCTATACAGGTTTGCTAATCATGAGAAAGGATGTATGATCCTTGGAAATGATTCAAAGGAAAGTAACATGGCATAACAATGGACCAGATAAAGGAAGTCTGATAAATCACTCTGATAGCTGACATGACTCAGGATGGAAGTGATGGATGATCTGTGCCCTATGAAGCTAAAAGTTGGAGATTCCTCTATATCGAAATTCATGACATCGAGAACAGGAATTCTTCATGAGCAACTGGGTGTCTCACCATTGTTGTTGGAGGTCCCTAGTTAAGAGGGAGCCTAATGGTGAGTTTCTTACTTGAAAGAAACTTGGTAATTCCTAAGGATGAGCTTAGGTACATTCTTTGCATAAGAATGAGTACATTCCCTTGTGGAATAAGGTCCTCCCTGGTTGAGAGGGAGAGATAGACACATCATTCTGGTCTTGGGAAGACAGAATGGAGGATTGGGTAATCATCTGACATTCGATACTCTTTGAGAATGTGATAGGGCATTTAAGATAAGAGTAGTCGGGGACCGATATTCTTTGAGGGCTAGCTACCCAAGAGAATAATAGTCCAGGAAGGTCATACTTTGGGAACACCCGGGTGGAGTATGTACCTTGGAGAGACAATGACAAAGGTGTCTATAAGTCATGTGTCTTGCTAGCATTGAAGCCCATTGTCTCGTTGAAGAGATGGGGTTGTTATTCAAGGAGTGATGGTTGAAATGATGCTATACAGATGCGATTACCAATCCGAATTTTCTTACGAGATTCTTTAAGTTTGAAAGTGATCATGTAACTATATGAATACCTCCCTAGTTAAGAGGGAGTGTTGTAAAATGTAACTAGGTTGGTCTTCATGTTGACTATGTAATTATGAAAAGAAGGAGACAAAGGTATAAATAGGATTAAGTGTCAAAATCATGAAGGATCTAGTTCAGATGGATATGCTCCAAGACCGTGTAAAGAAGCTCTCAAAACAACCCTCAAACAAGCTGGAAGACAAGATCAAAAGCGTTGGAAGTTAAGCTCCAAATATAGTGAAGACATCTCTCTAATCAATGCTAGAATCCATGTGAATAAATACCTCATGAAAATATTTTCATGTCGGCCTTAAAAACTATGGACTAGTCGGCCCAAAGACAGATTGATGAGTCGGCCTAAAATCAGAACGTACACTCCTATATATAAGTTGATCTACAGTTCATTCGAGAGCAGAAGTTTTCGGTCATCCAAGAGATAGCTTGCGGATTAGTGCAGACTTAAGAACAGGAAATACGGATGTATGAAGGAACAGTAAGAACGGGAAATGCAGATGTATGAAGGAACAGTAAGAACGAGAAATACAGATGTATGAAGGAACAGAAAGAACAGAAAATGTGGATGTATGAAGGAATAGGAAATGCAAATGTATGAAGGGTTATAATTAATTCTGGAGTATAATGTAAGGAAGGTAAATCAGTGATTTACCTTCCTACAATAAAAGTATTACTTCTGCTTAAACATTTGTGTCCTGTACATTTTGGTAATTGACTTGATGAAAGACTAACTAAGAAGAATACATAAGCAAACAGTCTCACAAGTAATTATAAAGAAGAGAATTTATATTAACTGTAACCTCTTCAAATTCTCAACAACTTTGCTTTAGCAAACTACTGCAAAACCCTCTGTGTCTAGCCAGAAATCTACCCAATGAAAAAAATCTGAGTTGCTCCCTCTACCTATGGAATCACTCAATCTGGAAAATTGATTTTTTTTGCCTCTCTGCTTAGAAAAAAATTGAACTTCCTCAAGCAACTCGGCCCTCTAGCAATGGTTTACGTTGCCCCTGGTAATTTCGGCTTGTTACCCTTACTGAACAAGGAAACTCCTTCTTTCGCTTCTGAGTTCCTCGGTTGATCAACTATGCTCTGATACCATGTGAAAATTTCACTACTTAAATCCTATTGCAGCAATTGGTATTAATTCTTCTTACTGATAAAATGATTATTCAATTTATTGCTATGACAACATTGAATTAAACAAAATGCAACCTTCACAAATAAAATTTTGTGGAAATTAAATATTGTTGGAAATTGGCAAAATACTAGCACACACACATAAAATTTGACACCATTATTTTTGGACAAATGTCTCCGGAAAAACTCAACTTGGGAAAATCGGTGCAACAATGAGGGTTTTTATTATTATGCAGCAGTGAAAATCTGAGTACAATCTAGATGCTTGAAACTGACAATCCACAATAAGAAAAATCTGGGAAAAATTATTGAAGAGAATTACCCTTCCTCCACAAGCAATCTCGACACAACCTGCCTTTAGAAAACTCGGCCCTCTGACCCTCTGTGTCAAGCTATGTGCAATCACTGTGATGTCAAGCCCCCAACCAGTCTCTGATGAAGTCATTCTTCCTTTTGTTGTTGAGGAAATCGTCTCTCTGACCCTCTGGAATCTATGCCCGACCACTGGAACTGAGAACGAATTTCTCTCCAGCAAATCAAACTGCCCTCTTTGAAGAAAATTCGTTGTCCTCTACGTTGCCTCACTGTGAATAATTTTGCCCTCTTGCTGTTGCCTCTCCCGATCTAGAAAAATTCCTTCGAATCACAGTCTCTGCCCCTCGCTCACTACTTTGATTTTTGGCTCTTCGGCAACTGACTGATGCTACTTTGGAAATCGATCTGCCAAGGAGATCATGTTCACCACATCGATCTCCTCCTATAATCCATCATTGGAGCACCAATGGCCAAGATTAAAACATAATCAATGGATAGGATCATCTTTGGATCTGTCTGTGTGAGTTTCTAGATGATTCTCTCTTTATCTCAATTAATACTGATTAATTAACCATATTCCCTAAGTTTAGACTTAGGAAATATTTAAAAAACGATTAATAATCTAATTGATACACTTCTAGGTGGAATTTCCAGAAACGATTTTTGGGTTTTGGAGATCTCATGTATTCTAGCCTCTCCACCAAATTTCGTGGCTAGAACACATCTAATGCTACAAAAACTAACACTTAGAAAGGCGCTAAATGGTACTAACTTGAACTTGAGCTTGGCTAAAGGCCCACCTAAGGTTGAACAAGCTCTCCAAGGAGATGGTTATGGCATGTTGGAGTGATTTGGGTTGTACAATGAATAAAATGAAGGCGGGAAAGGAAATGAAATACATATAGAGAAATATAATAGAAATCACAATAGTATGGTGAAAACCCAACTTCTATTAATAAATGAAATAGGAAAATATTGCAGAAGACAAATTGACTAGACTATGTGAAAATTCTAGATCTAAACAGATCTAATAAATCCTACTGCAACCATCTGAATTACTTCATCTATTGTGTAATTTACTTTACACAATTATTTTTTAATACATTCATGGAATATTGAAGCAATCACTGAAGCAACCTACACTACAATAATTATGATTTTGAAACAAGGAACCTGAACAAGAAAATCATTCACACATACGACACCTTTATTTTGGACTAAGTCCCTGGAAAAACCCAATGCAGGAAAACCGGTGCAACAGACTTGAGGGTTTTATTTTTACGCAGTAGTAATGTCTGAATACATCTCTGAATACCCCTAGGGTAATTCAGTTACAAAGAGAAATACCGACAAAAGAATTTGTGAGGATTTACCTCACTCAATCATTGAACTTCCGGCTAATCCAAATGAAGAAAACATTGCCCCAGAGAAGCTCTACGCAGCCTCTACGCAAATCCAGCACTGGAACTTCTAGCCACTGCGTCTCCCCCTTCCAGGCTCAGTGTTAGCCCTCAACCAAGTTGTTTTGCCTCCTTGGACACTGAGGAACAACATCCCAGTGCCACTTTCTGGAACTCGGTTTCCGAAACTGATCCACCAACAAAATTTTGAAAACCCATCCTTTGCCTCTGAGCTGCTTCTGCGTGAGCCTACATAGTCACTACCTAAACCCTCTTCCTTCAACGCTGACTTTGGTTAGATCTCTTCTACTTATCTCTGATTAATGCTCCACTGACTGAGAAAATATCTTCCTCTCCAGATGTTATCTCTGCCCCTCACTGCTTAGATCTCCAGCTCGAATTTCTCAGCAAACCATGCCCTAGAAATTTCAATCTTAGATCAATTTAGTGTCTCGGCGTATTTTCCAAATGACCCTCAAAACTTCCTTTATAGTCTTCTCGTTGACATATCAACAACCCAGATTAGATTTCTAATCATCAACTAAGATCACAACATGACTTGATCCATGTCCTCTAGAAGATTCACACTCTGTTTTATTTAATACCCTTATATTATTTAATTTCCCTAAGTTTAGACTTAGGGTCCCCATTAAAATAATTAATTTTTCAAATAAAACAAAATCTGTGTGGAATTTCCACAAACGCTTTTTGGGTTCTTTGTAATACAAGTGTCTAAGCCTCTACACCAAATTTGAGACTTAGAGCACTTTCTGATGCTACAAAAATCAACACTCCCTCTTAGCGAGGAAAGTGCTCCAATAATAAAGCCTGTTGCATACTGCTCTGTCCCTGAAGCATCCTCCGCGCTGCTTAAGTCGATCAGTCTCCGTGTTGCTGCTATCACTGTACTGTTGCCCATGACATTGCCACTGCTAGTGCTGCATTTGTACTACAACTCCCTCTTGGCGACTATTTGGTAGTATAAGTCAGCTCTAGGTTTGGCCACCTTTTTTTTATTAGATCATTGTACAAATTCCTCTTTGAAGAAAGACAATAAAGTGATTCTATCTTTGGAGGCGAATTCAGAGACGTAGCCCAGTGGAAGAGTTGACTAGGGAACTCTCTTATCATCTTGGTTTTGATGATACTCTTTGTTCTTGCTTGAATATTTTCTTTTATATGTGTTTTAAGTTACCAGATTATAATTAAATTTGCATGTTTATGGATAAATTGTAACTTAAATTAATAAGCCCTTACTGTCAAGTGAAAGTATTTTACCGCAAGTTTTATGTGCTCTCAAGTTTTTAGATCACTCTTCGACTCAATTCCTCTCCTTGTGAGCTGAAACAGGCGGGAAGAGCATAGCTCATTGTTCTCGATCAACCCGAGACCCCTTCCTCTCTTTAGTTCCTTCACTAGGCTTACAGTTGTTAGTGTTGGCCATAGTGCATGACACCTGGAGAATATTGGGTCAACCACAAGCTTACATGTTGCAACTCAAGAATCCAATTTTTTACCTTTTCGTCAATTAAAATGTGATGGAGTCTCATAGCTCCTTTCTACACCATATCCTGAATATAGTGATATTTTATCTCAATGTGCTCGAACCTGTCATGGAACACATGGTTCTCTGCATGTCGGATCCCACAATATGTCATAGTATATCATAGTCGTGCACAACATATGCTCAAACAACTTCAAACAGCTTTCTCAATCATACTAACTTACAACCAATCATACTAACATCAATGCATACTACTACTCGAAGACGAAAAAATTAATACATGTCTCATCCAAGAAATCATGATAGACCTAAGACAACACTCAAATGTGTTCAATATCATCAACAAATCCATATAGTCTCAAGTATCCAGTTGTGGGTTTCAGATCATAAATCAACATCATATGTAACATACCAGTGTACATATCTAGCTCTAAATGGCTCAAAGAACATAATGCAAATCAAAAATTCATGTAATTGTCGACTCATCATGGGAATCCATCAAAATTGTATTTTAAGAGGAGGCTCTCTCAACTACTTTAGTGTAAACCATTATGCCAAGACTCTGCAAGCAAGCTTCCTTTGACAAGGAAGTCCTCATCTTCCTTTTGTTACACTTCTGATCTCAAGAAGTGGAATCATCTAGGGTGGAAGGGTCAACTCCCTCTGACATTGAATGTTGAGATGATCTTGATCATGTCAAAAATCAATTATCAGCTTATAAAATCAAATATCATAGACATACTTGCAACCTTAACGAGAGGTTGGTGTCTATATCAGATGACCATCAATCCAATCATGTATGGGACTTTATTCCATCTGAAATCATGAATTTCATCTCATATGCCTCAAATCCTTGAGGTAAATCTAGGTATGCTTCTTTCGTAAGTTTATCATGGAGGAATCTTACTTCTCATACATTTGATTATGGATTCAACAACAGGAGTTGGGATCTCATCATAACCTTCTTTCTCTAAGAGCATACTTCTTATCATAGTTTGAACTGCATCATGGAAGCATCAAACATTGTTTCATATTAGTTATCAAGAATGTTCCTTACATGAAGGACATGTTTCCCTCAACATCATATCAGACTTGTTTCACTCAATCTACTCCCTTTGAATAGGAAGAATTTTCAATAAACCAATGAAACTGTAATTGATGAAGAGTGAAACCCACTCTTAGCAGGTTCACCTTTCCTTTTTCAAAATAAACCTGCAATCTTCAAAAACTGTATTAAAGCTGCAGGTTCATATAACCGAAATCTCGATCTTGGGCCCTATGGGTTATGGGCCCACCATCCTTATCCCTTGGAGACATTTACCAAAAACACTTCACCCAAGTTCTGACCCCTTCGGGGATATCATAATCGATGTTTTAGAAACATCGCTTTAACCCTCTTGGCAATGTAATATTATGCTGCATTTTAACCCAGAGTTTAATTCCATTGGATCTCCTTATCCCTTTGGTCATTATATGCGGCCACCTTTAAACCATATAATTCGAATATATTAGAATCAACTAAACCAAGCATAAACATTAAACTTCCGACTAGCAACACTGGCCCATCTTCCCTTCGTTCCAAGTCGGAACTCAAAACACCACAACCGCACTTCATAATAAATCAGGTCCATTCGTTCCTTTAAACCTCGATCACCTTTCATTCACGAGAACCCTTGGATCCTTCGCCCTTATAATCGAATGCGAATCGCATTTATTTGAGAATAGAACTTTAAACTCTCAGAAAAATGCGAAATAGGCAGTTTCATAGGCATGACGTGTTAAAACTTCATTGGATCGCATTTGATTTGGTGAAACCGCTTCTTGGAAAATTTGGCATGCGAGACCAGTGGTAATTTACGCAAAACCACTTACTTCAATGCCGAATTAAAATGCGTTCAACGCAGGGTTTACTCTGTAGTTTAATGCGCTCCTCCAAACTTGCATTCTCCATTATACCAGGGTGAATCGACCTCAACCTGTATCGATTCAAATAAACGGAATTCGATTGCTATTTCAAAGTTTTACATTGAAGTTGGAATCAGAATTACATTTCCCTGGCGTCAATTCAAACAATCAGCGTTTGACCTCACTGACATCGTTCTCAGCAAACGATGCTTTTCACACTGGTTATCACGCCTTCAATTCATAATGCAGTTCAATTGTATTCAATCATCAGATACAAGCACTGTTCATTTAAAAGGCTGAAACGCATTTGATTTATACACAGGACTCTATTATAATAAATCTGCCATACGCTGCATCCATCATCACGCTATGACAATACAATATCACACTGGATCGCTATCGATCCTTACAGTGATCGATAGCCGATCATGAAGTATAGAAATTAACTCATAAAACGAAATTTCATTCATGGAATTAAAACATAAGTAAACAATACGCAGACGCAACCAAATCCACATAGAAACAATTCTATTATATATAGAACCGATTACAAACTAAGGCATTTCATCCTTAGACAGAATTCTCACGCTATTACATTGTGCTCGCTCTCTCTCCTTCACACATTACAGGCTTGCCGTTTATATCGATTACAAAAGATCCTGAATCGTTTGAGATCCACAATATCTCTCCTGAATCGCTCAGAAAACTCTTAGTCTTCTGCTCGCACACATGGTAGATCATTAATTATTAATCAGTTACATAAATTCTAGTATCGGTTAAACAATTTTCTCCCCAAATTGCATCACTGTTCGCATACCCAGCTTCAGATTCGAACTTAATTCAAACCTGTTCGGATGCCCCTGCATCAGTGATCCTTCCTCTGATATCTTGAGTTCTTGTCCATTTCATAAGTCATGGTATGGCTCTACATCATCCCCAATTTTGATACAGAGGGCTTGATCCTCACATTCATCAAATGTACTTGTGATCCCAGAATAAGAGCAAGGAAAACAATAAATAATCATAATGAAAGTGTACCTAGTGATGAAAAAGGACTATCATTCCTTTCTAGATGTAAGAGTGGCTCTTGCATTATCTTGCTCCATCTCCCTTTGAAGTTTCCAGCACCAATCCCTTTAGGAGCTTGCTCTTCCTGCACTATTTTGCATCTTGATGATCCTCGAGATGGATCACATCCTCATCTAAAAATTTAGTGAAACAAATAAAATATTCATGCTGGAAAAATCACCAATAATCGAAAAAGAATAAATTCACAAGAGTAGTGACACAAAGAAATGGCATAAGTCTTGAGAGTACATATCTTTAATGTCGATTGTAGGAGGCTCTCAAATCCCTCTTGATATTATCTCCTTGATTCACCATGGTTCATCAACCATATATCAATGTCATATTTTAGAAGAGATGCATCTATATGAGCATCACATGTATCCCACATGTTATCACTTAGAGAAAACCCTGGTTGTTAGGGAAAAACTCTAAGGTAACTTCAAACCTCTTTGAGGTTGAAAGTTGGCCCTTCAACCTTGAGAGGGATCTCTCCTTAAACTCAACTACTCTAGGTTACTATAATAGAACGTTTACCAATTTAACTTCTATGGTCATATTTGTTTAAGAAATGATGAAATTTGGTTGGGATATGTGGAAATTACACCATTGGGCATGGAGTCTAACCTTATGAGGTGATGTTACATATTAGATGAGCAAAACACAAAAGAAGGGTAGCAATAATTCCTTTGACAGTTTAAGGAATTTAGAGGGAAAATGAAATAAATCAGTATTAAAGTTAAATGAAAAACAATTACTAATTCCTAAGAAATAAAGAAACAGGAGCATAAACTATGAATCCCAATCTCACATACTCAGCTTTCCAGACATGAAGAAAAATTAAAATACAGAATACAGACAGGGAACTACGACACAAGAATTCCTGCAAGTGCTCATGAAAATTATATATATTTAAGATATGCTCAAATAATACACAAGGATTTTATGTTTCAAATAAACACCAACCCTATCTCATTTTACAAAAATTGTGATTATAGAACAAACCATAACTTACAACATTTTTCTAGCAAAACTTAATTAAAAAATCTAAAAATAATAACATACTTTATCAAATACATGAATATATAAAACTTCCTAATCCTATCTGCATCTAAATATCATTTTTTTTTTTTCTTTTCCCCCTGGAGTCATGGTTGGAAATAAGAATCACCAAGTCGAATTTGATGAGGTGGCATCCAAGTCAACAATTGTCCATGAGTTTTTTCCTCATGAATTCCTAAAAAATAGGGTCCAGATATCCTTTCGAAACTCCAAAACTGTGATAGTTGTTAGCAAACTGAGAGAGGTTTTTTTTAATGGGCCTGTAGTGGGAAAAAACCTCTTTCGGGTTTG
Source organism: Pinus albicaulis (assembly GCA_034641835.2). Classification (NCBI taxonomy): domain Eukaryota; kingdom Viridiplantae; phylum Streptophyta; class Pinopsida; order Pinales; family Pinaceae; genus Pinus; species Pinus albicaulis. The sequence goes on along the minus strand of CM076575.1, from coordinate 1,837,464,893 downwards.
AAAAACATGATCTCATTTATTTGGAAAGCATGCTCGAAATTACTGCGTTGTATAGGAAAAAACAGAGTTTTAAACTTACCATTTTTATAAAAATGCGCTACTACTCTGGTTTTCAGCGTAATTTCCATTTTTTATTTTCAAACACACGATAACGCTGACAATCCCATTGTCAGCGCATTTTTTAAATTTTCAAAACTTTAGTAACATTGACACTCTTGTTGTCAGTGTTTTAAACCTGTTTATTACAAATTTGCGTTTACACTCTCGTTGTCAGCACTTTAAAAAATTATAGACTAAAAAATGTGATAACACCAAGTCCAACCAACAATGTATGTGATGACCATTGAATATACAACATACCCCTCTCCTAGGGTTTCTTTGAATCTATCAGGTACTTGAATAAGTAAATGCCTTTTTTTCCAGGTCATATCATGAACAATTATGAATATGCCTTTTCATATCAAGGCCACTGCAAGGGTTTCTCAAAAACCCTAACCTCAAATGTAATAACAAGGGTTTACTAGGGTTCCCTTCAAACCCTAACATTATTTTAGGTCTCCGCAAGATTCATTTGTTTCACTCTTCTTGATCCATTGGTTTCTTCACAGGGGTGATATCCATGACTTTTCTTCATCCTGACTCAAATACCATGTAAAATTTTAGGGCTAGATTGTTCTCAGCTATAGATAATTGCATTTATGAACATTTCATCAATTTAACATTTCATTTTCCATATAACATTCTCCCCATAACAACATTTCATCATTAGCAATTATGTAGAGAGAACAATAAACATCAACAGTGCAACGGAACAATAAGGAACAACAGAAGAAAAGCATACACAACAAGGACACTAGTATTTAGGTCAGAGACCATGGAAAAACCCCACAAGGGGGAAAACCCAACTAGATTAGTCTTCTATTAGATATTCATCAATTTTTCAACTGAGATACAAAGATACAAAGTACAATGAGATATACAACAATTTCACCAGGCCTTCTAGGGCTAACCCAAGTTAGTTCATAACTTCGTTTGTGAACTGAACGAAACAAGTCACTGTCACATACACTCAGAAGATTACAATCAAGAAGATCAAGGTCATTGATATTTCTTCCATCAAGGTCACAACTATCTCTGCCATGCCTGCCATATACTGCCAAGTCATTAAGATACTTCCATATAACATTGTCAAATAGGAACTATCACAGTCATCACAAAGAACTATTACAACTGTCATTGTTCTATATCAAAGTCATTGTTATAGGTCACTGTCATCATATATAAAAGTTATTGTCATCGTGTATTTCACTTCCAACTTAGATCACCGTCACATATTTGAGTTATTGTCATTATTACTATTATGATGGTATTGACATACTGTCAACAAATATACAAACTCATTATTCACAAAGGCATTGTTACAATCATACCCATACATTTTTATTGTCATATATACCTATAACAGGTCATTCATCAAGAGGTTTATTGTCATACTAAACAAAGGATATATTAATATCTAAAATAAGTTTATATATATATATATATATATATATATATATATATATATATATATATATATATATATATATATATATATATATATATATATATATATATATATATAAACTTCATTGAAGGTTATTCCTTACTTAGTTTTATCAACTTTAAAATGCAAGTCACAAAAGCGAACCTCAAAGAAACATTGTAAATGTGATATCACGGATATTAGTGTGCCACTATAACCATGAATATAGAGATACAACGAGTCAATGCAAGTTACAAAAATGTTATCCATAATAACGCGGACCATTTGTGACAAGTTTTTTTTTTTTTTAACCATGGTGAATCGGTAACTCTTTAGACTAATCTAAGGGAGGTCCCAGGATCAATCCTCGTGGCTGCCTTATAACACCAAGAGTATATCCAACAGCCTGCAAGTCAGACATACCAGAAACTTATGATTTAGCAAGAGCCGAGACTCCGCATCAAGGGGGAGCCTACTCCTTGAGCCGGATCAAACTACAAAATACGACTTGCATAAGACCTTATAAAATGTGAACCACGCAGAATACACGCCACTATGTGTAGAAAGTGGATCACTAAACAACAAGCCACCGTAAGTAATGTGAGCTATAGAACCACCATTTGAATGTGAGCTACTATATTGATGCATGCGAGCTACACGGCGTATTGTGGTCCATGAGCCATTAGTTATAATGTGTACCATATAGAGCGAGCCACAAATATTATGAATAGAGGCACTACGATGCCACACAAAGAAAATCTGATGCCATATCAAGTATATGAGTCGTGACATTAGAACAAGTTATTGTGTGCTACAAGATTGTATGAGAGTCACGAAATTTATGTCATCGAACTATTAAAGAAACAATGTGAGCCATCAAATATATAATGTGAACCATGTGATCTTCTTAGAGTAATGCAAGCCTCAGATAATGCAATGTGTTCCAAAGCGAGCCTTAGAGAAGATTTTGAGCCAAAATCATATAGATGTGAAAGCCAAAAATCATGTGTGAAATAATTCAAACAATGGCCTCATTATATAGACATTTGATTGACAAAGTTGATTTCTCTAATAGTGGGGCCGGCAAATGAGGTTGACCATGAAACTAGGAGAAAAATATAAAAAGGTAAATTTTACTTTTAATTATATTAATAAATAATTGTTTTCCCAAATAATTATAATAATTATATTAATCTTTTGATTCAATTGATTTTTTTTCTTTTGACCAATATAAATCCTCTTTAAGGCACGATGGGCTTTCCTTTGGGTCACTAAGGGTTTCTGATGGGAAATTTGTCCCCTAGCTGCCCAAATTTCAACAATTCTACCATGGTGCTTCCTTCACATATCATCCCTATCCAAGTACCAAGATTGAAGTTGAAGTAGCTTAATTCAAAACTGAATGACGCCATTTGTTGCTCATGGTTTGTGGCTTCACTCATTTCATTCAATTGTTCTACCCATTCATGGACATGTATTTGCTTATTAGTACATCCAGTCAAGTTTATTATTTTGAAACTTTTTGATTCTAAGCATATTTGGAACTCCTTCCTAAATTTTGAGTCTAAGCAAATCTAGAACTCTATGATTTCCCTATGTTAGTTTTGGTCTCTCAACTCATTTGTTCCTCCTAGTTTTTGGCTTCAAAATCTATACATGTGACCAACTTTGATACTCCAAGGTCTCAACAACAACCAAGCTCACAATAATCTCAATGATCTTCCAATGCATTCCCTTCAAGAATGTGTGTAAGAGATTGGAGGAAATGACATCAACATATGCACGTGTTTCCCGTGTTATGATTCGGATAGGTTTGGAACTACATGAGTTTCATGTGTTATTGTAGGTCCCGCATCTCATTGTTACTCCTAGTTTGTGGCTTCAAAATATGGACATGAATTTATGTAATAAGAATGTGTATATTTGAGATGGGATGCAAGTATTTCAATTGATTAGAATTAACATGTAATAATTTCTTAGTTCCCTAGAAAATTTCTTTTGCGACATCAAATAGGTAAGTTTCTCTTTAACAAAGCCCCAAATTTATGACATATTAGTGCATGCTATCAAAAAACATTCCACTTGTCCATTAAGGAGGGCACATGTTATTTTTTTGTGTTAGAACAATGAGTAGGGAAGTTTGAACAGAGCTCCAATTCTAACATTAACACATCGTTTCAAACAACATTCCACTCATCCAGGAAGGTGGAGATGTCAATGTTGAAGGAGTGGGGTGACCTCTTTATGTAATGTGGTATACTTCTCTTGACAAAGGTTGAAGGTTATGGTTGGTAAACCTATCTTGAAAAGGTAATAAAACATTCATAAGAAGACACAAACACCTAGAAGCATTGGAAATGATAACTACCACGAAAATGAGATGAGATAAATGGCATCGTATAATTAGTTTTGTAAATTAAAGTCAAATAAGATTTTATCATAGCAAAAATACTTTGCAACATAATTAAAAAATGTGGTGTTACACAATTAATAAGATAAACACAAATAAGTCAAAATTTAATGAATTTGCTTAAAGCTAGATATAAAAATTTCAAGTGCTTTTAGAAACTAGTTATTAGATGAAAACTCAAAAAACATTAATAAAATAAAAAATAAGACAAAATTAAAGAGAGTAAAAGACAAATTCTTGTACAACAAATTACAAAATATTTTAAAATTAAAAAAAAAAAAATCTAAATAAATCACTTTAGAATGAATATATATTTGGATAGACCTATTAGTTCAAAGAAGTTAAAATCGTGATTTTTTCTTGATAATTAAAAAAGAAAAGAAAACGAGAGAAATAAAATATGAAATTTTAATTAGTGTCGAGATTTTTTAACAGTTTTTTCAAACATTGTCAAGGACAATGTGGTTTAAGTAGTAAAAGAGAAAAAAAGGACAAAAACATTCAATTCACTTATAGGTCCAAATCATTAAAATAAAAAATCCAAAATTTCATTATGTCACACGACAAAAACTTATCCAATCTCCTTATTTCATGGGGAATTCATGTAAAATAAACTATAATTTCTAACCATCCCTCACCTCCGAAGGTGAGCTCATATGATAAAGATAGTTGTTGATCTCTAAAATTATTCTTGGTCTTGGAGAAAACACGATAAGGGAAAATCCCCTCTTTTTTTAAAGAGGTGTACTCCTCTAACTATTATTACAAGTGAAATATTGCAAATTAAAAGAAATATTATACATTGACTTGAGAAAAGGACTAGGTAATTTAAAAGGGAAAATATGGACAACACTTTATGGACATAAATCAGCATGATTATATATGGCAAGATGAAGAAAAAGTGATTTTTTTTATCACATCATCTTCAACAATATAAAGTAAAGCGCATCATTTTACAAGAACATAACATGACCACATTGGTGGAGAAACTAAAATGATGATTAAATTAAAATGATCCATGCATTTCTCTTGGAGCCTTCAACAAAAAATAAAAAATTGTAATGTATGAAATGTGTTCACCAATAAATGCTGGGATTGGAGGTCCCCTTGGACCATAGAATAAATGAGAAGGCTTGGAAGACAAGAGGGAAGAAATTAGCAACCAACCTCAAATATTGACAAAGTTTGCAATACAAAAGGTTGAAATGAATCAAAATTAAGATGGAGAAACTAGAAAAATAAGGATGAATTAAATCTCCACTCACAATTATTGAAGGGATCTCTCTCCTTAGTTTCTTGTTGATGAAGAATTTTTATGTTGCTCACCATGGTGTAGTTTGAGGGTTGTACATGCTTCTTGATGATCTGGATCAGTTATGATAACTACATCTTTCTTTAGTCATTCATCTATATATACTTGTGATAGTGCAATTGTTATTTCCTGTCTAATCTTGTGTTGGAATAATTCATCCTCCAAATTTTTAACTTCAAAGCATGTTTTATGCACCATTTCATCTTAATATTTTCTTTTATTCACAAATTGGACTATCCACTTTTCAATTTCTTGATCCGGATTGGATCGTTATACTATTTTTCATCTGTCTTGATGCTCTTAGGGTGGAAACATAAGAGAAATCAACTTATGGAATTAGTTTTAGTAGTGGGGCCCAATTTGGAAAATCGAGGTTAGAAACCTTCTAGAGCTAGTTTGAGGTCTTAAATGACATTTTTTGGGGGTAAATATTTTTCACTTATGCGCAACACCCCTTAATTATATTCGACACATAGATACCTTTCCAATGCTCCAAGAAAGATGTCAATTAGAATTCAAATGCAAAGTTATGCCTCCCAGAAGTTAACCTATTGTGATTGACCACCATAATTTGAGAGGATGCCACATCAGCCCTTATTACTCGTGAAAAAGGGGATATCCATGTGGTGACTATGAAGAATACACTAGAAGGGTTGAATTGTAACTCATATTGGGGGTTGAATGGCTCAAATTTAACTCCTAGTTGGTTATCACGATGTGTTATAACCATGCCAATATTGTAGAAAATCTATCAATAGGATTCAGTTTGATCTTGCAATGTACTAAAACAAAATATTGAATCCTTCTACAAGTTGCGGAAACAAAACACGATCGCACAATCACATAACAAGTAAGAGAAAGGAACAATCAATCACACAACACAAGATGTATCTGGGGAAAGCACACTACTCAAAACCTCGCTATATAGATATTGTATAAATTCAAGACCATAAAACAATACAATTCTTTTCTCTCACTGAGAAACTCTTGCACTCTCCCAACTGTCTCACTCTGATCTAGGCAAAATCAGTCAAATACTTAACCAATTCTCAGCCTTCGTCTGACCAGCCTTGCTCATGCATTCCTGGAAGAATTGTCGCCCTGTGAAATAGGAAATTCCCAAGAATTGATTGTGCAATTACTTCAAGGCATTCTGATGATTCTATAACTAACCTAACCATTTTTCTAATTATAGAACTAATAGTTATCATCCCTTTAACCTAAGTCTCAACTGGGCCTTCCTTAGAACTGACATGCAATAGTTATTTATAGAGAATTATTAGTTAACTAATTTATCACTACTTATGAATTAAATCAGATTTAATTCACTGGACCTCTCGCTATCTCATTTCTCAGTTAGAACTACTTAAACTGATTGTAACTCAATTAATTGAGTTAACTAATTACAACTCACAAATAGTTGTAACTGGACCCCCTAAAATCATGGGATACCTCTACATGTCTCCTCTCTGACCCTCAACTCTCCTAATCTAACTCAGTGTTTCTAACTTAGTTAACTAATACAAGTTGTCATAAATCAGAATCCCCCTTGGGTGCCATTTAAACACTCCCTCTCAACAAGAAAGGGATTATCTACTACCCTAATCCTGTCTCTAAGGAATTCAAATTTTCTTCTTGCTAGTGTCTTCGTCAAGATGTTTGCATCCTACTCCTCCATGGGAATGTACTCTAATGACATAATCGGCCTCTAAACACAATATCTGATATGGTGATATCGGATATCAATATGCTTGGACCTGTCATGAAAATTTGGATTAACCAAGAGTTTTATGCAACTCTGGTTATCACAATGTATCACCGTTGGATCCATGTGTTGAACAAACAAACCAACAAGTATCTTCCTCGTCCAGATGACCTCACATGCTTCTTGACTGGCCGCCATGTACTCTGCCTCTACTGAACTGAGTGCAACTAATCTCTATTTCATGTTGTACCAGGAAACTGTTGTTGATCCTATTGAATATTCCCCTTGATGTGCTCTTCTTGTCGGATGGAATCTCTGCCCAATTTTCATCGGTGAAGCCTTAAAGCTTCACTCCCTCTATCAGTCTGTACCATAACCCATACTTTGTAGTGATTCTGAGGTATCTCAACACATCCTTGTCTTCCTTCCAAACGAGCTTGGTAGGCTTAACCATAGCTTGACTAACGTGGTTAAATGTGTAGAATATGTTTGGTTGTGTGTTCACTAAATACATGAGTGAAACCACAAGCTACATGTAAATAGTAGAATCCACTACTTCGCCCGAAGTAGCATCCTCCTTCCTTCAGTTTCCTACTAGAGGAGTCTCCGTGGGTTTGCTGCCCTCCATGTGGAACTTCCTCATAATCTCCTTGGCATAATTTCCCTGAGATATAAATAGCTCCCCATCTCCTTTCCATATTTCCAATCCCAAGAAATAGTGTAAGAGCCCCATGTCCTTTGTCTCAAATTCTCTTGCAAGATCCTCTTTGAAAGGATTGATGAGATGCTCATCACCTGTTAGTATCATATCATCGACATAAAGTACAATAATAAAAAACTTACCATCAATCACAATATGATATAGGTTCGCATTTTATTTACTCTTGGTGAATCCCAACGCAGTGAAATAGTTGTCGATCCTAGTGTACCAAGCACGAGGTGCTTGCTTCATCACATACAGTTCTCTCTTAAGCCTGCACACATGTGACTCCCTGTCTAAGGTCTCAAACCCTTCTAGCTACTCAATTTACACCTCTTCCTCAATAACTCCATTGAGAAAGGATCTCTTTACATCCATCTAATGTATCTTCCATCCCATCTACGCTGAGAGTGAAAGGATGGATCTAATAGATGAGTACCTTGTGATTAGTGCAGAAGTATCATCATAGTCAATCCCCTCCACTTGAGAGAACCCTATGGCCACAAATCTGGCCATGTGCTTCTCCACACTCCCATTTGCTGCCTACTTTACCTTGTAGACCCACCTGTATCATACAATTGACTTCCCCTTTGGTCTTGGGACAACTTCCCATGCATTGTGTATAATAGCAGAGTCATACTCCTCAACCATGGCATCAACCCACATTGGTTGTTGCATTGCTTCCTCAAAAGAGGATGGTTTTATCTGAATAATGTCTCTCATAATAGCCATGTATCCAGTGTACCGCTCTGGGGACCTTATCTGCATGCATTTTGATGTGGGTTCTCTCACATTCTCTCTCTCATCTAGCAACAATCTGTTAGCCTCTCTGGTGTGCTTCCTTCCATATATGGTGGATGGCTCTGCATGAGTTCTTTCTACCACTCTTTGTTTCTCTGCTTGTGGTTGCTCCACATCTTGAGGTTCTTCTTTTAGAGCCAAGAGTTCCTCAACTTCATACAACTCAAGCTCCCTCTTAAGCGAAGTTCGCATGGCTTTCTCTTAATTGAATTTCACATCTCTTCTAACCACTGTCATCTTGTGTGCTGGAAAGTACACCCGATAGTTTTGAGGTGTATCAGTGTATCCCACAAATATTCCCAACTTTGTTTTTGGCTCTAACTTCTTCCTGGCATCTTTGGTCACATTGCAATAAAAATATGAACCAAAAATTTAAAAATACGACACATCCGATCTCTTAGCTGAAAAATCCTCCTCTGGTGTACTCATCCCAAGTATCTGATGAGGACTTCTGTTATGCACAAATATTTTTGTATTGCATGCTTCTTCCCACAGATGCAACGGTGGGCCCTATTCATGCAACATAGCTTGTGTTTCTCCCACAATAGTTATGTTCTTTCTTTCTGCAACCCCATTCTCATGTGGGTTATGAGCTATTATCAATTCTCTTTGAATTCCTTCTGAGGAAAAAATTTCTTGAATTCATTAGAGATGTACTCTCCACCATTGTCTCTCCTCAAAGCATTCACCTTCTTCCTTGTATCTTTCTCGACAAGTGCCTTAAACTCACAAAAATTGGAGAATGTTTGATCTCTCTTATTCATGAAGAAAATCCAACACTTTCTTGAAAATTCATCAACAAAAATTACATAATACATGTGCTTTGTTTTTTAAGCTATCGAGAACCTTCCACACACGTCTGAGTGAACTCTCTTAAGGATCGCCTTGGCTCGGCTTTGCTTATCGTGAAAGGTGGCTTTGGTATACTTCCCCAATGTACACCCTTTGCATGTATCTCTTGGTGCAAGTTCACCCTTTGGAAGTCCTGTAGAAATATGTTTCATGGTCTTCAAAGCGTTGTGGTGTAGATGACCCAATCTCTTGTGCCACAGCTCACTGATGTTTCATCTTTCCACCTTCTCTGCTTTCGTGCTCAAGGAAGCATAGGCTTCTACATCCACTTTGAATAGGTTCTTTACTCAAAGCCTAATATTTTTCACCTGTCCCATGGCTTTGTGATGAAGGAACACCTTTCCTTCACTAAAGATCACAACATAGCCACAATCTTCCAACACAACAACAAAAACCAAATTCTTCTTTAAACCAAGAACATACATGACATATTTTAATGTGATTGGATTACCAAACTCCTTCTAAAAGGTAATTGTACTTACACTGGTAGCGTTATACCCCCCGTCATCACCCATCTCAATATGCATCTGGAGATCCATCTCCTCCAAGCTACTGAAGAATTATTTGTTGTCGGCCATATGGTGCAAAGCTCCACTATCCAAGTGCCACACAAAACCCATCATTGATGACACCATGCATGCGATGAGAGTGAAATCCAACTCGAACTATGAAACAAGTGCTTCACCAGCTTCTCCTCCTAAGGCCTTCTTGTTGGTATTCTTTTGTTGACAATTTGTGGCATAATGTCCATGCTCATGACAGTGAAAACATTTCACCTTTGTAAAGTCTCACTTTTTTCCTACCTTTCTGGACTCTGATTTGGAATGGGACTCCTTCCCTTTCCCTTTCTTCGCCTTTCCATCCAAGGCACAATTCTCCTCATCATCAGTCTTTGATGAGGATCCATATCTGGTTCTCTGTCGAATCTATTCTTGTACCAAGTCAGACCATAATCGCTCCCTTTTTGGTAGCTTCTCCCTCCCATTCACAGAGTCCTGGTAGTTATGCCAGCTCTTGGGAAGGCCTAGAAGAGCTACACTCACCAAATCATCTTTGGAAATTGTTATCCTAACACTTCCAAACTATCTCGACATTGAGTGAACTTCGTCAAGTATTTTTAGATCATGTCTCCCTTCTCCATCTTGATATTTTTGAGCTCATATTTCAGCGCCAGCAGCCTAGCTTCATGTGGTCGTTCTTATTCTGAACAAATATGTCAAATCCTTCCACATAGCATATGGAGTTTCCCTTCCATGGAGACTCGAGACAATATGATCTCAAACTCCCTCTAATAAGATCCTTCTCACCTTTGCTACATTCTTCCATGCATCAAGATGTTGAGCATCTGTTGTTATGGGCTGAGGAATATCATTGTCTATGAAAGCCTTCAATCTGGTATCCTTGAGCACTGCCTCCATCATGTCCTTCCATGCTATGTAATTTGAATTTCCCTCAAGGGCATATTCGAGTCTCAAGCCATTTAAAGACATCTTGATCTGTTGTTGGGTCCTGAAGAATAAATTTGCAAATTCAAACCTGTTCAAAACAAACTTTTTTCTTCTCTTCTATTGTGATTCCTAGTGCTCTGATAACCTGTAGAAAATCTATCAATGGGATTCAATCTGATCTTGTAAAGGACTAAAACAAAATATTTAATTATTCTACATTTGTGGAAACAAAACACGATCACACAATCACATAACAAGAGAAAGGAACAATCAATTGCACAACACAAGATGTATCTGGGGAAAGCATATTGCTCAAAACCTCGCTATTTGGATATTGAATAAATTCAATACCATGAAACAATACAATTTTTTTCTCTCATTGAGAAACTCCTACACTCTACCAACTGTCCCACTCTGGTCTAGGCAAAATCAGTCAAATACTTAACCATTTCTCGGCCTATGTCTGGCCAGCCTTGCTCACGCATTCTTGGAGGAATTTTCTCCCTATTAAATAGGAAATTCCCAAGAATTGATTGAGCAATTACTTCAAGGCATCCTGATGACTCTATAACTAACCTGTACAAATTTCTAATTATACAACTGATAGTTATCATCCCTTTAACCTTAGTCTCAACTGAGCCTTCCTTAGAACTCACATGCAACAACTATTTATAGTGAATTATCAGTTAATTGATTGATCACTACATGTGAAATAAATCAAATTTAATTCACTGGACCTCTAACTAGCTCTCCTCTCAGTTAAAACTAGTTAAACTATTTTAACTCAATTAAGTGAGTTAAATAATTACAACTCACTAATCATTGCAACTGGACCCCCTAAAATCATGGGAGAAATCGGCATGCCTCCTCGCTGACCCTCAACTTGAATTTCCTAAGCTAACTTAGTCTTTCTTACTTAGCTAACTAATACAAGTTGTCATGAGATGAAATTACAATTTCTCTTCCAATTTAATTAAGGGGAAATTAAATCAGAAATATGATGAAAAAGGATTCCATTTTATTTGCCATTTCAGTAAATATGATGAAAAAGGATTCCATTTTATTTGTTTTCATTTCTTCCATAGTAGATTCAAGTAAATAAGTGTGGATAAATAGAATAATTAAGGGAGTGTGTGTTATGTTGAAGCCCACAGGGCAACATGTCAATCAACTCAGAGTGCCTTGTCCTTTGTAACTACATCATTTCCATTCCAGATAAAAGACAGCAGAGCAACCTCACATCCCTTCTAGGTTTTCTCTTGAAAGTATTTCCTAAATCGTATCTTGGTGTTTGTGGTGTTTGGTGTGTGCAGTTTTTATTTCAATGTTCTCTAATTTCCGCATTTTATCTAAAAATCTTAGGAAAATTTACCCTTGTAATATTAATTTAAATTGTTTAGTCTATATGTATCAAATCTATTATGATGAATTGTCTTGTGTAATATCTATAGTGGTTTATAGATCATATTGGTATGAAAGCAAGTTTCTTTGGGTGTTTTATGGGAATTTGCAGGGGATCATATCGATTTAAGTAGAAATTCATAAAACCCAAATCATGGCCAACAAATCAATTTATGGTAACCCTCGATATTGAGTAGAGCAGAGGTTTTCAAAAATGCAAGCACAAGTCGTAGATATAAACTACAATGTGAGCCTCCTTATGGCAGACCTAGCCAATTAGCTCGAGTTGTTCAGAGAAGATGGCGGTTCTAATGTAGAGGTCAGATTGGAGGGGATATTAGGGGATTAGGAAGAACCAAAGGAGTCCAAGAAAACTAAAAAAGAGCAACCAAGTTTGAGTGTTGTGAACCATTCCCATTCTATCTTCAAGATGGAAACAAAGGTAGATATCAAGTTATATCAGTGTGATATCGAAGCTTTAAAATCAAATCACTAGTTGCAAGAGTTATGGGTTTGTTTTAGTGTTCACCATATAGAAGAGAAACATAAAATTCCATTTACTTGTTTTAAAATAGACGACCATGCCTTGAATTGGTCGAAGAACCATATGAAAACCTTCAGGCTAGAGGGGGATGCTTTCGTAACTAAGTGGGAGGATTTTAAATCTCTCATAAGTACCAATTCTACCCTATCAGGTATGTATAGAACCAGTGGATCCAATGGCATTACATTAGGTAGAGACAATGGTATTATGTGCTCCATTATGTATAGGAGAACACCACAAAATCCAGAATGATGGAAATAATGTTATGTTAAATATTTCTCTCGAGAACCCATACAAACACCTCAAATATTTTGGGCTCTAAACATCATTCTACAAAAGTAAATGATTTTTTTCGAACATAGAATTGTGGATGAGGCTTGTGTATATGCACAATACCTAGAAAACATATACCAGAAGAAAGGGTAGTCAAGTGGTTCAAAGAAAAAGGAACACCAGGAAGCTTCCAAATAAGTGAAGAAGAAATGGAAAGGGGGAAAGGACGACAAGAATACAACAACCACAACACATCAATGTAAATATTGTAGCAACTACTGCAAGCATTGTAATATTAATGGTCACAAAGGAGAAGTGTTGGAAATTACATACTCAAGCCATAGAACCAAAAGAAGGATAGGAAAAAGAAAAATCGCATGGCCACAAATTGAGCAATCAAGTGGAAAACAACTCAGATGTGAATGAATAGATTTTTTTTGCATTACTACAGGGGGTGAATTTTAATTGTCTTCAAAAACATGAAGAAAAAGAGATGACCAAACTCTTCCACATAAAGATACAAATAAAAAACACAAATATTGATGATCTACTCAACTAGGAATTGCAAGTGAATCCCATTGCAGTAGAGCTAGCCAACAAACTATAATTGTGTGTTCAAGATCATCCTAGCCTATATACAATGGGATGGGTAAATGAGGATGTAGCAATCACTGTAAAAAAACAATGTAAAATAAAAAATTTCATCGATGTTGATTTTATAGATGGAGAATAATTGGATGTAATTCAACTTTAAGTATGTGGAGTCATATTTGGGAATATCAATATGCATATGTCAGATGCAATATTCATGTAATGATCCAACCAATACTGCCCCATTAAGGATGGAAATCCTTCATCATCAATGCGCACAAGATAAAGTTTAAAATTTTGTTAGTAAGTGCCAACCAAGCCAAGAAACTAGTCACTTCTAGAAATAAGTATGTTTTACCACTTTTAAGAGAAAATTGGATCGTAAAAGAGTTCGTGAGAGAAAAGGCATACATGGAGGAGTGCACTAAGGAATAGAGGAAACAACTGGAAGAATTATTATATGCCAACAAGGGAGCATTCTGGGAGACTAAAGGGCTACCACCTAAGAGGGAAGTGGAGCATTCTATTTAATTGTTGTCAAACTCCCCATTATCAAACATTGGGTTGTACAAGGAGCCCATTCTAAAATAAAATGAGGTGAAGAAGTAGTTGTAGCAAATGCTGGAGTAGGGTGTTATTCTACCAAGTACCTTACAATGAGGGTCACCCACCCTAATTGTTGCAAAGAAGGATGGGATTTGGAAAATGTGCATTGATTACAGGGCATTAAAAAAAATCATGCTAAAAAATAGGTGCCCATTTCCCATGATTGATGACCTATTAGACCGGTTGCAACAAGAAAAATACTTGCCCAAACTAGATTTAAAAGTAGTGTATCATTAGGTTTGAGTCAAAGAAGAAGATACCTAGAAAACCACATTAAAAAATAAATAAGGTTTGTATGAGTGGTTGGTCATGCCATTTGGTCTATGTAATACACCAACTACGTTCATGGGATTAATAAATGATATATTGCACCCATATTTAGATTCATTCATATTGTGTATTTTGATGATATATTGGTATAAAATGCTAACTAGGCCTAAGCACATGTCACATTTGATGCAAGTCCTAGATACATTAAAGAAGCACCAGCTATTGGAAATATTAAGAGTGAGTTTGCACAAAAATATTTGGTGTATTTAGGCTATGTGATTTATGGAGGGGAGCTCAAGATATACCTTTTCAAGATGAAGGCCATCATGAAGTGGCTAGTGTCTAGCAATATTTCTAAGGTCGGGATTTTCATTGGAGAAACACATCACCTTAAGAAATTCATAGCCTCATTTTCAGTAGTAGCCATACCACTCCATGCCATAAAAACGAGTGGCAATATTTTCCATTGGGGGAAGGCTCAACAGAATACCTTTCAGTAGTCGAAGTATAAAATCAGTTGAGCATTGGTTCTTGCATTACCAAATGTGTAGGAGCCCTTCGAAGTGGAGACAAATGCAAGTGGGTATGCTATGGGAGCGGTCTTGATTTATGGAGGAAGGAAAGTTGCTACCATTCTAAAGTGTTTCATGGAGATTCTTAACTACCCTACCTACAATATGGATCTTTATGGCCTATTACAAGCTATCAAGAAGTGGAAGCAATATATGATAGGAATGGAGACAATCATCCACACATATAACTAGTTGCTATAATACTTGCAGGCCCTGAGTAAGTTACAACAAACTAGGAATTACAAGTGGATGGGGTTTTTACAGTAATTTCATTTATTGATCAATTACAAGAAGAGTAGCACGAAAAGGTTGGTCAACATGCTTTCACGGCCATCCACATAAAAAATTACAACTTTGGGAATTCTAATGTGTATAAAATCTAACCACGGGATTAAATCTGATCTTGTAATTTACTAAAACAAAATATTGAATCCTTCTACAATTTGCGGAAATAAAACATGATTGCACAATCACATAACAAGTAAGAGAAGAGACAATCAATCGCACAACACAATATGTATATGGGGAAAGCACACTTCCTAAAACCCCACTATCTATATATTTTATATAAAGTCAATATCATGAAACACTACAATGCTTTCTCTCACTAGAGAAATTCATGCACTTTTCCAAATGTCTCACTCTAATCTAGGAAAAATCAGCCAATTACTTAGCCAAATTTTCATCCTCTTCTCAACCTGCCTTGGTCACACATTATTGGAGGAGTCTCCCTATTAATAGGAAATTCCCTTGAATTGATTGTGCAATGCTTCCTTGGCCTCCACGTGACTATATAACTGACCTGTACAATTTTCTAATTTTACAACTGATAGTTATCATCCCTTTAACCTCAGTTTCAACTGGGCCTTCCTTAGAACTGACATGCAACAACTATTTATAGTGAATTATAAGTTAACTGATTGATCACTACTTTTGAATTAAATCAGATTTAATTCACTGGACCTCTCACTAGCTCATCTCTCAGTTAGACTAGTTAAACTAATTTTAACTAAATTTCTTGAGTTAACTAATTACAACTCACAAATAATTGTAACTGGACCCCCTTAAATCATGGGAGAACTCTACGTGCCTACTTTATGACCCTCAACTCGAATTTCCTAAGCTAACTCAATCATTATGACTTAGTTAACTAAAACAAGTTGTCATAAGATGAAATTATAATTTCTATTCTAATTTAATTAAGGGAAAATTAAATTAGAAGCCCCCTTTGGGTGTCATTTATTGGTTCCATTTCAACACTCCCTCTCAACAAGAAAGGGATTATTTTCTACCCTGATCCTACCTATGTGGAATTCAAATTTCCTTCTTGCCAGCACCTTCGTCAAGATTTTTGCATCTTTCTCCTTTGTAGGAATGTACTCTTATGACATAATATGCCTCTAAACACGTTCTCTGATATGGTGATACTGGATATCGATATGCTTGGACCTGTCATGGAATACATGATTAACCGAGAGTTTGATGCAACTCTGGTTTTCACAATGTATTACCGTTGGATCCATCTGTTGACCAAACAAACCAACAAATATCTTCCTCATCCAGATGGTCTTGCATGCTGCTTGACTAGCCATCGTGTACTTTGCCTCTATTGAACTGAGTGCAACTACGCTTTGTTTCTTGCAGTACCAAGAAACTGTTACTGATCCTATGTTGAAGGTGCCTCTTGATGTGCTCTTCCTGATGGATGGACTCCCTACCCAATCTACATCGATGAAGCCTTGAAGCTTCACTCCTTTTGTCCGTATGTACCATGATCCATACTATGTATTGCCTCTGAGATATCACAACACATGCTTGTCTGCCTTCCAAAATAGCTTGGTAGGCTTAACCATAGCTTCGCTCAGTTGGTTAAATATGTAGCATATATCAGATCGTGTGTTCACCAAATACATGAATGAACCCACAAGCTTCCTCTAAACAGTAGCGTCCACTACTTCACCCGAAGTAGCATCCTCCTTCCTCTAGCTTCCTACAAGAGGAGTCTCCATGGGTTTGTTGCCCTCCATGTTGAACTTCCTTAGAATCTCCTTGTCATACTTGCCCTGAGATACAAATATCTCCCCATCTCATTGCCATATTCCAATCCAAGGAAATAGTGCAAGAGCCCCATGTCCTTCATCTCAAATTCTCTTACAAGATCATATTTTCAAGACTTTATGAGTTGCTCATCACCTGTCAGTATCAGATCATCGATATAAAGTACAATAATCAAAATCTTAACATCAACAACAATATTATATAGGTTTGCATCCACTTCGCTCTTATTGAACCACAACCCGATGAAATAGTTGTCAATAATGGTGTACCGAGCACGAGGTGCTTGCTTCAACCCATACAGTGCTCTCTTGGGTCCTCACACATGTGACTCCCTTTATAAGGTCTCAAAACTTTCTAGCTGCTCAATGTACACTTCTTCCCCAATAACTCCATTGATAAATGTTGTCTTTACATCCATCTGATGTGTCTTCCATCCCATTTGTGTTGAGATTTCAAGGATGGATCTAATAGATGAGTACCTTGCGACTGGTGCAAAAGTCTCATCATAGTCAATCCCCTCCACCTGATAGAACCCTTTGGCCACAAATATAGCCTTGTGCTTCTCCACAATCCCATCTGTTGCATGCTTCACCTTTTAGACCCACTTGGATTCTACAACTCACTTCCCCACTGGTCTTGGGACAACTTCACATGCATTGTTTCTGATAATGGAGTCATACTCCTCAACCATGGCATCAACCCACACTGGTTTTTGCATTTATTCCTCAAAAGAAGATGGTTCTATTTCAATACCTTTGCTCCTAAGAGCCATGTATCCAGTGTACCGCTTTGGGTACCTTCTCTACTTGTGATGTTATGTGGATGCTACCACATTATCTCTCGCATCCAGCAATAATTTGTCAGCCTCTCGGGTGTGCTTCCTTCCATATACGGAAGATGGCACTGCATGAGTGGTTTCTACCACTCTATGTTCCTCTACTTGTGTGTACTCCACATCCTAAGGTTCATCCTTTGGAGCCAAGATCTCCTCAACTGCATGCAACTCGAGCTCCCTCTCAAGGGACAATCACAAGGATTTTTCTTCATCAAATTTCACCTCTCTTTTAACCATTTTCATCTTGTGTGCTGGAAAGTACACCCGATAGTTGTGAGGTGTATCAGTGTGCCCCAAAAATATCCCCAACTCAGGTGTTTGCTCTAGCTTCTTCCTGGCATCTTTGGTCACATGGAAATAAACAGATGAACCAAAAATTTTAAAATACGACACATCTGGTCTCTTACCTGAAAAATACTCCTCTGGTGTACTCATCCCAAGTATCCGATGAGGACTTATGTTCTACACAAATACTGTTGTTTTGTATTCTTCCGCCCACAGATGCATCGGTAGGTCCTGATCATGCAATATAGCTCGTGTTGCTCCCACAATAGTTATGTTTTGTCTTTCTGCAACCCCATTCTGTTGTGGGTTATGAGGTGAAACCAATTCTCTTCAAATTTTTTCTAAGGCACATAATTTCTTAAATTCGTTAGAAATGTATTCTCCACCATTATCGCTCCTCAAAGCCTTCACCTTCTTCCATGTATCTTTCTCGACAAGTGCTTTGAACTCACAAAACTTGGAGAACGTCTAATCTTTCTTCTACATGAAGAAAATCCAACACTTTCTTGAATAATCATCAACAAAAATCACATAATACCTTTTCTTTGCTATGTAATTTGTCTAGAACGGTCCACACATGTCTGAGTGAAATCTCTCAATGATCGCCTTGGCTCGGCTTTCCTTATCGTGAAAGGTGGCTTTGGTATACTTCCCCAATGTACACCCTTTGCATGTGTCTCTCTGTGCAAGTGCACCCTTTGGATGTCCTGTAGAAATTTGTTGCATGATCCTCAAAGCGATGTGGTGTAGATGGCCCAACCTCTTGTGCCATAAATCACCGATGTCTCATCTTTCCACCTTCTCTTCTTTACTTCTTAATGTTGTGCAATCCTCTACATCCATTTTATAGAGGTCTTTACTTGAACCCCAATCTTTTTCACCTGTCACGTGGCTTTGTTATGAATGAATGTCTTTCCTTCACTGAAGATCACACCATAGCCACGATCTTCCAAACTAGCAACAGAAACCAAATTCTTCCTCAAACCAGGAATATACTTGACATCTTTTAATGTGAGTGGA
Source organism: Pinus albicaulis (assembly GCA_034641835.2). Taxonomy (NCBI): domain Eukaryota; kingdom Viridiplantae; phylum Streptophyta; class Pinopsida; order Pinales; family Pinaceae; genus Pinus; species Pinus albicaulis. The sequence goes on along the minus strand of CM076575.1, from coordinate 1,837,445,685 downwards.
TTACCTAAATCCCTCTGAAAGGTAACTGTACCTACACCAGTAGCGCTATACCTCCCGTCGTCACCCATCTCGATGTGAATCTAGAGATCCTTCCCCTCTAAGCTATTGAAGAATTATTTGTTTTTCGGTCATATGGAATGAAGCTGCACTCTCCAAGAACCACACATATCCCATCACTGATGACACTGTGCATGCGATTAGGGTGAAGTCCAACTCGAACTATGAAGAAAATGATTCACCTGTTGCTCCTCCTGAGGCCTTCTTTTTGTTCTTCTTTTGTGGAAAATTTGTGGTATAGTGTCCATTCTCATGATAGTTGAAACATTTTACCTTTGATAAGTCTCGCTTCTTTCCTACCTTTCTGGTCTCAAATTTGGAATGGGACGTCTTCCCTTTTCCTTTCTTCGCCTTGCCAGCCAAGGCACGATCCTCCTCATCATCTGTCTTTGATGAGGATCTGTCTCTGGTGCTCCACTGAATTTCTTCTTGTGCCAGACCGTACCATAGTCACTCCCAATCCAACAACTTCTCCCTCCCATTAACAGAGTCCTATTACCTATGCCACCTCTTGGGAAGGAAGCCAGTTCAGTTCATTTGCAAGCCTCAAAGATCACTATAAACTTAGCTTAATGTGAGCTTCAGATCCACAGTTATAGCAAGCCTCAGATCCATTTTTATGTAACTGCTAACCGAACCTCATATTCATAGTACGTGACTTAGATCTGTAGAAATTATATAACATATGCATGTATATATCCAGATTCTCCTAATCTAACAATATTTATCTTCTTGCTAAATACAGAATCCTTCCACTGTTAATCTTTTGCGGAAATTTAAAACTCAATTGCAAACACGTGAAGCAATAAAAACAATTGCACATAACGCAATTGTTTAACGGGAAAGCCTGAAGCTAAAACCCCAAATATCATATATTATGTATCATGGAGATCATGTAAAAATCTCATACAAAGCTTAGTACATCAAGCTCTCAGTACAATACAATCGTCACACACTAACATGAAGAAATCTGCAAATCCATGCACTGATTTCTTGCCACCTGATAGCATGCCTCCACTGCGCAATCCCTGTTGAAGAAGACCTCTGAATGAATTTGAATTGGCCTTGCCTTGACTGCGCAATCCTCATTGGAAACTCCAATGTGTGTGTGATGCAATCAATGCATCACTATAGTCACAACGGATAGTCCATCTCACCCTTTCACCTACCTCTCCACTGGGTCTCCACTGGAACTAACATGCACTAGTTAACTGTTGTATTTGTTCAGTTGATTAGTGAGTTATTATTTGTGAATTAATTAACTAATTAATTCACTCCACTCTCACTAGTGTATCATTCAGTTAGACTAGATACAACTAGCTCAACTGAGTTTAACTCGAATAATTGAGTTAAACTGAATAACAACTCCATGAACTACTCTTCCAACTTTGTCATAACTTTTCCACTTCAGTTCTAACTGAGTCCTCCATGCATGAACCACCAATAAATCCTAGGAATTGCATAATTCCTTCAGTCCACTGATTTGCCAAATCTGTATATTGAAATAAAGTGCTCCAAAAGAATAAGTTGATATTTAGAGTCTGATTATTATTAAGGGCTAATAATAATCGACACATCTATTTTTAGATCGACGATCTATAAATAGACTTCGCCCAATCTTCTAAAAATATAATTTCATCTATTTTTCCAACTTGCCCAACCATCCACAAATAGAATCCTGCAACTTATGAAATATGATCACCATGTCTAAAAATAGACTTACACCTAAAAATAGCCTGCGGGCCCACTTAGTGAAGGTGATTGATTTTCACTAAGCTTCATCATCTTGTTGAATCTCAACAATATCCAATGTTGTAGTGTCTGACAATTAAACGAAACCGTAATACAAGTACTAATGCAGCGTGCTAAATATCCATCGGTATACAAGCCTTAGATCCTTAAAATGAAAGTATTATATCTACTATTGTAGCGAGCCAAAAATCCATCATTATACAAACCTCATATTTGTAGTAATGTGAGTATTATATCCACTGATGTTGCAAGTTACAAAGCGGGATATAGAAATAAATAATGCGAGCCAGTGTCCACCATACGAACCACAGAGATCATAGACTTATGCAAGTTGCCCCATATGCAAGATTTCATCTCATACTGAATAGAGGATAATAAATGCCTTATTTATGGTTGTCATGTACGAAAGATCATGACTATTAGAGTTAGGCCAACATGAAAAGTTGACTTGTGATTCTTGACTTGATGAGAAATTAATTCCCCTTTATTATATATGACTAATTGCAATAATATTTTTGTTGCTTAGTAAAATGTTGGTAATAGGGTTGGGGAATTTCTCCCTAATTGCCAAATTTAACACTTATATTGTTTGCATATTTTCACAATGAAAATTTTGTCATAAATAAAATGGAGCAAGAGGAAAGGTCTACTCTAAAACCAAAATATTCTCACACAAAAATAACACTTCTTACATCAAGAACACCTTTTCCTTTAAGAATTTAGACATTTCCTTTGAGATTATTTCATCTTTTGATCCAAAGACCATTCTTGAAAATACACAAAGTAATCCATTTTGAATCTAGTAGAAATTAAAAGGAGCCTTATGCTTCCACAAGGTGAGATACTAGAAAGAAGTTAGGTATTTGTTGAATTTGGTATTCTTTAAACTTGGTAGTTCTTTAAATATATGACATTATACAATTTCGTAAACTAAATATAAATATATGTATAATGTATTGGTCGTATGATATTTCTTTAACTGAAATGATATCTCATTTGATATAATGTCAGCCCAGTTAAAAATGACCTTTTCATGAACACAGTAGTGTTGTATTTACAAAAATACATTGGGAACTTCAACCATTGAATCTTGTCTAGTGAGTCAAGCAAACTATTTATATGGGTAAGTTAATGATCTTATTAGAATCCTTCTCTATGTGTTATTCGCAGGTGCATGCTAGAACTTCTTCAAAAGTTTAATTCCTTTGTAATGAGCATCCAAAAAAGTGTCTACTTCAAAAAATTTAAAAGTTCACTTTGGTATAGGAAGACATAGCATGATTTTGAAGAAATGAGGCATAAGAGAAATTTTTGTCCTCCTGGATTCCCCTACATAATTGTCCTTTTTCTGTTGTTAAACTTATTTATGCGCTAGCATACTAACTCTTTGAAATCACCAACATGTACAATTCTGAATGTCGAAAATTAGTTACTCTTTTTTTCTTCCAAAGGTACTTCAGAATATCGTCCATAGGCTTATGACCACTGAAATGCTATGTCTTCCCATCCCAAGGTGTTTATTGTGTCACTGTAGTATTTCTTAGGATGATGGTGAATAGGTGGCATCATTTATAACATAATATTTCGTTAATCAAGGATTGATGACAACATAGATAGTAAATGTGTCTTAATGTTATGTGAAACAACATTCATTTTATCAACTCAGACTGCCACTTGGATATCATAAGGCAAGGGAAGATATTACGATAAATATGGTGAGTTAATAATGATATTAATGACGAATATGTGATGTAATATGATGGAATGGAGACTTCAATGATCCTTGAAAAGGATGTTTTTTGGTGGGTTCAAGGCAAGAAGAAAGACATGTGGATGAGTGATGTATATGACATATAGGTGATGATGTAGATGACACATGGATGAGTGATGTGGATAACACATGGATGATGACGTGTATGATTGCCCCTAGAAGTCATAAAATAGCGAAAAATTATCTTTGTTGATGGTGTATGTTTGCAGACCAACGAAATTTTGAAACTTTGCACTTCGTGCTTACGAGACAACATGAAGGAGATCCACAATTAGCATGAAAAATGACCAAGAGTTAAAGTGGTGCAAAATGAGTGTTATGGGACTTTGGGTGTAAAATGAGTGTCGTGAAACTTCAGATGAGCAGTCTTCAAAGGAAAATACTCATTTCAAGGAGTCTGAAGTTTAGAAGAAGTAAAATGACTAAGTATGGATCATGAAAAAGAAAGGAAAAGGGAAAGGTGAACGACTATAGACCTTAGGACATCGATCTAGTAAAATTTATAGGATCATGAAAAAGAAAGGAAAAGGGAAAGGTGAATGACTATAGACCTTAGGACATCAATCTAGTAAACTTGATAAACAATGGTGTAGTATTAGTTATAGAAGCTTAATTTCTTAATAGAAATTGTAGAATATCATATTCATCAAACATAATATGCCAAATTATTTTAAGAATCCCATATCCCCACTTTTGGGAAGTCCTAGAAGATTTTTCTCTTGGGAAAGTAGGATGATGCTTTGTGTTGAGGGTTCATGAAAAACATCCTTAACATCTTTAATTGTTAGAAGATATCCTAATCTTATTTTAACATAAAAGTATTCAAATAAATGTATATTTATTTTTCCTTGGTTTTTAAATCTTATTTAAATAAAATATTAAAAAATATTAGAGAAACATTATGGTAATTAGTGTAACTAAGGGAGAATATTTGAATTACACTTAATTTGTAAATAATGTGCTACTTGAATCTCTAAGGGTTAACTCAATTGGTTAAACTATTAACCCAATGTATAGTGTCAATTGGAAGGCCATTGGTCACATGATCAAATTTGATAAGTCCTTCAAATTTACCAACCACCATTGTCACTAATGATTGAGCCACCCTCCATTCAAATATTTCGAGAAAGAAAGGGGATTTGATGAGGTTTTCCATGAAAACAATATTGACACGCTATTTATAGGATTGAATTAATTCAAATAGAAGAAAAAAACTACGTTTGGGATCTTTTTACTAAAACATTAAGATGACGTCAATGAAAGTATTCTTATTTGTAATTAACTTCAATTATAGGCACCATTTTATAATCTATAGGGTCTTTGGATTTCATAAAATATATTAAAAATATAATTTGAAATGCATGGGCCTTCCCGTGTCAAGAGGTTGGTTATAAGTCATTAGAGAATAGGTTGGGCCTCTAGGCCAAAGTTGTTATATTCAAGTTTGACAAAGGCTTGACTGACCAAGGGCTCAACAAAAATACATAAAAATCAACATATAGAAAACAACTTATTTTTAGTAAATTTTGTACCATTTGAGTTTGAGTTGAGTTTGAGTTGAGTTTGGTGAGTTTGATCAAAGTCTGGGTTGTGTTTGGCTTGGTCTACCAAGTCTTAGAGAGTATGGTTGAGTCTTGAGTCTTGGGTTGATTTTGGATTGAGTACTTGATTCAACAATGACTTAGGCATTACTTATGGGGACTCTCAAGTATTCTATAATTCAAACTAAAATATACTAAGTGGTGAAACCAAACTTACATGTGATTACTTGTAGTTTCTCCTAACATGTATTCCTATTTTCATGCTTGATAATCATTTAACCTGTTAACTATTTTGAAAATAAAGATATTAATGGAGAAATCTCTTCATGAATGAGGAAAGACAAATAAAAAAACATAAAAGATGATATCCTTTCCTAAAAAATGAAGCCAATTTGGTATTCATAAGATTCAACTTTTGATATAAAAAATTACATGGGAAAACAATTTCGAAAAAAAATATAGTTCCACAAGCAGGGACACAAACCTAATGACTCTAAAACTCTTTACTTTCAAACTTAGATTATTTAGTTTGACCAATATTAAAAATATTTTTTTATTAATATCTCAAAATATATTTTTATATGGTATTGTCACAAATCAAATCTACGGAATTGCTACATTATGTGAAAGAGGGTAGTAAGAAGGATGCAAGAATTGGAATCTCTAACAATGAAACAAGTTAAATGATAGATTTTATTAAATAATTAAACTTTGTAAACAAGTTAAATGATAAATTTTATTAAATAATTAAACTTTGTAAGAGATTGGGGCCAAATTTGAACTTATAAATGCATTTATGACAAAATAGGTTTTGGATATTAATCATATGGTATTTATTATATTGGAAAAAAAATAAAATATACAAAAACAAATTATTTGAAATAAGATTTTGATTTTTTAATATAAGGAAAAATATATATAAATCTTCATTTTAGAATTCATTAGTATGTCTTTCTTATTACAAAAACTAATTTTCTTATTACTCTTAATTTTATAATTAGTTTACTTTGTAAAGGCTTCTTCTATACAGTCCAACTATATATGGTAGCACCAAAACCTCTCCCTCACTTTTGTATGTATTTTCTTGTAATTGTGCAACTTTTATTTTCTAAAATTTTCATAAATATACTTTATTATATATAAAAAAAACAAAGTTATCCTATAGAAACTCCTACTATATACAATATCACCAAAAGCTCTCCCTCACCTTTATATTTCCTCTTATTAGTCCCTACCCAAAGGGCCGGCAGGGGCTCTTGTAATCGAAATGCTTTGGGATATGAACCAGGTAAAAAGAAAATCAGATGCTTAAACTGAAATTATTTTCTATGACATTCATAAATATATTTTTCTCTATATACAAACAAAGTCATCATACGTAAACCAATTATGCATATTAGTTTCATAATATACTGTTAGAAAATTACATATTACAGAGCAATGCAACACAAAATATGCAGAAAACACAAGCACACAAAACACATAAAACCAGAGAGACGCAGATATACATGGTTCACCCAGTTTGGGCTATGTCCACCCCGAACAGCCAGTCCTTCCTTTCTATTATCCAGAAAAAATGAAGAGACACAACCTATAGCAGATCCGTTGTAATATCCTATTATCTCTCTCATAGTCTCCCTATCTGTTTCTCGCTCTGAGAATACACATACAATACACAGCCGCAATACAATATGCTCATACAAAGTGAGGGGTTGCCTTCTAGGGCAAAAAACCCTAAACTAAACATAACTTCTACCGTCAGATCTTCCGCCTAATGAACGGCCCAGATTGACTAGAAATTACTATACTTTTACAAGGCAATTTTACATCTGTTTTTTTTTTTAACCAAAGGCGCGCCCAAACCCGCCGGCGAGGCTCATAAATCGCAATGGTCCCCACAGACCCCCAAAGGCGGTGTTTAATTACGAGTGGCGTTTAACCCCCATTAAAATGCAATTGCATGTGATACAAAGTAAACAAGATAATCAGGCTCCACACCCAACAATCTCCCACTTGGACACTGATTGTAGCAACTCCACTGCTGCTTCATTTGTTGGACAATGACTCCTCTTTGGACCTGGTTGTTTCTCATCTTCATTGTCATCCTTGAAGACCAATTGAAACTGAGCATGTTCTCAGTTTCTCCCTGGTTACAAATTTTGTTAACATATCTGCAGGATTCTGGCTAGTGTGTATCTTTTCCATCTTCAACTATCAATCTTCCAATACTGACCATATAAAATGGTACTTGAGTTGTATGTGTTTATTCCTAGAATGAAATGTTGAGTTCTTTGCAAGATGAATGGCACGTTGGCTATCACTGTATAACGTGCCCATATCATGATTCTTACCCAATTCATCCATAAACCTTTGTAACCAAATCATTTCTTTACTAGCCTCTGTAGCAGCAACATACTCTGTTTTTGTTATTGAAAGTGCAACAACACTTTGGATTTTTGAAACCCAACTGACAGTTGTTCCACCTACATTAAATACATATCTTGTAGTGCTCCTCCTGTTATCTCTATCACCTGCCATATCTGCATCAACGTATCCCTGTAGAGCAATATTTGAACCACCAAAGCATAATGCTTGATTTGTGGTACCTCTCAAATAACTGAGAATCCATTTTACTGTCATCCAATGTTCTTTTCCTGGATTGTTCATATACCTGCTTACAACTCCCACTGCATGTGCAATATCAGGCCTTGTGCAGACCATTGCATACATTAAGCTTCCAACTGCTGATGCATATGGAACTTTAGACATATAATCCATTTTTCCTTGGGTCTTGGGGCACATCTCCTTTCTAAGTTTGAAATGGCTAGCAAAAGGTGTACTAACTGGTTCTGCATTCTGCATATTAAATCTTTTCAACACCTTTTGTATGTACTCATTCTGAGACAGTGTTAATTTGCGATTTTTCCTGTCTCTAGTTATTCTCATACCAAGGATTTGTTTTGTAGCTCCCAAATCCTTCATTGCAAATGAATTTGTCAATTTTCTTTTGAGCACATTTATTTCCTACATGTTAGACCCTGCAACAAGCATGTCATCTACATACAATAACAATATAATATAGCTGCCATCATTTTGCCTTTTCAGATAAACACAATGATCAGAGTGACATCTAGTATAACCTTGTTCAGACATAAACTTGTCAAATTTTAGATACCATTGCCTTGGAGCCTGTTTTAAACCATACAAGCTCTTCTTTAACCTGCACACCAATTTTTCTTTCCCTTTTACCTGATATCCTTCTGGTTGCTGCATATATATCTCTTCCTCCAAATCTCCATGGAGAAATGTTATCTTTACATATAACTGTTCAAGATGTAAATCTTCTGCTGCTACAAGACTTAAGATAGTTTTGATTGAAGTCATCTTAACAACAGGAGAAAATATTTCATCAAAATCAATACCTTTCTTTTGTGCAAACCCCTTCACCACAAGTCTAGCTTTGTACCTCTATTTTCCTCCATCTTCTTCCTTCAGCCTGTAAACCCATTTATTCTGCAATATGGTTTTACCTATAGGAAACCTAACTAAGTCCCAAGTCTGGTTATGCATTAAGGAGTCCATCTCTTCTTCCATGGCTAGCTACTTCTTCTTGGTTTCAACCTGCATTGTTTCTTCATAACATTCAAGTTCACCAGAATCATTCAACAATAAATAATATAATGAAGGAGAGTATCGTTCAGGGGGTCTACTTATCCTGGTAGATCTCCTGACACCGCTTTCAGGTGTTTGAGGTGCATGTTGTTGTTGTGGTGGTTTCTGTTGTTGTAGCTGTTGATTGTTATTATTTTCAGGCACCTTTACTTTTTCTGTGATCTCATCAAGAACTGTGTATTCTTTGTTTTCTTTTTCATGTTTCTTTTCCTGCAATTGATTCTTATACAAGACCTTTTCATTGAATATTACATCTATGCTCCTAATGATTTTGTGATTTTCATAATCATATAAGCGATAACCAAAATCATTAGCACCATATCCAATAAAGGTACATTTCTTTGATTTTGCCTCAAGCTTTGTTCTATTTTCTTTATTAATATGGACAAAGGCCTCACAACCAAAGGCTTTAAAAAAGAGTAGTTTACCTTTTTACCTGTCCATGCTTCCTCTGGAATACCACCATCCAAGGAACTTGAAGGCCCTCTGTTTATTAGATAAACAACAGTATCTACAACATCTGCCCAAAATTGTAAAGGCAATCCTGCATGCAATCTCAAGCACCTTGCACGCTCCATGATTGTTCTGTTCATCCTTTCTGACACACCATTTTCTTGTGGTGTTCTTGGAACTGTCTTCTCTCTATGAATTCCATGCTCTGAACAGTACCTATCAAACTCTTTGCTGCAATATTCACCTCCATTGTCTAATCTGAGACACTTCAACTTCTTTCATGTCTCAATCTCAACCAAAGCTTTCCATTTCTTGAAAGTATCAAATACATCAGATTTATTTTGAATACAATAAATCCAATTTTTTCTAGTTGCATCATCAATAAAAGTAACATAATAACGAGAGCCACCAAGAGATGATACCTGAGCAGGTCCCCATACATCTGTATGCACAAGCTCTAATTTTTTGCTCTTCTTTTCTTTCCCAACTCTAAGAAATCTGACTCTCTTCTGTTTTCCATAAATGCAATTCTCACAGAAATCCAAATCAACATTCTTCAAACCCAGCAACAAATTTCTTGAGTGAATAATCTTCATCCCCTTCTCACTCATGTGTCCGAGCCTATGATGCCATAATGCTGCATCTGCTCCTTTGGAAGTTAAAGCATTAACAGAGTTAGAAATACCATTGCATAAATACAATGTACCAACCTTTTCGCCTTTTGCTATTACCGGGGCTCCTTTGGTGACCTTCCAAGTTTTATCTGTGAAAGTTGTCACACAACCTTCACTGCCTAACTGCCCTGTTGAAATCATATTTTTCTTCAGATCTGGAACATGCCTTACCTCCTTTAGTAGCCATTAGTTTCCATTCTGTTGTTTTACAAGAACTTTACCCATTCCAACAATTTTACAGGGTTTATCATCACCCAAACGAACTTGTCCAAAATCTCCTTGAACATAGTCATGAAAATATTTCTTATCAGGTGTGGCATGGAATGAAGCCCCTAAATCTACAACCCAAGAATCAGTAACATTTTCGAAAGAAAGAATCAAAGCGTCTTGTAACACATCACCTGTCACATTTGCTTCATGATTGTTTTCTTGCTATGTGTCTCCTTCTTTTCCCTTCTGAGATCTACAGTCTTTCTTTAGGTGTCCTTTCTTTCAGCATTTCCAACACTCTATCCCCGATCTAGACTTGGATTTGCCTTTCCTTTATTTACTGTGATATCCCGAGCTCTTTCCTCTTTCCATTTTTCTTCCCCTAGACTCTGCACTCAAAGCATTACCCGATGTCTCACCGGAGCTTTTCCGTCGCATTTCCTCGCTGAGGATAGCACCGACAACATCATCAAACTTTAAAGTACTAGATCTAGAGACAAAGTTACTAATGGCCATAACTAAACCATTCCAGCTTTCTGGAAATGAGCACAAAAATAACAGAGCTCTAACTTCATCATCAAAGTTTACCCCTACAGAACTTAACTGACAGGTAACTGTATTAAAACCATTTAAATGGTCTGCAACAGATCCACCTTCTGACATCTTCATATTAAATAAACGTTTCAGAAGAAATACCTTGTTTGAGGCCAAGGGTTTTTCATATAATTTCGCCAACGCCTTAATCAAACCCTATGTTGTTGTTTCCTTCGAAATATTGAAGGCTACCGACGCCGCAAGGCACAACTGTATTGTTCCGAGTGCCTTTCTATCAAGAATATCCCATTTTACGTCTATCATAGTCGTCGGCTTCTTTGTCTTTCCGCTCAATTGCAGGTACAGATCTTTCTGATACAGATAATATTCCATCTGCATCTTCCACAGCGGGAAGTTTTGGCCGTTAAATTTCTCGACCCTAAATTTACCATCTTCTGCCATTGCTCCCACTCGAACTAGGAACCCTTCTTTCCTATAAGTTTATCAGCCAAATAGACCTTCGGCTCTAATACCAGTTGTTAGAAAATTATATATTACAGAGAAATGCAACACATAAAATATGCAGAAAACACAAGCACACAAAACACATAAAACGAGATAGACACAGATATACGTGGTTCACCCAGTTTGGGCTATGTCCACCCCGAACAGCCAGTCCTTCCTTTCTATTATCCAGCAAAAATGAAGAGACACAACCTACAGCAAATCCGATGTAATATCCTCTGCTCTCTCTCACAGTCTCCCTATCTGTTTCTCACTTTGAGAATACACATACAATACATAGCCACAATATAATACCCTCATACAAAGTGAGGGGTTGCCTTCTAGGGCAAAATACCCTAAACTAAACATAAATTCTACCGTCAGATCATCCGCCTAATGAACGGCCTAGATTGAATAGAAATTACTATACTTTTACAAGGCAATTTTACATATGTTTTTAGCTTCGGGGGGACTCCATTAAGTCGCAGCCGCCCCCTCCCTAGACCCCCCAGGCAGTGTTTAATTACAGACGGCATTGTCGCCCCCATTAAGTTATAGGGGTCCAACACTGTGATACAAAATAAACAAGATAATCAGGCTCCACACCCAACATATACTAGGTATAGCATCTACGAAAGCAACATCTCATTATATTTTATTTTATCAAAAAAAAACAATTCATAACAACTTGTTTTAGCATAATCATATACCCTTTGCATTTTTTTTATTACATTTATATATATAAATACTTTATGACATTTATCTTAAATCATAAATGATAAAATGCATAGCTTCCATTATGAGAAGAAGATAATGATTAGATTTGGCATCTAAGAAGATGTATTTTTCTTTCCTTCTCTCCTTTGTTATTTTTATCACTTTATGCTTATTAAGTGAATGGAAGGGTATATTTACTTATCAACAAAGTTACAATATAATATTTCATTACTATTTTAGGGAATTGGTTTTATGGCATTAATGTCATTTGTACAATTTTTTTATTAATTTTTACAAAAATCTATTTCATTGGTTTTGTTTATCAAACTCGTCTAGCAATCAATCAACTATTATGTTAATAGCATGGTCGTTACCTCTTTAGACACTCTCACTAGCATAATAATAGTGATATATAGAGCTTACATTTACCATATATTGATTGGAATAAGCAATGTGGAATAAAGGAAATGGGATTTTGTAGCCATAAAAACAATGTCAAGATGTCATGAGTTTTATATATATGAGTTGTTTTATTTATGCTCATGCATCTAGAAGTGTGGGAAGGTTAAAAAAGTGATCATAATCACCCCACAATCAACGAATCATTATGTTGAGAGCACCTCCGCCTCCATAGATGTGTGTATGTTGGTATAATGATCATGATATATTTGGCCCCGTGTGTTTTCATAGAGAAATCTTACACTTACTTTCTTCACTTTCTATTCATACTTTAATAAAAACATTTAATGCTTACATATTCCTCTAAAAAAGGGAAGGAAAACCCATCATAAGGATATGTTTTTTAAATTTCAATATGTTCATTGCGATAAGCTTATAACATGACACATTCCCATGATTAAATAGTGACTATAGCCAAAAATTATAGAGCAATAACCATGATTGAATGAGTGACTCCTACAAATCCAAAACTCGATATTTGGGGTGGCAGGAGGGGGAGGGATTCTCACTAATCTCGATGGAAACATATAAATTAGATATGCTTGGAGCTTGGGAAGGAAAACAAACAACCAAGCTGAGGCCTATGGTTTATTCCTAGGGGTTTCTCTCGCTCAAAAAAAGGGCATCAAGGAATCACAAATCCTAGAGGACTCTATGTTGATTATAAAACATATGAAATACAATTCAATAGCACAAAAGATGAATCTAAACCAAATAATGAAGTGATCTCAAGGCATGATTCATCTCTTTGAGCGAGTGACATTCTTCCACATCCTAATAGGGAATAACTACGAGGCAGATAAGCAAGCAAATTTGGCTTGGCAGATGAAGGAAGGGAGCACTATAGTGAATGATATAGAGGAAAAAATATACATTCCTTAATCATGGTTAAGTTTTTCAAAAATAGGATCGAGAAAGACACTCGCGGTTAGATCAAGAGGTATGGTATAAAAAGTCTTTTTTTTTTGGGGGGGGGGGGGGGGTGGTTTACCTATTTATACCCCATGTTCTCCACTTTCTCCCCTCATCCCTCCCCTTCCTCTTTCTCCCCGTCCACTCCCCTACCCCCTTCCCCGTCACTCTCCTCTTCCATCCTGGATGCTACCCAACGTATGGATCTAGCCTTCATTCCCCTTCTTAATGTTTCTCAGCTCGTCCTCGTGCCTTGTGGAATTGATCGGCTTGAAATCCTGATGCAATGCCGCTGCTTCCATCATGCTCATCCTACACTTGGTATCTATAGGTATCCCAGTGTGAGAACTTAGATCTCACAGCCTCGAAGAAATTTCAGTGGTTGACGATACAGCAACGACACAATGCGAAATATGGAAGAGGGTGAGATGCATTTACTCCCTCTTATCTGAATTGCTCAGTTCGCGCGTGGGAGGAAGTTGTGGGTTAGGATGAAAGACGAAGTGAAGTGCAGAGAAATCATGGTATAGCTTTGGGATCTCAGCATCATGGGTATGATAACTTAGTCTTGCATCAGATTTCACACCTGGGCTTTCTATATATGGAGTAACAGTAATATCTTCTGCTATAGTATTTGGTCAGTATCTTCTCGGGTGGTCTCTGGTAAGGCTCAGCGGTTGTGGTTGAGGTTCCTCAGCAGTCTCTATAAGTATCATGTCAGTGTGGTTAGTACGAGGGTGGTCAATTGTATTAAGGGCAGTTGTAGGAAGGTTTCAAGTGTTAGGAAGGGTAGAATTATAGTCGTTCAGCATAACGGTGATTTTGGGATTGTTTTGACTGCTTGGATCTTTACTGAGTGGGGGGTTCATGGCACCTTAGAGGGTTGTCACTCTGGTTGCTCCCCGATGATCAAAATGAGTGTGCAAATCAATTCGGTAGCAAAGAGCTCGTGGTCTGGTTCCTGGGACCTCCGCCAGCCTCGGTCTGGTGGGTCACGAGAGATTCAAGCTCGGGAGGGTGGCAGAATCAAGCAAACTTGTGATGGATGTGTGCAGGAGCATATGGATTTCAGGGAAGGTCTCGCAATTATGCAGACGTGCATCCACCAACAACATAAGGATGCACTGGATACACAGGAACAACAGATCGAAAAGGAGCACATTTAGAAACTTGACGGTGAGGTGGATGCACTGAGACAGAAAAATTGAGCAGTTGAAGCTCAAATTGGTGGAGAACGGCCCGAGGATGGAAGAAGAATACACGGGACTCGATCTCAATAGCCCAGCGTCAATGGAGGAGTAATTTGTGTTCTCTTTTTGTTTAATGATGTTTTTTTTATGGAAAACTACACTTGTAAATATATGTTATACCAGTACTGAAAAATTTATAGCCACGGGATGATAACTAGGGGAAATTTTTTTTGTTTGTTGGGCAAAAACACTCTGAGAAGGGAAAAATGTATTTTCAGAAGCCCTTATTAGGCTCAAAATTTTGATATAAATTCTTGGTTTTTGAACGCGTACAGGCACGATTTATATATATAACTACTACTCTTTCTAGTTTATAAAAAAACAAAAACAAAACTAAAAAAAAAAAACCTCGTTGAATTGTTATGAAATTGATTATGCACTATACCAGAAATAACAACAAAAGATATGAAAACAGAAATATTTAACCATGGTAGATTTATTGATTACATTGACATGACTCTTTGTTTGGGTAGTAGACAGTAGGCTAACCTAATTGTGATTTCTTAATGGCATTTAAAGCCACTTATGTAACGCAATTTAATTACATTCACTAATTATTAAAATTTGATTGAAAATAGCTTAAAATAAAATTTTGTATTTAGAATCTTGTAGTATATTTATCAAATTGTCTTATCACTTTCATAAGAATAAAATTCCAAATTAAATTTAAATGTTCCCAAATTCCTCAATATCTTGGGGTCCCTAATTCCTCAAATTCTCAAACCCCCAAATTATTTAAATTCTCAAATTCCCAAACTACTTTGTTTTTTAACAATAACTGTTGATCAATAACTTCGAAGAATTGTTCAACTAATCACAATGGTTCCCACTATTCACCTCAATATCAAGATATTCAAATTTCCCTACCCCTTTGGGCTTATAGGAATTACAAACAACAATCCATGTGGACTTTAATCTTCCTTAATCCCATTAAATTTTTCCTACTTCAGAGAATTGTTTGGCTAATCGCAATGGTTGCCACTATTCACCTCAATATCAAGATATTCAAATTTTCCCACCTCTTTGGACTTATAGGAATTACGAACAAAATCCATGCAGACTTTAATCTTCCTTGATCCCATACAAATTTTCCTACCCCTTGGGCTTATAGGAATTACGATCAACAATCCACACAAACTTTAATCCTCCTTAATCCCTTCCTATATTGAATATTCGACTATTCAAAACAAGTATCCCTTTCTTGTTCCATTTTCACACTTCTCAACTTAATATTCAATGTCTTACATCCAAGGGAAAATCCAGGCAAATCAACCCGAAGGGATCCGACCCGTAGGTACAACAGCTCAATGCCTAACCCCAAGGGCGTCGAGGAGATTTGACCCCGTGACCTCCCAACAGGTGAAGTACTTGGCAATGGGAGCTCGACCAATTGAGATAACCCTTGGGGATTTCTTAATATTCAATGTCAAATGAATGTTCAATTATTTACTTCTTTATTTTTTGTATGCAATCTATTTTTAATAAGTAGTGTAGTTTCTAAATGCACATCATTTTTTGAATTTCCTTCATTTAATCACCTTTCATCAAAAGAGAATAGAACTAGGGTAGACGGGGGATTAAACTTGTTAGTTACCACTCAAGTTATTGTCTTTGACAAATTACCAAACTACTTGAACAACAATCCATGTGGACTTTAATCTTGACCCCTTCCTATATTGAATATTCGACTATTCAAAACAAGTATCCCTTTCTTGTTCCATTATCACACTTCTCAACATCATATTCCATGTTAAATGAATGTTCAATTATGAAATCTTCTACTATCAAAGTTATACTTTGTCTTCATTTTCCTTTAACTTTTTCTTTCTTGTTCAAATTTTACAATTCCACATCTTAAGCCAAATGTTTTAACCATAAAAACTTATTGTTTGCATGACATATACATAAATAAAAAATAAAAAAATAATATATAATACATACATAGTTAACATGTACAAGCCCAAATTAAAATGGGTTTTTTATTATTAATATATTTTTAAGTATAGATCAATATTAATCCATATTAAAATATTTTATTGATAACCCACATTGAATATTTATTATATACAACATTAAAATAACTTCTTTTTTTTCTATATATAAGTATATATGAAGTTGATATTGACCTAAATTAGTTAACATAAATCTTCAAATGGTTTATTTAAATCTCCTGTTAAAATATTTTTGAAAAATATAAGGTTTAAACATCTTACTCAAACATTTTTTTATTTCTAATTACTTTATATGCATTGCATTATTTTTAAATTATAGCGGACATTATTTTCTATATATAGTATATTTTATTTTATTTTTAAAAGAGGTGTGTCAACTCCACATTGAGAATTTTTTTTTTAATTATAACTAACATTATTTTTTATTTATAACATTTTTTATTTTTATTTTAAGAGAGACATGTGTCAACTCCACTGAGCCCGTAGGACTTACACATCAATCTTAATCACGGATCTAGCAAGAGCCTAGAGGGATCAAATCTCTTGAGGTGAAAACTTCTTGTATAGTACAAAAATTAAATAAAATGTTTGCCCTTTGATAAATTTGATCCTCTATATATAGAGAGAGAGATTGTAATTTTTCATTGTTTATGTTGCATTTATGAATGTATAAAATGGATCAAAATTTACTTGGTCATAAAATAGTCTGTTTAAAATGTTTTTAACTCTAAAAAAATATTATTTTTCAATTGTTTTATATAATGTATATATATAGGTTTTTTTGAACTACTTTATTTCTCTATAAAACTGGTAAACTTCTTTAGAGTGTAATATACAATGTGTACTTATATAGAGAACCAAACTATAAAATATTGAGGCCAGTTCTAATGTTTTAATCATAAAAACTTGTTTTTCTCATGATTTAAAAAAAAAAAAATGATATATAATATATACATAGTTAACATGTATAAGTGTTATTAATATATTTTCAAGTATACATCAATATTAATTGGTACTAAAATATTTTATTGATAACCCATATTGAATGTTTTATTAAATATAACATTAATATAACTTTTTTTAACATTTTTTTTCTATATATAGGTATATATGAAGTTGATATTGACATAATTTAGTTAACATAACATAAATCTTCAAAGAGTTTATTTAAATCTCCTCTTAAAATATTTTTGAAAAGTATAAGGTTTAAACATCTTACTCATAGATTTTTTTTTGTTTCTAATTACTTTATATGCATTGCATATTTTTTTTAAATCATAATCGACATTGTTTTCTATTTAGACTATATTTTATTTTTATTTTAAGAAAGACTTGTCAACTTCATATTGAGCATTTTTTTTAATTATAGCCAACATTATTTTCTATTTAGAGCATATTTTATTTTTATTTTAAGAGAGATATGTGTCAACTCCACATTGAGCACGGACAAACTTACACATCCCCTCATACTGGGTTGTAGAATGAGCCTTTAGGCTCAATAATGCTCAAAATCTATTTTAATGATTTACTTCTTTACTTTTGTATGTGTTCTATTTTTTAAAATATAATTTGTAGATAAACATTATTTTTTAATTTCCTTTATTTAATCTTTTATCTTTCATCAAAAGAGATAATATAAAGTGTAAATATGTCTTACTTAATATAATAATAAAATTTTCATAAGTTGAAGATAAAATATTTAATAATAATTTTTCATAAGTTGAATTTATAAAATATTTAACAAAGTTATTGTCTTCTCTTATATTTTTGCACCGAGTTCAAAAAGTTATAGAATTAGGAATTTGGCTTCTGTGATCCATAAATTGTATATAAAATCTTTTGGTGAAAATCACATTCAAGGCATTCAAGCCTTTGAATGTGATTTTCACCCAAAATTTTTATACACAAATTATAGAATTGTTTTATAAGCTACTTTAATCATTGCTTTCTCTTATATTTTTGCATCGATTTCAAAAAATTATAAAATTATTTTATAAGCTACTTTATAATTTAAGTGTCCATTTTGAATATAAAGAATTGTAATTAGAAAAAAACAAACGACCATTTATTATATTATATTTACATTTTTTTAATTTGTTTGGATCAACATGATTAATTCATAATCTAAAAGAGGTCAATGATCAACTATGCATCCTCATTCATATGTTACCCTTCAACCAATTTCTTAAATCGACCATGCATCCTATAGGTTATCATTACCATTCAACCAATTTCTTAAGCTGTATAGCTTTTACTTCAATATAGTTCTCCTTACATTTACAATCATATGCATCCTCATTTATATGTTACCCTTCAACCAATTTCTTAAATCAACTATACATCTTATAAGTTATCATTACCATTCAACCAATTTCTTAAGTTGTATAGCTTTTACTTCAATATAGTTCTCCTTACATTTACAATCATATCATTGATGATATTTTCAGGAGGGATTTCTATTCTTAAAAAATGCATCAATTAAGATGTAAATGAAAATTTTCAAACATTATCTTCTCTTATAGGGTTTTTAATTATTTTGGAAATTTTTCCCCAAACAAATATTTGTGAATGTTTTGTTTCTTTGAATTTTAATGTGTTCTATTATTGATAAATTTGCATGTGAATCATGGTCACTATGTTTTGGAAGTGATTGATTAAGTTGACATCAATTTTCTTTTTTTTATTTGGCTAGTAGATAGTGGTGTGATCTCACTGTATTTTTTTAATCACACCTATTAAACTAGTTGCTATCATAATTAAATAGTAAACCACTTATATAACAATACCTTTATTACATTTCATTACATTATATATATTTGGAGTTGTATACTTCAACATGCATAGCCACTTCTACTGAATTAAAAAAGTTAATTGTATGTCGAGATCAAAATCCACAAGCCCAATGTTTACATGATTACCATAACAAAAATTTATAAAGCAATGACAATAGTTGGCCTAGTACATTCTACCTAGGCAAATCTAAAACTTGATATTCAATGCATAGGCCCTTTCCCTGAATTAAAAGAGCTAATTTCAATTCATACTGAAAATCCAACCCCACCATTGTACAATGGCTATCAATATCTTAAAGAAATTGAAATTCCTTATTGTGAATCTAAAACATGCACAAGTATACCTTTTTCCCCCTTTTTCAAACATATCCTTCCACTCAATGGATTTGTGCAACCTTAGAATAGACTCCAATGGCACTACCAATTCAACTCACAATCAATCATTTGAACCAAGTCCCACTTCAAACCTTAAATAGCAAAAACACATGACCTCGTCAACCCTGCAAAGTGGTTATCAAACAAAACTATTTTCATTTTACGAATAGGCTCAATAGTTGGAATCATCGTTGCAAGCATATCGCTTCCTTTTTTTATATTTCCCAAAGATCATGAGTGAAATATCCCATCCTCCAAGATTTACTGGCTCCCCTTTCCACCCATAAGAGAAGAAACCTTAGGACATGCATCTTGCGTATGTTTTCCCCGTAACAAAATATTTGTGAATGTTTTGTTTCTTTGAATTTTAATGTGTTCTATTGTTGATAAATTTTGCATATGAATCATGGTCACTATGTTTTGGAAGTGATGGATTAAGTTGACATCAATTTTCTTTCTTTTTATCTGGCTATTAGATAGTGGTGTGATCTCACTGCATTTTTTAATCACACTTATTAAACTAGTTGCTATCATAATTAAATAGTAAACCACTTATATAACAATACCTTTATTACATTTCATTGCATTATATATATATATATATATATATAAATATATATATATATATATATATATATATATATATATATATATTTGGACTTTTATAATTCAACATGCATAGCCACTTCTAGTGAATTAAAATGTTAATTGTAAGTCGAGATCAAAATCCACAAGTCCAATGTTTACATGATTACCATAACAAAAATTTATAAAGCAGTGACTATAGTTAGCTTAGTACACTCTACATAGGCAAATATAAAACTTGATATTCAATGCATAGACCCTTTCCCTGAATTAAAAAAGCTAACTCCAATTCATACTCAAAATCCAACCCCACCATTGTACAATCGCTATCAATATCTTAAAGAAGTTGAAATTCCCTATTGTGAATCTAAAACATGCACGCGTATACCTTGTTTCCCCCTTTTTCAAACATATCCTTCCACTCAATGGATTTGCACAACCTTAGAATAGACTCCATTGGCACTACCAATTGAACTCACATTCAATCATTTAAACCAAGTCCCACTTCAAACCTTAAATAGCAAAAACATGTGACCTCATCAACCCTGCAAAGTGGTTATCAAGAAAAACTATTTTCATTTTACAATTAGGCTAAATGGTTGGAATCATCGTTGCAAGCATATCGCTTCCTTTTTTTATATTGCCCGAAGATCATGAGTGAAATATCCCACCCTCCAAGATTTACTAACTCTCCTTTCCACCCATAAGAGAAGAAACCTTAGGACATGCATCTTGCGGATGATCATAAGCCTTATGAATATGATACTTGAATGTCATATTCTTATAATCTAGTGATTAAATCCAACTAAAATCATCAAGATCAAAAATGATTTTGTGTAGAAGATCCTTGCTCAAGTCAAGCTCAACGCAAAGGCAACCACAAGTGAAAATTCCTTTTCGAAAGTAGCCTTTGTCAAACTTCAAGAATTGTCCCAAAATTCATCCAATTCATGTATTGACATATTGAATCTAGAAATAAAGGAAAATATGTGGTGTATGCATCGAGACAAAGGTGGTAATGGTGGTGACCATAGCTAGATTGATTCCTCCTTTCCTAACCAAGGCATGATGAAAAAAGGCCCACTATATCCATAAACCAAGGCCCCTCCTCTAAAACCACTTGCAAACAACATGATCCATATAATACACTATGAAAAACCTTTGGAAAAGAGGGTAAATTTTGTGTACTATGTGGTCATAATGCAAACCTTGAAGGCTTACAACCCATCAAACTTGCAAATGAAACGACAAGTTGTTGAAAATCACACCATGGTAATTAGAATATGCACTCATGATGTTAGCCTAAAACCCTAGATAGCTAAAACCAAAAATACCAATGAAAATAAAAACTATAGGATATGTTAACCTACAAACACATCAATAAGAATATGAACAAACACACAAATCTAGACTCTCAAAACAACATCATTTCCTTTGTATTAAATATGAAAACAATGAATTAAATACTATATCTCAAACTATAAAACTCTTGAACCAACACAATGTTGTGCCTTTCTTCTCCCTTATAAACTAGGAAGAAGAGAATATACAATGAATCATGACACATGCACAACAATGCCTTAGACAGTATGAAATCTTGACACTAATGCACCTTCCTCGCATGGATAAATAAGCCAAGAAAAGTGCACTCGTAGCAAAGATGAGCTAAAGCATGCAAGTAGACATTTTCCTAAAGATCTACACCCCTTATCTAACTAGGAACTATGCCCTCTAATTCATTGTGCATGCAAGTACTAAATAAAGAAAAACTCAAAATTGGAATTACATTGTTAAATATAGGAAAGCATCTAAACCTAAAATTGAATTAAGGATAAAAGCATGCATGCACCCCCATCTCTATCTCCTCTTTGACTGACCCTGCACCCTAATTATTGTTGTATAGAATTGCTAAATCAAGGTGACTACAATTGTTGTCTATTGTTTTGAAAGAAGAAGGGTGTCATTGTTGGAACACAACACAAACTACACATGTAAAGCTAATACAAGTTTGTTGATTATTAATGCATTCAATAATCCCTAACAATGTCAATGGTAACATATATTGGATGCACTTCATTTAATATATACATGAGCAAAGCAAGGTGATGGATATCAGGTGCCTCTCTCAATAGTTACGGTAAACCTTAGCCATCACCCTTACACTTGTTTGTTGAATTAATCATGCTAGATCCATTTGAGGCTTGACTCTGTGGAGAGTTGCCACTAGTTTTTGGATTTTCCTTTGTCTATGAGCTGGTTGGAGTTGGCCACCAACATGGTGGTGTTGAAAGTCCTTCGAAGCCAGAGTTCACTCATGGGGATCACCCATGGAAGATAACAAGGAGATTGAGGTGCTTAATATGCTAGTTAAAGCCCTGACCCCAAGCAGTTGCCCTCAACCATTACAACTCTATTTTATTAAAAAGTTGGATGCTACTTACCATTTGTATCTCTTGTCCTTAAGAGGCAAGAAGAATAGCCCTTACTTTTCTCTATGTCTTGCGAACTTGTTGGTGTTGGCCATTGGATAAACCAACGCTCCCCATGTGTTTCGCGACATGGACTAACTACCTCTCGTGGATCCTTATCTTTGGTGATGCAATCATTGACTAACACATGTGGGTTTTGGTCTTACGGCAATTGTGATTTCGAACAAGCGGTATTAAAACGTAGGTCATGAGTTCAATACACACCCAACTTGCATTGGGGGGAGATTGTTGGACATTGGATAAACCAACACTCCCCTTGTGTTTCACGACATGGGCTAACCGCCTCTTGTGGATCCTTATCTATGGCGATGCAACCGTTGACTAAAACCCACGGGTTTTGGTCTAACGACGATCGTGATTCCCAACAGTTGGACTTGGCCACCAACATGGTGTTGGCATTGACCATCCTTCGAAGCCAAAGTTCACTCATGAGGATCACCCATGGAAGATAACAAAGGAGATTAAGGCACTTAATATGCTAGTTCAAGCCCTAACCCCAAGCAGTCACCCTCAACCATCACAACTCTATTTTGTTAAAAAATTGGATGTTGTTTTCCATCTAGATTTCGTCCTTGGAGGCAAGAAGAAAAGCCCTTATTCTATTTGAGAGGGCTCTAGTTGGAAAGTTTACAGGCCTGTGGCCAAGTCAAAAAGTTGTGGAAACATGGGTAGAAAAACATTGGACACCAAAAATCAATGGTTAGGTATTTGTATTTGCCTCAAGTTGCGAGTATTTCATTTTTCTTTTTCTAAGCAAGGAAGCATACGATTTAATATTCAAATATGGACGTTACTTCATGGGTTTTATAGGACTGTACATGTCTCCATGGACTCCATATGTCAACCTAGAATAGGAAATAACTTCATCCCTTGTTTGAGTTAGCTTCCCCACCTTCCATTAATCTTTTTTGATAATTGTTCAGTAAGAGAGATTGGTAATAAATTGGGTCATTTCATCAATCATGTAGAACCAAAAGGGAATATGTATTCTTGCACAAGAATATGTGTTCGAGGTTGAGTTGGTCAAGGGACTTCCTAAAGGCCCTACAAATTAACCTTAATGGGTGAAGTCATCAACTAGTATTAGATTATGAGCAAATTCCATGTCCTACAATCCATATGGACATTTTGTCAAAAATTGTCCAAAAACTCAAGAAGAGTAACACCCACCCCACTTCACATTAGTCAAGGAAGGATCTTGAGTTCAAAACAGTTCAAATAGGCAAAGAAACTTTCCGCGAAAACAACCATCCAATCCATTCTCATCTCAAGTAGATCCACCCATCATCAAACACCAATAAATATGAGGTTCTTGGGAACTTAGAGGACAAGGAAAATTTGGAAAACACAAAAAGAAAATTGAGGAACCAACAACAAATCTTCACTTAGAATCAGCTCAACCTAACAATGCATTTGATCCATTCCCTAAGGATCCAACACCTAATACAAAAGATGAAAAGGAAGATGAAGAGAAAAAAATATTCAAGAGAGTCAGAGGAAAATAAGGAAGTCAGAGAATCATAAAACAAAGATGTGGATTCAACTCAAGAAGGAAATTGACCAACATCTGAAGTGCAGGTTCCACTAAACCCATCAAAATTCTTTATCGGAGTCCTTAAGAAGGGCCCAAATCCTTCAAACCCGACGTCCACCCCCACCCACACCCCCACCCCCAACAAGGTGTAGAAAATCCAATCAGGAACAGATTGCTCCTGTTCATCGACAGCATTAGACAACCCTTGAGCATCTTATCCTCAGTTTATGAGGTTCTGTTTTTGTGTTATTCTTTGTAACCAATTTCTAATAATTTATTCATGTATTCAAGAAACTGATAAGGAAAGTATTATAAAGATCCGCTCCGTCTCCCTTGTTCTTTGATGGGAGGTTGGAAATCACTAGTGCGTTTGATTTTTACTGCAGTGGAAACTCTTTTGATGTAACCTTTATACATGCATTTGTTGTAGATTTTTGCTTAATACAAATTATCTCTTCGTTACTATTAAAATCAGTGATAACACTAAGTTAACGTTCAAGCACTCCACAATGAATGCTCTCCTAAGGACGGAGCCAAAAGCAAAGGAAGAAATTCCTTTGGACAACCTCTTTGAAATAGAGATGTCTTAGCCTCTTTGAAATAGAGATGTCTTAGCCTCTTTAAAATAGAGATGTCTAAGAAAACAGGGTGTTCTTTGACTTGACACACCACCATGCAAGTATAGCAAGAAATGCATGCCAAAATCCTTGCTAATGTCATATTCACCACTCAAACAATGTTCCTCTATTGCTTTCCTGCAAAGAAGAGGGATTATTGATGCAAGGGGAATCCCATCCTTAATCTACATTCACATTGTAAACTAGAAATATAACTTTCATGGCTGCTTGTAAAGTGCTAATGCTTGCTAATGTTCCATCAAATAATTTCATGACCTATTCTATGAAATGGAAAGAGAACCATCTACAACAAGGGCACAATATGCCTCAACAATTTATAGCAAAAATTATTACCATCTGCACTAATTATTACACGTATCTTCGATATTGCATGGATAAACACCACCATGTCCAAAGGTGCAAGGGGCAAGCTAGTGATTATAGTATTCTAACACTAACTACTCTCTTAGCCCAAAAAGCCACAAGCAAAACCCGATAATGGAAAGCCAAGAGAAGAATTAATGGTCATTCCCCAAGTCAGTAAATTCAATATAGAAACTTCGGCGATTCAAAATAAAAATCCCCTATATCAAGAAAGGATTGCCCTCGCACATACTAGTGATATGCAAAACAACTGGAAGACCTACGAGCAGATTTGACTCATGCAAGCAAAGAACCTTCAATTCAGTTGGCACCCATTTTATGATGGTGCATAAGCCAGTGCTCGTATCAATGTAAAAATATATATTTGGAAATATGCTAGTGACTTCCTCTCAAACCTCCTCAGCATCTGAAAGCTTTAAACAAAACACCTTTCCTACTGCACAGCGACAGCAAAGGCAACAGCTTCACCATAACCTTCACTTTCATCAACTTCGTGTATTTATTACATGTTTCTGTAATAATGCAAGAGCTAGACTATATTTGAATTTTGATGCTTTATAATGATTATGATTCAAGAGCTATTTACCAACCAAGAAAAAAAAAATATTAGCATCCATGTATGAGTGCTATTCTCAAACACTGTTACCAGTTATTTATAAATCGATAGCTATTAAACTCGAAATATTTTGTTCAATTATATTTGAGAACAAAACTAATATGTCATTTCATATCAGGAGCTGATTCAAATGTGTATTTTGGAATTGCACTTTGCGTAACCAAGTTTCGTTGTGCAGTGCAACAAACCAATTTAGGATCTTTTCAATCTCGAAGGTAATGCAGAGTTCTATTGGCCAGTTAAAAAGTTTGGAATCCAAGGATGGGAGAGCAGAGAGACCAAAGATTTAGGGGATTCAGCACTGACCAATGAAGAAGGACAATGTTTGATGCACATTTTGTATTGATTAAGCATTAACGGGATTGGGAAGTGACTGTTGGTAGGACCATTAAATTGGGTCAAGATACATTGAGAACATATCAAAGAAATATATGGACAAAGAGAGCACTCGTGTAGAAAGAGAGTTCCTTGAATACAAGAATCTGAAGCAGACTTCAACAGAAGAAGTGAATCTGGAAATTAGATACTGAAACTAGGGAGGAGAATGCAAAGGAAAGGGCTGTTTCTTATGATTAAAGATCAAGACTACAAGAAATCAAGTTGCATCGACTCCCAATAGTACCAACACTGGACAAAGACTAATAAGGGAAATTGGTTCTTGGAAGATTGGAATGTCTTCTTGAAAGTAAAATTTAATGGACCATAGATAGTGCTAAGGTAACTCAAGTTCAGTATATTGAAGGATGTGCAGCACTTCAATAACAAAAACACAACCTGTTCAAAGTTGGTTTGTTGAATGTACAGAGTAATGCATTGGAGACAAAACCCCTGGGAAACAGGACAAGGCTCATTACGAGTGTGATTGAGGCAGATATCTATAATCGAGATGACTGATTAAACCGTCTGGTCAGTCCTGCTCAACTGCAGATTTTGCCATCTTCAATAGTGTGTCTTTAGTCTACTAAATGAAATAGAACATGATAGCAGATTAGGTATTTTCCATCTGTTCGTTTTAGAATATCTCGACGCCTCTACCTGAATAACTAGCATCAAGCCCGTTTTTGCATATCAAATCCTTTTTATTTAAATGAAAAGTTCTTCAGATGGAAATTTTAGGTGAAATATTAATCTTCATTTTGCTTTAACATCATTTCCAGTGATACTTCTATGTTTGTTAATAACAAAACCTTGAAAACTGTTTGAAAAATATTTTAGGCTCCAGTGTTAAATTCAAAATTCCATCATCATGGCATGTTTTAAAAACATTGGAGGAAAAAGATATATATCCTTTAGGGATATGAAGACAGAGAATAGTAATGACAGGACTTCCTTCGAGTAACTAGGTAATTCTCATACAATAAACAAAGTAGAAAATGATAGCATAGGAAAATTTTGTAAATGGCTCTCTACCAGGAAGGACATAATCATCACATCCAGTATGGACCTCCAAAGCCTCAATGAGAACATGGGTGCCTAATAAGCATGAAGTTACATTTGCGCCCTAGGCTTCCCAGCTCAAAATCGAATAAAAAATCTATATTGCAGTTTGTGGAAAAAATCATCCTGCATAACCAAATGCTGAATCAAAATGTTTGAACCGATGATTTCAAAGGACTAGATCACCATCCAAGTAGCAGAAGCTTTAAAAGAGCCATTCTTATATATAGCCCATTCTTTGCTTGGCGAAAATATGCAGCTCTTGAATCATTATCAACATCGACCATTATCTGCATAAAGCATCTCGTGAGAATGATGCCTGTATTTGAATAGAAAAAGAAAATTGATTTCAACTGTCCCGAGATTCAATATTATAATAGAGTATAACAAAGTTATCCGAGATTTACTAATCTATGTAACATTTTACTGCTTTTTAATGATGACTCTGAACTGTTCTTGTAATAATGACTCTCACCTCGTCAAGCCTTGGAAGAGGATGCATGATAACTGCATGCTTCTGTAGTACGTTCATGACCTTTTTATCAATAATATACTTTCCCCGGGCCTCGTTATACAAATCAATTCTCTCACCAAAACGCTCACGCTGAATCCGAGTTTGATAAACAACATCACACTGTGAAGCCACCTCCATCAAATCTGTAGATTCTACCCATTCAATTCCCTTTGAGGTGAGATAGTTTTTAATGTCATCCTGTAAAAAGATTAAACATGGAAAAATAAATATCATACATCGCAAAGGAAGAGTTGTGTATTATATGTGCCCAGCAGTAGCTGAAATAGTTTTTCTCGTATGCTTGCCAAAGTCAAACAACTTGCATGGAGCAGAATTGTGTTCTAGCAGATGAAATCCACTATATTAAAACTTAATGTGAATTGACAAACAAACCAAAACAAGGAAAAATATTGCTTGGGAATGCCAAAGAGAGTAATGGCAATTCTCGCATAGTACAGAAAGGTAACTAGATATACTTGGCAGATTTTCCAAATACCTTTAGCAAGTTTCATTTGTTACATAGAGGCTGTTTTATAGAAGCTACCTTCATCTTGACAACATCTGGCCCCACAAAGTAAATCTTCACATTGTTGTACTTGGCAAGCAAATATGCAAGTGATCGGACTGTCCGACCATTTGCAAGATCTCCAACAAGGGCAACTTCTATGTCATCCAAACGCCCAATTTCTCTTTGAATTGTATACATATCCAGCAATGCCTGCATGTCACACAAAAATGAGCACTGGGCACTGAACATATAATATGCAGCTCTATGAAAACCATATTCAGTTCATCACCATAGAAACTACACCATGATAATCATGTCCAATGACTAACATTGTGCTCGGGAAAAAAAAAGTCAGCACACTGCAAACAATCCCATTATTCTATCGAAAATTCAAATCATCGCTAGCATTTATCATTTTAGACAACAAAGAACGTTGCTTGTAAGAACCTGCTGATAGATTCTAGGCTAATGCTTTTCGCAATGAACAATAGCAAAATTGTTTGACAAAAGCAATGCCTAGAGTGGCAATACATTATCATTGCATAGAAACTGAAAGAATTGTCATTGGAATGAGCATGGAGCTGTCCCTGGTCCTTTTTAAGCAGAGTTTGCATCTCCCCCTAAGTTCCTGAGGATTTAGGCAGTTGATTCTAGAAACTTCAAAGGGAATGCTACTTTAATACCTTTTGGTCCTGCTCAATAAACCTCATGATTCAGGTAGTACTGACAGCTACTAGGGACCAGGAACTTTGTCCATCACCGTGTACCTGGACTGCTTGCGTTGGCCATGAAAGCCCCACACTTGAGGGAGTATGACATACTACATGCTCAGGGGGAATGAACTCTGGTAGGCGGAATATCACCACCTCTTGACCAATCAGTCAAGCCCCTGACGGTTAGGCAATTAATTATATCTTTGTAAAATGATAATATTTCTGATTACTTGTTTCCGAAAGAATAATTGTGGGATTTGCTCCTTCAAACACTTGGTTTGCATACAGGAGTGCTTGGATTCCAAGCTTGAGGAATAACAATATCCATTGAATTTTCTTTCTCTGGAGACATTTGATAAACACACAAGATTATCATGGCCCCTGCACAAGGCTAATAAGAAAAAAATCGAGAAATAGTCCAATTTTTGCCAATGATGCCTGGGTTCACCGGTGAGGTTGATATAGTGTTGACCAGACCAGGGTTCCATCCGCATGTCCCCAGCAAATTTGGCAGAATGTTCTTGGACTTGGGATTTAAGCCAAAAGAAGTCCGTGTGATATGGTGAAACCCCTTTGGGTGTGTTTTTGGAATAAATTCCAAAATTAAAAAAAAAATAAAGTCCCTTGGAAATCACTGTGAAAGAAAAATAAGATACCTAAGATCTCTGTCTAACTGAGATATTTATTCCAAAGCAATCACTGAACCATCTAGTTTCTAGTGAGAGGCTAATAAGACACTTTCTCAAGCATACAAAGAGTTTTAAATTACCTGTGTTGGATGCTGACCAGGCCCATCTCCCGCATTGATTATTGGAATATTTGCTACAGCTGCAGCTTGCCTGGCAGCTCCACTATCGAAGTGCCGCAAAACTATAATATCCGAGTATCCTTCCACAGTTCTTATGGTATCTGACATAGAACCAGAATTTAAGTAAATCCTTAAGATTATGTAATGTGTAACTCCACTGAAATGTGGTTTAGTGGTTGAGAGGATACAGAGAAGGGAGTATCTACCATATATCCAGAATTTATGTAAATTATTGAGATGATGGACCGTGCAACTCCACTAGTATGTGGTTGAGTGGTGGAAGGGATATGAAAGGGGATGGGCGCAAAGTAAATATGAAAATTTATCTCAGAACTGGTCAATCATTATGTTATGTTAGTAAGAAGATAGCTATGTCTGTGGACACCCCATTGGCACAAGAATCGTAGTACATTGAGACTTATCCGCTGTTGCAAACTAGACCTCACCATGCACACTGGGAAATAGATCATGATATGTGGGATTTATGCTACCACATACAAGACCTCATAACCAATATGGAATAGCAAACATATAATGACCCAGTTCAAACCCAATCAGGGTTTAAGCCTGTTTCAGTTGATCTGATGGCGGCACCCAGGTTAAGCATTAAAGTGGACCTTAGAGGGATAATTCAGAATTGAATTCATAGCTTCGACCGTAAAATAAAAATATTACACTTTTTATTAAAAAAAAAAAAGGACCTGTCTAATTTTTTTGGAGTTTTTTTTCCCGTGAAACCATTTTTAGTAAAGTAGTAATCTTTAAAACGTGTTTTTGACTTTATATGAGAATTCAAGGCCTTCAACTTCATATGGGAATTCAAGGCCCTCAAAAACTCTAGTAGAAATTTACAGTTGTGATTTTAATAAATTTTTTTGCCAGATTCCATACAAATTTGACAAAAAAACATATGGCACATATGGCCAGAAAAGCTCGAAACATGTAACAGATTACTACAATGTGGATGTTGATTTGTGAGTGCGTGTGGGGAATACCTTCCAATGTTTCTCCTTTTGCTGCAGATGAGAATTCTCGAGCATTTTCAGTTGTCAAAACTTCTCCGCCGAGCCGTTTCATTGCAGACTCAAATGAAAGCCTAGTTCTAGTTGAGGGCTCATAGAACAAAGTAGCCATCAAGTGACCTCTCAAAATTTGCGATCGAAGTGGGTCCTTCTCAATCAATTCCATTTGCTGTGCTACCTCAAAAATTGCACTTAAAATCTCCCTGTTAAATTGCTGCGCTTCGATGACATCTTCCAGGTGAAATTTCTGGCCAGAGGCAAATGTAGAGGGCTCCTTGCTGTTGATGTCAGCAAAGGGTTCTGTCGCCCTGCTCAATATTGGCCGCCTGGGTGGCCTGTCTTCGAGACTATCTTGGATTTTTGGCTTGAATGAATTGAACCCATAGAGCTTGGATGAAGCCATAGGCAATGGAACCCTTTGGCGAAGCGACATTGGATGTTGTATTGATGGCCTAGAATCATAATGAAGATTCGAAAGCTCTTGCATATATTGGGATGCCTTGACTGTAAAGGAGGAAGAGGCGCGATTTGAGGCCGATACAGCACTATTAGCAGAGCATGTTGACGGGAAAGGCAAAGCCATGGTGTTTGGATTGAAAAGAATGGAATGGAATGATGGTCCCGAAGACTTCAAACCAGACTACGTTGACAGCATTGCTGTGGAAGAAGATATTAAATACCCTTGGGAGGGATATGAACTATTGCTCAGCAATAAAAGTCTCAGTTAGAATGAACCCTAAAATTTTAAATGGGTTTTCTCCGTGGTTAAGGAATCACTTTTACTTTTTATATTTAAGTAATTAAAAAGTGACCTTAAAATAGACCTTATCCAATCAGCGTGTACAATAAACCTAATTATTACTATTTTATATTCAAATCATTTATTTTCATGGGGTCTCTTTTATAGTCTTTTTAATATCAGGAAAATTATTACCATCTTATTAAATCAATTTTTTTCACTAGGCAATTTTTATAGTCGTTTTTAATATTAAAAGAGAAGTAATATATTTGTTGTAATACTTAGGGAGATACATTGGATTGGAGTTTTTAAGTTTTATTTAGATTCTTTGTGATAGGTCAAGTGTTCTTTGTATTGGAGGTATTTTTAAATTTTTAAATAGTTTATATTAAGTTATTATTATAATGATTATATATGGAAATATTTATATTTAAAATAATATTTTTTCAATAAAAATGGGTTGTTATTTAATCAATAAGATGACACAAAATTTATAGCCGAGGGCTTCCAAAAATTTCAATATTGTATATTCTTTGCTTATTGATTATATTAGCCTTAAAAAAAATTAAAATTTCTCAAGGGTAGGTCTAGTGGTTAAGATAGGACGTTAACTCTCTCTCCACTCGAGTTTGATATGTTAAGTTTGTTGTGATGAGGCTAGAGGAATGGAGTTTCTTCATTCATGGTCAATACAGGACATCTAGGTTCTGACTATGTCATATATTCTCGGTATATTTGTCTTATAAACATATCAGATATGTAGAAATTATACAAACATATGTATATCAATGGATTCAATCCGATCTAACAATGTACTAATGCTAGATAATGAATCCTTCTACAAATCAATTGTGGAAATTAGACACAATGGCCAATCACATTAAGCGATGAAAGAATCAAATCAAACCACAACATAGATAATTTCTCGGTGAAAGCTTGCTCCTCAAAACCCCTCTATCTTCTATTGTATATTCACCATGGAATCATGAACAATTACAATGCACTCTTCTCACAAGAGTCTCCTACACTCTCACAATTGTCTCACGTTGTCCTGGACAAAATCGACCAACACTTAGCCAATTCTCAGCGTTTAAACAGTTTGCCTTCCTTGCGCAATTCCTGATGAATGTAATCCCTATCCTTTAAGAATTTTGGCCTTCCAAAACTGCACAAGGATCATGGGTAATCCAATGGATGTCTGGTTGCATGCGGGCAACTTACTAAACACACAACTGATAGTTAACATCCCTTTAACCTTTGTCTCAACTGGGTCTCCACTAGAACTGACATGCATGCAGCTATTAATAGTAAATCATCAGTTGCATGGCAGATCACTGATTGTGAATTAAATAATATTTAATTCACTTGATCTCTCACTAGTGCAACAAACAATTACAACTAGTTCAACTGAGTTAACTGATTACTCATGCATTAAACTAATGCACCAACTACAATTCGAACTCCATAACAAATAGAATTACTTTGCAGGCCTCACCAACCACCCTCAACTCGAAATACATGAGCTAACTGAGTTTATTACACTCAGTTAACTATTACAAGTGATCATGAGATAAGATTACATTTTATTGTCCAATTTAATTAAGGGAAAATTAAATTAGACACTGCACCAATTTAATTAATTAAATTGGCCTTCACACTAATGTATCACTAGGACCTGTTGATCCCACACTAGTGTGTGTGCTGCAATTTCTTATTGGACTTCAACACTCCCTCTCAACAAGAAACAAATTATCTGCCACCCTGATCCTGCCTCTATGGTATTCGAATTTCTCCTAGCGAGCGCCTTCGTCAGAATATCTGCATCATGATCCTCCGTGGGAATGTACTGAAGTAACATAATGCGCCTCTGAACAAAATCTCTGAAATGGTGGTACCGGATATCTATGTGCTTGGACCTATCATGGAATATCGGATTAACCGAGAGTTTAATTCAACTCTAGTTATCACAATGTATCACAGTTAGGTCCATCTGAGAACCAAACAACCAACCAGGATCTTTCTCATCCAGATGGCCTCACATGCAACTTGACTTGTTGTTGTGTACTCTACCTCGGCTGAACTGAGTGCCACAGATCGTTGCTTCCTACTGTACCAAGAAACTGTTGTCGATCCTATGCTGAAGATCCCTCCTGATATGTTCTTTCTTTCTGATAGACTGCTTGCCCAATCCGCATCCGTGAAGCCTTGAAGCTTCACTCCCTCTTTCTGTTTGTACCATAATCCATACTCTGTAGTGCCCCTGAGATATCTCAAGATATGCTTCCCCGCCTTCCAAAAGAGCTTGGTCGGCTTAACCATAGCTTGACTCAGCTGGTTAACTATGTAGCAAATGTCTGGTCTGGTGTTCACCAAGTACATCAGTGAACCCACTCGCTGCCTGTAGATAGTAGCATCCATTACTTCTCCTGAAGTAGCATCCTCTTTCCTCCAATTTCTTGGAATAGGAGTGTCCATGGGTTTACATCTCTCCATGTGAAACTTACCCAGTATCTCTTTGGCATACTTGCCTTGAGAAACAAAAAGTTCACCATCTCGCTGCCATATTTCCAAACCAAGGAAATAGCGAAGGAGTCCCATGTCCTTCATTTTGAACTCCCTTGCAAGATCCTCCTTGCAAGAAGTTATCAGCTGCTCATTGCCTGTCAAAATTAGATCATCAACATAAAGTATGATAATCAAGAGCTTACCATCAACCACAATTTGGTACAGGTTCGCATCAACTTCACTTTTGATGAAGCCCAACCCAGTGAAATAGCTGTCAATCTGAGTGTACCAAGCACGAGGTGCTTGCTTCAGCCCATATAGTACTCTCTTTAGTCAACACACATGCGACTCACTGTCAAAGATCTCGAAACCTTATGGATACTCTATGTACACTTCCTCCTCAATAACTCCATTGAGAAATGCAATTTTCACATCCATTTGATGAATGCGTCACCCCCATCTGCGTTGAGAGTGCAAGGATAGATCTAATGGAAGAGTATCTCGCGACTAGTGTGAAAGTCTCTTCATAGTCGATCCCCTCAACTTGTAGAATCCCCAGGCTACAAATTTGGCCTTGTACTTCTCCACACTCCCATATGTTGCGTGCTTCACCTTATAGATCCATCTAGATCCAACCACTGATTTTCTGGCCGGTCTTGGGACAACTTCCCGTGCATTGTTCTTGACGATGGTGTCATACTCCTCTACCATAGCATCAACCCAAATTGGTTGTTGCACTGCTTCCTAAAAGGAAGATGGTTCTGTCACAATACACTTTCTCATAAGAGCCATGTATCTAGTAAACCTGTCTGGAGACTGTCTCTGTCTGCGTTGTGAAATAGGGGCTCCTACATTCTTTGTCGCATCAAGTCTCAATCTATCAGCTTCTGTGGTGCGCCTTCTACCATTTATGGTGGATGGCTCTGCATGAGTGTTTTTCTACCACTCCATGATCCTCCGCACGTAGTTTCTCCACATCTTGAGGTTCATTCTTTAGATCCAAAAGTTCTTCCTCTGCATGCAAATCTAGGTCCCTCTCAAGGGACAATCTCATGGCTTTCTCCTCATCAAACTTTATATCCTGTCGCACAACAGTCATCATGTTGTTTGGAAAATACGCCCAATATTTGTGGGGAGTATCAGTGTACCCCACAAATATCCCAATCTCAGTTGTTGGTTCGAGCTTATTCCTGGCGTCTTTGGTCACATGCACATAAACAAATGAGCCAAAAATATTAAAATGTGAAACATTAGGTTCCTTCCCAATAAAAGCCTCCTTTGGTGTATTCATGCCAAGTATCCGATGGGGACAATGGTTTTTCACAAATACCGCTATGTTGCATGCCTCCGCCCACAGATGCAACGGTAGGCCCTGATCATGCAACATCGCTCGTGTTGCACCCATAATTGTTTTGTTCTTTCTTTCTGCAACCCCATTCCGTTGTGGGTTATGAGGCGCAATAAACTCTCTCTTAATTCCTTCTTTGCTGCAGAAGTTCTTGAATTCATTGGAGATGTACTCACCACCATTGTCGCTCCTAAGAGCCTTCACATGCTTCCTCATGTCTTTCTCCACCAGTGCTTTGAACTCAAGAAATTTCGAGAACGTCTGATATTTCTTCTACATGAAGTAGATCCAGCACTTTCTAGAAATGTCATCAACAAATATCACATAGTACTTATGCTTTGTTGTCGAAGCAGTAGAGAATGGTCCACACACATCAAAGTGAACTCTATCAAGGATTTTTGAAGCTTGGTTCTCCTTCTCGTGAAAAGTGGCCTTTGCATACTTCCCCATAGTATATCCCTTGCATGTGTCTGACTGCGCAAGAGTACCCTTGGGAAGACCTGTAGAAATCTGTTGCATGACCTTCAAGGCTCTGTGGTGTAGATGGCCCAATCTCCTGTGCCATAACTCACCCTCATCCCGGCTCACCATTTTGTTTGCCTTACCCATAAATGTTATGCAACCATCTACATCAAGTTTATAGATATTGTTCACACGAATCCCAATATTCTTGGCTTGTCCTGTTGTTTTGTGTCACAGGAAAGATTTTCCTTCACTGAAAACAACATCATAGCCTCTATCCTCCAACATTGTGACTGATACCAAATTTTTCTTCAAGCCTGGTACATGCATTACATATTTTAATTGAAAGGGTTTACCTGACTATCTCTGGAAGGTAACTATACCAATCCCGGTAGCACTGTGCCGCTCGTCGTCACCCATTTCGATATGCATTTGAAGGTCCTTCTCCTTCAAGCTACTGAAAAGTTCTTTGTCTCCCGTCATGTGAAAGGATGCACCATTATCCAAGTACCACACTGATCCCATTGCACTTGACACCATGCATGCAATTAGTGAGAAGTCAAGCTCAAATTGCAAGGCCAAAGCCTCACCAGCTGCAGATCCTAAAGCCTTATTTTTCTTTTTATTTTGTGGACAATTAGTGGCATAATGTCCATGCTCGTGACAGTGAAAAAAATTCACTCTGGACATGTCACACTTCTTTCCATCTTTGTCGGACTCGGATTTGGAATGAAATTTCTTTCCTTTCCCCTTCTTCGCCTTGGCAGCCAAAGCACAATCTTCATCATCATCATGCTTAAATGAAGATCCATCCCTCATATTCCACCTAAATTCTTCTTGCACCAAATATGACCAAAGTCGTTCCCAATCTGGCAGCTTTTCCCTTCCATTGATAGAGTCCTAATAACTATGCCAACTCTTGGGAAGTCGTAGAAGAGCTAGGCTCACCAAGTCATCATCCGCGACAGTAATGTCAATGCTCCCAAGCTCATCCTGACATTGGACAAACTTTGTTAAATATTTTGGCATAGTGTCGCCTTTCTCCATTTTGATTTTCCTGAGCTTGTCCTTCAGTACCAATTTTCTATGATCACTGCTACTCTGAAATAGATATGTCAAAGCTTTCCACATTTCATATGGTGTCGCTTTGCCATGGATACTTGAGACAATTTTGTCTTGTACTCCCTCCAATAATATCCTCCTCGCCTTTGCAACCTTCTTTTGCCAAGCATCAAGATTTGTAGCATCTGCTACAAAGGGTTTGGGAACATCATTGTCAATTAATTCTTTCAACCCATTTTCCTCCAGTACTGCCTCCATCATGTCTTTCCACACAATATATTTAGAGATGCCCTCGAGTGCATACTCCAATCCCAAGCCATTGAAAGCCATTTTGATCCTGAATCGGCTCTCGCAACAAGAATACATTTTGCAAATTCGAATTATATTCAGTCACAAACTCAGCTTCTCCTCCACTATAGTGATTTCATGTGCTCTGATACCATTTAGAAATTATAAAAACATATGTATATCAATGGATTCAATCTGATCTAACAATGTACTAAAGCTAGATATTGAATCCTTCTACAAATCAATTGCGGAAATTAAACATAATCACCAATCACATTAAGCAAAGAAAGAATCAAATCAAACCACAGCATAGATAATTTCCCAGGTAAAGCTTACTGCTCAAAACCCCTCTATCTTCTATTGTATATTCACCATGGAATCATGAAACAATTACAATGCAATCTTCTCACAAGAGTCTCCTGCACTCTCACAATTGTCTCACAATGTCCTGGACAAAATCGACCAACACTTAGCTAATTCTCAGCCATTAAATAGCCTACCTCCCTTGCACAATTCATGATGAATGAAATCCCTATTCTTTAGGAATTTTGGCCTTCCAAAACTGCGCAAGGATCATGGGAAATCCAATGGATGTCTGGTTGCATGCGGGCAACCTACTAATCACACAACTGATAGTTAACATCCCTTTAACCTTTGTCTCAACTGGGTCTCCACTGGAACTGACATGCATGCAGTTGTTAATAGTAAATTATCAGTTGCATGGCATATCACTAATTGTGAATTAAATAATATTTAATTCACTTGATCTCTCACTAGTGCAATAAATAGTTACAACTAGTTCAAATGAATCTAACTCACCTAACTGAGTTAACTGATTACTCATGCATTAAAATAATGCATTGACTGCAATTCGAACTCCATAACTAATAGAATTACTCTGCATGCCTCACCAACCACCCTCAACTCAAAATACATGAGCCAACTGAGTTTATCACACTCAGTTAACTATTACAAGTGATCATGAGATAATATTACATTTTATTGTCCAATTTAATTAAGGGAAAACTAAATTAGACACTGCACCAATTTAATTAATTAAATTGGCCTTCACACTAATGTATCGCTAGGACCTGTTGGTCCCACACTAATGCGTGTACTGCAATTTCTTGCTGGACTTCAACAAGATATACTCTTGGTGGTATATTGGTAGCCGAAAGGTTTGATCCCCGACCTAATCCAAAGCACTCCAATGAGTTACCAATCCACCACGGTTAAAAAAAATCAAAATTTCATATCCTATGTGCATTGATTATGTTAGCCATGTAATTCTAGCACTCTCACTATTTGTTTGACTAGTACACTACCAAGCAAACTAATTTAATATAAACACAACTTTACATAATATTAAGATTTCAAAATAAATCATGCTCAATAAAGGCTTCACACTTATACCAACCTTGGATGACTAGATATCTAATATTTTTTTTTCTTTTTTGGAGGTGGTTCTTGTTGCATTGTGTATCCATCCTTTGTCATCATTACACCAAACTTGAATGAGCGAACATAGCGATTATGAGGAGGAGCTATAAGTTGAAGAATACCAATAGTAAGTTGCCCTTCTTTTTCTAGCCTCACAATCCTCTCTTGCAACATGCCCACTTTATCTTTCAATTCTTCAAATCTCTAATTGTTGTGTTCCATGAAGATTTCAAATTGTGCTTCCTTGTTTTTGAGGGATTCTACTTGAAAATTTGAGCATATTATTTGCTTATGCATAGCTTCAGCCTACATTGAGAATCTACTCTCCCAATCTTTTCTCCATCTCTCAAATTTCCAAACATAGAGTAATAAATAGTCCTAGAATTCACTGACATACCTTTCACATATTCTTTTATTTTATTTTATTTTATTTTTTTGAAATAAATATTTTGTGTTGCTTGAAAACAAGGAGTGCATATTAAGTCGTTGAATTCTTACCTGGGTAGTCACTGGGAAGATTGGACGAGACCCACAATTTCAGTCTTTCAAAATAGTAGAAGACAAACTTCTACTTGTTTCAAAAACCAAAAAACATAAACTAGAAGCATGACCATTTGGGCCCTTTATAGACTGAGAAATACAAACTAAAAACATAGAGAAATAAGGACAAGAAACAAAGAGATAATTAAGAGTATTCATCTAAATCTGTAACTTCAATTGGTATGGGCTCCTTATTACTGCCTAGAGAGCATCATGATGCAGGAGGGATGCCCACATGTTTCTCATTGTGACCCATCCTTGGATCCAAGCACCCCATTTGGGGAATTCAAATATTGTTAAGCCATGGTCCAACAGTCTTGCTGAAGGGAAGATTCTTCAAGGTATTTCTAGTCGTATGATCCAAGTGGATACTGGTGGCCACCCACCTATTCCATTTGGACCCGCACCATCAGTTCTTTCAATTTTTCACTTTCAGCACAACTTACTATTTTTAGCAGGTTTTTGGGTCCTGAACTTCTAGAGCCATTTGGAGGCCCTAATGATCTGGGTGGATATTGGTGACCACCAACCTATTCCATTTGAACCCCCCACCATCTATTCTTTTAGTTTTTCAATTTCGACACAACTTACTATTTTTAGCAGTTTTTCAGGTCCTAAACTTCCGGAGCCGTTTTGAGGCCCTAAAAGACATTTTTTGGGAAAATCGAGAGCAACATTGGTCTTGCTCACATCAAAATTTTTAGTCCATGGATAGATATTTCTAATGAGGTATGGTGCGCGTCAAACAGAGATCGTATGCCAAAACTATGGGCCCCGCTTGGGTAAATTGGTGGCCACCACATCTC
This sequence comes from Pinus albicaulis, assembly GCA_034641835.2. NCBI lineage: Eukaryota > Viridiplantae > Streptophyta > Pinopsida > Pinales > Pinaceae > Pinus > Pinus albicaulis. The sequence continues at coordinate 1,837,405,643 of CM076575.1, read as the reverse complement.
TTCTCAGAGATAAGCTACCAGTGCCCTAGCTAGTTTATTTCCATTCTGTCGATCTGGTTGAACCCCTGCGAGATCAACCTCACAAACCCTGACGACCTCCCATGGTTGAAGAAAAGAAAGACGAGGGAGTAGGAGATCCTATCAAAATATTGCTCGAGGAGGCCCTCGAGAAACAAAGGAACGCGATGATGGATAAATTTTCTCAAATCCTTCAACAGTTGCCCACCTACAGTGCATATGCATCCAAAAACCACTTCGGAGGTGCCACTCCCTTCAAGGTACAAGTAAACTTTAACATTCCTGTATTTGAAGGCCAGATAGATGCAACCATAGATATATGGTTGAATTTGATAGAAGGGTATTTCTCAGTCCATGATTTCTCTGACCAAGAAAATATTATTTTTGCACTCCTCAAAGCCGCCCCCCATGTCAAATATTGGTGGGAAACTTACTGTGAGAAAAAGGACGAGAGGGAACCCTCTCTGTTCTCGGTCGCACCCACTTGTAATTCGTTTCGAGATAGCATCAAGGAACAAAATTACCCCGTGGGGAGCTATGAGGACAAGTACATCCAATGGACCATGCTGCGACAACAAAGGGATTAAGATGTGCACGAACTGACGAATTTGTTCCATACCCTGTGCACAAAGTTGGGTATTAAAGATTCAGAGAGACATTTGTTGCCCAAGTACCGCAACTTTCTGCATAGACACATTCAGGAGGAAATGCAGTTCTTTGACATTACCTCGCTTGGCACGACATATCACTATGGCACCAAGATCGAGCAGAAATTTAAGTAGAATAAGTGAGACTTTGGATCCGTGAATATGAAGCCATGGAAAGGCGCCCCCAAACCACAGAAAATGCGGTAGATCCAAAGCGAGGTGACTCAGAACACCACCACAAATCCAAAGAAGGACACGAGGAAGTGGTGTGAATTTCATAATAACCCCACTCACAACACAAACGAGTGTCGGGACAAATAGTCGCTAGTGGATGAACTAAAGGCACCCGAATCAGATGCATGTTCTGATCTTGAGCCATAACTAGAAAAGGGAGATGAAAAAGGGAAGCAGATCATTGATGCGGACCCCAGTGTCGTTTTTTCCACCACCAAGCTCCGTAGGGAGGTTCCCGAGGATCTAGAGAAGGGGGAGCGCCTCTTCCATTCGCAGATGTGGGTGAAGGGTTCTCCATTTCAATTTCTTGTCGATAGTGGAAGCCAAAATAACCTCATTTTAGCACAGGTCGTGAAGCGGCTCGACCTACCGACCATAGCACACCCATAGTTGTACACCATTGGGTGGCTTCACCCAGGGAGAGATCTCCGCGTTCGCCTGCAGTGCTGCCTTCCATACAGCATCAAGCCATTCACAAATGAGGTATTGTGTGATGTTTCTCCTCTTGATGCAGCTGATGTATTATTGGGCCAACCATATTTATGGAGGCGACATGCTGTGTATGAGTCTAATCCTCGTTCTGTTATTATTACTTTTGGAAATAAATTGTACAGGATATTAGAGGTAGTACCGCCTCCTGCCACCTCCTTGACTATTGCAAAAAAACACAGTAAGATTGTTTCTCAAACTAGGAAATTTATTTTCCTTACAACTCGCTCACAAGGAAAGAATAAGATTGTGGCCACAACCTTGAAATAGGTCTCTCCTGCACGGCTGCAACAGATGGACAGAGTCATGGAGGAATACGAGGACATTTTCTCCTCACCCACAGAGGTTCATCTACACTGTGAGGACAAGCACTCCATCAATCTGACCCCCGACGCACCGCCACCTGATATTGCCATACCTCATGCGATCACACATACATAATCCACACATGTACTGTCTAAGGCAACCAAATTTATTGAACGCATCCAACATGTCCGCCAGCACATCCGCTAGTACGTCCACGACATCCTAAACAAATCCAATACCAAGTTCAGCAAAATTTGCCTCTCATGGAGGAACTTAACGCAATGGGGACCATTGCTTCCTAAGGAGGGAGGAATGATCCAGGTGGATACTGGTGGCCACCCACCTATTCCATTTAGACCTGCACCATCAGTTCTTTCAGTTTTTCACTTTCAGCAGAACTTACTATTTTTAGCAGGTTTTCGGGTCCTGAACTTTCGGAGCCGTTTGGAGGCCCTAATGATCCAGGTGGATATTGGTGACCACCCACCTATTCCATTTGAACCCCCACCATCGATTCTTTTAGTTATTCAGTTTTGGCACAAATTACTATTTTTAGCAGTTTTTTGGGTCCTGAACTTCTGGAGTTGTTTTGAGGCCCTAAATGATGTTTTTTTGGGAAAATTTGTAGTCCTCGGATAGATATTTCTAACGAGGTATGGTGCACGTCAAACGGAGATCGTATGCCAAAGTTACGTCCTCGGAAAGTTGAAACACCAATTTACCCAAACGGGGCCCATAGTTTTGGCGCTTCATCTCCTAGGCTTAGGTTTTTGAATGTTTAGGGTTTTCCATTATTTCTAAATAATAAATAGGCCCTCGAGCCTCATTGTAACACATTTTAGAGGCCTGTAGCTGTTACATCTCTTCTCAAAGATAAGCTACCAATGCCCTAGCTAGTTTATTTCCATTATGTCTGTAAGCATATTTATGTTATTTGATATTGATGAAATGAAGTATTATTTCAGTTGCATCTATGTGTTTATGTCTATTTTTGTAGTTTATTACGTTCCTGCATAAATCTGAATCATAGGAAGAGATCAATGAGGTTAATGTGACGCATCCTTGATTGACTAGCCTATCTACGATTATGTTTCTAGTTATTATGATGTTAGTAGGGATGATCACAGGAATGGAAGGAAGGAGCAAAGTAGCTTGAATGATTAGATCTTCAAGTCTCCAACTGCAAGATATTTTTCTAACTAAGGTGCCATGTAGGATTTTGTAGATCATGTTTATGACAAGTTGTGAGTCTCCCTCCACTATAAGTTTAGAGAAACCTTGAGTATGGGCAATGAGAAACCATTCTTCCATGGGTTTTACTTTTGTTGCATTATGATTTTTAGACCCCATGAACCCAAATAGATGTAAATAGGAGTTCCCAAGTGATCTCTAAAAATACCTCCACAACCTGCCATGCCTGGGTTTCCTTTAGAATCTCCATCAAAATTGAGCTTTAAAAAAATTAAGGGAGGAATCCAAGAGGAAGGAATGGGAGATGGGTCATGATGGAGAGAGGAGGGAGATTAGAACCCTTGGGCTAGGAGCTGATCCTAAAGCAATATGGCTTCCTCTCTAGTCGTCTTCCAATCTTGATCTAACCAGGACTATGCGAAGATTGATTCCTTTACTTTCTTTTGAACTGTGATCTATAGAGAATTGTGAGGGAGGGAGTGGTTCTTGAATATGGATGATTTATTTATTTCCAAATATCCCATGGGAAAGGACTAGTAAGGGGCATCAAGATTCAATTCAGAATAATATTGTTAAAAACTTGAGCCCTCCAATTTTCAATAGTGCCAGGAACAGTCGATAAGTCACGATCTATTCGCTTTATACTAATCTCTAGAGCAATCCAAAAATCCTTACACGTATTCTTATTCATCTAAGAAAATTAGAATTCTCACAAATTGCAAATCATTTAAAATGCCCATGGATGTTGGCCATTCATTCTAACCCAAACCAATCCTTCCTACTAGTGTGCAAGGATAGCACATACGACAAATTCCAAACTGAAGATTGAGCCAAAGTGCACAAGCCACACCTCAAGACCTATCCAAATCTTGGAATTCTATTTTCATAGCAAATCTTGAACAATATAGATTATGTTTGATCCCAATAGTTCATTGAGATGACACAAAATATATCATGTTGACATCTTTTGATCATTCCCAATGATCCATCAAGATGATTCTAAAATTTTGAAGGTGTTCTTCTTTTGATCATTCTGATCCAGGTGGATATCGGTGGCCACCCACCTATTCCATTGGGACCACCACCATCAATTCTTGCAGATTTTCACATTCAGCACAACTTACTATTTTTAGCAGGTTTTCGGGTCCTCCACTCTCGGAGCCGTTTTGGGGGCTTAATGATCCAGGTGGATATCGGTGGCCACCCACCTATTCCACTTGGCCCCCCCACCATTGTCTCTTTCAGTTTTTCAGTTTCGGCACAACTTACTATTTTTAGCAGTTTTTTGGGTCCTGAACTTCCGGAGCCGTTTTGAGGCCCTAAACGACGTTTTTTGGGTATGAAAGCGCCAGCGAATTTTCAGATAAAATTTGTCCCGACAGCTGTAGTCCTCGGATAGAGATTTCTAATGATGTATCATAGGCGTCAAACGGAGATCGGATGCCAAAGTTACGCTCCTCGGAAGTTGAACCACCAATTTACCCAAACGGGACCCACAGTTTTGGCGCTTCATCTCCTACGGTTAGGGTTTTGGACGTTTCGGATTCTACATTGTTTCTCAACAATAAATAGGCCCTCGAGCCCTATCAGAATACGCTTCGTATGGTCTCCGTAGCCACCACATCTCTTTCTCGCAGATTCGCTACCAGCACCCTAGCTATTTTATTTCCATTATGTCTCGTAAGCATCTTTCCGTTATTTGATATTAATGAAATGAAGTGTTATCACGTATCTCTGTATTTATGGTTATGTGCTTATTCTTGCTATGCTCGCATAAAAATCCGGGATCACAGATTGTGACATGGATCGTTCTTTCTTTGTTTTTCTTGCATGTCCCCAACGCGTCAGGGTATAAGGAGAGGCCGACCGTTTAACTCCTTGCAAGATAAGCCTCGCAAACCCTGATGACCTCCCATGGCGGAAGAAAAGAAAGACGAGGGAGCAAGATATCCTATCAAAATACTGCTTGAGGAGGCCCTCGAGAAACAAAGCAACGCGATGATGGATAACTTTGCTCAGATCCTTCAACGACTACCCACATATGGTGCATCTGCATCCAACAATGACTCTGGAGGCGCCACTCCCTTCAAGGTGCAGGTAAACTTTGACATTCCTATATTTGAAGGAAAATAGATGGAAACATCATAGATAGATGGTTAAATTTGCTGGAAGGGTATTTCTAGGTCCATGACTTCTCTGATCGAGAAAATATTATTTTCACACTCCTCAAAGCCACCCCCCATGTCAAAGACTGGTGGGAAACCTAACATGAGCAAGAGGGCGAAGGGGAACCCTCTCTATTCTCAGCCACACCCACTTGGAATTCATTACGAGATGGCATCAAGGAACAATATTACCTCGTGGGGAGCTATGAGGACAAATACATCCAATGGACCACGCTACGGCAACAAAAGGATCAAGATGTGCATGAACTGACGACCCTGCTCCATACCCTACGCACAAAGTTGGGTATTAAAGATTCAGAGAGACATTTGGTGCTCAAGTACCGCGACTGTCTACAAAAACACATTCAGGAGGAAATGGAGTTCCTCGACATTGCATCGCTTGGCATGGCATATCGCTATGCCGCCAAGATCGAGCAAAAATTTAAGCAGAAGAAGCGAGACTTTGGATCTGCAAATTCGAAAGGTGCCCCCGAACCGAAGAACAAGGGGCAAGGCCAAAGCAATGCGACTCAAAACAATACCAAAAATCCAAAGAAGGACACAGGGAAGTGGTGTGAATTTCATAACAGCCCCACTCACAGCACAAACGAGTGTCGGGCCAAACAATCTTTGGTGGCTGAACTAAAGGCACCCGAATCAGATGCATTTTCTGATCCTGAGTTAGAACCAGACAAAGGTAATGACAAAGGGAAGCAGATCATTGATGCGGATCCGAGCGCCATTGTTGCCACCACCAAGATCCAAAAGGAGGGTCCAGAGGATCCAGAGGAGGGGGAGCGCCTCTTCCAGTCGCAGATGTGGGTGAAGGGTTCTCTGCTGCAGTTTCTCGTCGATAGCGGAAGCCAAAAGAACCTCATTTCAGCATACGTCGTGAAGCGGCTCAGCCTACCAACCATAGCACACCCGCAACCGTATACCATTGGGTGGCTCCACCCAGGGAGAGATCTCCGCATCCGCCAGCAGTGCCGACTTCCATACAGTATCAAGCCATTCACGGATGAGGTATTGTGTGATGTTGCTCCTCTGGATGTAGCTGATGTATTATTGGGCCAACCATACTTATGGAGACGACATGCTGTGTATGAGTCTAGGCCTCGTGCTGTTATTATTACTTTGGGAAATAACTTGTACAGGATACCGGAGGTAGTACCGCCTCCTGCCATCTCTTTGACTACTGCAAAACAACGCAGTAAGATTGATTCCCAGACCAGGAAATTCATTTTCCTTACGACTCGCTCACAGGGAAAGAAGAATATTGTGGCCACAACCTCGAAACAGGGCTCCCTTTCACGGCTGCAGCAGATGGAAAAAGTCATGGAGGAATACGATGACAATTTCTCCTCACTCATGGAGGTTCCTCTACACTGTCAGGACAAGCACTCCATTGATCTGACTCCCAATGCACCACCACCTGATGTTGCCATACATCCTGCAACTACACATACAGAATCCAAACATGTACTGTATGAGGCTGATAAAGAAACCAAATTTACTAAACGCATCCAACATGTCCACCCGCAGGTCCATGACATCTTCCACACATCTAATACTCAGTTCAACAGAATTTTCCTCATCTCATGGAGGATCTCAACGCAATTGGGACCATTGCTTCCTAAGGAGGGAGGAATGATCCAGGTGGATATCGGTGGCCACCCACCTATTCCATTTGGACCAGCACCATCAATTCTTGTAGATTTTCACATTCAGCACAACTTACTATTTTTAGCAGGTTTTCGGGTCCTCCACTCTCGGAGCCGTTTTGGGGGCTTAATGATCCAGGTGGATATTGGTGGCCACCCACCTATTCCACTTGGCCCCCCACCATTGTCTCTTTCACTTTTTCAGTTTCGGCATAACTTACTATTTTTAGCAGTTTTTCGGGTCCTGAACTTCCGGAGCCGTTTTGAGGCCCTAAACGACGTTTTTTGGGTATGAAAGCGCCAACAAATTTTCTGATAAAATTCGTCCCGACAGCTGTAGTCCTCGGATAGATCTTTCTAACGAGCTATTGAACGCGTCAAACGGAGATCGGGTGCCAAAGTTATGCCCCCGGGGAGTTGAACCACCAATTTACCCAAACGGGCGCCCACAGTTTTGGCGCCTCATCTCCTACGGTTAGGTTTTTGGACGTTTCAAATTCTACATTGTTTCTCAACAATAAATAGGCCCTCGAGCCTCATTGTAACACGGTTCAGAGGTCTGTAGCCACCACATCTCTTCTCAGAGATTCGCTACCAGCACCCTAGCTATTTTATTTCCATTATGTCTGTAAGCATCTTTCTGTTATTTGATATTAATGAAATGAAGTGTTATTTCCGCTGCATCTCTGTATTTATGGTTATGTGTTTATTCTGTTGCGTTCCTGCATAAAATCCGGATCACATTCCCAATAGACTATCAAGAGATTAGATATGGATTGTATCATATTTCAGAGACTCCTAATAGTCTTTTGGGGAGTCAGAAAACTTTCAAATGTGATGTCATTAGTGGTGTCTTGATGGTTCATCGAATTTATTTGAAAGATGTTTCCTTGCCTCTTTTGAAAGTTCCTAATGATTCATCGACAAGTCTCGAAAGAAATCATTCAAACTTTAGGAACTTCCCAAGTATTTATCAAAACATTTTAGAAAATGTTTGGACATATTTTAAAATGTCCCAATGATTAATTAGAAATTGGACTACTTCTAATGATCACATAAACATATTTAGAAATTCCCCAATGATTCATTTAGAAAGCTTCAACATTCAAATCCTACTTCCTTCTTTCAATCCTTCTCAATGAAATAATATTTTCCTTACAACTTTGAACATGACACACTTCATAATCAATTTATTTCACATATCAATTAAACTTAGTTACGCCAAAGGCATTTTTCTATTATGAGGTTCTTCGTGAAGACACTGTTCAGATTCGTCATCACTTACAAAATACGAACATGTGTTCCACCAAATTACATCAATTTGTGATACCGTATTGGCGAACCCCCTGAGAATTCTTACTATGTGATGTATTATTGAACTCGCTGGAACAATAAACCCATTAATTTTTTATATTCCAGAACAAAATCCATCTCCAATTAACTAACTCGTTGGGATTTCGTTTTAGCTAAAGAACTAACGCTTGTTTTAATGTTGAACCTGCTGAAAATTCGTTACCATGGTTATGTATTGTCGACCTCGCTGAAACAAGCTCGTTGATTCGTTGTTTTACAGAACAAATACCATTTCCAATTAACTAATTCATTCAGAATCCGTTTTATCTTGGAACTGGCACAACTTGTTTTCAGAGCTTTGAACTTTGGATTTGCAGGTAAATTCAAATTGTTGGATTCACAAAGAAATTTGGATTCTTCGTACTACTTTTTCATTTCATTGTTATCATTCTTTTGAATTTAAAAGAGGATCTATCGATCAGTTAGAAATAGAGACGTTAAAATAATCAATAAATATCATATCAAACCATAGGGAGGAGAGCCATTAGTTAAAATACTAAATATCAAAACCAAAAGGGTAGGACAGTGTAAGTGATTAGTTCATAAGCGTTAAGACTAACCATAGTTATATTGGTAAGAGGAGGTTGCATATTATATTTTGGAACACATTTGGAAGAGAATGAAGTTACCACGTATTTGAGAGGTGTGTGAAGAAATTAACTCATTTCTTAATATTTATTATATATCATAAATTAATATAGAATAATATCAAATAAATAATGGTTGTTAATATAAATTAATGAGTTTGTATTGATTACACCGAAGGCATTTTTCTATTGTGAGATTCTTCGTGAAGACACTATTCAGATTCCTCATCACTAACAAAATCTGAACAAGTGTTCCACCAAATTACATCAATCAATCACAAGGGGGTTATTCATTTTGTATTTTTTCTAATAAGGAATTGACATGTGGAACAACAATCCAAATTGCACACAAATCTCACACATCCAGTTCAGTAAGGCTCCGCTAACCTTTCAAGGGCTTCCACTTGCACTGATTGTTGTTCAAGTGTCGCCATTGTAGAGTGGTGTTGATCATCAGTGTTGGGTGTGATCTCCTGTTCCAAGCTCTGGGAAAGACTTACAGTCAAGAAAAATTTGAGGAACTCTACTTTGAGTTTTGAATTGAGCTAGACGATGTTACAACTGAGAAAGAAATAATCAGGAAAGAGAAACATTTGGATGAGGAAGCCATTGACGATGAAGAAGTCATATACAAGATATAGATTCTTGCTAATCGCTATGATCTACTATGCCTTGAAGGAATTTCTCAAGCACTACACATATTTATTAGAAAAAATAAGGTTCCATACTATAATTTTTTAACTTAGCACTCATTTTTATGTTGACGATGCACATAAAACCTAAGGAGGAGAAGTCCAGAGCTGATGAGCTTATGGAATACTACAAGCTGGATATGAAATTAAAGTAGAGTGGTGCAGTTGCCCACCTCAGTGGGGATTTTCTCTCCGAAATTGTTATTAGTGAACTGTAGAATGGCCATTGTCTGGACATCTCCCTCGCCATGATCTGCAATGATTTTAGGAATTTCCATAGGATGATTTCCACTTTCATCCCCATCAATCTTACCAATTATCACCAACTCACTTCTGAGTGGATGATCATCCTTTGACGATAGCTCTTCTGCATGTACAAATTTATCTTCTTGAGATTCAAACAATGGATGATCGTCCTTCGATTAGATCTCTTCTACATTTGCAAATTCCTATTCTTGATCTTCAAACAATGGATGATCACCCTTCAACTAGATCTCTTCTTCACGTTCAAATTTCTCTTCTTGATCTCCAAAACCTTCGGTTGCTCCAAACCCTACTTTCAACAGCTTGTTACTTGTTTCAAAGCATTCCATTGCATTTTCCTTTACCTCCTCACTTACATTTTGCACCTCTGACTGATGCCCATCATCCATTCTGTGCACCTCCACCTCGGTCTCTTCAAACTTCGCCTCTTCATCTTCAGCCCAAACTGGGTCAAATTCTCCTTTCCCTCTAATTTTTTTTTCCTCTTCTCCTTTGCCTTTTCTATTTTTTCCCCTACTATCATTCTCCACTTGTCGATCATCTGATAAGAGCATGGTATCTTCTTCACATTTTGCATCCTCCCCTTCTTCTTGTTGTCTCTCATGCATTTCCTCATTTTTCTCATTAATCAATCCCACTAATTGCCACCTCTCCTCAGCCTCCACTTACTCATCATTAATCATATGACCCACATCATCCCAAATTATAGACATGCCTCAAAACCTGCACTCCTTACACAACCTCGAAAATAAATAAAATTGTCGAAATGGAAAACATGCAACCAATCTAACCTTGTGCGGAATACTTCTAAGAAGCAAAGCCATGCTACTTTTATCCATTTACGATAAATTTAATATGTTATAGAGTTTTTACTTTGTGGATTTAATTTATGTTAACGGTGTCCAAGGTTCTCTAATTCTTGTTATCGTCAAACCACCCATTGCGATTATAAGCAAAGAGTCTTAAAAGAGGCCACCACACTTCATAATGGTTTTTAATCTCCTCTCATCAATTAAGAGCATCCACGATAAAATGGCTACCTTGAAATATTTTTTTTTTTTTTTTTTAATAAAAAATAAAAAATAAAAAAAAATGGCTACCTAGAAATAACCCTACCACCTAAGCATTCACCAAGTGACCTTATAATATTTATTTTATTAATAAACTAAAATTTTGATATTATAAAGTGTGAAAAAAATCATTTTTATATTAAATAATGTTATATGAGTTTTATATTTAAAAAAAATACAGTTAAAAAAATTATAAATTTAGTATTAAAAATTTAAAAAGATGGGTAAGCTATATATTAAAAATTTGTAAAAACTTTAAAATAGTTTTTTTGACTTTTATTTGGACAATAGCTATGATGATAGTTGTTATTGCAATTGTTGGTATGGAATTTAGTTATAGGGGTTCATTTTCTTTGATCACCACAAATATTAATCTACACACTTATTGTTGAATAAATTTTGATTTGAAAGGAAAAAAGATTGAGATATAAGATTTTTGGTATGTGTTGATCACTTTAAGCTTATTTTTAATATTCAATACCTAGTTTTTTATATTAAACTTTAAGTATGATTTTTTATTATTTATATTATTATATTTGTCTTACACATTATTTAAATTTGCAATATTAATAATTTTGATGCATTTTGTTTGATGTGTTTTTTCTATCATTATTTTCAGATAATATTAAATAGACATAAAAAATTTAATGTTGGAAATACGTAACATGGTGTCATTCATTTTTTTTTTCAAATTTTGAAAAATAAAAATAATTTGTTAGACTTTATATGATGTGTATTCTCAAATTTTTCTAGTATTGAATTTTACATTGTTGAATGTTTTTGTATCGAATCAAATTTGGATCTGTATTTGATTTCGAATTTGGTAACCATGTGAGTCATTTTCATTATATCTATGATAACATTCTTTGTGGCCTCATCCTATTCTCTTCAAATCTTTCATCCTACGAGGCCAATTTTTCCCTACTCATGTTTCTATTTAGCCCTAATGGTGATAAAAATCCCTATTCATGTTTCTATTTAGCCCTAATGGTCATAAAAGAGATACTCAGCAGAGATGTCCTCTAGGAAAGAGGATATCAACTAAGTGCATTTGGGCTTCAAGATTTTTATATGTATTCCACATCAGTGATCAGTTGTTAACAATTTGCAAATGCATTCTCATTCTGTTTGATTTCTCTCGCAGAAAACATTATCAAATTAGTGGGTGTTATGGGTTCATTTGGTCACTTGAACAATTATATAGCATGATGTATAGAGATACAAAGACATGGCAGATAGATGTCTACTCAAGTAGGATTGGTCACTGTCCAACAATCATTATATATATATATATATATATATATATATATATATATATATATATATATATATATATATATATATATATAGTATCAATTATGGATGTGGATTGAAATTCTAACTTTTTATGGATTGTAAATGGATTGTAAACAAGGTAATTCCATGTGACATTGTTTTCTTTGAATAATGTTGATAAGTCATCTTGCATTCATGGCAACAAATAATGGTTGTCTTCATTACTAGTTTGAAAACTAAATTATGATAGACTTACCCACCATGTAAACGTAGCATCAACTATTTATATATAAAAAAAAATTAGAAAAATTCACATATTTTATTTATTTTTAAATGTCCAAAATTAATGTGAAGTTAAATTAATTAATAATATATATCCATTATTTAAATTCATTAATCCTAATAGTTTATTAAATCATTGTTTTCAATAACACATATTCATTTTATTGATATTTAAGTTTCGCTTATAAAATATTTATATACATTTTATCTATCATATTTATCATGGTTTGTATTGTAGTGACATCCATTTCATTTCTTTTTTGTATATTTATTTAAATTTTATTGCATTTTGATGCGTTTTTTGAAATTTGTTTTAATATGTAAATATGATTTATTTTTTAACCTATTACATAACATTTTTTAAATAAATGTGAAATTAATTTTGTATCATATTACTAATAAAATTAAACATTCTTCTTAAATTTAACTTCTTAATACATTGTTTAGAAGATATATAGAAATTCAAATATTAATTATATTTTATTGTCTATATATTTTGCTTTATTATCGCTTTCCACATTTTACTCTTATCAACATTCCTTCGGAATTCCTTTACACCTCTCAATACAAATGCTAGTTTACCTTTAAACAAATATTATAAAGCGAAACTTCATACTCAATTTATTTTACATATCAACTAAACACATTTACATTATCCTAATCAATTTATTTTACATATCAACTAAACAAATTTACATTATCCTTATAATAGTTGTGACTGAGAAGCTAACCAAAACTTGTGTCAAATCATGAACTTGTCATTCAATTGTGTGTTCAGAGTACAATTACCTAACATTGTGGATAGCAAGCATCTTTGCACAATCCTTTTGAAACCGGCATTGTATTCACCAAGTGGGTGTTCTAATTAACTTTTATCATGTGTTATTGTGCATTAGTTGTGTCAGATCATGAAAATTATTAAACACTTGTCAATTGTGTGCCCACCATACAATCACCTAACATCGTGGATTGCACCATCCTTTGAAACCTTCATTTTATTCACAAGTGGGTGTTCCTATCAACTTTTATCATGTGTTATAATGCATTAGTTGTAATTATTTTTATTTATTTCAAATGCTTATAACGTGGTAAGAGGTAATTATATTGATTGTTATTTTTGGTTCTTTTAACTAAAATATCTTTGACTTCTGGATCTTGAGCCATTACTCCCCTTTTCTAATTATATTTCAATTTCAATGTGACCCTTTTTTCTGATCATATTTCTATTTCAATGTGAAAATGTGAGCCAACAAGATTTGTATTATGATTTTTTTAAAATGATTCTTGGTTAATTAGTTTTCACACTTTTAGGAATAATTTTTATATCTCAGATTTTTCGAATTCCAATAAAGCTAAAGATATTAATTCGAAAAGGTTATAATTCGATCACTTAGGACATGGAACTTATTAAAACAACCATTAAAATGGAGTTGAAATCACGCATGTCCCTTTCTAATTTGACTACATTTGTTTTATATACATGTTGATTTTTAGGTTTAAAATGTTGATAATGGAGTTCAAATCAAACATGTCCCTTTCTAATTTGACTACATTTATTTTATATACATGTTGATTTTTAGGTTTAAAATGTTGATATTATTGCATAAAAGTATGAGAATTGGAATTGATTTGAATGATATATATTTATTTAGAATAATATGTTTTTTTTAATATTATTAATATTTTTTATGGTTCAAAAGGATGAACTGATTTATATGATCATTGTAATGTTTTAAAAATATCACAATCATAAGAAAAGAAGATGAAAGTCGTTCTATAAAATAAGTTAATTTCATATAAGTCAAATACTTTAAGCAATCATTTACACAAATAAATTAAAGATTCATGTATTAGTGTTTTACAAGGTTAAAAATCTCAAAGAGGGAAGCAATCCACAACTTCAACCAACACAGCCACGTGAGGTAATATATTAATGGAAAATAAAATTATCGTACATAAGAGTTTCTCACAATCAATCTTCATCAAATTACCTTGTGTGCTCTTTAAATAAAGATCATGGATCAATTGAGTGCTAAGCCATGGATCAATAGAGTCATTAGTATCCAAGAGAATATGAAGGATTGGATCACTTTATGTCTAGAACATATTACGATTATAGGATTACATAACTACAAATGCATACTAAAGAAACACACTCTAAAAGATACACTAAATCAAGTTGATCTTAATTAACTCCTAAGTTTTTAAATATCTTAACATCCCTCCCAAGAACAACTTGGTATAGGATTGAACAATTTACAAAGATAACAAAATGGGAGAAAGAAGGAAGCATTAGAGCATATCCCTTCTTAATGACAACTTCCAAAACTCGTAGCATAGATCGATGTTTGGAAAATTTCACTTCTATAAGAGACTTTGTGAAAATGTTTACAAATTGATCATATATAGGTAAAAAAAAACACTTCGAGAATGTGATTTTAAATAATCTTTCTGATGAAGTGCATGTGTATTTCAATGTGTTTGTTGCATTGATTTTGAACTAGATATTTGATGAGCTTGATGGCACTTTGACTGTCACACCAAATTGTGGTTAAATGTTGCTGTTGAAAAGTAAAAAAGAAATGTGTGTCTAATTTAATATTCCCTTAATTAAATTAGACAATAAATTGTAATCTTATCTCATAATCACTTGTAATAGTTAAATGAGTGTGATAGAATCAGTTGGCTCATGAAATTCGAGTTGAGGGTGGTTGGTGAGGCATGTAGAGTGATTCTATTTGTTTTAGAGTCCAAGTTACAGTAAGTGTATTAGTTTAATGCATGAGAAAACATTTAACTTAATTAAGTGAGTTAAAGTCAGTCTAACTAGTTGTAACTGATTGTTGCACTAATGAGAGGTCAAGTCAATTAAATAAGATTTAATTCACATGCAATGATTTTTCAAGTGACTGATGATTTACTATTAATAGCTACATGCATGTCAGTTTTGATGAAGACAGTTGAGACACATGCATGTCAGTTTTGATGAAGACAGTTGAGACAGAGGCTAAAGGGATGTTATCTATCAGTTGTATTATTAGTAAATTATCGGCGCACAATTAGACAACCATATGATTTCCCATGATGTATTGCACAGTTTTGGAAGGTTGAATTTCTTAATTAATAGGGATCAATTGTTCTTAGAATTGCATAAGCAAGGTAGGCTAAGCATAGGCAGGAAATTAGCTAAGTGTTGGTTGATTTTGTCCGTATCAGTGTGAGACAGTTGGTGGAGTGCAACAGACTCTTGTGAGAAGAGTGCATTGTATTGTTTCATGATTCCTTGGTTGATTATAAAATAAATATAGAGGGGTTTTGAGCAACAAGCTTTCCCTAGGAAAAATATCTGTGTTGTGCGATTGATTTGCTTCTTTCTCTTACTTGGTGTGATTGTGCGATCGTGTTTATTTTCCGCAAATATTGTATAAGGATTCAGTATCTTGTTTTAGTATATTACATGATCGGATTGAATCCATTGGTATACATATTGTTTGTATAATTTCTACATGGTATCAGAGCACCGGAAATCACTATAGTGGAGAAGAAATCAAGTTTGTGCTCAATAGAATTCAAATTTGCAAAAATATTCTTCGGTGCGACAGGAAGAACAAGATGGCTTTCAAGGGATTAAGATTGGAATATGCACTCGAGGGAAGTTCTAATTATATTGCATGGAAAGAGAGAATGGAGGAATTTCTAAAGGACAACAGGCTGAAAGAATTTATCGACACTGATATTCCAAGGCCCACAGGAGTAGACATCGCTCTTCTTGATGCTTGGAAAAAGTAGGTTGCAAAGGCGAGGAGGATATTATTAGAGGGAGTTAGAGATCACATTGCCTCGATTCTCCATGGCAAGGCGAATCCATATGCAATGTGGAAGGCCTTGACAGATCTGTTTCAGAACAACAGTGACCACATAAATTTGGCACTGAAGGACAAGCTCAGGAAAATCAAAATGGAGAAAGGCGACAATATTCCGAAATACTTGACCAAGTTCATCCAATGTTGAGATGAGCTTGGAAGTGTCGGGATTACTATATCGGATGATGACTTGGTGAGTTAAGAACTTCTAGGCCTTCCCAAGGGCTGGCATAGTTATCAAGACTCTGTCACTGGGAGGGAGAAGCTACCATATTGGGAGAGACTTTGGTCGGATTTGGTACAAGAAGAATTCGGGCGGAATACTAGGGATGGATCCTCATCCAAGATAGATGATGAGGAAGATTGTGCCTTGGCTGGTAAGGTAAAGAAGGGGAAGGGAAAGAAATCCTATTCCAAATTTGAGACCGAAAAAGAAGGCAAAAAGCGTGACATGTCCAGAGTGAAATTTTTTCATTGTCACGAGCATGGAAATTATGCCACTAATTGTCCACAGAATAAGAGCAACAACAAGAAGGCTTTAGGATATGTAGTGGGTGATTATTTGGCATCACAGTTTGAGTTATACTTCTCACTCATCGCATGCATGGTGTCTAGTGCGATGGGATCAGTGTGGTACTTGGATAGTGGGGCATATTTCCACATGACGTGAGACAAATAACTCTTTAGTAGTGTTATCACTTTGTAATTCCAAGGCCAAAGACAAAATCCAAGAGGAAACATCAAAACCGCTTTGAGCCTAGGATCTAGCCCTCCTATACCCAGAGAGGGATCTCTCTGTTAGATATAGCTTTATTGATAGGGGCATTTTAGGCTAGATATTGGTGGATAGGGGTTTGTATTTTGAATTTGTTTGGTGGGAAGAGCAAGGGAAAGCCATTGGGCAATGGAGTCAAAGAGGCTTGGGTGATTAAATTTAGAAATATCAAGCATGAGTGAAATAGGGCAAGATAGGTGCACTACCATGGATCTTTCAGAATTTTAAATGGATCATGAAAAGAATAAATGTAAGGCTAGGTAGAGATTGAGGAGCAGTTAAAAATTCCTTGATCTATCCTAGGATGTAAAGTTCAGCAGAAACCAAAGAGAAATTAAGAATTCCTTGATTTGGCATCAGTGGAAAACATAGAATATTGTAAACACAACCAGAATAGGGTGCTCTAGATAACAAATCCTATTCTTCAAACTTTATGTTTTACAATTAGATTGTATAAGTACATGGAGAGAGAGACAATGGAAAAACACATAAAACATGAGAAGACTTCACAATTTCAGACACCACATGAATCCTGAACAACTGACCTTGTATTCCTATTCAAATAGTCACTTGAAATTCGATGAACAACATTACAGAATGGGATTGTTCCTCATTGTAGATTCTCCCCCCCTCAATTAATTAGAACAATGAAGTATTTACGCTAATCCTATTGACTGATTACAATTAATTCAGTAACTAACAGTTACTTTCTTGTTAACTACATAATAGAGAAGGGCTAACATTATTTGACCCGTGTAAAATAAAACAGTTGGGGTTAAAATGGCATCTGAACATTAGGCGCTGTTATAAAGCTAATGACACATGTATAACTAATTATCAGTCTTCAAGGAAGTGATTGCAACATGGGTGATATGTGTGAAACTTCTTCCTTCTTCTCAAGATGCTATTATTAATAAGATCTTCTTTGCCTTTCAAGAGATGGAAACCATATAAGAATAATGATTTGCATTCGGTGGTTTCTCTCTGTGCTATCTTGAAGTCGAGTAAGCACTGGGACAGTTGGAAGACACGCCTGTGATGAGATTTTCAAACTTGATTGTACTTTTAGTCTTCTGCACATAGTTATCTTTCTCGTAGATTCTATTAGCGCAATCATCTCCAAGCCTCATACTCCTTTAGTTTCATTGATGGATTGTAGTGGAGTTGTGGTGGCAGAAGCCGGTAGGTGTACGTGGAGAAGCGAAAGTGAGTGGAGCAACAGTCGGTGGGGGATAATATCAGAGCGGAGGGAAAACCGTTTCGGAGGGGGGCAAGGGTGGTAAGTAGTTTATGTGAAGGGGGGTGCGAAAATCCCTGGTGCCGCCACATAGCGGGATAAGTGGTAATGAATACCACATTGTTAAGTCCCTATATTAATAGTATATCCCCTTATTATGTTAGTGTAGCCCCCCTTATTGTTATTATTGTACCCCTGTAACCCCCATATTGTTATTATTGTGCCCTTAAATTATTATTGTTAGGTCGGCTAGGATTACATTGTGGTCCACTAGGATTACATTATGGCCCCATGGACTCATATATATAGAAAGGGGGTTTTGTAAATTGTATCATCCAAGAATTGTTCATTTATGTAATGTATTGGAGGTTTCCCCCTCGAAGTGGCTTATTTCCAAGCCGTTGATATCTTTTTCTTCTATTTTTGGAGCTGGTTACACAACACACATATTTGGGACCCCCCCAATTTTGTTAAGGTTCGGAGGCTGAGGGGGGGACCGAAACGAAATAAGGACCGTTGGATGCGAGGAGATGAGCGAGGATGATGGAGAGGCAGAGGGTTGTTAGCTGGGAGGGGACGTATGATGGTATGACAAGAGGCGACATGGTAATGAGGTGGGCTCACCCGCAGCCCACATATTGAAAATTTTGTTGTGAGCAGCGGGGAGGTGCACGTTAAACCTTGCAAAGTGAGATACGGGATGGGGGCCACCAACATCGAACATCACAACATATAAAGTCTATCGCATATCGCAACGTTTTGAGGTTTACTACACATCACAATATTTAAGTTTACCACACGTTGCAATATTTAAGTTTACTGCACATCGCAACCTTTAAGGTTATCACACATCACAATGAATAACCTATAGCATCGCCACTTAAACCAATTGGCCCGCGATGTGTTAACATGTAAACATAAAGAACACCGATTGCGATGATGGGCGGTGAGGAAAAGGGTGACATGGCGGGAAGGTTGGTTTCCTTTGATATCACATCGGTGGAGTTATAAAGGGAAAAATGGAATGTGGCTAGGATTTTTTGCGAAGTGCCAACGCGAAAGACAAGTAAAGGGTCAAAAGGTGCTTGCAGTAAGGTGAGGCTTGTGCGGTTCATAATATATATGACATATACATATATCAAGTGGCCTAAAGTGGGGGGCGGAGCTACGGATAAAGTGATATATGGTAATTTTATATGGGAAAATATGGTATGGTTGTTAGTGGGTGGGCGGAGCTGCCTTTTTTAATTATAAAAATTGAATTTTAATAGTTAAAAAGGGGGTTTGAAAGAAATTTATTTTGGAAAAATGAAAGGTAAAAAAGGGTGAATGAGATGAATGAGGGCAGAAAGGAAGTTTTCTCGCCATTACACTTTATCAACAACACTTTCCTCCTTCAACCAAATAGAAAGGCATGTTTAATCCTTTGGAGGTCTTTGACAGTCCGAATTTCTCTTCCTTTTCTGGAAATAAATGGCAGCCATGGAATATTATTTCCACTGAAAGATCTGAGAAGTAATCAATCACCTTGTGATACTGTGAATTACAGGGGTCTAAGAAGAAGCTTGGAGGAGAATGATCTTTAGATGCACTTCGAGATGGGTGATGACGGGAGGTATAGTGCTACCAGGATTGGTACAGTTACCTTCCAGAGACAGTAAGGTAAATCTTTATTATTAAAAGATGTCATGCATGTACTAGGCTTTAAAAAGAATTTAGTTTGAATTTCTATGTTGGAGGATAGAGGATATGATGTGGTTTTCAGTGAAGGGAAAAAATTCCTTCGTCACAAAGCCACGCGACAGGTTAAGAAGATTGGGGTTCGTGTGAAGAAACTCTACAAACTTGATGTAGATGGCTGCGCAACATTGATGAGTAAAGCAGAGAGAGTGGTGAGTCAGGATGCAGGTGAGTTATGGCACAGGAGATTGGGCCATCTACACCACAGTGCTTTGAAGGTCATGCAATAGATTTCTATGGGGCTTCTAAAGGGTACTCTTGCACATATAGACATATGCAAGGGATGTACCATGGGAAGTATACAAAGGCCACTTTTCACGAGAAGGATAACTGAGCAACAAAAATCCTTGAGAGAGTTCACTCAGATGTGTGTGGACCATTCTCTACAGCTTCTACAACAAAGCACATGTATTATGTGATTTTTGTTGATGATTTTTCTAGAAAGTGTTGGATCTACTTCATGTAGAAGAAATATCAGATGCTCTCAAAATTTTGAGAGTTCAAAGCATTGGTTGAGAAAGATATGGGGGAGAAGGTGAAGGCTCTGAGGAGTGAAAATGGTGGTGAGTACATATTCAATGAATTCAATAACTTCTTTCCCAAAGAAGGAATTCAGAGAGAGTTGATTGTGCCTCATAACCAACAACAAAATGAGGTTGCATAAAGAAAGAACATAATAATTGTGGATGCGTCATGAGCTATGTTACATGTTCAGGGCCTACCATTGCATCTGTGGGTAGAGGCATGCAACACAACGGTATTTGTGCATAAATGTAGTCCTCATCTGATACTTGGCATGAGTACACCAGAGGAGGCTTTTTCTGGTAAGAAACCTGATGTTTCATATTTTAAAATTTTTGGCTCATCTGTCTATTTCCATGCGACCAAAGATTCCAGAAAGAAGTTAGAACCAACAATAGAGATTGAGATATTTGTGGGGTACATTGATACTCCCCACAACTATCAGGTGTATTTTCCGAACAACAGGATGACAGTTGTTAGACGGGATGTAAAATTTGATGAGGAGAAAGCCATGTGATTGTCCCTTGAGAAGGAGCTTGATTTTCATGCAGATGAGGAACTCTTGGTTCCAAAGGATGAAACTCAAGATGTGGAGCAGTCACATGAGGAGGATTATGGAGTGGCAGAAACCACTCAAGAAAAGAAATCCACCAGACATGGTAGGAGGCAAACCACAGAGACTGATAGATTGAGACTTGATGAGGCAAAACATGTAGGAGCACCTACATCACAGCACAGACAGAGATAATCACCAGATAGGTATACTGGATACATGGATCTTATGATCGAGTGCATTGTGATAGAACCATCCTCTTTTAAGGAAGCAGTGCAACCAAAAACTTGGGTTAACGCCATGGTTGAGGAGTATGATGCCATGGATTTTGCTACCAATGGATTCGCCAGGTGAATGGAACAACCTTATGGTGTTTGAATTCTATTCACCATAAAAGTCAAAACTGAAACTTGAAGTGCATTACTAGAGATATTTCAGTCCCCAGTATGGTTGCCACTATGTTATCACTCCGTAATTTCGAGGCTGAAGATAGAATCGCGGAGGCAACATCAAAATCGCTTCGGGCCTAGGATCTAGCCCTCTTGGACCCAGAGAGGGATCTTTCTGTTAGATATAGATTTGTTGATAGGGGCATTTTAGGCTAGATATTAGTGCATATGGGTTTGGATTTTGAATTGGTTTGGTGGGAAGAGTAAGGGAAATCCATTGGGCAATGGATTCAAAGAGGCTCGGGTGATTAAATGCAGAAATATCAAGCATGAGTGAAGCAGGGCAATATAGGTGCAATACCATGGATCTTTCAGATTTTTAAATGGATTATGAAAAGAATAATGTAAGGCTAGGTAGAGATTGAGGAGAAGTTAAGAATTCCTCGATCTGTCCTAGGATGTAAAGTTCAGCAAAAACCGAGGAGCAATTAAGAATTCCTCAATTTGGCATCAGTGGAAAACATAGACTATTGTAAACACAACCAGAATAGGGTGCTCGAGATAACAAATCCTATTCTTCACACTTTCTGTTTTACAATTAGATTGCAGAAGTATAGGGAGAGAGACAATGGAAAAACACATAAAACAGGAGAATACTTCACCATTTCGGACACCACATGAATCCTTACTAGTTGATCTTGTATTACTCTTCAAAAAGTAACTTCAAATTCAATGAACAACATTACAAAATGTGATTGTTTCTCATTGTAGATTCCCCCCCTTAAATTCTTCGAACAATGAAGTATTTATGCTAATCCTACTGACTAATTATAATTAATGCAGTAAATAACAGTTACTTTCTTATTAACTACATAACAGAGAAGGGCTAACATTATTTGACATGTGTAAAATAAAACAGTTGGGTTAAAAGGGAATCTAAACATCTGGCACTGTTTTGATTTCTTTGAAATGCTCAATTAGATCAACTCCCCCATCTTATTTAGAAAAACTGTTATAAAGCTAATGACACATGTATAACTAATTATCAGTCTTCAAGGAAGTGATTGCAACAAGGGTGACATGTGTGAAACTCCTTCCTTCTTCTCAGGATGCTGTTATTAACAAGATCTTATTTGCCTTTCGAGAGATGGATAACATATAAGAATAATGATTTGCATTCAGTGGTTGATCTTCGTGCTATCTTGAAGTTGAGTAAGCGTTGGGACAGCTGGAAGATACGTCTTTGACGAGCTTTTCAAACTTGATTGTACTTTTATTCTTCTACACGTACTTATATTTTCTAGTAGATTCTGTTAGCGCACTCATGTGCAAACCACATACTCCTTTACTTTCACTCATGTACTTTAGTGGAGCTGCGGTGGCGGGAGCGAGTAGGTGTACATGGAGCAGCAAAGCCGTGGGGAGCAACGGTCGGTGAGGGATGGTATTGGAGCAGAGGGAAAATTGTTTCAGAGGGGGCAAGGGTGGTAATTAGTTTCGGCTAAGGGGGGGTACAAAAAGCCCTGGTGTCGCAACGTAGCGTGATAAGTGGTAATGAATACCACATATTTTGGACCCCCCCCTCTATTTTTTTAAGGTTCAATGGCTGAGGGGGGACCGAAACGAAATAAGGATGGTCAGATGCTGGGAGATGCACGAGAATGATGGAGAGGTGCAGGGTAGTTAGTTGGGAGGGGACGTATGATGGTACAACAGGAGGCGACGTGGAAATGAGGTGCGCCCGCCTGCAGCCTGCGAATTACGGTTTTTGATGTGAGTAGCGAGGAGGTGCACATTAAACCTTGCGAAGTGTGATACGCGATGGGGGCCCACCAAAATTAGACATCACAACAGATAAATTCTATCACATATCACAACGTTTTGAGGTTTTCCGCACATCACAATTTTTAAGTGTACCGCACATCACAATATTTAATTTTACCGCACATCACAACCTTTAAGGTTATCTCACACCGTAGCAAATAACCTATCGCATCGCCACTTAAAACAATTGGCTCGCGATGTGTTAACATGTAAACATAAAGAACGTCGACTACAATGATGGGCGGTGGGGAAAAGGGCGACGTGGTAGGAGGGTTGGTTTCCTTTGATATCGCATCAATGGAGTTATAAAGGGAAAAATGGAATGTGGCTAGGAATTGTTGCGAAGTGCCGACGTGAAAGGCAAGTAAAGGGTCAAAAGGTGCTTGCGGTAAGGTGAGGCTTATGCGGTTCATAATATATATGATATATACGTATATCAAGTGGCCTAAAGTGGGGGGCGAAGCTGCAGATAAAGTGATATATGGTAAGTTTAAACGAAAAAATATGATATGGCTGTTAGTGGGTTGGCGCAGCTGGCTTTTTTAACTATAAAACTTGAATTTTAATAGTTAAAAAGAGGATTTGAAAGAAATGGATTTCAGAAAAATGAAAGGTAAAAAAGGGTGAATGAGATGAATGAGGGAAGAAATGAAATTTTCTCGCCATTACACTTTATCAACAACACTTTCCTCCTTCAACCGAACTAAAAGGCAGATGATTCCTTTAGAGGTATTTGATAGTTAGGATTTCTCTTCTTTTTCTGGAAATAAATGGCAACCATGGAATATTATTTCCAATGAAATATCTGAGAAGTAATCAGTCACCATGTGATATTGTGAATTACAGGGGTCTAACAGTGGCTCCAGCTATGATGGAAGCTTCTTTAGGAGGTATCGAGAACACCGTTGACTAGTGGTCTGATCCATTTGGTTGATCCCAAATCTACAAATGATCTAATATAAAACCTCTGTGGCTGAAAATAACACTCTATGCAAACTGCACACTTGATCTGAAAACTGAAAAGCAATCTGAAACTAAAACTGGAAAAAATCTCAAAGTAATGAGCTTATTTGCACACTGCTACCTACCTACTCTAACTTAGAGATGATATTTACATTAAGTGAACTCTTCTTTCCACTGTAACCAATCAAGTAAATGACTACATGATTGGTTCTTGCTCACCCTTTTGAGCAGGTTGAAAAAACAAAATGACCACTCCCATCTCAACTGCTTTTGAACATAAGTGTTCAAACTTTTCCTTACACTCTGCAGCAAACCACTCATGGCATAACACAAGCCTTCTTTAGATGATTCTAAGAGGCCAACAAAAGGATCTTGGAACAATACCTGGTCCTGAGGAAAATAACAAGCTTCATATACAACTGCCCTTTGTTCTAATTTGTTTTGCTTAGGATCCTTCTGAAAGAGAATATCTATACATTCTTCATGGTCATTTGATATGGCATCTTTATTGTATACCAATATGTTGTCCTCAAGAAAACCTGATATGTCTTGGTTGAGATTGCTAAATCCTATTTAAAGGCCATCATTTTGATGAACATAAGCACTTTTTGGCGATAAGCCTTCTTGATAACGTAAAACATCATTAGTGTCAATCTTTTCTACATCTGTTTCTTCACTAGGAAATACTTTAGTACATAAATCAACAGTAGAACAAATAGGATTAATCTCTTGATCACATAAATACTGAGAGGCTGGTTTCATGCTTAGAATCTGATTAATTTCTTCTTCAGTTAAAGGAGGAGGCATTCTTTGTTTTCTTTGGATTAAAAAACAATTGTTTTCTTGCTCTCATAAATATTTATCATGAGACTAAATGTCTTCTTTAGCCTCATACAAAAGAACAGATTAATTTTCATTTGTCTCCACGGAGATATCTTGTGGATCTACTTTCATTTCTTGATTGCTTTCATCTTCAACTAACTTCTCTTGGTTATCATGATAGTTAACTTGAGAATGAAATCCATAAATTGCTTCTAAGAGATCCTCATCATTCATATTTCCTAGATCTTCATCAATATTTTCAAGGTATTGTATGAAATCCTTAGACTGATCACAACAATGTTCAGCTAATGATAAAGATGGGGAATATTCTTTGTAATGTTCATAAAACACCTTGTGTAAATCTTTCAAAGAAAACAAACTGCCAGGGTTTAAACCTTCATACCATTCCCTCGCCTTCCCTTCTAATGTTTCCATGAATGTCTTCATGAGGCAATCCTCATGCCATTCGACTTTCCACTTCCATGAATGTATATGAAATTTAATGAGATGTAACAAAGCATCATCAACATTCTCATCTTGAAAAATATGAAGATTTCTTTGCCAATTTACCTAAGTCATTTTGCTTTGGAAGCCGAGAATGTGATCTCTGTTCATTGAATCATATCTCCTTACAACTGATCCCATTTTGAGCTTGTGGAGTCGCCAGTAAATCTCCATTTCTGGATTTTGCTGCCGATAGATTCACGAGGTGAATGGAACAACCTTCTGGTGTTTGACTTCTATTCACCATTAAAGTCAAAACTGAAATTTTAAGTGCATTAATAGAGATACTTCAATCCCCAGTATGGTCGCCACTATGTTATCACTCCGTAATTCCGAGGCTAAAGACATAATCGCGGAGGCAACATCAAAACTGCTTCGGGCCTAGAATCTAGCCCTCCTAGATCCAAAGAGGGATCTCTCTGTTAGATATAGCTTTGTTGATAGGGGCATTTTAGGCTAGATATTAGTGCATAGGGGTTTGGATTTTGAATTTGTTTGGTGGGAAGAGCAAGGGAAAGCCATTGGGCAATGGAGTCAAAGAGGCTCAGGTGATAAAATGCAGAAATATCAAGCATAAGTGAAGAAGGGCAAGATAGGTGAACTACCATGGATATTTTAGAATTTTAAATGGATTATGAAAAGAAGAAATGTAAGGCTAGGTAGATACTAAGGAGCAGTTAAGAATTCCTTTATCTATCCTAGGATGTAAAGTTCAGCAGAAGCCAAAGAGAAATTAAGAATTCCTCGATTTGGCATCAGTGGAAAAAATAAAATATTATAAACACAACCATAATAGGGTGCTCTAGATAGCAAATCCTATTCTTCACACTTTCTATTTTACAATTATATTGCAAAAGTATAGGGTGAGAGAGACAACGGAAAAACACATAAAACATGAGAAGGCTTCACCATTTCAGACACCACATGAATCCTGAACAACTGACCTTGTATTACTCTTCAAACAATCACTTGTTATTGAGTGAAAAAAATTATAAAATGGGATTGTTCCTCATTGAAGATTCCCCCCCCCCCCCTCAATTACTTCGAACAATGAAGTATTTATGCTAATCTTTTTGACTAATTACAATTAATTCAGTAACTAACAATCACTTTCTTCTTAACTACATAACAAAGAAGCGCTAACATTATTTGACATGTGTAAAATAAAATAGTTGGGGTTAAAATCGCATCTAAACATATGGCGCTGTTATAAAGCTAATGACACATGTATAACTAATTATTAGTCTTCAAGGAAGTGATTACAACAAAGGTGACATGTGGGAAACTTCTTCCTTCTTCTCAGGATGTTGTTATTAACAAGATCTTCTTTTCCTTTCGAGAGATGGAAAACATATAAGAATAATGATTTTCATTCAGTGGTTTCTCTCCGTGCAATCTTGAAGTTGAGTAAGCGTTGGGACAGCTAGAAGATACGCCTATGACGAGATTTCAAACTTGATTGTACTTTGAGTCTTTTGCGCATAGTTATCCTTCTGGTAGACTCTATTAGCGCACTCATCTGAAAGCCTCATACTCCTTTAGCTTCACTTATGGATTGTAGTGGAGTTGTGGTGGTGGGAGCAGGTAGGTGTACGCGGAGCAGCGAAGGCACGTGGAGCAGCGTTCGGTGGGGGATGGTATCAGAGCAGAGGGAAAATCGTTTTGGAGGGGGGAAAGGTTGGTAAGTAGTTTCTTCGGAGGGGGCTACGAAAAGCCCTGGTGCCTCCATGTAGCGGGATAAGTGGTAATGAATACCACATATTTCAGACCCCCCCTTTTTTAAGGTTCGGAGGCTGAGGGGGGACCGAAACGAAATAAGGACCGTTGGATGCGAGGAGATACGCAATGATGACAGAGAGGCAGAGGGTAGTTAGCTGGGAGGGGACGTATGATGGTACAATAGGAGGCGACGTGGAAATGAGGTGGGCCTGCCTGTAGCCCGCGGATCGCGAATTTTGTTGTGAGCAGCAGGGAGGTGCACGTTAAACCTTACGATGTGCGATACGTGATGGGGGCCCACCAACATCGGACATCACAATATATAAAGTCTATCGCATATCGCAATGTTTTTAATTTTACCACACATCACAATATTTAAGTTTAGCGCACATCGCAACCTTTAAGGTTATAGCACACCACACCGAATAACCTATCGCATCGTCACTTAAACCAATTGGCCCATGATGTGTTAACATGTAAAGATAAAGAATACCGATTGCGATGATGGGCATTGGGGAAAAGGGCGACATGGTGGGAAGGTTGGTTTCCTTTGATATCGCATCAGTCGAGTTATAAAGGGAAAAATGGAATGTGGGTAGGATTTTTTGCGAAGTGCCGACGCGAAAGGCAAGTAAAGGGTCAAAAGGTGCTTGCAGTAAGGTGAGGCTTATGCGGTTCATAATATATATGACATATACGTATATCAAGTGGCCTAAAGTGGGGGGCAGAGCTGTGGATAAAGTGATAAATGGTAATTATAAATGGGAAAATATGATATGGTTGTTAGTGGGTGGGCAGAGCTACCTTTTTTAACTATAAAAAATGAATTTTAATAATAAAAAAGGGGGTTTGAAAGAAATTGATTTTAGAAAAATGAAAGGTAAAAAAGGGTTAATGAGATGAATCAGGGCAGAAAGGAAG
Organism: Pinus albicaulis; assembly: GCA_034641835.2. Classification (NCBI taxonomy): domain Eukaryota; kingdom Viridiplantae; phylum Streptophyta; class Pinopsida; order Pinales; family Pinaceae; genus Pinus; species Pinus albicaulis. The sequence goes on along the minus strand of CM076575.1, from coordinate 1,837,377,577 downwards.
TTTTCTCGCCATTACACTTTATCAGCAACACTTTCCTCCTTCAACCAAACTGAAAGGCATATTGATTCCTTTGGAGGTCTTTGACAGTCCAAATTTCTCTTCCTTTTCTTGAAATAAATGGTAGCCATGGAATATTATTTCATGTGAAAATTCTAAGAAGTAATCAGTCACCTTGTGATACTGTGAATTATAGGGGTCTAAGAAGTATCTTGGAGGAGAAGTATCTTTAGATGCACATCGAGATGGGTGATGATGGGAGGTATAGTGCTACCGGGATTGGTACAGTTACTTTCCAAAGACAGTCAGGTAAACCTTTCTTATTAAAAGATGTCATGCATGTACTAGGATTTAAAAATAATTTAGTTTTAGTTTCTATGTTGGAGGATAGAGGATAAGATGTGGTTTTCAGTGAAGGGAAAGCATTCCTTCGTCACAAAGCCACAGGAAAGGTTAAGAAGTTTGGGGTTCGTGTGAAGAACCTTTACATACTTGATGTAGATGGTTGCGCAAAATTGATGAGTAAAGCATACAGAGTGGTGAGTTGGGATGTAGGTCAGTTATGGCAGAGGAGATTGGGCCATCTACACCACAGTTCTTTGAAGGTCATGCATCATATTTCTATGGGGCTTCCAAAGGGTACTCTAGCGTAGATAGACACATGCAAGGGATGTACCATGGGAAGTATACAAAGGCCACTTTTCACGAGAAGTATAACTGAGCAACATAAATCCTTGAGAGAGTTCACTCATATGTTTGTGTACCATTCTCTACAGCCTCTACAACAAAGCACATGTATTATGTGAGTTTTGTTGATGATTTTTCTAGAAAGTGTTGGATCTACTTCATGCAGAAGAAATATCAGATGTTCTCAAAATTTTGTGAGTTCAAAGCATTGGTTGAGAAAGATACAAGGGAGCAGGTGAAGGCTCTCAGGAGCGACAATGGTGGTGAGTACATCTCCAATGAATTCAAGAACTTCTGTCCCAAAGAAGGAATTCAGAGAGAGTTGATTATGCCTCATAACCCACAACAGAATGGGGTTGCATAAAGAAATAACATAACAACTGTGGGTGCGACATGAGCTATGTTACATGATCAGGGCCTACCGTTGCATCTGTGGGTAGAGGCATGCAACACAGCGGTATTTTTGCATAACTATAGTCCTCATCTGATACTTGGCATGAGTACACCAGACGAGGCTTTTTTTGGTAAGAGACCTGATGTTTCATATTTTAAAAATTTTGGCTCATCTGTCTATTGCCATGCGACCAAAGATTCCAGAAAGAATTTAGAACCAACAACAGAGATTGAGATATTTGTGGGGTACATTTATACTCCACACAACTATTTGGTTTATTAACTGAACAACAGGATGACAATTGTTAGACGAGATGTAAAATTTGATGAGGAGAAAGCCATGTGATTGTCCCTTGAGAGGGAGCTTGATTTGCATGCAGATGAGGAACCCTTGGTTCCAAAGGATGAAAATCAAGGTGTGGAGCAGCCACATGAGGAGGATTATGGAGTGGCAGAAACCACTCAAGTAGAGTGATCCACCAGACATGGTAGGAGGCGCACCACAAAGGTTGATAGAATGAGACTTGATACGATAGAACATGTAGGAGCACCTACATCATAGCACAGATAGAGACAGTCACCAGACAGGTATACTGGATACATGGATCTTATGGGTGAGTGAATTGTGATAGAACCATACTCTTTTGAGGAACAAGTGTAGCAACAAACTTGGGTTGACGCCATGGTTGAGGAGTATGATGCCATGGATTTTGCTGCCGATGGATCGCTAGGTGAATGGAACAACCTTCTGGTGTTTGACTTCTATTCACCATCAAAGTCAAAACTGAAATTTGAAATGCATTACTTGAGATAGTTCAGTCCCCAGTATGGTAGCCACAATTTTATCACTCTGTAATTCCGAGGCTGAAGTCAAAATCTCGGAGGCAACATCAAAACTGCATTAGGCCTAGGATCTAGCCATCCTAGACCCAACGGGGGATCTCTCTATTAGATATAGCTTTGTTGATAGGGGTGTTTTATGCTAGATATTAGTGCATAGGGGTTTGGATTTTGAATTGGTTTGGTGGGAAGAGCAAGGGAAAGCCATTGGGCAATGGAGTCAAAGAGGCTCGGGTGATTAAATGCAGAAATATCAAGCATGAGTAAAGTATGGCAAGATAGGTGCACTACCATGGATCTTTCATACTTTTAAATGGATTATGAAAAGAAGAAATGTAAGGCTAGGTAGAGACTGAGAAGCAGTTAAGAATTCCTTGATCTGTCCTAGGATGTAAATTTCAGCAAAAACCAAGGAGCAATTAATAATTCCTCGATTTGGAATCAGTGGAAAACATAGACTATTGTAAACACATCCAGAATAGGGTGCTCTAGATAACAAATTTTATTCTTCACACTTTTTGTTTTACAATTAGATTGCAGAAGTACAAGGAGAGAGAGACAATGGAAAAACACATAAAACAGGAGAATACTTCACCATTTCAGACACCACATGAATCCTGAACAACTGATCTTGTATTACTCTTCAAACAGTCACTTGAAATTCAATGAACAACATTATAGAATGGGTCTGTTCCTCATTGCAGATTCCCCCCCCCCTCAATTACTTCGAACAATGAAGTATTTATGCTAATCTTATTAACTGATTACAATTAATGTAGTAAATAACAGTTACTTTCTTGTTAAATACATAATAGAGAAGGACTAACATTATTTGACATGTGTAAAATAAAATAGTTGGGGTTAAAAGGGCGTCTGAACATCTAGCATTGTTTTGATTCCTTTGAAACACTCAATTGGATCGACTCCCCTATCTTCTTTAGAAAAGCTGTTATAAAGCTAATGACACATGACACAGTTGGGGAGGGGACCGAAACGAAATAAGGATGGTCAGATGCGGGGAGATGCGTGAGAATGACGGAGAAGCACAGGGTAGTTAGTTGGGAGGGAATGTATGATGGTACAGGAAAAGGCGACGTGGAAATGAGGTGGGCCCGCCCGCAACCCGCAGATTGCGACTTTTGTTGTGAGTAGCGGGGAGGTGCACATTAAACCTTACGAAGTGCGATATGCAATGGGGCCCCACCAACATTCGACATAGAAACATATAACTTCTATCGCATATCACAACATTTTGAGGTTTACCGCACATCACAATTTTTAAGTTTACTGCACATCACAATATTTAAGTTTACCGCACATCCCAACCTTTAAGGTTATCTCACACCGCATCGAATAACCTATCGCATCGCCACTTAAACCAATTGGCCCACGATGTGTTAACATGTAAACATAAAGAATACTGATTGCGATGATGGACGGTGGGGAAAAGGGCAACGTGGCGGGAAGGCTAGTTTCCTTTGATATCGCATCGACAGAGTTATAAAGGGAAAAATGGAATGTGGTTAGGATTTGTTTCGAAGTGCTGACGTGAAAGGAAAGTAAAGGGTCAAAAGGTGCTTGTGGTAAGGTGAGGCTTATGCGGTTCATAATATATATATGATATATACGTATATCAAGTGGCCTAAAGTGGGGGCGGAGCTGCGGATAAAGTGATATATGGTAATTTTAAACGGAAAAATATGATATGGCTATTAGTGGGTGGGCGTAGCTACCTTTTTTAACTATAAAACTTGAATTTTAATAGTTAAAAAGGGGGTTTGAAAGAAATGGATTTCAGAAAAATGGAAGGTAAAAAAGGGTGAATGAGATGAATGAGGGAAGAAATGAAGTTTTCTCGCCATTACACTTTATCAGCAACACTTTCCTCCTTCAACTGAACTAAAAGGCAAATTGATTCCTTTAGAGGTCTTTGACAGTCAAGATTTCTCTTCCTTTTCTAGAAATAAATGGCAGCCATTTAATATTATTTCCAATGAAATATCTGAGAAGTAATCAGTCGCCTTGTGATACTGTGAATTACAGGGGTTTGACAGTGGCTTCAGTTGTGATGGCAGCTTCTTCAGGAGGTGTCAAGAACACCATTGACTAGTGGTCTGATCCATTTGGTTGATCCCAAAGCTGCAACTGGTTTGCTATAAAACCTTTGTGGCTAAAAATATTCAAGCTGAAGACAACACTCTCTGCAAACTGCACACTTGATCTGAAAACTGAAAATCAATCTGAAACTAAAACTGGAAAAATTTGCACACTGCTACCTACCTACTCTAACTTAGAGATGATATGTACATTAAGTGAGCTCTTCTTTACAATGTAACCAATAAAGTAAATGACTACATGATTAGTTCTTGCTCATCCTTTTGAGCAGGCTGAAAAAACATAATGACCACTCCCATCTCAATTGCCTTTGAACATAAGTGTTCAAACTTTTCCTTACACTCTACAGAAAACCACTCATGGGATAACACACCCCTTCTTTAGATGATTCTAAGAGGCCAATAAAAGGATCTTGGAACAATACCTGGTCCTAAGGAAAATAACAAGCTTCATATATGACTGCCCTTTGTTCTAATTTGTTATGCTCAGGATCATTCTGAAAGAGAATATCTATACATTCTTCATGGTCATTTGATATGGCACCTTTATTGTATACCAATATGTTGTCCTCAAGAAAACCTGATATATCTTGGTTGAGATTGCTGAATTCTGTTTGAAGGCCATCATTTTTATGAACAAAAGCACTTTCTGGAAATAAGCCTTCTTGAGAACGTAAAACATCGTAAGTATCAATCTGTTCTATGTCTGTTTCTTCATGAGAAAATACTTTAGTACATAAATAAGCAGTAGAACAAATAGGATTAATCCCTTGATCACATAAAGACTGAGAGGCTGGTTGCATGCTTAGAATTTGATTAATTTCTTCTTTAGTTAAAGGAGGAGGCATTCTTTGTTTTCTTTGGATTAAACAACAATTTTTTTCTTTCTCTCATGAAGATTTATCATGAGACTGAATGCCTTCTTTAGCCTTATAAAAAAGAATAGATGAATTTTCATTTGTCTCCACAGAGAGAACTTGTGGATCTACTTTCATTTCTTGATTGCTTTCATCTTCAACTAACTTCTCTTGGTTATCGTGACTGTGAACTTGAGAATGAAATCCATAAATATCTTCTAAGATATCCTCATCATGCATATTTCCTAGATCTTCATCAAAATTTCAAGGTATTGTATGAAATCCTCAGACTAATCACAAAAATGTTCAGCTAATGATAAAGATGGAGAATATTCTTTGTAATGTTCATAAAACACCTTGTGGAAATCTTTCAAAGAAAACAAGCTGCCAGGGTTTAAACCTTCATACCATTCCCTCGCCTTCCCTTCTAATGTTTCCATGAACATCTTCATGAGGCAATCCTCGTGCCATTCGACTTTCCACTTCCATGAATGTACATGAAATTTAATGAGTTGTAACAAAGCATCATCAACATTCTCATCTTGAAAAATAGGAAGATTTCTTTGCCAATTTACCTAAGTCATTTTGTTTGGGAAGCCGGGAATGTCATCTATGTTCATTGGAGCATATCTCCTTACAAATGATCCCATTTTGAGCTTGTGGAGTCGCCAGTAAATCTCCGTTTCTAGATTTCGCTGCCAATGGATTCGCCAGGTGAATGGAACAACCTTCTGGTGTTTGACTTCTATTCACCATCAAAGTCAAAACTGAAACTTGAAGTGCATTACTAGAGATATTTCAGTCCCTATTATGGCCGCCACTATGTTATCACTCCATAATTTTGAGGCTGAAGACAAAATCGTGGAGGCAACATCAAAACCGCTTCGGGCCTAGGATCTAGCCCTCCTAGATCCAAAGAGGGATCTCTCTGTTAGATATAGCTTTGTTGATAGGGGAATTTTAGGCTAGATATTAGTGCATAGGGGTTTGGATTTTGAATTGGTTTGGTGGGAAGAGCAAGGGAAAGCCCTTGGGCAATGGAGTCAAAGAGGCTCGGGTGATTAAATGCAGAAATATCAAGCATAAGTGAAGAAGGGCAAGATAGGTGCACTACCATGGATCTTTCAGACTTTTAAATGGATTATGAAAAGAATAAATGTAAGGCTATGTAGAGACTAAGGAGAAGTTAAGAATTCCTCAATCTGTCCTAGGATGTAAATTTCAACAGAAACCAAAGAGCAATTAAGAATTCCTCGAATTGGCATCAGTGGAAAACATAGAATATTGTAAACACAACCATAATAGGGTGCTCTAGATAGCAAATCCTATTCTTCACACTTTTTGTTTTACAATTAGATTGCAGAAGTATAGGGAGAGAGAGACAACAGAAAAACACATAAAACAGCAGAAGACTTCACCATTTCAGACACCACATGAATCCTAAACAACTGATCTTGTATTACTCTTCAAACAGTCACTTGAAATTCAGTGAACAACATTACAGAATGGGACTGTTCCTCATTGCAGATTCCCCCCCCTCCTCAATTACTTCGAACAATGAAGTATTTATGCTAAGCCTATTGACTGATTACAATTAATTCAGTCACTAACAATTACTTTCTTGTTAACTACATAACAGAGAAGGGCTAACCTTATTTGACATGTGTAAAATAAAACAGTTGGGGTTAAAATGGCATCTAAACATCTGGCGCTGTTATAAAGCTAATGACACATGTATAACTAATTATCAGTCTTCAAGGAAGTGATTGCAACAGGGGTGACATGTGTGAAACTTCTTCCTTCTTCTCAGGATGTTGTTATTAACAAGATATTATTTACCTTTCGAGAGATGGAAAAAATAAAAGAATAATTATTTGCATTCAGTGGTTGCTCTTCGTGCTATCTTGAAGTCGAGTAAGCGCTCGGACAGCTGGAAGATATGCCTATGACAAGATTTTCAAACTTGATTGTACTTTTAGTATTTTGCACGTAGTTATCTTTCTGGTAGATTATGTTAGCACACTCATCTACAAGCCTCATACTCCTTTAGTTTCACTGATGGATTGTAGTGGAGTTGTGGTGGCGGGAGCGAGTAGGTGTGCGTGGAGCAGCGAAGGCACGTGGAGCAGCAATCGGTGGGGGATGGTATCGGAGCGAAGGGAAAACAGTTTCGGAGGGGGGCAAGGTTGGTAAGTAGTTTCTTCGGAGGGGGGTGCGAAAAGCCCTAGTGCCGCCACGTAGCAGGATAAGTGGTAATGAATACCACATATTTTGGACCCCCCCACTTTTTTTAAGGTTCGGAGGCTGAGGGGGGACCAAAACGAAATAAGGACTGTTGGATGTGAGGAGATGCGCAAGGATGACGGAGAGGTGGAGGGTAGTTAGCTGGGAGGGGACGTATGATGGTACGATAGGAGGTGATGTGGTAATGAGGTGGGCCCGCCCGTAGTCCGCGGATTGCGAATTTTGTTGTGAGCAGCGAGGAGGTGCACGTTAAACCTTACGAAGTGCGATACACGATGGGGGCCCACCAACATTGGACATCACAACATATAAATTCTATCGCATATCACAACATTTTGAGGTTTACGACAAATCGCAATATTTGAGTTTACTGCACATCACAACCTTTAAGGTTATCGCACACCGTAGCGAATAACCTATCGCATCGCCACTTAAACCTATTGGCCCGCGATGTGTTAACATGTAAACATAAATAACACTGGTTGCAATGATGGGCGGTGGGGAAAAGTACGACGTGCCGGGAAGGTTGGTTTCGTTTGATATCGCATCGGTGGAGTGATAAAGGGAAAAATTTAATGTGGCTAGGATTTTTTACGAAGTGTCGACGTGAAAGGCAAGTAAAGGGTCAAAGGGTGCTTTCAGTAAGGTGAGGCTTATGCGATTAATAATATATATGACATATACGTATATCAAGTGGCCTAAAGTGGGGGGCGGAGCTACGGATAAAGTGATATATGGTAATTTTAAAAGGGAAAATATGATATGGCTGTTAGTGGGTGGGCGAAGCTATATTTTTTAACTATAAAAATTGAATTTTAATAGTTAAAAAGGGGGTTTGAAAGAAATTGATTTCGGAAAAATGAAAGGTAAAAAAGGGTGAATGAGATGAATCATGGCAGAAATGAAGTTTGCTCGCCATTACACTTGATCAATAACACTTTCCTCCTTCAACTGAACTGAAAGGCATATTAATTCCTTTGGAGGTCTTTGACAGTTCGAATTTCTCTTCCTTTTCTGGAAATAAATGATAGCCATGGAATATTATTTCCAGTGAAAGATCTGAGAAGTAATCAATCACCTTGTGAAACTGTGAACTACAGGGGTCTAAGAAGTAGCTAGGAGGAGAAGGATCTTCAGATTCACATTGAGATGGGTGATGATGGGAGGTATAGCGCTACCAGGATTGGTACAGTTACTTTCCAGAGACAATCAAGTAAACCTTTCTTATTAAAAGATGTCATGCATGTACTAGCCTTTAAAAAGAATTTAGTTTCAGTTGCTATGTTGGAGGATAGAGGATATAATGTGGTTTTCAGTGAAGGAAAAGCATTCCTTCATCACAAAGCTAGAGGACAGGTTAAGAATATTGGGGTTCGTGTGAAGAACCTGCACAAACTTGATGTAGATGGCTTCTGAACATTGATGAGTAAAGCAAACAGAGTGGTGAGTCAGGATGTAGGTGAGTTTTGGCACATGAGATTGGGCCATCTACACAATAGTTCTTTGAAGGTCATGCAACATATTTCTACGGGGCTTTCAAAGGGTAATCTTGCGCAAATAGACACATGCAAGGGATGTACCATGGGAAGTATACAAAGGCCACTTTTCACGAGAAGGATAACTGAGCAACGGAAATCCTTGAGAGAGTTCACTCAGATGTGTGTGGACCATTTTCTACAGCTTCTACAACACATTCTCAAATTTTTGTGAGTTCAAAGCACTGGTTGAGAAAGATACAGGGGAGAAGGTGAAGGCTCTGAAGAGCGAAAATGGTGGTGAGTACATCTCCAATGAATTCAAGAACTTCTATCCCAAAGAAGGAATTCAGAGAGAGTTTATTGTGCCTCATAACCCACAACATAATGGCGTTGCATAAAGAAAGAACAGAACAATTGTGGGTGCAACACGAGCTATGTTACATGATCAAGGCCTACTGTTGCATCTGTGGGTATAGGAATGCAACACAACGGTATTTGTGCATAACTGTAGTCCTCATTTGATACTTGGCATGATTACACATGAGGAGGCTTTTTCTGGTAAGAAACCTGATGTTTCATATTTTAAAATTTTTGGCTCATCTATCTATTGCCATGCGACTAAGGATTCCAAAAAGACGCTAGAACCAACAACAAAGATTGGGATATTTGTGGGGTACATTGATATTCCCCACAACTATCAGGTGTATTTTTCAAACAGCAGGATGACAATTGTCAGACGGGATGTAAATTTTGATGAGGAGAAAGCCATGTGATTGTCCCTTGAGAGGGAGCTTGATTTTCATCCACATGAGGAACTCTTGGTTCCAAAGGATGAAACTCAAGATGTGGAGTAGCCACATGAGGAGGATTATGGAGTGGAAGAAACCACTCAAGCAAAGCGATCCACCAGACATGGTATGAGGCGCACCACAGAGGCTGATAGATTGAGACTTGATGCAATAGAACATGTAGGAGCACCTACATCAAAGCACAGACATAGACAGACACAAAAAGGTATACTGGATACATGGCTCTTATGAGCGAGTGCATTGTGACAGAACCATCCTCTTTTGAGGAAGCAATGCAGCGACAAACTTGGGTTGACGCCATGGTTGAGGATTATGACTCCATCGTCAAGAACGGTGCATTGGAAGTTTTCCCAAGACCAGTTAGGAAGTCAGTGGTTGGATCTATAAGGTGAAGAAGACAACAGATGGGAGTTTGGAGAAGTACAAGGCTAGATTTTTAGCTCAGGGATTCTCACAGGTTCTCAATGGAGTTATTGATGAAGAAGTGTACATTGAGCATCCATAAGGTTTTGAGACCTTTGACAGGGAGTCACATGTGTGCAGACTCAAGAGAGAATTGTATGGGCTGAAGAAAGCACCTCATGCTTGGTACACCAGGATTGATAGCTATTTCACCGGGTTGGGCTTCACAAAGAGTGAAGCAGATGCGAACCTGTACCAGATTGTGGTTGATGGTAAGATTTTGATTATCATACTTTATGTTGATGATCTTATTCTGAAAGGTGATGAGTAGCTTATAAATTCTTGCAAAGAATATCTTACAAGATAGTTTGAGATGAAGTAAATGGGACTCCTTCACTATTTCCTTTGTTTGTAGATATGGCAGCGGGATGGGGAGCTATTTGTTTCTCAAGGCAAGTATGCCAAAGAGATTCCAAGGAAGTTCCACATTGAGAGCTGTAAACCCATGGAGACTCCTCTTACAGGAAACTGGAGGAAGGAGGATGCTACTTTGGGTGAGGTATTGGAAACTATTGTTTACAGGCAGCTTGTGGGTTCACTCATGTACTTGGTGAACACACGACCAGACATATGCTACGCAGTTAACCATCTTAGTTAAGCTATGGTTAAGACAAACAAGCTCTTTTGGAAGGCGGGAAGAATGTATTGAGATATCTTAGGGGCATTATAGAGTATGGATTATGGTACAGACAGGAAGAGGGAGTGAAACTTCAAGGCTTCACTGATGTAGATTGGGCAGGAATTCCATTAGACAGGAAGAGCACATCAATAGGGATCTTCAGCATAGGATCGACATCAGTTTCTTGGTACAACAGGAAGCAGAGATCAATTGCACTCAGTTCATCTGAGGCAGATTACATGGCATCCAGTCGAGCAGCATGTGAGGCCATCTGGATGAGGAAGATACTTGCTGGTTTGTTTGGTCATCAGATGCATCCGACAGTGACACAATGTGATAACTAGAGTTGCATAAAAATCTCAGTTAATCTAGTATTTGATGACAGGTCCAAGCATATTGACATCCGATACCATCATCTCAGAGATTGTGTTCCGAGATGCATTATGTTACTTCAATACATTCCCACAGAGGATCAGGATGCATATATTTTGACGAAGGCGCTTGCCAAGAGAAAATTCGAATACCACAGAGGCAGGATCAGGGTAGATGATAATCCCTTTCTTGTTGAGAGGAAGTGTTGAAAAGTCAACAAGAAATGTGTGTCTAATTTAATTTCCCCTTAATTAAATTAGACAATAAATTGTAATCTTATCTCATAATCATTTGTAATAGTTAACTTGTAGGTTTTAACCCTGAACATAAATTATCTACACACGAATCTTATAACAAAAAATAAACAATAGCGAGAGCATAAAACTTAAAACAGATAAACACAGATATTTTCCCCTGGATCCCAAATCAGGACGACCAGCTTGATTTTTCATTATATTCCTTTTAGTGTTACAACACATATATATACATGCCGAAGCATACATAAACTCCAATCCATTACCCTGGATTAGAGCATAATCGTAGTTCCCTTGACCGAATCTACAAAATACCAGGGGTCGAAAACCATCGTACCCCGAAAAACCATGAGCAAACTCATGCACAAAACATGGGTGGGTCCACTTATGAGTGGGACCGCATACCAGAAAAAATTTCACCGGGGCACTGTCCCGAACCCCGACAGGGGGGGCTGTCGCCCCCCCTGTGACCCCCCTGCTGTGCTCGGCGCAACGTACAACGCTTGGGGCTAGTCATGGAAAGAATATAACACATACCCAACATTCTCCCACTTGTTGTTTTCTTTCCACAGGGGGCCACAGGAGAGCTTAATCGTTGGGCCAATTCTTCAACACCCATTGTTTCTCTACACCAAGAGAACTTCTGAGTGCTCACAGACTTCGTCAATGCATCTGCAACATTATTCAAAGTGTCCACCTTTACCAGCAACACCCTTTTAGCATCAACCATATCTCTAAGAAAGTGATATTGAACATCAATGTGCTTTGTCTTTGAATGATAAGCAGGGTTCTTAGCCAAGAAAATTGCACTTTGGCTATCACAGTCTATCCTTATACCTTGTTGTACCAACCCCATACTTGAACACACTCTCTGCAACCAAACTACTTCCTTGCTTGCATGAGTAGCTACTATGTATTCTGCCTCTGTAGTTGAAAGCACCACTACAGACTGTCTTTTACTCATCCAATTGACTGCGCCTCCAAATAGGCTAAACACATACCCACTTGTAGATCTTCTTTGGTCCAGATCTCCAGCCCAGTTTGCATCAACAAAACCGCGAATGTCCAACATTCTTTCTAATCCCGGTCTTCCTTGGTAGCACAAGCCATAATCACTAGTGCCATGTAAATATCTGAAAACCCGCTTCACTGCTGTCCAATTCTCCTTCCCTGGGTTTGACATAAACATGCTCAATACTCCCACTGCATGTGCAATGTCTGGTCTAGTACAGACCATTGCATACATCAGGCTACCCACTGCACTTGCATATGGAACACGGGACATATACTCCTCTTCTTCTTGTGTCTTGGGACACTGTTTAGCAGACAGCTTTACACCTACAGGAATAGGAACATTCACCGGTTTACTATCCTGCATATTGAACCTCTGCAATATAGTCTCGACATACTTCCTCTGGTTTAACCAGAGCTTCCTCTTTCCCCGATCTCTCTTAATTTCCATGCCCAAAATATAGTTTGCAGCACCCAGATCCTTCATGTCGAATTTGGAGAACAGTTGGGTCTTCAAATCTTGGATAATTTCTTTGTCACTTCCAATCAACAACATATCATCCACATACAAGACCAAATAAATAACACGGTCACCAATTAATTTAAAATAAACACAGTGATCCTCCTTGCTTCTAGTGAAGCCAAGTCCTCGTATATAGGTATCAAATTTCTGATACCACATCCTTGGTGACTGTTTTAACCCATACAGAGACTTCTTCAACCTGCACACCAGTTCTTTCTTACCCTTCACCATAAAGCCTTCAGGTTGCTTCATGTAGATCTCCTCTTCTAGATCCCTGTGAAGAAATGTTGTCTTCACATCCATCAGTTCTATCTCAAAATCAAATGCAACAGCAACAGATAAAAGTAATCTAATAGAAGCAACTTTGGCAGCAGGAGAAAAAATATCACCAAAATCAATTCCCGGCACCTGGGAATAACCTTTTGCTACCAACCGAGCTTTGTATTTATCCACCTTGCCTTCTACATTCTTCTTCTTCTTAAACACCCATTTGCTCCCGATGGGCTTCCTTCCAGCCGACAACTCCACCAAATCCCATGCCTCATTTTTATGCAAGGATGCCATTTCATCAACCATGGCCTCCTTCGAGAGTTTTCCATCCTCTGAATCTACTGCCTGCCTGATAGTTCTGGGATCATCATGAGTTATAGTTAAGGAAAAACCTGAACAGAAAGCAGATGGACTATACCTTTTTGGTTGCCTTCTTTCCCGAACTGATCTTCTCACAGCTAGAGTTTGTGGCTCTTCCTTTTCTGAGTCTTCTTCTGGTGTAGAGTCTGATTCATCCTCCTTTAGATCAAACTCTATCTTCTCAGGTTCCTTTGGTAGGACTTCATGTGTAACAACATCTTTCACCTCTCTAAACACCACATCTCGGCTGTACACAACCTTCCTTGTTTCTGGGTTCCAAAGCTTGTAACCCTTTAAACCATCCTTATACCCAATAAAGATGCACCTTTCAGATTTATTATCCAACTTGGTCCTATTATCCTTTGGAACATGTACATATGCATCACATTCAAATACCCTTAGATGTGAAAGAGAGGGTTTCTTACCAGTCCATACCTCATGTGGAGTCTTATCCTCCAACGCTGATGAAGGTGATCTGTTAACTAAGTAACATGCTGTCTCCACTACCTCTGCCCAGAATTCTTGTCCTAACCCGGTACCACTGAGCATGCTTCTTGCATTTTCCATCAGTGTTCTGTTCATTCTTTTTGCAACTCCATTTTTCTGAGGTGTGTATGGAGTAGTCTTCTGCCGTGCTATACCACACTTCTTACAGAACTCTTCAAATTCCTTCTTGCAGAACTCCCCACCATTATCTGTCCTCAACGCCTTTATCTTCTTCTCTGTCTGGTTTTCCACCAGAGCCTTAAATTCCTTAAATTTGTCAAAGACTTCAGATTTCTTCCTCAAGAAATATATCCATGTATTCCTTGAGAAGTCATCTATGAATGAAACATAGTACACGGACTTTCCCAATGATGGAACTGACACAGGTCCAAACACATCACTGTGCACAAGTTCTAATATCTTGTTCACCCTCTTAGCACCAGAAGGAAAACTCACCCGATTCTGCTTCCCATATACACAATGTTCACAGAAATCAAAATCCAAAGAGCAATTAGACATACCTTCTACCATACCATTTCTATGTAGTATCTGAAGGCCCTTCTCTCCAATATGTCCAAGCCTTTGATGCCATAGCATGGTCTTTTCTCCAGAGACAGCTAGGCTTTCCGCTCCACTTTCAGGAACCACAGAACTGTTACACCCATCAATAACAGTGCTACCTTGTAGCTTGTAAAGAGTTCCAATCCGAACTCCCCGCATTAATACCAATGCTCCCCGAACCATCTTACAGGTATCTTTCTTGAACACTGTTTTTACAGCTACATCATCTTTCTTGCTTACAGAAATAAGATTTATGGCCAATGCAAGAATGTGCAAAACACCAGGAAGTGTTCTAATCCTTCCACTTTGCAGCTTCAACTTGAATTTTCCACTTCCGACGATTATGGCCTTCCTATCATCCCCTAGGAATACATCACCGCCATCATATTTCTCATACTCGCAGAACCACTCCCTATGGGGAGTGAAGTGAAAGGATGCACCTGAGTCAATCAACCATGACTCATGATCTACATGTGTATTTGAAGAAGAAGCCAAATACATATCCCCACCTTCATCCGAGGTGGTTTTTGCCTCTGCAGAAGGAGCATCATCAGATCCCTTTCCTTTCTCAGGAGCTTTAGATCTGCACTCCTTTTTGTAGTGCCCTTCCTTTCCGCATTTCCAGCATACCTTTACAAAATTTCCAGGAGATTTAGATCTCCCTCTAGATTTTGATCTCCCACTCGAAACCTTATTCTTGTTTCTGTTTTGGGACCTTCCTCGTACAGATAAGGCATCTCCATTCTGGCCCTCCATATTTCTCCGTCTCATTTCCTCCGATAGCAAGGCTGAGACAATGTCATCAAAATTCAAGGTAGTTGTATTGCTATCTATTGCAATAACCAGACTGTCCCACGAGTCTGGTAGAGAACACAACAAACTGATGCACTTATCTTCATATGAGATTTTAATATCAATAGATGACAGCCGACTTACCACAGTATTGAAGGCATTTAGATGCTCTGTCACCGATTTTCCATCCTTCATCCTCAGGTTATACAAATTTTTCTGCAGGAACAACTTATTCACCAGAGACTTAGATTGGTACAAAGTCCCAAGTTTTTCCCACAAATTCTTCACCGTAGCTTCCCCAGATACATTCAACAATACTGAATCTGAGACACATAACCGTATTGTGCTCTTAGCCTTCTGATCCAGTTTCTTCCAGTCTTCATCTGACATTGCCGTTGGTTTAGTACCTGGATCTACCGCGATCCACTGATATTTATCCACCAACAGATCCTCCATCTTGAGCTTCCACAACTAAAAACTCTGACCATTAAATTTCTCGATCTCTATCTTTCCGTTGCTCACCATCTTCTTTCACAGCAAGAATCAATCCCGCAGATCTCCCATTGAACAGGGTCTACCTCAGGCCCAAGCAAAAAAACCTCAGCAGCAAAGGCGTCCCCTTGAAGTCGAAATAACTCTGATACCAAATGTAGGTTTTAACCCTGAACTGAAATTATCAACACACGAATCTTATAACAGAAAATAAACAATAGCAAGAGCATAAAACATAAAACAGATAAACACAGAGATTTTCCCCTAGATCCCAAATCGGGATGACCATCTTTATTTCTCATTATATTCCTTTTAGTGTTACAACACATATATATACATGCCGAAGCATACATAAACCCCAATCCATTAACCCTGGATTAGAACATAACCGTAGTTCCCTTGACTGGATCTACAAAATACCAAGGGTCAAAAACCATCGTACCCCAAAAAACCATGTGCAAACTCATGCACAAAACATGGGTGGGTTTGCCTATGAGTGGGACCGCATACCAAAAAAAATTTCGTGGGGGCGCTGCCCCGGACCTTGACAGGGGGGGCTACCGCCCCCCCTGTGAACCCCCTGCTGCGCCTGGCACAACGTACAACATGTGGCACTAGTCATGGGAAGAATATAACACATACCCAACATAACTGTGTGTGATAGACTCAGTTAGCTCATGAAATTTGAGTTGAGGGTGGTTGGTGAGGCATGTAGAGTGATTCTATTTTTTTTAGAGTCCAAGTTGCAGTTAGTGTATTAGTTTAATGCATGAGAAATCAGTTAACTCAATTAAGTGAGTTAAAGTCAGTCTAACTAGTTGTAACTGATTGTTGCACTAGTGAGAGATCGAGTGAATTGAATCAGATTTAATTCATGTGTAGTGATATGTCAAGTGACTGATGATTTACTATTAATAGCTGCATGCATGTCAGTTCTGATGAAGACCCAATTGAGACATAGGTTAAAGGGATATTATCTATCAATTGTATTATTAGTAAATTTTCGGCACGCAATTAGACAACCGTAGGATTACCCATGATGTATTGCACAGTTTTGGAAGGTTGAATTTCCTAATTAATAGGGATTAATCATTCTTATAATTGTGCAAGTAGGGTAGGCTAAGCAGAGGTAGGAAATTGGTTAAGTGTTGGTCGATTTTGTCTGTATCAGTGTGAGATAATTGGTAGAGTGAAACAGACTCTTGTGAGAAGAGTGCATTGTATTGTTTCATGATTCTTCAGTTGATTATACAATAAATGTAGAGGGGTTCTGAGCAGAAATCTTTCCCTAGGAAAAATATCTATGTTGTGCGATTGATTTGCTTCTTTCTCTTACTTGGTATGATTGTGTGATCGTGTATATTTTCCTCAAATATTGTATACGGATTTAGTATCTTATTTTAGTATATTACATGATCGGATTGAATCCATTCGTATACATATTGTTTTTATAATTTCTACATGGTATAAGAGCGCGAGAAATCACTATAGTGGAGAAGAAATCGAGTTTGTGCTAAATAGCATTCACATTTGAAAAAATATTCTTTGGTGCAACAAGCGAATCGAGATGGATTTCAATAGATTAATATTGGAATATGCACTCGAGGGAAGTTCTAATTATATTACATGGAAAGAAAAAATGGAGGCATTTCTAGAGGACAACGGGATGAAATTATTTATCGACATTGATATTCCAAGGCCCAAAAACAGCATACACCGCTCTTCTTGTTGCTTGGAAAAAGAAGGTTGCAAAGGCGAGGAGGATATTATTAGAGGGAGTTTGAGATCACATTGTCTCGATTCTCCATGTCAAGGCGACTCCATATGCAATGTGGAAGGCCTTGACAGATCTGTTTTAGAACAACAATGACCACATAAATTTGGCATTGAAGGACGAGCTCAGGAAAATCAAAATGGAGAAAGGCGACACTATTCCGAAATACTTAACCAAGTTCATCCAATGTTGAGATGAGCTTGTAAGTGTAGGGATTACTATAATGGATGATGACTTGGTGAGCTTAGAACTTTTAGGCCTTCCTAAGAGCTGGCATAGTTATCAGGACTTTGTCAATGGGAGGGAGAAGCTACCATATTGGGAGCGACTTTGGTCGGATTTGGTACAAGAAGAATTTAGGCACAATACCAGGGATGGATCCTCATCCAAGACAAATGATGAGGAAAATTGTGCCTTGGTTGGTAAGGCAAAGAAGGGGAAGGGAAAGAAATCCTATTCCAAATCTAAGATCGACGAAGAAGGAAAGAAGCGTGACATGTCAAAGTGAAATGTTTTCACTGTCACGAGCATGGAAATTATACCACTAATTGTCCACAGAAGAATAAGAACAACAAGAAGGCTTCAGGATTTGCAGTGAGTGATTCTTTGGCATCACAGTTCGAGTTGCACTTCTCATTCATCACATGCATGGTGTCTAGTGTGATGGGATCAGTTTGGTACTTGGATAGTGGTGCATCGTTCCACATGACGAGAGACAAAGAAATCTTTAGTAGCTTGGAGGAGAAGGATCTTCAGATGCACATCAAGATGGGTGATGACAGGAGGTATAAAGCTATCGGGATTGGCACAGTTACTTTCCAGAGACAATCAGGTAAACCTTTCTTATTAAAAGATGTCATGCATGTGTTAAACCTCATAATTATCCTCTCTATGTGTAAAACCCCTAATTTTATGTTTTTCAAGTTAGACATTTGAACTTCAGTCCAAAGGGGAGTGGACCCCAATGGATAATTATTGTGTGGATGTAATTAATTAATTATTTATGAAAAATAAATAAAATATTTTCTGTGCACTATGACCAAATGAGATTTTTGAGATCACTTGCCAAATCCATGAGGGATGGAAAGAGGCTAAGACTTTCCCCAAAAATCTTTCAAAAAGCCTTGAAAGAATTTATTTCTAATTTAGATTTTTGAGGAAAAATCCAAATTTCCCCAATGATGAGGAAAGTAGTTGGGAAGAGGTAAAAAGCTGGAAAAGCAGAAAGCAGCTTTAAAGTCCCTAAATAAGGGAAGCCTAGGCAAACAGGAATAAAAGCATCCTGTAATTCTGGACGCAGAATTAGAAACAGGCTTTGGGGAGAGCATAAGCTTAAATAAGCTTTCCCAGAACAGATTGAGGTTGGTTTGTTCTGGGAGAAGATCTCAGCTCGGGGGTGAGTTCTGGGGACAGAGGAACTCTAAGGTTGGGAGGACTGGTCATCAGAAGAAGTGATATGCACACTAACTGTTATGAATGGTTAAAATAGATGCTATTGTATAATATTTATAATTGCTGTAGTTGAGACTTTTACTTAAGCTTTCTGAGATTGTTATTCCCTACATTTAACATAATTAAATAGAAGAAATAAATCTTCTAAATTTCTGTATAGTAGTAGGAATAAAATCTAGGGAATACTATTAGCCAGAATCTCTAAACCATAGTCTGGTTTAAATATGGAGATATTAAACAATTCCTCTAGAACAATTTAGTGTAACTTTAATTTTCTTCTATAAGGAATAGCTAACTTGATAAAAATAAATTAAATTTCATGTTCTAGTAGTAAATTGGTATAATACATTATACCTATGTAAAACATGCAGAGGAAATGTTCACCTCAAAATGGTAGGATACATATACTTTTTAGTTATTCTAGAAACAAGTAAACTCTGGATTAAATTATAGATGTTGCTATGAGATGGAAGACTATTAAATTGCCAAAATAAAGTTAAAATCTGTCCATATCGGATGATAAATACTTGTACAGAAATATATTCTTTAAATGAATACAAAATCACTTTGCTTATATTTACTAATTTGCATAAAACTATGTAATGGAAGTGGTACAGAACAATGATACAAAGCTGCATGAGGAACCAATCCTGGTTATAATCCCCTTTGGTTCAGGAATAGTATCATTTAAAAGAATGGAAAAAGAAAATTTAATAATACCTAGACAATATTTATGTCAACCAGGAATATATATATATATATATATATATATATATATATAGCAGTCCTTTTATAAATTCTGGTTCAATTTGACTAACCATCGTACAATCTAAAACGATATTATACAAACTCAGTTACCATATGGTAGTTAATGAACAGTGTAAAGAATAAGGTGGGATGAGCAGTATATTCTTCGAGAAGGAAGATTCTAGACCATATAAATTACTATACATAAATTTATCTTGATAGAAAAACTTCAACATCAACTTATTAACAAAATCCAGTATTATACAGTATGAATTTCATACTAAGAAGAGAAGATAGGTAGTACTGCCTTTACATAAATAGAAAAGGAAGGATTCCTGAAACTATACAATTGCAATTGATATAGTTGAATTAAATTAACTAAACTGAACTATGTGTTAGAGCATAATTATATTATACCCTTTAGTATTTATGCAGTGGTATAAGAAATGTAAATAGATTCAAGAAATGTTCAGAAATTGAAAAGTTAAAATGTCCATACAGCTTGCCCCTAATTTAAAATCAATAATATCCAAAGGTTTACACTGTTAGAAATATGCAATACATTCGTGGAACTATCCACAAGATATTTCACTGTAAATTGATAATAAAATACTCAAATTCAAAGTCTATCTGATGAGGAGGCCACGTCCTGAGAATGACAAACTAAGGATATACAAACTTGAAATCGCAACAAGCAAAAAAAAATGATTTTAATGCGGCTTGGAGACCCTAACGAAATGCCCGTCAGTCAAACTCGATGAAGGGAACATTAAAAAATAAGTGGTTACCTAAAATCACCAAGAAAGAGAGGTTACTTAACGAAAGGGATGAAATGATTACGACACTCACAGGAAACAAAATAAATTAGATCGAATGATAAAACAAGGGCAATATCTTACCTACAGCCAAATTAAACCTTGTCTTCATTTTTATCCTGTTCAACAACCAAGTGAAATAAACCCATATATAAGCCATTCTGGATAGTAAATGCGTAAGACGCTTATGCAAATCAGAGTTGAAAATGAAAAAAAAATTGTAGATACGATTTCCAGTCTTACCATTAAAAGGGCTGGCAAGTGAAAATCACATAAGGACAATGGCTTGCGAGCAAGCCATCGTTATGATACGTCAAGGTCGAAGGAGGAGGTTCGAGTCCTTATGAAAAGAAAGAGGAGGCATTAAAAACAAAATCAAACCCTCGGTAAGATAAGAACTGGGTAATATGTAATTCTCAAGAAAAGTAAATAGAGAAAAAAAAAATAGTTGGAAAAATCGTAAGTAGAATGTATCCTTCGAACCGACTTACTACACCGAAAATTCATACAGGAAATCATGTAATCAAATCCTATAAGTAAGTAAGGAGTATGCATGGTTGTTATTCATATACAGAGAAAGGAGATAAACGAAAACGATGTAGGATGTTAGAATATCAATAGATATACCTGAGTTCGATTCACAGTCGTTGTAAGTAGGACGCCATGAGAGTAAGGTGGGCTCGGCTCACAGATTGTGAGAGAAGTCCATTGCGAAAGAGCTCGCTCGGAAAAAAAAGAGCAAAATGAAAGTTCCTTCGGGGAGATCAAGATGTATATAATTCACATAAACCCTAACTCCCTCTTCAGATTGACCATACACATGTAATACGATAAAGGAGGCAACGTTAAATCAAACAAAGAATTCTTGGAAGCATAGCCGCATTAACTATAACATAAATTGACCGAATCCATTGACAGAAGTAGGAACCACCTTCATAAATGATAAAGTACCACAAGATATGACGTAGTAGGTAAGAAAATTTGAATAGTACTCATAAAATTCAAAACAATATGGGCAACTGCTATTACAACCCTCAAGAATAGAAACGAGGCAAATACAGATTCAAAATAATCGATGGATCTGACAAATGATATCAAATTGAAGTCTTGATGTGAAGCATAATAGCTATACAAGTGTACATGGTAATTATTGCCTCTTAACATTGAAATTGTAGACTTAAATAAATCCACACCTTTATAACCTTTTTGTTATAATCTGGGGGGTTAGTACGAAAATCCTTTACCTACTTATATATATATATATATATATATATATATATATATATATTGACACTTTATGTTCATAGAAGAAGTAAGGTAAGTTATAAAGGGTCGACTTTCACATCCTGGAATACCATGTAAAAAGTTTGTCAAAAGAGTTAAGCCAAAAGGATAAGTTAAATATATATTTCATTTGGAATAGAATTTTAGATAAGCATATACAAAGTTCTCAAAAAATTTACATAAAGGAATATATATTGAAAAGTGGGTAGAAATATTGTAAGAGAAATTTATATTAAATTGAGTAATATTTAATATAAATTAAAAAGGAAGTATTTTGAATACTACTTCACTATAAAATATATGTATAAGTGATTTCTCATAACATAAAATTGATAAGACAATAATGAAGTGTATAAATGAAAAATATGAATATACGACCTTCCTATTATATAATGCGAAGAGTATAAGTGGAGTGTGAAAAACATAGGTAGAAGGTAAAATATTAGAAATTTATCAACCTTCTTTTTATTAATACTATTCACACTGTTTAAAAATAAAGGTTGTAAAATCTGAAGGAAGAATTAGAAGAGTATTTCAAAAAAAATAAAAAAAATAAAAAATAGTGAGGTATGTTACAAATGGTATTAGAGCCCATGTTAGAAAAAACTGGGTTGCTGTTGTGCTCACTGCATAAAATAAGTTTTTGAAAATTTTATATTGTTACTGATGTTGTTTTGTGTTAGTGTACAAAGGTACTGAAACTGAAAAGTCAATGGCTGAAGGAGATGAAATTTATGTTGATCTGGGTGATGGAGATAAAACGCCAGATCCCAACGCTCCTTTGATGGCTATGTTGCATAGGTTACAACGGGATATGGCCGAGCTAAGAAGCCAGAATGACATGCTATCATTAGCCAATGAGGAGCAGGAAAGGCTGATAAGAGAACTGACTTCGTGGAACAGCCAAGAAGGTGAAGGTTCCGGAAGGAGGAGGAAGGGCAAGTTCTCAGATGATTCTGAGGAAGATGACACTACTAGGCATCAGTCTAAACAGAAGAAGGAATTATAGGGGGAATTCCGAAAAATTAAACCTCCCTCCTATGATGGAGAGAAGGAGGAAGATGTTGAGGCATGGTTGTTGAATATGATTAAATGTTTTCAGGTCTACGAATATGAAAGCAATCTGAAGGCCAGATTGGCTATCTACCAATTTCAAGGTAAGGCTACCTTGTGGTGGGAGGAGACAAAAATGGTTCATGCCATTGATGAAAAAACAGTGACTTGGGAAGATTTCCAAGTCAAGTTTAAAAACCGTTATTTGAACGAACGTTATTATGATGATAAAGAAAAGGAGTTTCACGAACTCAGATTGGGACAACTCACCATAGATGAGTTTGTCACCAAGTTTACAAATCTGTTAATGTATGTCCCGTATATTCGTGAAGAGAAAGAAAAGGTACAAAGGTTTTTGAACTGTTTTCCTGTTGTGTACAAGGATAAAATAGAGTTCGATAATCCAAAAACCATGGACGAAGTGGTGAGGAAATCTAGATTATGCTACCAACAGTTTAAAGGAAAGAGTGAACATGGGAAAAGCTGGATAAACAAAGGTGAATTTAAAGGAAAGAAACAGAAACCAGCTTACTTGAAGAACTTTGGTAGGGATCATCAGAGGAAGAAATTTAACAAACCAAAGGAAAGTCAAACTGCACACTCCCAAGTTGGTTCAAAGAAAATAGATGGGGATACTAAAAAGGAAGGAACAGTTAAAATGCAGGAGCCTTTGAAATGTTGGGGTTGCGGAGAACCTCATCTGTTGAGGGATTGTCCACACAGAAATATTCAAATGATTCTGAGAGATAGAGAAGCTACCACAGTGAATGATATAGCAAGGAACATACCCATTATCAGTGCAGCCTTGGAGAACCGACAAGCAGAACACCAGTCTACTATGGTCGAGATGGAAGGTAAGATTGCTGACCAATCTGTTACAGTTTTAATTGATCCGGGTGCTTCTTTGAGTCACATTAGTCCACAAGTTGTAGAGAAATGCAATCTCAAAACTGAAAAATTTCAATAGTCTTGGTTGGTCCAGTTAGCCACTGGCACCAAGCGAAACGTAACTCATAAGTTACCTCAAACATCAATTAAATTAAATGACTTTCAGACAGAAGTAAATTTAAGCATTCTGCCCTTAGGCTCATATGATTTGCTGATAGGAATGGAATGGTTAGAAAAAAGAAAGGCTATGATGAACTTTTGGGATAAAACTCTACATTGCATAGATGAGGAAGGGAGACCCTTTATACTCAAAGGAAAACCAAAACCAATCTTTGTAAGACAAATATCAGCTCTGCAATTAAAAAGAACAGCTAGAAAAGGATATCAAGTATATGCTGTACATGTTCAAGAATTAGGGAAGAAACCTGAAGAAAACCTGCTAGATACTCTACCAGTGGTAAGAGAATTTAAGGAAGTTTTTCCAGATGAAATTCCTCATCTTCCCCCCAAAAGAGAGATTGATTTTTCAATCGATTTGGTGCGAGGAGCAACACCCGTGTCTAGAGTTCCTTACCGGATGAGCCCCCCTGAACTCATGGAGTTAAAAATGCAATTACAAGAATTGCTGGATAAAGGTTACATCAGACCGAGTGTATCTCCTTGGGGAGTGTTAGCGCTCAAATCTACCTTAGGCTGAAATAAGGTAAAACTCAAGGCTACATCAAACCACGCTCAGCCTCGTAGCTAGCCCTACGAGGACAGGAGAGGGCTCTCTCCGGGTCTATCTCGGCAAAAGGTCTTCAAAGGGGCTGAGATGACTTATAACGAATACTGATTTTAGGCTAGTAAAGAGATAGGAAAGTTTGATTTTGATTTTTGGGTTTTTTGTTGAAAAAATGGGAAAAACAATTTTGGGTCCGGGGATAAGGCCAGATCTTTGCAGAATTCGAGTTGGGGCGAGGTAGGCAGTAGTCTTGATGCTTTTGATCAGGTGTATGGATGGATTAGAATGACAAGGAGCTGAAGAGGGCAAGAGAGAACATGGATCCTCTCCAAACTGGCGAAAACATGTAGAACTAAACAAATTTAAAGGCAGAGCACTGGAAACAATGGATTCAACCTCATTTACTCATTCATTTAGTTTCAGAAGCATAAGAAGGGAATGGCATACATTAAACATGATAGAACTTACAATAAACTGAGAGAAAACACCATCAAGAACTGAAATCCACAAGAATCCCAACAGGTGCTGCAAAACCTCTGATCTTTCCTTAGCCAAAATGTGAAAAAATATGTACAATAGTGTGCCAAACTTTTCCCAAGAGTCCAACCTGTAGAATGTCTCAGAAATTACATCATATAGACCATCCTAACCCCTTCCCATGCCTCTAGGGGTCTAATTCCTCCTTCTAGGAGCAATTTCAACTAATTCTAAACAAGGATCTAGAATCTAGGTAGCCAAACAACTTGCCTCTAAAAGGAAGGAAACTGATTCTTTGACTTGATTTTCACTTTTTTGGGAGTGAATCTTCTAGAATAGGTAAAAGTGAGTCCAAGTTACATGCGAACCACAAAATTACATCAATATAACTCAAAAATTACATCCACAATCAAAACTGGTCCAACTGGCCGAAATTCTGAGCTGGAAGATGAAAAATTAGCCAAAAATCTCTATGCGTCGCGCGCCTGAGCTCTATGCGACGCGCGCCTTTCAGCCTGCTTTTGGGGCACTTCCCGGCATCAAAATCAAGCTCATGATAGCTTGTTGGAAAGCCCTGTATGTCTGATATCCAACCCAAGTGGAATTTCCCAATTTGGAGCTCATTTGCCCCTCCAAAACTTCATTCTCCCACAAGTACTTCCTGCTGGTGCAAAAGGTGGCAGAAAGGTCGTTTTCATGGTGTTTTTGGCCCTTTTGATCATCCAGAACTTGGTGAAATGCTTTGGCCATATTGGAGCATGCATAAATTACCGTGAAAAATCCAAAAATATAAATTTTTCCTCCAGCAAGTGTCCCAATCATAAGCCCGCACGTCGACGCGCTACGCGTTGAGCTGAAAAACCTGTTTTGAGACCAAAATTTTCCAAAATGACAAAAAATTCTTCAAATTTGCTCAAATTCGGAGTGAAGATCCTCCATCATTTATCATGCCCAGCCAACGAAGCCTCGGCCAAAATCCAGAGTGGATCAGGCCTCTTCCACCGTTTTAGTGCTTTGCTCAACCTCCTCTTCAGAATCTTCATTTTTGCCTTGCAGACATGCATGCGGGCCCAATAATGACCTTTCATGTGACGAAGCATGTCTTTGTCTCTATTGGCCTTTACCAACAACTTCTCCAAATGAATGTTAACATGTGTGAGGCAAGTATCTCGATCAGCCGGTGTCATATCACCAGGTCTCTTCCGGGCCAATTGTCGATCCTCACGGATTCGCCGCAGCTCTACAAGTGTGTGCTGGTCCTCTAGCTATTTGTTACGCTGCTCTAGGTAGTTTATCACCCACTGAGCTCTCTGCAATTTCTCTTTTAGCGTGTCATTCTCGGCCTTTTTCTCCTGGATGATCTCTTTCAGCTTCGAGCTAGGAGAGCTCGCATCAACATCGATGAATGTAAAGTCAGTGTCTCGGCCTCTTGAAGGGCCCTCATTGTGCATAGGCCTCTTGCCTCTGTCCTGAATATGTACCTGTGCCAAAGACGAAGGCGAGACCCCTTCCACATCATGTGGAGATAATACTCGCTCTGTTGATGAAGTCAACGAGACCCCTTCCATCTCGGGTGGAGATAGTACTCGTCGTGTAGCTGCAAATAAGGCTCTGTGGCCTCGCTGATATGTCACATACACTGGAGCACTGATATGCTCGGTCTCAGGAATGTCAAGCTGATGTGAAGGCTCTCCCTCATCATGAACTACCTCGGGAGGCGGCTGTGGCGCTGCGAAGAAGTCACGGGAGATGAAATCCTCCCAAGTAATGCCCTGCTGTGTCAACTGATGTACCACCATGATTTTGATCAGCGCGTAATGATATATGTTGCTATGCTGCTGTGCTGGGGTCTTTTTCTGTACAAGAAATGTCATCCTCTCTATGTTGCGATACATGAAGTATGGAATGCTCATCATACGTACCCTCGTGAAATGCATCAACAAACGGACATGATACGCATAGAGGCGCGAGAATCTGCCCTTGCAACTGAAATATCGAATGATGAGCTTCATCAATGGTGCAAACTCATCCTTTAGAAATCTGAATGGAAATACCCTGCTCAGCTGCCTCATAAACCCAGGTTTGATGTATGGCTCATAGTAGGATTTCTCTAGCTGCTGTCGTTTGTTCCATTCCTCTCCTATATTTGGTATTCCGGTGGCCTGAGCAATGGTCTCTGGTGACAGAATGAAATCTACTCCGGCAAGGTTTACACGGCCATCATGTAAATGTAGAACAAATAGACGAGCTAGCTCATGATGATGCTGGGTTTGTGAAATCATCTCACAGTATTGGAAACATGACTGATGCTGAAAACAATCCATTGCAAGCGGTCAAGCCTGCAATTGAGCCAAAGAAGTAGGCTCCTCCCTGACATGCCTACCACTTTTGCCACTTTTGTGAGACCTCCGTGGCACATTACCCTCTGCTGTGGAATCACTGTCATACTCCTGCTCATAAACTGAATCCGTCTCTGACATGGATTTGAAAACAAGATGTTTGCAATATATATGCTGATATAGGTATAGTGAAAACAAGAGTTCAGTGTATGCTCAAAACCCAAATGTGTCACATGTGTATCAAAGTGTTATAGGAAAGCCACAGTGGTAATGGCTCTGTCAAATGAGTTTGCATGAAAAACAGTCACTACTTTGATCATAAGGGGATTTGACAAGTGAGTAGAAAAGAGTGTAATGTGGGGGAAATAACTATTAGGAACAAAGTGACAATAGCCCTTGCAGTTTTTGACAATGTCAATGGAGGATGTGGACAAGTGAAAATGGGACTATGTCATAACATGAATGATAAACAGTGTGAAAATGACAATGGCAATAACAATGACAGCAGTGATGTAATGGCAAAGAGAGAGCGTGAGGCTAAGGTAAATAATGAGCAGGGACACCACTGACAGTAGATGGCCTGAGCATGTATATCAACAACACAAGTTTGCAAACCCCATAATATCATTAACATTTGTTTCAAAACCCTAGGAAGTGATTTAGCAATGAACATAGGGTTTATATCTCACCACACTAAACACTTGTCTTTTCATTTTCAAAACACCATAATCATGTCCAAAATTCACTAATTAAGCGTGAAGAACCTACTTACAAGCAAATCGAGGCAATTTGGCATGAATCTGGGCGAAGGAGCAAAACAATTTTGGCCCTGAAACTCTATGTGTCGCGCGCTTACCCAGTGCGCCGCGCGTGGTATGTGCGTCACGCGCGTGCAAAATTGCACGGGCCTGTGAAGTCCAGTGTGTCGCGTGCCTTGTGTGCGTTGCGCGCCTCCTGTGTGCGCCGCGCGCACTTCCACCTCAGCTTCCACGGCTTGGAAAACAAGTTTTCACCCTTCAACTCACCAATTCGAACTTTGCTTTGGGAATTTGTGAAAATGACTTGTCCTCCATGGTTTATATAGGTTGAAAAATATCTCATAAAAATCAAATTTGATTTTAATTTGCTCCATAACCCACTTTGTAATGTTTGGCAATTTTGGCACTTTATCACTTAATACAATGCTGTCTTTTGGCTTTTCACTATTTTTTCTGAGTCTTGGACTGATGAAATGTCTTGATTCTTGCAGGGATTTTGGAATTTTGGCTTTGGCAAAGACCAGAGGCTTGCTTTGAACTTCTTATGGTGGAACAAATACACAATTATTACAAAAAATAAATTTGACAATTTCTAGTTCAAAACAGAGTTTTGAACTAGAAATGTCTTCAAACGTTTTTGAGAATAAAAACGTGAAATAGGAACCTTTTTGAAACCAACCTCATGGCCATGCGGGCTTTTATCACATGTATCAAAAGACTGAAAAATCCTAGACTCTAGGACTAAAGACTCTTTTTGACAAAAATAATCATTTATGACCATGAATGACGTGACCTGAACTTCAGTGATTTTTGAGGATTTTAATTAGCCCTACAGGTACAAGCATGAGGAAATACAAGATGACCAGACCCTCTCGTCAGTCAATGGCATGCCCCTAGCGAAATGCAACGAAGTGGAATGAGCGAGACACCTAAAAATGATATGCAAAAAGCGAAATGATCTCTGACGGAGGGCTGTAAGGACCGACTCTAACAGGGAGCACCGGTGCTGTTCGTGAAAAATAAGGATGGGACCTTCAAAATGTGCATTGACTACTGTCAACTAAATAATTTGACAATAAAAACAGGTACCCATTGCCTAGAATAGATGACCTTTTTGATCAGGTGAGAGGGGCTTTAGTATTTTCTAAGATTGATCTAAGGACTGGTTGTCACCAACTCATAATTAAGGAGGAAGATATCAGTAAAACATATTTTCGAACCAGGTATGGTCACTATGAATTTGTAGTCCTACCTTTTGGTTTGACAAATGCCCCTGCCACTTTTATGTGGTTAATGAACAACGTTTTGAACAAGTACTTAGATAAATTCGTACTAGTGTTCATAGACGATATTCTAGTCTATTCAAAAAGTGAGGAAGAGCACAAAGAACACTTAAGGATAGTTTTACAGACTTTGAAAGAAAACCAGTTATATGCCAAATTCAGTGAATGTGAATTTTATAAAGACAAGATTCAATATTTGGGGCATATCATTTCTGAACAAGGATTGGCTGTTGACCCTGAGAAAATAAAGGCTATTAGAGAATGGCCGGTGCCGACTGATGTTTCAGCAGTAAGATCATTTATGGGGATTGCAAGTTATTATCGAAGGTTTGTGGAAGATTTTCTGCAATAGCATATCCCATAACTTCACTACAGAGAAAAGGCACCAAATTTGAGTGGACTGAAAAATGCCAAAACAGCTTTGAACAACTAAAATTAAAACTTACTACAGCCCCTATACTGAAAATTGTAGATCCTGACAAGGAGTTTGTTGTGTGTACGGATGAATGTAGAGATGGATTGGGAGGAGTTCTGTTGCAAGAAAATTCTGTTATTGCATATGAGTCTAGAAAACTTAAGAAACATGAATAGAATTATAGTGTATATGATCTAGAATTGGCTGCTGTAATTCATGCCTTAAAGATATGGCGACACTATCTTCTTGGGAAAAAATTTACATTGATGACAGATCATATTAGTCTCAAGTATTTCTTTTCTCAAACAGATTTGAATGCTCGACAAGCCAGATGGCTGTCTTTTTTGAGTGAATTTGATATGGACATAAAACATATTAAAGGGAAAGAAAGCAAAATTGTTGATGCTATAAGCAGAAATGCTTGCCAAAACATAAGTAGCATTGGGAGTAGTGCTAATTTTGACTTAGAAGAATTAGTTAAAAATGTAGCAGATCCAGATCCCAACTATGAAAATCTACAATTAAAAATGCTGAAAAAAGAAATGGCTGAATACACCCAAAACCAGAAAGGGTTGATCTGCTATAGAAACAGATTATACATCCCCAATGTGGATTCTTTGGAAAAAGAAATCCTAGATGAATATCATAAACAGCCATATTAAGGACATCCTGGATATCAGAAAATGCTTACAGCCTTGAAAAAGAAATTGTTCTGGCCAGGAATGAAAAAGGGTGTAGAAAACTATTTAGCTAGATGCATGGAATGTCAACTAGTCAAAGTTGAACATCAGCATCCAGCTGGTCTTTTAAATCCCTTGCCAATTGCAGAATGGAAATGGGACACTATTTCTATAGATTTTATAACCGGGTTACCTAGAACAAAGTATCAACATGACTCAGTGACGGTAGTGGTAGATACTTTAACAAAGGCTGCACATTTCATACCTGTAAAATCTACTTTTGGGACAGCCCAAGTAGCAAATGTGTTCCTAAAAGAAATATTAATGCTACACGGGGTCCCAAAGATGATTATTTCAGATAGAGACGCTAAGTTCACAGGCGCCTTCTGGAAAGGTCTGTTTGGGGGCATGGGCACTAAATTGAATTTTAGTACTGCTTATCACCCTTAGACGGATAGTCAAACAGAGAGAACAAATCAGATTTTGGAGGATATGCTGAGAATGTATGTGATGGATAGGCCATCAAAATGGGAGGACTACTTACATTTATTGAAATTTGCTTATAACAACAACTATCAATCCTCCATTAAAATGAGTCCATTTGAAGCACTCTACGGAAGAAAGTGTCATACTCCTTTAAGTTGGAGCCAACCTGAAGATAAGCTAGTATTGGGGCTAGATACTCTACAAGAAATGGAAAGGATTGTCAAACAAATACAGAGAATCATCAAGACAGCACAAGATCGACAGAAAAGCTATGCTGATAAGAAGAGAGTGCATCGAAAGTTCAAAGTGGGTGATCATGTGTATTTGTGTATTAAACCCAAAAAGAGCACACTTTATGTTGGAAGTTGTGCAAAATTGGCTCCTAGATATTGTGGGCCTTTTGAGGTGTTAGAAAGGGTGGAACCAATGGCTTATAAGCTGGCCTTACCGCCCCATGTTAAAGTTCATGATGTGTTTCATGTTTTGTTATTAAAAAGATATGTACATGATGCTTCTCATATTGTTGATTGGAATATGATACAGGTGGAACCAAAATGGGAGTTCCTTCCAAAGCCGCTTCAAATATTAGAGCGGGAAGAAATTGAATTGAGAAATTGAACAGTAGCCAGAGTAAAGGTGCAATGGAAGCACTTTACTGCTGAAGAAGCTACGTGGAAAAGAGAAGCTGAGATGATGGAAAAATATCCATATCTATTTTCAAAATGAACTCTAGTAGTTAGTTGTTAACACCGAGGACAGTGTTTGTTTTCAGAGGGGGAATATGTAACACCCCTAGTTTTATGTTTTTCAAGTTAGACATTTGAACTTTAGTCCAAAGGGGAGTGGATCCCAATGGATAATTATTGTGTGGATGTAATTAATTAATTATTTATGAAAAATAAATAAATATTTTCTGTGCAACCAAATGAGATTTTTGAGATCACTTGCCAAATCCATGAGGGATGGAAAGAGGCTAAGACTTTCCCCAAAAATCTTTCAAAAAGCCTTGAAAGAATTTATTTCTAATTTAGATTTTTGAGGAAAAATCTAAATTTCCCCAATGATGAGGAAAGCAGTTGGGAAGAGGTAAAAAGCTGGAAAAGCAGAAAGCAACTTTAAAGTCCCTAAATAAGGGAAGCCTAGGCACACAGGAATAAAAAAATCCTGTAATTCTGGACGCAGAATTAGAAACAGGCTTTGGGGAGAGCATAAGCTTAAATAAGCTACTCCAAAACAGATTGAGGTTGGTTTGTTCTAGGAGAAGATCTCAACTCGGGGGTGAGTTTTGGGGACAGAGGAACTCTAAGGTTGGGAGGACTGGTCATCAGAAGAAGTGATATGCACACTAACTGTTATGAATGGTTAAAATAGATGTTGTTGTATAATATTTATAATTGCTGTAGTTGAGACTTTTACTTAAGCTTTCTAAGATTGTTATTCCCTACATTTAATAGAATTAAATAGAAGAAATAAATCTTCTAAATTTCTGTATAGTAGTAGGAATAAATTCTAAGGAATACTATCAGCCAGAATCTCTAAACCATAGTCTGGTTTAAATCTAGAGATATTAAGCAATTCCTCTAGAATAATTTAAGTGTAACTTTAATCTGCCTCTATAAGGAATAGCTAACTTGATAAAAATAAATTAAATTTCATGTTCTAGCAGTAAATTGGTATAATACATTATACCTATGTAAAACATGCAGAGGAAATGTTCACCTCAAAATGGCAGGATACATATACTTTTTAGTTATTCTAGAAACAAGTAAACTCTGGATTAAATTATAGATGTTGCTATGAGATGGAAGACTATTAAATTACCAAAATAAAGTTAAAATCTGTCCATATCGGATGATAAATACTTGTACAGAAATACATTCTTTAAATGAATACAAAATCACTTTGCTTATATTTACTAATTTTCATAAAAGTATGTAATGGAAGTGGTATGGAACAATGATACAGAGCTGCATGAAGAACCAATCCTGGTTATAATCCCCTTTGGTTCAGGAATAGTATCATTTAAAAGAATGGAAAAAGAAAATTTAATAATACCTAGACAATATTTATGTCAACTAGGAATATATATATATAGCAGTCCTTTTATAAATTTTGGTTCAATTTGACTAACCATCGTACAATCTAACACGATATTATACAAACTCAGTTACCATATAGTAGTTAATGAACAGTGTAAAGAATAAGGTGGGACGAGCAGTATATTCTTCGAGAAGAAAGATTCTAGACCATAGAAATTACTATACATAAATTTATCTTGACAGAAAAACTTCAACATCAACTTATTAACAAAATCTAGTATTATACAGTATGAATTTCATACTAAGAAGAGAAGATAGGTGGTACTGCCTTTACATAAACAGAAAAGGGAGGATTCATGAAACTATACAATTTCAATTGGTACAAGTGAATTAAATTAACTGAACCGAACTATGTGTTACAGCATAATTATATTATACCCTTTAGTATTTATGCAATGGTATAAGAAATGTAAATAGATTCAAGAAATGTTCGGAAATCGAAAAGTTAAAATGTCCATACAGCTTGCCCCTAATTTAAAATCAATAATATCCAAAGGTTTACACTATTATAAATATGCAATACATTCGTGGAACTATCCACAAGATATTTCACTGTAACTGATAATAAAATACTCGAATTCAAAGTCTATCTGACGAGGAGGCCACGTCCTGAGAATGAAAAACTAAGGATATACCAACTTGAAATCGCAACAAGAAAAAAAAATGATTTTAATGCAGCCTGGAGACCTTAAAGAAATGCCCTTCAGTCAAACTCGATGAAGGGAACATTAAAAAATAAGTGGTTACCTGAAATAACCAAGAAAGAGAGGTTACTTAACGAAAGGGATGAAACGATTATGGCACTCACAGGAAATAAAATAAATTAGATCGAACGATAAAACAAGGGCGATATCTTACCTACGGCCAAATTAAACCTTGTCTTCATTTTTATCCTGTTCAAAAACCAAGTGAAAGACACCGATATATAAGCCATTCTGGATAGTAAATGCGTAAGACGCTTATGCAAATCAGAGTTGAAAACGAAAAAAAAAATTGTAGATACGATTTCCAGTCTTACCATTAAAAGGGCTGGCAAGTGAAAATCACATAAGGACAATGGCGAGTAAACCATCGTTATGATACGTCAAGGTTGAAGGAGGAGGTTTGAGTCCTTATGAAAAGAAAGAGGAGGCATTAAAAACAAAATCAAACCCTCGGTAAGATAAGAACTGGGTAATATGTAATTCTCAAGAAAAGTAAATAGAGAAAAAAAAAAAAACTAGTTGGAAAAATCGTAAGTAGAATGTGTCCTTCGAACCAACTTATTACACCGAAAATTCATACAGGAAATCATGTAATCAAATCCTATAAGTAAGTAAGGAGTACGCACGGTTGTTATTCATATACAGAGAAAGGAGATAAACGAAAACGCTGTAGGATGTTAGAATATCAATAGATATACCTAAGTTCGATTCATAGTCGTTGTAAGTAGGACGCAATGAGAGTAAGGTGGGCTCGGCTCACAGAGTGTGAGAGAAGTCCATTGCGAAAGAGCTCGCTCGGAAAAAAAAGAGAAAAATGAAAGTTCCTTCTAGGAGATCAAGATGTTTATAATTCACATAAACCCTAACTCCCTCTTCAAATCGACCATACACGTGTAATACGATAAAGGAGGCAGCGTTAAATCAAACAAAGAATTATCGGAAGCATAGCCACATTAACTATAACATAAATTAACTGAATCCATTGACAGAAGTAGGAACCACCTTCATAAATGATAAAGTACCACGAGATCTGATGTAGTAGGTAAGAAAAGTTGAATAGTACTCATAAAATTCAAAACAATATGGCCAACTGCTATTACAACCCTCGAGAATAGAAATGAGTCAAATACGGATTCAAAATAATCGATGGATCTGAAAAATGATATCAAATCGAAGTCTTGATGTGAAGCATAACATCTATACAAGTGTACATGGTAATTAATGCCTCTTAACATTGAAATCGTAGACTTAAATAAATCCACACCTTTATAACCATTTCGTTATAATCTGGGGGGTTAGTACGAAAATCCTTTACCTACTTAAATATATATATATATTGACACTTTATGTTCATAGAAGAAGTAAGGTAAGGGCCGACTTTCACATCCTGGAATACCATGTAAAAAGTTTGGCAAAAGAGTTAAGCCAAAAGGATAAGTTAAATATATATTTCATTTGGAATAGAATTTTAGAGAAGCATATACAAAGTTCTCAAAAAATTTACATAAAGGAATATATATTGAAAAGTGGGTAGAAATATTGTAAGAGAAATTTATATTAAATTGAGTAATATTTAATATAAATTAAAAAGGAGGTATTTTGAATACTACTTCACTATAAAATATATGTATAGGTGATTTCTCATAACATAAAATTGATAAGACAATAATGAAGTGTATAAAGGAAAAATATAAATATACGACCTTCCTATTCTATAATGCGAAGAGTATAAGTGGAGTGTGAAAAACATAGGTAGAAGGTAAAATATTAGAAATTTATCAACCTTATTTTTATTAATACTATTCACACTGTTTAAAAATAAAGGTTGTAAAATCTGAAGGAAGAATTAGAAGAGTAACTTCACTCTTCCTTTCAACACAACGCAAAAAAAAATAAAAAAATAATAATAATAATTTAGTGAGGTATGTTACACTCTGACATCATTTATCACCTTTTTCCCTTACTTTCTCATAATATCACATACTCCAATCAATGATAAATGCCATGTTTTGTCTCAAGGAATGCATTTAAATGACTTCCATGTTATATTCTCATGCTCTTGCTATTCGAATAGATTTTTGTAATTTGGTTATAAAACACATCCTATTCTGCAGCTAATCATGGATTCCATAGCTAATCTCATGGTTTGACAGGTTCCAGGCATCAGATGGAGAATTGAGCCACATGGGCATTTCCAGGATCATCTCCACATGAATTTTGTCCTATTCACTTGGTCGAGATCTATAGAAAATGGGGCCTAAGATCGTGGTCAAAGGCGTGGTTAAAAGACGTTAACCGAGAACAGAAGGACCCTTGATTTGCTCTATCATAGAAAATCAAGAGTTAAATAGTCAAATTCCAATTCTAAAAGTCAAATTAGCCACCTGTAGCAGAATTAGCTCATAAACAGTTATGTTTATTTTCTTTAAATACCGGTTGTACAGAATCGAGAACAATTAAGTTTTTAAGTTTAAGTTAAGCTTTTGTTGATGCATTGTGTATTAAGACTTCATTCTATCATAATACAAAGACCGTGTTCATGCCAATGATTGCTTAAGTGTGTCTTTAACCTTCTAAGATTTCAGTTGAATCAGTTGCAGAGGGCCCCTGCACTGGAGGAGGTTTTTCATGCATTGTTTTAGTTTAATTTTCCTTACTTTGTTTTTTTTGTCAATTCTGTTTTCCGAGTAGATTAATGTTACATTTAGGTTCTACTCATTAGCATAAAATTAAAGCATAAATGTGTAATTATTATTTTTCCAAGACATTTCGCGAGGATATATCTTTCCGTTTTCAAATTGAATCAAGTTTGAAGCAATACGAATACACAATTATCTAGTTTTCTTACTGTTCTGTCATTTAATTTCTTAGAATATAATTATCAATTAACTGTGTCAATGGATGTTCTCAAAATTCATTTCAAGAAGATGATTTTGAACTAAATGATTGAATGTTTAATTCATATAGTTATTGAGTTTTTCCTTTGCACATTTTACTTGCTTTCTAGAAACTTAGAAACTATGGTATAATTGATTTCTTACACAACATCTCAAGAGGGTAATACTTCACATTGAATGTTGGAGTAAATCAAACATACATTAGTTGTTCACAGTTAGCTTTACATTCTTTTACATCTGCTTTTATATCCTCATTTAGTTGCATCACTGATATTCCTAAAGGTCATTCCAAGAAGTTGATTCTATCATATTTCAAGACTGAATGATTGAATGTTTAATTAATGAAATTACTGAGTTATATTTTGCATACTTTACTTGCTTTTCTATATCATTAGGTATAGTTGGTTACTTAACATCATCTCAAGAAGGTGACACTTCATATTGAATGCTGGAGTAACTAAATATACCTTAGTTGTTTTCCTTTGCAAACTTTGCTTGGTTTTCTAGAACATTAGAAGTTAAGTTATAGATAGTTTCTTACACACCATTTCAAGAAGATAACACTTCATATTGAATGCTGGAGTAACTAAATATGCAATAGTTGTTTTCTACTTTCACTTAGAACAACACTGCAATTTCAATCTCAGTTATAAGAATTAGATCCATGGAATAGGACTAATGTTAAGATAGAAATCATTAAGATAGATACTCTATTTTTCAGATTATATTCTAACTAGCCAACAATCTTTGATTTATTTTTATGTAAATTAGAGTAACTTAGGAACACTTACTTTTCTTCCTTCTTAAAAATTCATTAGATTCATTTAATGTCTTTCATAGTTTTATATTAAACATTCTTAGACATCAAAGAACAAAACCCCCAAAACAACATAAAATACAAACAACGAAGTAAGAATAAGGTTAACTAAGCATATACAGTGCACCACACTTCATCAGTTTACAAACCTTGGTTGATAATTTATGTAAGAAATTTAAGACATTAAATTGACTAAACATTTTGGTGTCATTGCCGGGGAAGTGCAATTAGGTAGCCTCATTTCTTACATCTAAAAAAATGATATGCGTAGAGAAAGAGACTCTAGGGGCATATTCACAGCTAGAGGAAGGGGTTTAATCCCTACAACACCACTTATTCCACCAAGATTACGAAGTGATACACCTCCACCTCAAACTCATATTCCATATTTCACTAGCCATAGAATTCCT
The DNA here is from genome assembly GCA_034641835.2 of Pinus albicaulis. Classification (NCBI taxonomy): domain Eukaryota; kingdom Viridiplantae; phylum Streptophyta; class Pinopsida; order Pinales; family Pinaceae; genus Pinus; species Pinus albicaulis. The sequence continues at coordinate 1,837,339,854 of CM076575.1, read as the reverse complement.
GAAGTTCTAAGGTCAAAAATTCAATTAGGAGGGTCTCCTACTTCATCCACTGAGGTAGTCTTAAAGGAAGAAGATCCTAGATCTCCAACAAAAGGAGTAACCTTTTTCACCTCTACAGGGGAACATATTTTAGCTGAAGAGTTAGAAATTCCTAGTGGAGAGGAAGAAGAAGACCCTTTCTTCAACATACCATTGATAGAAGAACCAAAGGAAGAGCAATTAACCTTGCAGGTTGAATCTTATATTAGCTTTGAAGAATCTATAATGGCAGGAAGAAGAGAAGAAGGAGAAGAAGGAGAAGGAGAAATTCTAAATGGTGAAAATGTAATATTTGGAGGAGGTAGAGGAAGAGGTAGAGGAAATGCAGAAGGAGGTAGAAGAAATAGGGTAATTGATAGTTATTTTGGATTCCCTATAGTTTATGAAGATACAAATGCCACAATGAAAATATCTCACCTTATGTCCTCCCAAATTTTCATGGACTAAAAAGTGAAGATCCTAAAACTTTTTTGTTTGAATTTGAAGTCTTGTGCAGAACTTATGATTATTTACAAGACTCTCAAAAACTCAAATTGTTTCCTTCAACATTGAAAGGTGCAACTTTAAAATGGTTTATGAGTTTAATCACTTAGTCCATCAGAACATGGAATGACATGAAGAGAGTAGTTTTAGAAAGGTATTTGGATTATTGCATACTCATCAATCACAAGGATGAAGTATTTAAAATGATGCAAAAAGAGGATGATAATTTGGGGGATTTAATTGAAAGATTCAACTATAACATAAAAAGAGAAAAAATGGATAATTTAGATCAAGATAATTTAAAAGCTCTTTTATTAAAATCCATTAGAGACGAGTGGATAGACATCCTAAACATGATGGGAAAGGGGGATATCTCTCAGCTTCCATTAACTAACTTTGGAGAATTATGTATCCATCTCTCGAGGGGAAAATAAAAAACTGGGAAAAATCCGAGAGATCCTTCTCTTGCTAGAGTAAATAGATCTGCAACTAAAACAGTGAGTAGGGCAGAAATTGAAAACATGCTTGATGAATTTAAAACAGACATTTTAGGGAGTTTTAGTGAACAAATAGACACCCTTAAATTACAAAACAAGCAGAAAGATGAGACTGATGCTTTAGCTATTTTCTGTCCCAAATGCAGAAAGAAGCATGCTTTAAGAGAATGTCCTCTTGATGAAAAATTCATAGAGAACTGTATGATTTGTTCAGAAAGTCATGAGACTAAGAGTTGTCCTTCAATTCTAGGTCTTACGGCTGTTTTTCAAGAAGAAACAACTTCAAATCCAACATAATCTATTTGATTTTTCTCTAGAAGACCACGACAGGGGCCAGAAGCTCAAGGCTTTAACAATCAAATGTATACTCAACCCCCACCAAATAATTGGACTCCTTGGCAACAACCTTGGCCTCAATCTCAATCTCAATCTCAATCTTGAGCTCAAGGAATGCAAAATCCCTATCGAAGATTCTCTCAATACTACCAATATCCTCCATCATATCCAAACTATCCTCCCCAACAAATTCCTCAACAAAATCAACAACCCCAACTCCAAAACCAAAATCCACAACTTTCACTACCATTCCACAAGGACCAAATCAGCTACCTGCCCAACCATTACCAAACCCCAATAATAAAAATCCTCAAAATACCTACATGATAGAAGTGCCGCAATTTCCAACTTACATGATCACTCCTCTAGATCTCAATGATGTCCAACTTAGATTTGGTAGGATATTAGAAAAGAAAAAGCTTTTTGTAGTTATTCAAGAACAAGATAGTTTTGAGGAAGATTCTCTACAGCCAAATAAAAGTTTTGAGGAAGGAACATATCTTCAAAACCATAATTCTGAAAATAAAAAACAAAAAGAATCAGTAAACTCAACTCCTATCATAGAGAAACCATCAATACCTACTTCTACACCTCCTTTTCTCAAAAGATTACAAGTTGATAGAGGGGTAGAAAAACATATTATGTTGCCCAATTATGATTTTCTATATGAATTGAAAAATGTATGTATCAAAATCCCTTTGTTACAAGCCATTAAAGAGATTTCAATTCTAGCCAAAATAATAAAGGAGTTGAGCATGAAGAAATCAGGAAGAAAAACAAAAGAAATAAAAAGAATTCTACTCGTAGGAAAAATTGCAGACATAATGATGGGAAAAATTGCCATACAAAAATATATAGATCCAGGAAGTCCATTTGCAAAAATACATATCAATGAAGTTGAAATTCCAAATACATTGATTGATTTAGGAGCATCAATAAACATCATGAGCAAACAAACCATGGAACAACACAAAATTCCTAATCTTTTGTATACACCTACATTACTGTAATTAGCAGACATATTTATAATCAAGCTAGATGGTGTGTTAGAAGATATTTCAGTATCCTTAGACTCTTGGGAGTATCATTTTGATTTTATGATCTTAACTCCTAAGAACAATCTAGGAGGACACCCACTTATATTAGGAAGACCGTGGTTGGCTACAGTTGATGCTTTCATTAGCTATAGATCTGGTGACATGTATATCTCTGATGGTAACTCAACAAAGAAATTCACTCTATATCCTCCAACAAGAACAATCATAGAGTTAGATGAAAAAGAATGGATTGATGATGAAAATGATATAAAACCTCTCTTTACTATTTCAACCATTAGTGAAGATAGTCAGATCTTAAATTCAATGGAAAATTTTGAATCATCCCCAGAATATGAACATGATCAATTTCAAGAAAAATCCACTATTGAGTATTTGTCATCTAGGCAGATGTCTCTTTATTCTATGGAAGAATTTGGTAGCTCTACAGTTGAAATCTTTCCAGGGAAAACTTTAAACATAAACAATAACTTAGAGAGATTACAACAAGAAAATTTAATGAAAACATTACACCGACATTCTTCTGCATATGCATGGGAATACACTGACATGAAAGGAATTATTCCTAAGAATTGTATACATCACATCTATATTGAGGAAAATTGTAAACCTATCAGACAACCTCAAAGAAGGATGAATCCAAATCTTAGGGAAATTGTGAAAGAAGAGATGTAAAAATTTCTGAATGTAAATTTCATTTACCTAATTTTAGACAGCCAGTGGGTTCCCCCTTTAGTGATTGTGCCCAAAAAGAATGGTAAATGGAGGGTATGCATTAATTATCAAGAATTGAATAAAGCTACCCTACAAGATCATTTTCCTTTACCCTTGATAGATCAATTATTGGATACATTAGCAGGAAAGAAGTATTTTTCATTCCTGGATGGTTTTAGTGGTTATAATCAAATTCAGGTAGCACTTGAAGATCAAGATAAAACCACATTCACCTGTTCATGGGGGACTTATGCTTACCGAGTACTTCATTTTGGATTGTGCAATGCACTTGCAACATTCCAAAGGGAAATACTAGGAATTTTTTCTGATCTAATACATGATTGTGTAGAGGTGTATATGGATGACTTTACAGTTTATGGGAATACATTTGAAGAAGATTTAGAAAATCTGGAAAAGGTTCTTAAAATATGTAAGGAAGCAAGCCTTTCAATAAGCCATGAAATTTTTTTTATGATGTTTACAGAAGGGATTGTTTTAGGACATCACATTTCAGGAGATGGAATCAAAATTGATAAATCTAAAGTTGAAGTCATCTCCAAGCTATCAATTCCAAGTTGTTAAAAGGATGTTAGAAGTTTTCTAGGATTCACAGGATATTATAGAAGGTTTATAGAAAATTTCACTAAATTATCATCCCCACTCTTCAAGTTACTCACCAAAGATTGTGAATTCAATTGGAATCCTAATTTCTAGTTGGCATTTGAGACTTTAAAAGAAAAAAATTCTGAAGCACCCATTTTAAGAGGTCCAAATTGGAAACTACCTTTTCACATTTCAACAGATGCTTTAAATACAACTCTGGGAGCTGTACTAGGACAAAAATACTTGATCCCCTATGCCATCTATTACACAAGCAAGAATTTGACTCCCACAGAGTTAAATTACACTGTAACTGAAAATGAATTCTTAGTTGTTGTTCATGCTATCAACAAATTCAGACATTATATAACATGCTATGAAACCTTTGTTCATACAGATAACTCTGTAATTAGATATTTAATGAATAAATCTATTACTAATGGCAGAGTTACAAGATGGTTATTACTCCTGCAAGAATTCAACATCACCGTTCTAGGCCGACCTAGAAAACAAAACACAGTTGCTGATTTCTTGTATAGAATTCAAAATATCAAAGATGACACTCTAGTTGAAGATAAATTTCCTGATGAATATATTTTTGCAATAACTACTCATACTCCTTGGTTTGTAGATATTGCTAATTACTTAGTTACAAGAAAATTACTTTCACATTTGTTTCCTAGGGAGAAAAGAAAAATTATTCAAACAAGTGCAAGATACTCATGGAATATTAATGAATTGTATATAACAGGTCCAGATCTCATTGTCAGAAGATGTGTTTGAGAAGATGAAATGCCTAAAATTCTTAAGGCATGTCATGATGAACCTTGTGGTGGACACTTTGCTGACAAGAGGAAAGCCTATAAAATCATTCATTTGGGATATTATTGACCATCCATTTTTAGAGATGCCAAATAATATGTCAAAAGGTGTGACAGCTGCCAAAGGGTAGGGAAACCTGCTCTTTCATATGAAATGCCATTACAACCTCAGGTACTCATTGAACCTTTTGAAAAATGGGCCTTAGATTTTGTTGGACCAATCAATCCACCATCTAAACAAAAGAAGTATATTTTGGTATGTACTGATTATGTCACTAAATGGGTAGAGGCTAAATCATTACCTTTTGCTAATGAACGATCTGTAGTTAATTTTCTTTTTGAATATATCTTCACTCGTTTTTGTGTTCCAAGAGAAATTGTGACAGATCAGGGATCCCGTTTTACATCCAAGTTGGTGAAAAGGCTTGTGGAAGATTACAAGGTCAAGCACAGAAGGTCTACTCCTTATCATCCACAAGCAAATTGTTAAGTATATTCTACCAATAAAGTGATTGAAGGAATTATCACTATCTGCATAGAAGAGATTGGGCAGAAAGGCTTCCTAAAGCCTTATGGGCCTACATAACTACATGGAGGAATACAACATGACATACTCCCTATGAACTTGTTTATGGGAAGCAAGTCATGTTCCCTATAGAGTTTCAATTTGAACCTTCAAGATGGCAGTCCAATTGGGACTTGATTTATCAGAAGCACAGAAACATAGATTGAAGAAACTCAATGACCTTGATGAAATCAGGAAAGATGCAGTTCCAAGAAACAATATAGTGCAGCAGTAAAGGGCTAAATAACATGATAAGTATATCAAGGAGAAGAAGTTTAAAGAAAGGGATCAGGCACTTTTGTTCGATTCAAAATTCAAAGATTTTCAAGAAAAGTTTCAGACTCATTGGCTTGGGACATATGAGATTGAAAAAGTCTTTGATAATGGAGTAGTGAAGATAAGGACAATAGATGAAGAAAATTTACCTCTTCTTGTGAATGGTCATCGGTTGAAAATATATCATAAGCCAATTTCAAGAGAAGAGTTTATCAAGATTTTCCAAGATAATACTGATATGAAGTTAGTGAAGAATAATTTTTCTTATTCACTAACTTGGCTTTTATTTTTCCTAAAAAAAAAAGTGTATAAGTATGAAAACCAATCAATTATTGGCATACTTATACATAAAATACAGGGTGAAAATCAGAGATTTTTGACATCCTATATTTTCCATTTCTTTTCTGCTGTAAGTAGTAACACAAAACTACATTCATATTCCATCTTTGCAGCTCATAATCTGCAAATTCATTCCATTTTACAGTTTCATTCCATTCCACATTCATATTCACTTCCATTCCATTTCAAAATCATATTCCACTTACATTCTATTCTACAAACCATACTTCATTTTTTTCTACAGATTCAATTCTGCAACTGAGCACATTCTGGAGCTGAGCACATTCTGCAGCTGATTCCATTTTGCAGCTGACTACATTCTACAACTAATTCTATTCTGTAGCCACATTACATTTCATTCAGCAGCTCTGACACATTTGTACAACCTACAAACAAATGATGATTACAGGAAATTGAAGACTTATGTTTTGAAGACCAACATGCTAAAAGGTACCTGAAAGAATCAACACCAAAGAAACAACAAACGAAAAGGTTAGTTCTAAAAAGGTAAATTTGAAAAAAATTATTTTAATAGCAAGGTTAAAACATTAGCATTTATAATATGGATGGTCATATGCTCCCTTGACATATCATCATTTGATTTGATTGTGATTTCCATCATACCATAGATCAGCCACATCCTCCGTATTGTGTTTTATAACAGTCCATAATTGACTCCCTCATTGATGATTAACGGTCATGACCTGTTGACGTGACATATCCGTCTATGTTTCTTTGAAACCCCAATCCATACCACCTATTTATTCATACAAACCCTCGATACCTTTCATTAGTTCCCTAACCCAATTCATTTCATAAACAAAGAAGGGTAATTCTGAAGGTTGAGAACTCTGCAGGCATGGGATTGATAGTCAGATCAGAACCGGTGGGAATAAAATATATGGAAGGATACCCTCAGATCAAGGAAATGTTGTAGAAATCTGGATGGCTCAAATTCATTGAGAAATTCGATGGTTTTCACAAATAGATTAAAAAATCTTTTTCTCAGTCTTTTGATGGCACATAAGTGGAAATTGGAGACATCAAGTTCACAGTTACTGAGTGATTCATGGCCGAAGCCACAAAAATTCCAAGGCTTGGTGAAAGGTGGTTCAAAAACAAAGAGTTTCACAATGAATCATGGAAATTTATACTCAAAAACCCAGGTATGGATGTCTCTGTTTTCAGAAAAGATATCCCAAGCTCAATTGTTAAAAATAAATGGAGGAACATACTCTTAGTTTTACAGAAATTTATCACTTGTGAAGGAAGGTATGGTTGCATGTATGTATACCATATTCGATTACTGATGAATTCCTTAGAAAATGGTGAAATAAATCTCCCCTTCTTTCTACTAAATAGCTTAAAAATGATGTCCAAAAACGTGTAGAAAAGAATAGTTTATAGATAACACCATGCATCACCATGGGTTGGTAAAGATACTGGTTGAATTTCATTTAAAAATCATAGGAGATACCTGGGAGAATTTTCTTATTAGAAACCATTTTCAAGAAGCACCAGAACAACTTAAAGAAGACAATATCACACTAGAAAATTTGGCCCAATTTCCAATGGCCAATTCGTCGCTATTCCGACACATAGTCGTCGCAAGAGCGACAGTTTGAGGATGGGAAAAACGTGGATTGCCATCCCGTTGCAATTCCGACGCAATTAAAAAGTGTCGCACTATCGACACTTTTTCCGTCGCTTCCAAACAAGTGTCGCTCTTCCGACGTTTCCCCAAACCGTCGCGCTCGGCATTTGTAAATCACGCACTCGACGAAATGGCTCGACGTTTTGAACGTCGCTCTTCCGACGTTTGTAACCGTCGTAATTCCGAACAATGTGGTCCCCACGCTTTGGACGTCGCTCTTCTCGACGTTTGTAACCGTTGCAATTCCGATTGAAATGTGGTCCGACGTATTGAACGTCACTCTTTCCAAGTTTTGTAAACCTGTCGAAATTCCAACGAAATGTGGTCCGACGTTTTGAACGTCACTGTCCAACGTTTTTATACTGCCGCTCATCCGACGTTTTTAAGCTGTCGCAATTCCGACGCTTACAAGGTGTCAGTATACCGACGGCGGGTTCAATTTAAAAAAAAATAAAAATGAAACTTTAAAACATGATAGTAAATCTCCAATATTTGTTATGAATTGTGGGCGTTCCAATGACCATGAAATATTAATATAATAAACCACCCCGCAGCGCTTCGACTATAAACAATCATTTTTTTTTTCACAAGAGAAAAAATGTTGTTTTGAATATATTATATGAAGTAAAACAGTCCATGAAGTCATTACATTTTCACATCTGAAGATTGGAACCCAAATATCCATCCAGAAAAGTGGAAGTCCCACCCCAGACAATGATAGAAAATACCCCATGTCACATACAAGGACATGATATAAAACCCAGTAACGGTCCACATGGAGATTATCGACAATCTGAGAAAGCATCCAAATATGCCCGAGGCATCTATAAGAAAGTGAAATAGCAGTATGTAGAATAGTAAAGCAACAGATAGAGTACCGACGTCCATTGTTCCAAATACAAATTAAAGTGCCCAAAATCCTTGAACAGAGAAAAACGCTAATCATGTGAGGAGTGTGATATGTCCAAAATATAAAAAGACCATCAGACCATATCAATAAACCAGCAACATAGACCAGCATCGCTAGTTTTGAAGGCAGAGTGATAAACATTAATCATTTTTTTTTTCACAAGAGAAAAAACGATGTTTTGAATATATTGTATGAATTAAAACAGTCCATGAAGTCATTACATTTTCACATCTTAAGATTGGAACCCAAATATCCATCCAGAAAAGTGGAAGTCCCACCCCAGACAATGATAGAAAAATACCCCATGTCACATACAACGACTTGATATAAAACCCAGTAACGGTCCACATGGAGATTATCGACAATCTGAGAAAGCATCCAAATATGCCCAGGCATCTATAAGAAAGTGAAATAGCAGTATGTAGAATAGTAAAGCAACAGATAGAGTACGTACCGACGTCCATTGTTCCAAATACAAATTAAAGTACCCAAAATCCTTGAACAGAGAAAAACGCTAATCATGCGAGGAGTGTGATATGTCCAAAATATAAAAATACCATCAGACCATATCAATAAACCAGCAACATAGACCAGCATCGCTAGTTTTGAAGGCAGAGTGATAAACATTAATCATTTTTTTTTCACAAGAGAAAAACATTGTTTTGAATATATTATATGAAGTAAAACAGTCCATGAAGTCATTACATTTTCACATCTGAAGATTGGAACCCAAATATCCATCCAGAAAAGTGGAAGTCCCACCCCAGACAATGATAGAAAAATACCCCATGTCACATACATCGACATGATATAAAACCCAGTAACGGTCCACATGGAGATTATCGACAATCTGAGAAAGCATCCAAATATGCCCGAGGCATCTATAAGAAAGTGAAATAGCAGTATGTAGAATAGTAAAGCAACAGATAGAGTACCGACGTCCATTGTTCCAAATACATATTAAAGTACCCAAAATCCTTGAACAGAGAAAAACGTTAATCATGTGAGGAGTGTGATATGTCCAAAATATAAAAAGACCATCAGACCATATCAATAAACCAGCAACATAGACCAGCATCGCTAGTTTTGAAGGCAGAGTGATAAACATTAATCATTTTTTTTTTCACAAGAGAGAAAACGTTGTTTTGAATATATTATATGAAGTAAAACAGTCCATGAAGTCATTACATTTTCACATCTGAAGATTGGAACCCAAATATCCATCCATAAAAGTGGAAGTCCCACCCCAGACAATGATAGAAAAATACCCCATGTCACATACAGGGACATGATATAAAACCCATTAACGGTCCACATGGAGATTATCGACAATCTGAGAAAGCATCCAAATATGCCCAAGGCATCTATAAGAAAGTGAAATAGCAGTATGTAGAATAGTAAAGCAACAGATAGAGTACGTACCGACGTCCATTATTCCAAATACAAATTAAAGTACCCAAAATCCTTGAACAGAGAAAAACGCTAATCATGTGAGGAGTGTGATATGTCCAAAATATAAAAAGACCATCAGACCATATCAATAAACCAGCATCGCTAGTTTTGAAGGCAGAGTGATAACCTGTCAACACATAAAATAGTATCATAAAGCAGATGCAGGAACTGTGCAGAGACATGTACTATTGATATACACCTCACACAAAAAGCATCCATGATAGAGCAAAAATATGTATAAACCCAGGGTCGATTGTATGTTCTGGCTCATTTGTTCCCGGAAATAAAAACCATCTGCAGAAACCCAGACTCGCTTGTAAGATCACGCTTGCTTGATTCCAAAATTGGCAACCATCTGTTGCATCCGAGATGTAAGGTTCAAGCTCGCTTGTTTCCATTAGTAGCCCACTACAACATCCACCCTGTTCATAGCAAAAAGGTTCCTGTAGATATACAGAGAAAGATTATAATACGTAGACCATATAAACATGGCTTTGTATTTCAAAAAATAGGTTTAAAATAGAAACAGGGCAACATTTCTTTTTTCCAATTGTTACGAACATAATTCGAACGTGAAATATTAATATAATAAACCACCCCGCAGCGCTTCGACTATAAACAATCATATAAACATGGCTCTGTATTTCAAAAAATAGGTTTAAAATATAAAGGGGGAAACATTTTTTTTTCTAAGTAAAGTTAATCTATTAACAGTGGGAATAAAATTACACCGAAGTCAAAAACATTGCCCAGACTCATGGAAATTTTTTCATCAAAAAATCAAAAAATTAAGAAGACTGCCCTCATACGGGGAAACCAGTCTTGAACGTTTACAGAATTCAAAAATATTACAGAGGTCCAACATAGTAATATAATCTAAAACATGCCCAATTAAGTGGGCCTGTGAAGCAAGAAAACCAAATTAACCAAACTACTCCTCCAGTGGTTCCTCCACGATTCGGCACCATCCTTCGGAAGGTCCAAGATCGCTAGGTGCTATCTCCACATTGATGCCACGGCTCCCCTCCTTAAGGCTCGAATGTTGGCCAAATTTTTCCAAGCTCAGACCCGCCGGACGGGTGCATTGTTCCTCCGTTTAGGCCTCCTCGCGGAAAACCACAGTGACTGAAGCTGTGATTTGTGGGTGGTTCAGAGAGCAATCAAAGGAAAAAAGAGCAGTGTGCGTCGTGGGAGAAGGTGGTGAAGCGGTGGGGAAATGAGGAGCAGGGGAATCCATACGGTGGCCAGATCCTACAACCCGACCCCGCCCACTCCTAGTGTTTGGATAGCGACCCGCGTAATAATCACTGGACTGGGAAGACGACTCGGTTGAGGGGCTGGAGGGAGCGCGTAGGGGTTGAACTCTAGTGCTCCCCCTGCGGCAACGCATCCTTTGACGCAGGCGAGGCATGGGTACAGTCTTAGCAGTGGGCACAAGAGGAGACGGAGAAGCAGAATTCCAAGAAACAGAGGCAAACAAACATAGACCAGACCGAGAGAAATGTAGATATGCAGCAAGTTCTAAGCAACAATTCAGCTGGCCACTTCTCCTTCTCGTCACAGTGAGCAAGCAGTGTAACCCATCAACCAGCTTGTCTGAAAAACCATAGCGAAACGCCATTTTATCAACCCGACTGCAATGCAATCGAAGGACGCCCATCATAATTAATCTCTGATCATTAATGAGAGCCGAAGGCCTGATCATATTGGAGCATGCGGAATCGCTAACAGGAGTGGAGGTCCGATCTTGAACAGTGTTAAAACTTAATGCGATTTGATGTAAAAACCTTGGAACTTAAATATCGGCTAATTGAACATCGTTAAAACTTAATGCGATTGATACGAAATCACCACATCCATGTCCCATTGCCTTAAACGCCATCGAATGCACCCGCAACTGGGAGCAAGGCAAGTTTTGATTGAGTACATGTGGCATAAATTGATTGGAGTGGATCTTTGTTTGGGCCACTTGTGCAGTGGAAATCCAAACCCGAAAAAGATTAGGGCGAATTTGATAAGAAATTCGCGTCACAACTCTCCCTCCGTACACCAGCCCAACTTCGGACCCGAAAAATATTAGGGAGGAATTCATTTGGTTTTCGCGTCACAAAATTGGCCGACGTCAGTAGGTTATTTTGGAACGCGAATTTGGTTTGAATTATGGTTTATCACCATTTGAAGTCCGACGGGCTTGACTTAAGAACAATTTTGTTTGATCCCATCTTATAAAATTTGTGTTGGTTTTCTTTGATAATACACATATTTATAATAAATCATGAAAATACCACACTAAACATGTGGAAAAGTTATATAAATTATTGAGAACAATCATTTTTATGTAAAAATATCCAAATGTGCTTTTGGGAAATAAGAATTCGATTATTTGGTTCATATTGTTTTAAAGGAAGGAGTGAAGTTGGAGCCTCAAAAGATGCAAGCTATTGCAAAATGACCTATTCCTAAGAAAATCAAGGTTCTTAGAAGATTTTTTAGACTTACATGATATTATTGATCATTTGTTAAGAATTATGCATGCATTTCAAGTCCACTCACATATTTCTTGAAGAAAATATCATTTATATGGAATGATGAGGCTACTTTGGCATTCTCTCTTTTAATGGATGCCATGTCTTCTACACCAACATCGGTTGCACCTACTTTTGGTAAAATATTCATAGTAGAGTGTGAGGCACTAGGACAAGGAATTTACGTAACGTTAACACAATAAGGGATATCATTGGCTTTTAAAAGCAAGGAATTCAAAGAAAATATTTGGTGAAATCTACGTATGAAAAATAAATGGAAGCAATATTACATGCAATAAAAATGGGGATAGTATATCATTGGGAGGTACTTTAAAGTCAAGATATACCATGATAGCATAAAGTATTTTTTGAAGCTATGGATTTCATTGGAAGATTAACCAAAATGAGGAGAAAAAATGCAAAGTTTTAATTTTGAGATAATCTGCAAAAAGGGTAAGGAAAATTTAGTACATGATGCTCTTTCTAAAATAGAAGAGGTCTCAAATTTATATCCAATTACATTTTCTATTCCTAGGTGGCTAGAAGAAGCTTGCCATAATGGAAAAATGACAATAGTACTAAACAAAAACTAAAATTTATAAAGGATGGGATGAACTCTATGGAGCATTGGGAGTGAAAGAGAGATATACTTTGGTGCAAATGTAGGATATTTTTATGCACGCAAGCATATTTGAATAAACAAATATTAAGGGAGTCCCATGTCTCTCTGATGGTAGGACGCAGGGTTCCTTAAAACATCTCAAAGGATCAAAAAATATATTTTTTGAAGGAATGAAGAAAGATATTCAAAATTTTGTAAGAGAAGGTCAGGTTTGCATAATAAATAAAAGAGAGATAGTAAAATCTCTAGGGTTACTTCAACCATTCCATATACATATTCAAAGACTAGAAGATATATCAATAGACTTTATTACAGGGTTACTGAAATATAAAGGTAAGTATTACATTTTTGTGGTCATTTATATAGACAAATTTTGTAGATTTTTTTTTTTGTAGAGCTCAAAGTACATAAACAACAAGCCAAGTGGCAGAAGTGTCCGTGAAAGAAATTCATAGTCTTCATGGTTTTCCTAAAGTAATAGTAACAAGAAACTTTTGGAAATAATTATTTAATATGAGTGGAGAAAAACTAGCTGCCATGAGTTCTACATATCAAACACAATCAAATGGTCAAACAAAAATAGTTAACAAATGTTTTAAGGTTATCTACAATGTTACTCTTTAGAAAAGAAATCTTAATGGATGAAGTGGGTTCGTCAAGGAAGAATGGTAATATGATACTACCTATCACACATCTACTAAAATTTCCCCATTTAAGGCCATTTATGGATATCCAACTCCTAGTATCTCATACTTTTTGCAAGATAAGTCCAAAGTATAGGAAACAAAGTCACATATGGAAAATACTAAAGAAACTTTGAAAATTATTATGGAAAACCTTCAAATGACATGAAACATGATAAAACAACAAGGGGAAAAACATTGAAGTGAAAGATAATTTGAGGAGGGTAATTGGGTATTTTTTAGATTATAGCATTATAAGTAATCTTCATTCAAGAAAAAGAAGAATAAAGAATTAGCTCAAAAATGTTATGGCCCTAAATAATTATTCATAGGATTGCACAAGTGGCATAGAAGTTATATTTTCCTTCTTCTTGCATTCATAAGGTTTTTCATGTATCTTGCCTAAAAAAGGTTTTGGGAAAAAATATGCCAATGTAAATAGAACTTCCAAAATTAGATGAAGAATGAAAGTTGATTCTTGAACCACAAAAAGTTATAGATAAATATTCTGTATCTCTTTGACATATAACCATTATGAAGTACCTAATCAAGTGGAAGAATATTCCTCTAGAAGAAGGTACATGGTAAAATGATCAATTCGTGATGAAATACCCACGGCTAAAGGGTTTGTTTGAAGTTTTGACAAAGGTTTTGTTATATGTTTTATATAACGCGCGGCGGAATAGTTTTATTGTTTGTTAAGGTCCCACACAGTGATCAAATTTGAAGGGCAGGTCCGAATTTCAATTAGAAGGGCATATATCTATGTCACCCTTCCATAATGAATAGCTTTAAAAAAAAAACTTTCCAATTGACCACAATAAATTATTTTTACATTTCATTTTCAGAAAGACAAAACCATCAATCTTTATATTAATAAAAGACTGTTACATATACAACAATGAAGAAGGCTCCATCTTTCATTGCTTAAATATTTCATTGGCAATGTCAACATAAGTCTTGAAGACACTATTATAAGAGTTTGGATACATACCACCAGGATATAGGAGATTCTTATGTGTCAGATTGTGTAATGCAATTTTGACTTTGTCTCACAAGGAGCAGCAGCATGGAGGTCTGGATTTTTCTTATAGAAATTTATTATTATTATTTTAAACGTTGTTTATAGATATGAATACAACAATGAAATTATGAGCATGGTGGACAATTAGTCAAGCTCATGATGCCAAACCATGATGATGTAAGTTTGGAATTTAACATTTTTACTTGTTAAAGACAAATAGTCAAAATCACTGGCAACTTAGTATGCCATAATTAATAATCATTCCCTGTTCACTTTTGTTAATAGGTTTATGTCACACGATGATCTCTCTTCTCTGGCATTTACTTGTATTGAAGATCACTATTCTAGGAATAAGGAATTATTTTCTCCAAAAATAACCCTAGCCAAACATTGACAATGCATCAAGGATATCTTTCTATGCTTCATAAGTACATATGTTCTACTTCTAAATCATGTCTTGGAAGTGGTTGTTTTGCTGGAAATTATTCACCAGTTGGTTTCATACCAAATTTTTTTTCTCATTTTCAGCATCCAATACATGACAAAGATAATGGTTTACAACAACATAAATATTTGAAATTTTGCAAGAATTGTCTGGCACACTTTGAATATGAATTTTGAAGTCAAGTGCATGATGTTGTATAGGATCAAGTGCCATTTTGAATACCAAATGTTTCACAAGAAACTTCTCAACATTCTACCCTACAGTAAGGTTTAAATGACAATATTGCATCAACTATTTCCATAATAAAAGTGCACCTCGGCCATAAGACTGAACAACTACAAATGTTGTAGATCTAACAAGAGCACACAATCAAATGTATTCCACAAGTCCAATACTGTATGAAAAATGAAAAGGAGTTTGCAACCAAAAATACCTTAGGCAACTAATTCAATTAGATACACCAAACCATCAGCAAAAAGGAAAACCAGCCTACTCAAAAGGCAAGTGTTTACCTCCTTTGACAAAATTTTGAGTTTCGAAACAAGGGCCTTTATTGTCTTGTCAATGCCCCTAGTAATTTGAATGGGGTTTGCACCTGCTGCAACAACCTAAACAAAAAGGTTTCATTTTAAATTATTTTCCACAAATTTAAGATACAACCATTGTCAGTTTTGTATTTCCTAACAAGCTCATAAATTTTGACAAAAGAACCAAATTTTTTTAATACCCGATAGCAATTTTTTCACTCAAAAACTATCTTAGACTCAATAAGCCCAACCCAAAACTAAAAAACCAAACACCGTAAGACCCTACAAAAATGAATAGATGATCTTAATCCAGTACTATCGACAAAAAGTTACCTTTACACCCTCACTTATTAAACCCCGTGTTGTTGAATTTTAACTTCAACTGCTGCAGCAGAAGGACGGATGCAGCAGCAACATTTTTTTTTGGAGGTTGCTTGCATGCCATCCAGAAATTTAATTCAGCATTTAAAATTCCTGCAAGTTTTTTTTGTAGACGGTCACAGCCATATTTCTGTACAGGATTGTATTTAAACACAACAGCCAGCATTAACGCAATTCACCAACCAGAAATTAAACAAACAGAAATTTACCCGACAGTTTTGTAAATTCAAAAGGAGGACACGTGGAGCATTAATATTAGATCGCATGAAATTGAAGGGAATCTGAAAACCTGAAAACCGGACCCGAATTTTTTATAGGGCACATTGGATTGAGAATTCATGTTACAAATTAGGCAGACGTCAGCATCCCATTTTGGAACGCGAATTTGGTTTGAAATTCAATCTATTTAGACTTTGGAAGTCCGACGGAAAGGGTTCTTTAATGTTTTGATATTTTAATTTTATGTGTGCTTTAATATATACATATGTTTTAAACACACACACACACACACACACACACACACACACACACACACATATATATATATATATATATATATATATATATATATATATATATATATATATATATATATATATGCGAAATTAAAGGTGGGCCATAGAATTTAGTTTTAATTTTATTTTTTCAAAAAGAGGGTTTATTATAATATGTTTTATATGTTACGACATATAAAAATAAAAAGGACAAAAAAGATTGGTAGTTTTTTGTATAGATAGTACGTAAATTTTTTATTACACAGCAGTGTGTAAAAAGTGAAAGACTGAGTGTAACTTTTTAAGTGTGTATGCACAACAGTGCGAAAGTGAAAAACACAACAGAGTGTTTTAGAGACAGAGTATGTTTGTTTTGAACAGACAATGAGTTGGTTTTATGCACTGCGTTTTGTAGCAGTCATAATTTTGTAATCCCTCTCAGTGAGGAAGAAGTGTAATAGTTTTTTTTGAGTTATTGAAGGGAATAGAAGTTTGTTTTCAAAGTATTGAAACTCTGTCTCCTGTCAAAGAAATTTTTATTTTCTCTGTGTTAGAGGAAGGGAGATTTATTCTCCATTCATTGTTCTGGAATTTTTCAATATTCCAACATGTGCAAGAAAAATAGATGTTGTGGTTCCATCCCCAGCTAAATCATTTGTCTTTTCCGCAGCTTTCCTTACCAACTTGGCCCCAATATTTTCAACTGGGTCCTCTAATTCAACCAATAAAAAGGCCAAAACCATAGCATTGAGATACATTTCATTACACTGTCAATAACAATAAAATTTGACTAAGCCATAACCCTTTCCTTTTATTGTTGTGAAAAGCTTTATGCATTACTCTAATGTGGCTAGTCCATAGGCCAAGTAGACCACTGGGTAACAAATATTTTTCCTTTCACCTTTGAGTTTTCAAATTATGCCTACCAAATCTAAGACATTTAAGAGGGGGAACTAATACAACGTTAAAAATAAAACCAGAGCACACATCTACAAATTACCTCCTTAGCTACTGTCACACCATCATTAACTATTTTTGGAGAACCATGCTTGCTCTCCAAGACAACATTTTTCCCTTCGCCCAAAGGGTGACTCCAACAAAATCAACAAGTTTGTTCACACCGCCTGCAAGACAAATTGACAATGCTTTCAGTAAGTGTGCAATTGAATGCCAGACCATATGCCAAAAAAACCCTCCATGAAAAATTAAAATAACACATTAAAATCAAATATAAGTGGACAAGGAAAGATCCACCGCAGTGAAGTTTCACATGCAGGTGACCCTCCTTTAAACATAATTTTTTCTCTGACCTGCAATTTTTTTGTTACTGAGCCATCCTTGTTGAAGTACAACTCCTTTTCCATAGCTCTTGTATTAACTACCTTCTCTCTGTCGCGTAATCTCAGAGTCCTTCTTCTTCTTGAGCGATTAAAGGAAATGGGTGAAAAAATTGAAAGAGAAGACAATTGTCTACCATAATTATCAAACATTGCACCCAAATTCTTCCCCTTTCCATTGTTACCCAATGAGGTAGATGTGGCAATTGTTGTCATACTGCCCAAAGCAGAGGCCATCTTCTCTTATGCTGAATATAGAATTAAAAGATCTTCATATTAGTATGAACCTTAAAAAACATGACTCCCATTGCTAAAAACCACTTTTAAGTTGTAACAGGCAAAGCCAAAGCTGCTTCAAACTGCATTATCAATCACAAGGTATCACCATCAAAGCTATAATTTTAAGATAACAATTTATCTACCATTGAAACTATAATTTTAAAATAGATACAACTAGTTAGAGTAGAGGTTAGGAAATTATAATAAGAATTATTACAAGATATCACTCACAGTGCAGTTGATTGTTCATTGTTTGCTGTAACTATAATTTTAAAGAAGACACACTTAGTGATATAGACAACACCAAGTGAGAGCAGAGGTTATGAAATTATAATGAGAATTATTTCAAGATATCATATTACTGATAGTACAATTAATTGTTTATTGTTTGGTGTAATAATTGTTTATTATTTATAAACACAATCAAACATATTATGAGGGATGGTGATGAAATTGACAACGGTCTCATAACAAACCATAACGGGCACATCCCCTGGCAAGATAGACTCTGAATAAGAAAGAAAGAAAGAAAAAAAGTGATTACTTACAAGATCATAGGCTTCCTGAAGAAAAAGATCCAGAGCAGCATCTGTAACCCATAAAGCAACACCTCTCTCTGCAAGATGAATCGCTACATCTTTCATATGTAGTCTAGCAAATTTTCTGAGCTCATCACGAGAAAGAGGATCAAATACAACTATCTCATCAAGTCTATTCAATAGCTCCGGCCTGAAATGTCTTCTAACCCGCAAAAATATTCAAAGGCATGTCAAAGCACTGCAGCCAACTTCGTGATAAAATTATATGAAAATATGCATACACAGAGTCCAGGAGAATGAAACGGTAGGTGTATTGGCAGTTGCCGAAATGCAGCAACTAAAACGGCAAGTGTATTGGCAGTTGCGGAAATGCAGCTACTAAAACGGCAGGTCTGTCGACGGTTGTAGGTGTGTGGATTGTTGTTGGTATTTTCAGACCGATTCCATGGAAATATACCAGAAACCAGTGGTATGTCAAACCTAGAAGGTAACCTGAGAGACTGTGACCGTCAGATTAAACAAGTAACAGGTGTCGTGCCTAGATAAGAAGTGTTGAAGAAAAAAAATTGATCTCTTTCATAACAGAAGGCCTATCGGCCTAAATATCTAGGACATGTGGCACTCCATGATAAAGACACATGGTGTGTGGATTTGAATTTTTGAGGTGGTCAAGTGGGCCGAAAATAGGTGAAATGTGGCACCACTCAGAGATTGACATGTGCCAATTGGTACAAGTGGTAGACAATTGGCATGCTCAAACAACGAGGTGATGCAGGAATGACATGAGGAGAAAATATCAGAAAAGCCCGAAATCTGGAGAACTAAAGCTCATCACCAACCTGAGATTGACAACTTTACATGATGTAACCTATGAAATCGTAAATGGAGAAATCATAGTAACAATAAAGTAACCTATGTAACAATAAAGTCGGATTCATCCTAGGAGTGGTAATGGGAGAAATCATAGTGAACAACAGGAAACATGCAGAGTTGCTTACAATAAAATAGATGAAAAAACACATACAAAAAACCTAGATAATAATCATGAACAAGCTTAATATTGAATTATGAACTGTAAAGGAACTTACAAAATGTGACATTACGAACCTGGTCAAGCGCACAAGAAAAAATATCTTGGACATGACCCTGGTTGACAAGTTGTATTGTTCATGATGCAAGAGGATTTGTACCTGCACTGCCAAGTCAAACAAAATCCATCATTATCTATACAATAAATACAAGTAATTGATGTAGTATTTTTTACTTTAAGATGCATTCTTATGATAATGTTAGAACATATGTTGAAAATGTCAAAACATACCTGAATAAGCTCCTCTTCGTTTCAAGAACAATTTATTGGAGTCGCATGAACTTGGCACAAGCCTCCCATGATCTGAAAGAGTAGTAACTAAGTCAACAGTGACTTTTTTGTTGCTACGCTGGATCGAGCGAGGTTTGGTCCAAGATTAAAGTGCTCCAATAAATTATTCTCTACTAAACAGGGCCAACCACGTGAAGGTGGAAGCTCTTATGGCCCCTCTCCCCCCCCCTCACATCACTCTCAATTCCCCAATACCCAATCTATATTTCATTTTTTACTTCATGAGCATAAAAAAAATATTCAATAACTAATAAAAAACAATTCAACAAAAAGTACGCAAGGAAACATTGAAATTAATGCTTGACATAAAAATAGTATGATAAATGAGTTTTTTATATAACGCAAAAAACGTTCCAAGTATGGTAACGTTTGTCTTATAATAATACAATATTTTACATTATCAAATTTTCTTTTCTTCTTCCTATTTCTAAAGCTCCTAATTACATCATCAATATCATCGTGCTCTGCTCCTGTTTCGTGCCTTTCGACCCGCACTGCTGACCTAGTTGCGTAGTCACGATGTATGGTCTCATCCAGTGATGGGGCATCGCCTACAAAAACAGATAATATTAAATTTTAATTGTCAGTTTTTAAATATCATTGAACTAGTTCGGTAATATTAATAAAAAAAATTGTAATGAGATTATTTACCTGGTGCACCAGTTGTCGCCGTTGGGACTGTTGCCCTGTCTTCCTCTCTGGTGGTAAGATCCTCAAGGGAAACATTCTCTGTCATTTAAACAAAAAACGTTATAAGGACAACCATCAAGGTATAATTAGAAAAAATTATAAGTGGAGATTAATTACCGTCACGGCCCTCACTGATAGTAGCATTGTCGGCCTGGTCCCCACTACAATGATCAGGTTGCACGTGAGGATCATCTACATCTAGCTCTAAAACTGGGTTATTTGCCTCGTCGGTAGTGCTGCTCCCCTGATTTAAACAAAGTTTTTAGACATTAAATTTATGGACGAAAACAAACATATTGAAAGGTTAATGTTTTACCTTATCAGGCATTCTGGATCTTGGGACCTGCCCCAAGCTTATGCGACATTCAACTACGGCTTGATAGCTGAAATGGAAAGCGATATTTTATCTTCCTCTGTAGTTTCTGTTCCGAAGTCATCACCCTACATTACATATGATTATGTATTTTTAATCATATTTGATAGGATTACAAAAATGTTGGAAGGCGATACAATTAATTATAAGATGTTTAGCTACTTAATTACAATTCTTGCGGCCAATTTCAAGTAGCCGCCCTGGCCTAACTTGTGATGGCCCTTTTTTTCAATCCTAGCTTTGGTTGCCTTTGAGGTGTCAGGCAACCTAGCATCAAAATATTGAAGTCAGATATGACGTAGCACACTTTTATTTTAGACATTGAGAAAATTAAAGCTATTGAATTAAAGTTGTAATTTACCTTGCGGGTCCAGTTGGCATTTTTCCTTCTTTCTTTGCCCTTTTCTCTTTTTCGTCATGGATGAGTGCTCTCCACTCACTCTCTGGAACTGTGAGAGGATGCTCGTATCTAGGGTTAAATTTCAATTGCGTCCTATAGGTGTCCTTGGTATATTTCAAATATTTGTCGGCTACTTGAGCCACCGCTGTTCTGTCAAATGTGCCGACCCCAAAAAGGGCTTCTAGATAATCTAGAAGTTATTTTTTTAGGTTGGAATTCTGGGAATTCCACCCTATGCGTATGGTTGGGCCAAAAATTACCAACGCATGGCTCTCCAAAAACCTGTAGAACTCATTGTTTCCTTCACAGAAAAAAATATATTATCATTAATTTAAAAATAAAAATCATGATAAATATGTTTTAGATAGAGTACATGAAATAGTTAAAATATTAAAATTTACCTGGGAGTTGTACGTGCTTTATAGGGACACCTTCATCATTCACCAACAACGTGCCATTAATGGTCCCTGTGGAGCTGACACGTGTAACTCCAGGAAACACAATAATGTAGTTGGCCATATCAGCCTCATCACTGCCAACACGTTCAACGGTTGGCTGGGTGTCTGCTTGGGCAGGGTGTGTTTCTTGGCTGGCACCTAAAAGAATAGAAGGTGTACGAGAGGGTTGCTGGGAAATCTCTTGCCCTTGTGTCCCACTACCACCAACACCGGGTTCAGCAAGTGCCAGAAAACGCTACATACAAAAGCCACAGGAAAGGTTAAGAATATTGGGGTTCGTGTGAAGAACCTTTACAAAGTTGATGTAGATGGTTGTGCAACATTGATGAGTAAAGAAGACAGAGTGGTGAGTCGTGATGCGAGTGAGTTATGGCACAGGAGATTGGGCCATCTACACCTCAATTGTATACTTCCCATGGTACATCCCTTGCATGTGTTATGGCAACGGATTTCTACAGGGCTTCCAAAGGGTACTCTTGTGCAGATATACACATGCAAGGGATGTACCATGGGAAGTATACAAAGGCCACTTTTCACGAGAGGGATAATTGAGCAACGAAAATCCTTGAGGGAGTTCACTCATATGTGTGTGGAAAATTCTCTACAACTTCTACAACAAAGCAGATGTTTTATGTGATTTTTGTTGATGATTTTTTTAGAAAGTGTTGGATCTACTTCATGCGGAAGAAAGATTAGATGTTCTCAAAATTTTGGGAATTCAAAGCACTGGTTGAGAAAGATACAGGGAAGCAGGTGAAGGCTCTGAGGAGCGACAATGGTGGTGAGTACATCTCCAATGAATTCAAGAACTTCTGTGTCAAAGAAGGAATTCAGAGAGAGTTGATTGTGCCTCATAACCCACAATAGTATGGGGTTGCAGAAAGAAAGAAAAAAACAATTGTGGGTGTGACACGAGCTATGTTACATGATCAGGGCCTATCGTTGTATCTATGGGCAGAGGCATGCAACACAATGGTATTTGTGTAGAATTGTAGTCCTCATCGGATGCTTGGCATGAGTACACCAGAGGAGGATTTTTGTCATAAGAAACCTGATGTTTCATATTTTAAAATTTTTGGCTCATTTGTCTATTGCCATGTGACCACAGATTCCAGAAAGAAGTTAGAACCAACAACAAAGATTGGGTTATTTTTGGGGTACATTGATACTCCCCACAATTATCATATGTATTCTAAACAACGGGATGACAGTTGTCAGACTGGATGTAAAATTTGATGAGGAGAAAGCCAAGCGATTGTCCCTTGAGAGGGAGCCTGATTTGCATGTAGATGAGGAACTCTTGGTTCCAAAGGACGAACCTCAAGATGTGGAGCAACCACATGAGGAGGATTATGGAGTGGCAGAAACCACTCATGCAGAGCCATCCATGGCAGAGAGGCTAACAAATTGAGACTTGATGCAGCAGAACATGTTGGAGCACCTACATCACAATGCAGACATAGACAATCACTAGACATGTATACTGGATACATGGCTCTTATGAGTGAGTGCTTTGTGACAGAACCATCCTCTTTTAAGGAAGCAGTGCAACAACCAACTTTGGTTGACGCCATGGTTGAGGAGTATGACTCCATCGTCAAGAAAAATGCATGGGAAGTTGTCCCAAGACCAATCAGGAAGTCATTGGTTGGATCTAGATGGATCTATAAGGTGAAGTAGGCAACATATGGTAGTGTGGAGAAGTACAAGGCTAGATTTGTAGCTCGGGGATTCTCAAAAGTTGTGGGGATTGACTATGAGGAGACTTTTGCACTAGTTGCACGGTGCTCATTGATTAGATCAATCGCAGATGGGTTGGTAGGTACATAAAATGGATGTGAAGACTGCATTTCTCAATGGAGGTATTGAGGAAGAAGTGTACATTGAGCATCCATAAGGTTTTGAGACCTTTAACAGGGAGTCACATGTGTGCAAACTCAAGAGAGCATTATATGGGCTGAAGCAAGCACCTCGTTCTTGGTACACCAGGATTGACAGCTATTTCACGGGGTTGGGCTTCACAAAGAGTGAAGCGGATGCGAACCTGTACCAGATTGTGGTTGATGGTAAGATTTTGATTATCATACTTTATGTTGATGATATTATTCTGACAGGTGATGAGAAGCTCATAACTTCTTGCAAAGAAGATATTGAAAGAGAGTGTGAGATGAAGGACATGGGACTCCTTCACTATTTCCTTGGTTTGGAGATATGGCAGCGGGATGGGGAGCTAATTGTTTCTCAAGGAAAGTATGCCAAAGAGATTATGAAGAAGTTCCACATGGAGAGATGTAAACCCATGGAGACTCCTCTTACAGGAAACTGGAGGAAGGAGGATGCTACTTTAGGTGAGGTAGTGGACGCTATTGTTTACAGGAAACTTGTAGGTTCACTCATGTACTTGGTGAACACACGACCAAACATATTATACACAGTTAACCAACTTAGTAAAGTTATGGTTAAGCTTATCACACTCTTTTGGAAGGTGGGGAAACATGTATTGAGATATATCAGGGGCACTACAGAGTATGGATTATGGTACAGACGGATAGATGGAGTGAAGCTTCAAGGCTTCACCGATGTAGATTGGGCAGTTAGTCCATTAGACGGGAAGAGCACATCAGGAGGGATCTTCAGCATAGGATCGACATCAGTTTCTTGGTACAGTAGGAAGCAGAGATTAGTTTCACTCAGTTCAACTGAGGTAGAGTACATGGCAACCAGTCAGGCGACATGTGAGGCCATCTGGATGAGGAAGATACTTGTTGGTTTGTTTGGTCATCAGATGGATCCGATAGAGTTGCATAAAACTCTCAGTTAATATATTATTCCATGACAGGTCCAAGCATATTGACATCTGGTACCATCGTCTCAAAGATTGTATTCAAAGACGCATTATGTTACTTCAGTACATTCCCATGGAGGATCAGGTTGCAGATATTCTGACGAAGGCACTTGCCAAGAGAAATTTCGAATACCACAGAGGCAGGATCAGGGTAATTGATAATCCCTTTCTTGTTGAGAGGGAGTGTTGAAAATTCAACAAGAAATGTGTGTCTAATTTAATTTTCCCTTAATTAAATTAGACAATAAATTATAATCTTATCTCATAAACACATGTAATAGTTAACTGAGTGTGATAGACTCAGTTAGCTCATGAAATGTGAGTTGAGGGTGGTTGGTGAGGCATGTAGAGTGATTCTATTTGTTTTAGAGTCCAAGTTGCATTTAGTGTATTAGTTTAATGCATGAGGAATCAGTTAACTCAATTAAGTGAGTTAAATTCAGTCTAACTAGTTGTAACTGATTATTTCACTAGTGGGAGGTCAAGTGAATTAAATTAGATTTAATTCACATGAAGTGATCTGTCAAGTGACTGATGATTTAATATTAATAGTTGCATGCATGTCAGTTATGATGAAGACTCAATTGAGACAAAGGTTAAAGAGATGTTATCTATCAGTTGTATTATTAGTAAATTGTTCGCCCGCAATTAGACAACCATTGGTTTTCCCATGATGTATTTCGCAGTTTTGGAAGGTTGAATTTCCTAATTAATAGGGATCAATTGTTCTTAGAATTTCACAAGAAAGACATGCTGAGAAGAGGCAGGAAATTGGCTAAGTGTTGGTCGATTTTGTCCGGATTAGTGTGAGATAGTTGGTAGAGTGCAATAGACTCTTGTGAGAAGAGTGCACTGTATTGTTTCATGATTCCTTGGTTGATTATAAAATAAATATAGAGGGGTTTTTAGCAGTAAGCTTTCCTTGGGAAAAATATCTGTGTTGTGAGATTGATTTGCTTCTTTCTCTTACTTGGTGTGATTGTGCGATCGTGTTTATTTTCCACAATTATTGTAGAATGATTTAGTATCTTGTTTTAGTATATTACATGGTCGGATTGAATCAATTGGTATACATATTGTTTGTATAATTTCTATAGTTTCTACTAGAATCCAAACTTTGGAAGGATTTGTCAAAGCCACAAGGATTTTTGACTCACACTAACCATCGCTTTGTACTTTTCTTCTATTGAATAAATAACAAGATCACGTTGCTTCTTATAAGCCCAATTGACAAGTCTAAAACCAAGATGAAAAACATAACCTATAATATATTTCTCATCATCTATGCCTCCAGCCCAACCAAAGTATCATTTTATAGCTTTCCAATGGCTCTCATGGGTCATTTACATATACTGAGAAACAAGACCAACAACAAAGGAAATGTCAAGATGGATATGAGTCAAATTTAAGAGATGACAAACTATAATGAAAATAGAAAGTGGAATCTACTTTAGGTGTAGTATAGTTTGTAGTAAGTTTGACTCCATACTAGAAGGGAGATGGGGCTAGTTTGCTATATTCCATGGGAAAATGGTGAATAAGGTCACATGCATACTTAGACTAGGAAAAGATAACTCCTTTCTTTGTTTGTAATACTCGGAGGTCAAGGAAATATTGCAATAATCTACATATGTCATTTCACATTTGTTTAAGGTTGGATTTCAAATGGTTTAATAGCTTGGGGTAACTACTTATAATGACAAGGTCAAAAACATAAATAATAGGTATTATGAGATGGTTCCATACTTTCTTACTATAGGAATTGGGGTCAAAATGACATCAAGAAAAGATCATTTAAAAAATAAAACTATTCATTTTAGCATACCAAGCTCAAGGAGCAAGCTTAAGACCATAGATAGATTTCTTGAATAGACAAACAAGGTCAGAGTCATTATAAACATAGCTCTAAAATCATGCTCAACAAGACACAATATTTGTACATAGTTCAAACACCATTAGAAACTACTCAAACAAACATATCAAAGATCATTGCACTATGATTTATTTTTTTAAAATCCTCATAGAGGGAAATAGTCTTTAGCCCCACCCAATGCAACCACTTAAGGCAATATATTAATGCAAAATAAAGATATTGTACATAAGAGTTTCTCATGAACAATCTTAAAAAATTGAACCTATGTGATTTAAACAAAGATCATGGATTAATCAAATGTTAAACCATGTGTTATCACTAAATTGAGGTTGATGGGCTGCTTCAACAGCCAACCTAAAGTAACTATTTCAAATCTACTTTTAGCTGGAACTTAGCCTTTCTAGCCTGAGAGCGCTCTCTCAAGGATTAATATGATATTAAGCAAATAAATATCAACAAATGACAAACTCTGAAATTGGCTTTAAATGTATTTTTGTGCAGGTGAAATATGCAAACAAATAACTACCATTGGGCATATGGAGTTAGTATGCAAGATTAGTGACATATGAAACTTCTCTCATGGAAATTGGGGCATGTGTATTCTAATGAAACATAACATTTACAAAAGACTAGATGCATAAAGGAAGTTGGAGCACGTTTACCGTGAATTCCAAGTAATCACACAACTATAGTACTGAAGATAGAGTAACAGAACATATAAGACAAATGCATATAAGAATACCAATGAATCTCAAGAAAAGAAGTTTGTTGCCACTGTATATTACTGATAAAAAAGATTTACAATAATAGTCTGCAATATAAAATCCATCAACCCTCTCTCCATCTATCATCTTCCTATTTATAGAATTAGACATATTTACATGAGGTCTGCCAGCTGGCTAGACCTTCGAATACTTTCAAAGACACCTTTTCTAAACATGAAACCTATTACAAGTAGGGAATCTAGTACTATTTATGTTTCTAGGAGTCCAAAACCTATTAGGACTCAAACTCTATTTATTACACTAACAACCTTTACATCATGTATTCATGATGACATTATCAAACATAACCACTTTGAGTGAGGTGGCACTATCCATAACCAAACCAAATAACAACCAACTAACATTAAGGGTCTGCTCCTCGAATTTTGGAAATGTGTTGGTCTAGTTGATGATGTTTCCAGGGTTTATAAGTTGGCAGCCCAATATTCCTCTTTGTTGAGTGTTCTACCCATCAAAATCTTCACTGATACTCTTTGACTCCTCCAGGTGTTTGTTGTACTTAAAAACTTTAATAAATACTTGAAAAACTTAGGAATTTATTTTCGCTACAAAAACAGAGGATTCTAGGAAAATTCGTAGCGATAATATCGTAGCAAATTGAAAATATCCACCTCAAAAAACTTTATGAATTGGAAGCCCTCCTTCATGCTGAGTTTTAGAACTGCCTGCCATGAAAAATGAACCTAATTTTCTGAAAACTAGGGGTAAAAAATGAGCTCCTATATCTCGATCCTTGATAGTTGTTAAAACATAGAGGAGGTTTTTGTAAATAATATCATTTTGAAGAAAAACCTCTCTTTGTTTTTTGAAAACCATCTCTAGGTGTCCGGAATCTACATTTGAAAAACGTGTTTAAAACAAGGAAAAAACGCACTCTGAAAATAGATCCCAAAGACATCTTCGAATCTCCCAATTTGTAGCACCTGTGAAAAAAGTCAAAGAGGTTAGTTTTATTTGATCTGTGTTTGAAAATAACCTCCCTCAATTTTTTATAATTCATCTCCGTTTACCCAGAAACTACTCTTGAAGTTGATTGCTCAAACAGTCCAAAAAAACAACAAATCCCCATGTAGCTTCTAGCAGAAACACATGCAACCTGTATTGGAAAATGCTTGTGAGAAGCTGGGATATTCTTCAATTAGACTCATATCCATAGGCTCCTATATAACTACGTATCCACCCTTTTTAGGATTCTTATATGCATGGCTATCTCCTCCAAAAAAGCGCTGCTCCCTTTCACAATTGACACCTCCATAAGATGGCAGCTTGGAAACAAGCTGTTTTGTAGATCAAATTTAGCAATCAGCCTTGATGGTAACTAGATCAGAGACACAAGAGGGAATTGGTAGTGGAAGCAGCCTACAAGGATGAAAAAGGTGAGTGTCTAGGCTCGAATGCATAAGGTTTAAATTAAGAAAAGGAAAAAATGGAGGTAAAATGAAATGATGAGGTGGTGATGATAACCGTGCGTGACACACCTTTAATTACGATCTAAAACATGTAAGCATCTGACAGAAACATGAAATCTACCCTCTCATATAGTTACAACTCATCAAACTCTGACCGCTGCAGAAATACCAGATTTTGTAATGAATTTTATTATAAATTTGGAAAATTCACTACAGACTGGTCAGGTGAGTCTGTAGCAAAAATTACCAGATTTGCACAGAAATCGCTTTGGATTAAGGTAAAAGGTGACATATGTCCAAAATCAATTATTTGAGCCAATGTATGGGATTTTTTGAATTTGGCTTATGACAAGACTCTATTTACACACCACATAAACACCTTGAACCGTTTAAGACTATATAATAATCATGAAATTTTAAGATTTTCATGAACTTATTTGATCAACCCACTAGACCTAATGCAAAATGACCTCCCTAACCAACCTAATTTTTATTGATGATAACACCATGGATCGATATAGTTGTTAGTATTAATGATAATATAAATAGTTAGATCATTTTATGTTTAAAACATATTGTGACCATCAGATTATGTAACTGAAAATGCATACGAAAGAAACACATTGTACCAAAATACATAGCAAACCAAGTTGAGCTTCATTGATTCTTAAGTGTCTAAACATGCTAGCAAAAGCTAAGAAGAAATCACAATAATGGAAGTGGATCCCAAGCATCCTAAACTCTAATTTATGCAGATTGTACTAGTTGTGAAGGGTAGCTTAATGGGGTGAGATGTTTTGAACTTTCAAGGATGAAAACTAATCCCTTTTGCCCATTTTGATTGACCTAGTTGATGATAAGGGAAGGATACAATATATCTTGTTATGAAAGTCACACTTACACAATGTAGCCATCAAGGCAAAGTATTTCCTTGTGTTAAAATGATTAAATGCATTATGATCAAATTTAGAAAATAAAACAATTATCATTGATCATGGAAAATGAATTGCATCTTTCTAGGTTGATAACTTAGAGATGTATTATAAATTTATAAAGCCATAAGTATATATTACCAAAGCTTGGATGAATTACTTTGAATATATATATATATATATATATATATATATATATATATAAATATATATATATATATATATATATATATATATCATAAAATAATGAGCAAATTTTGGATTGAAGAAAGCAATTCAAATCTCAAAATATTGGAATTTACTTGTCTATCAGCAAAACCTTATATTTATGGTGTGAAATTTTTCAATAGATTATGTAGGGAAAAGGACATGATTGGTTTCAAAGAAGAATTTGTACCACTCATGTATGCCATTGTAAAAGATGGATCAAACTTCAATTGGGATTTTTCTTTTCTTTCTCACACATTACACAAACATTATTTAGAACTATATTTCAATACCCTAGCCTCCCCCTCTAAGTTCCTCATGTATCCATACCTTTTGGATTTAATTTTTTCTAATAATGTTTTCCTAGGGTTACGTATAAGCTCAAAGTATATCAACATCATTAACACAAGTTTGTTGTCAAGATTTATGGGAACACAAATACATGTGGCAATACTCAATAATCTGTGATCACTTATTTTCCCTGTATATGAACTATTTTTTTGCAAATCGACACCACTGGTATCTAAGATAGCTATGGAGGTGATAAGCATAATCAAATATTGGCACGTGAATGAAGATAACACCTACATTGAAATTTAAGAGGAAATCAAAGCTCCTCATTTGTTTCTCAAATTTGTATTTAATGGATTGATGCTCAAAGAAGTAGAATATCAAACTATTATCTATGATTTTAATGCTTCATTAATAAAATACCAAAAGAAGCCATGTCTGACATGTCTCGTGTATGTACAATTTTATAGAGTGAGAAATTCTACCTTTGTGAAAATGGGAAGTTGAAGCTATTTTAGATTTCAAATTTGCAAAGAAATTTTTTAGAGGGATAATATTGTAAAAGTGTTATCTTCCATGCAACTCCAGTAGAAATTTCTTGGCCACGTTCTCATGAACAATGGGAAAAAAGAAGATAAAGAAAAGAGCACTATATTTCAAAGAAATACAAGCTAAAATTTGATAGTAGGAGAAAAAAAAGAGGAAAAGAAAGCAAAAGAGAAGCCAAAAAGAAAATATGGTGAAGAATCAGCAAGGAAACAAAAGGTTATAACTCAATATGAAGCTATTATAGAAGCTAAAGAATAATCATATGACAAGGAAAAGAAAAAATTAAAAGAACAAGCTAAGATAGAATATGAGGTAAAAGGCTTGAAGTTGAGAGAAAAATGGTAGTAGAAGTTGAGGTAGAGAAAGAAAAGAAAGAAATTGAACAAGAAGCTAAGGAGAAAAGGCTATTAGGTGAAGCCATAGCCAAGGCTAATTCTAAAGCAAAACAAAAGAGAAAGGTAAATAAGGAAGAGTAAGAAAAGAGGTTAGAAGATGAAGAAGAGAGAAAAAGAAAGACGACACATATTTACAAGTTGAAATGAAAAGAAACAAATAACAAAGAAAGAAGATGAAGAATACAAATGGTGTGATGATATAGCAAGGTAGGGACCATTAGAAGAAGTGCATACTCCTAGAAAATTTACTATGTTATCATCCTCCAAATTGATTATGGGAGGAGATATGCTGACCCATGTGCCCACTAATGAGGTTGTGAATCCAAATTTGGTCTCTTTAAATAAAAACAAGAAACTGGAAATAAGACAAACACATTAAAAGAGAAAACTTCTTATATGTTAGGTTTGGTGTTTATTATATAAACCAATGTGTTGGATACTAATGAAGTGGATCTTGGGGCCATAGCTTCTACTCAAGTATTTTTTCTTGAAGTAATTGTATCTGTTAGTTTCCTATATTATAGTAATCAAATTCAAGCTTAGTCTTTTCATTATTGTTGTCAGTTTTTAAAGTTTTGCTATGGTCTCTTAGAGATCAAGTTATTAGTCTTTTGAGAGAAGTGTGAGATCATGTGGTTAGTTTAAGTCTAAGTAGGGTTATGTTTAAAATGTTTAAAATAATGATGGAAATAGTCATTTATTTCCTAAGTTCGAAGTTTAGTAATTTTAAGGGAATGTGTCAATAAAATCATGAGTAAAAATCATAACGGATTTGAGTTTCCATCATTGAGTCGAGTTTAGTGGTGTCATGTCAAGTCAGCTGTAAGGTCGAGTCATCATATCATCATCATTACAAGTTGGTGATGCACTCATCATTTGCGTTGCGCTTCCATAATTTGAATTTGCAACCAATCATGGTAAACAAAAGAGGCTTGAAACACATGAAAGGTGAAAATGCATGTATTTGACTCTTCAAAATCCATCGAACTAGTTTCTCCTCCTCCTCAGATGTTATGAACAACCAAAGGAATTTGTTGCACTTTGTCTCGAGGGGTTCATTGTGCTTCAGTAAATTGGAGGATTTCTTGTGCCACAACCACTCTCAAGTTTCAAAAATCCCTTCTCTAAGATAATTCATGTTGTGTGATGTCAGTTTCATCTATAGTAATTGAGAATGACGCTAAAAAAATCTTGCAACCCTCATAAACTTGAATGTGCCACGCTTTCTTGTTGCGCTATTGTCAAAGCATTAAAATTTGATAGAGGATCAATTTTTTGGTGCTATTTCTTATGTATGAAGGCTCAAGTAGGTTTTTAAAACTGTCAGCATCATTAGAAAACTATTTTCCTCAGCTAAAGATCTTAGCATTTTGTCAAATCCATGCAAATGAAATTCGTTGCACTTTGGTGCTGCACCTTTGTTGTAGGTGATGTTTTTAAGGATGGATGGTTTGCAGTATGAAAATAAGTCATTCAAAGGGTGTCTAATGATTTAGGAGATATTTTCTACTTGTTGGGAACATCAATAAGTACAAGGCATGATCACAAGCATGCAAATCATGAATTTATTGCACTTTTGAAGTAGCACAGCGAATACGCTACGCTTCCACACAATCAACATTTTAACCTTGAAATTCGACTCCTCACCTCTTGAAATTAGTTTATATGATTACTAAAAGTTTCCTTAAATGTATTGCAGGTTAAAATTCAAGAATTGATCATATAATATGAAAATGAAGTTCGTTGTGTTTTGGTTGCAGGGGATTTGCTGCGTTTTTTTATTGTTTTAGCAGTTAACTTCAAAATCAGATTCTGACCAAGTGGAGATGCATTTTCACAAACCAAAAGAGGTTTTTTTCAAACATGAGTTAAAAAAAAGTTCTCCTTCGGTTTTGTAACAGGTGTCATATATTGGAAGATTCGAATGAATATTTACATCCTATTTTGCAAATTTCGTGATTTCTTGTTTTAGCCATTATGCTTGGGCACATAATACAAGGATATGGAGAAGTATTTTTGAAAAATGAGAGAGGTTTCTCTCAAGAACAAGCTTATATACAAAACCTCCTTAGGTTTTATAAAAAATGTCATTATTTGAGAGATATGATCTAATATTTTACCCTTATTTTGCAGAAATTCGGCCTCTATTTCCTAGGAGGTAGTTCCTAAATCTAATGTAACTGACTCTATCTTTGGGGAAATAGTTGAGATCAACCTCCTCAGTCCAGGTATGAGCTAATTTTATATATTATGAATATTAGAGTACAAAATTTTGGTTGTTCAGGGTTAGAATAAGAAACATTGTCATTGTACTTTTCTGATATTTTTTTCAGTGAATGAAGAAAACTCAGGTCTGATTTTATAGGGATTCATGTGTTAGTTTCTAATGGTGATGTGCTCTCTTGTATTGTAATTTTTATCTCTTGTTATCATCATGCTTGAATGTACGTCTTCATGTTTGGTTAAGAAATCATTTATCTCAGAACTCACTGTCAAAGTGCTTTGTTATAGCTTACTAAAAAAATAATGTTTTTCTTCTTTAATGACATTTATAATTCATCCTTTAGTTAGATGTTTTATATGTAATTTTTCCACCATTCCTTTGCACACCCTTCTACAACGAATTTAATTGAAAACACCAGAAGGACTGCCTACCTTTCCCTTGTCAAAATATCTCTCATATCTTCATCCTCTCACTGGAAAATCAATCAACTTAACATGACTCCATGCCCAATGGATTTCCCCTCTTCCCTACCATCAAATTGTTAAAACCTTTCCCCCCTGATATCCATACCTAGCCTAATATCTAAGTGACTAAATATTTGGACAAAGAGATCCCTCTCTGAAGTTGGAAGGGATAGATCCCAACTTAAAAGTGGTTTGTGGTTACCTTTGGGTTCCTCTCCTCAACCTGGAGGAATTACATGGTGCTAACATTATCAAGTGTTAATAACGCGAACAAAGATCTTAAACAATGAAAAAGTATAAGTGGAGATTTTGGAGAATTAGTTCAAGTATTACAAAAAAATCACCATTATATCTTAGATTTTATTAAGTATGCATTGAAATAATAGGATGAGATAAATCCCCTATAGAGATATTTCTACAAGTAATCCAAACACCTCCAAAGGAAATGTTAATGTGTGTTCTCTATCTACAATAATACATATGAATGGAAAATGAAATATGAGAGAATACATATTCGATATGATTACATGAAAAAGTGGCAAGTTGATCTCAATGATATCCATTTTAAAATCCCTTATATAAATTAAAGAGAAATATGTAGCGTCAAAACTAGTCTCAAACACTAGAAACATGCTTATCAAAAAACATGGAGAAATATTTAGGTAGAACTCAGGGATTGTGAGAAGCTATGGTGAGTGACTGAAAAAGTTGTAGAGAGATGTAACTTTCCTAGCTTTGGTCCAAGTGATAGTTTCCATCATCTAAATGAGGCCGTACAAGATTCTAGCAAGAAAGACATGTGATCTAATCAATCCCTCATGTGATTAAAGCACACCTAAAAGAGTATATAGAGACTTGAAGAAAAGAAATAGTTTTAATAAAATAATTCATGCCAAGTTCAAGAATAATTAATAAAGAGAGAAGAAAAACATTGAATTATTTAAAGCTTCAATGTAATAGAATTATTTTCCACAAACTAGTAGTACTCCAAGTTCAACAGTAATTAATAAAAAGAGGAGCAAAACATTACATTATTTAAAGCTTCAATATAATAACATTATTTTTCACAAACTAGTAGTATTCCAAAGGCTTTTGAAACTTGAAAACATTATATAAAAACTCATGTCAAAGAAAAGAAACAAGCTTCCACGAGTCAAGTGGAACATGTCAGGTTAGAAGTTGAAACAATTTGACTTCCTCTTTCTCAATTTTGTATAAATAGAACTAAAGTTAAGAAGAAAGGGTTTTTTTGCTTAATAACAAAACTATTTTCCACAATGATTGTTAGCTAATTTTTTTAGAATTGATTGTTGTGTATGCTTGTTAGTAAGACCATTCTTTGTTGTTCATGTGTATAGAATCATTATAACATTGAATGTTCCATCTATAGATATTTATCATGTTGTCATGTCATCATATTAGTTTTTCTTATCAATGATGCTAATAAATGGATGTTATCTAATAAGCTTACATTGTTTATAGTTATTTATCTAAAAT
Organism: Pinus albicaulis; assembly: GCA_034641835.2. Classification (NCBI taxonomy): domain Eukaryota; kingdom Viridiplantae; phylum Streptophyta; class Pinopsida; order Pinales; family Pinaceae; genus Pinus; species Pinus albicaulis. The sequence goes on along the minus strand of CM076575.1, from coordinate 1,837,304,484 downwards.
TTATGCAGGTAATAAATCAACAAACTAATTCATATTTATATTTGCTTCCATTTTCCCTAATTTCATATTATTAAACATTGTTTCATTAATCCCTAGGAAGTTGAGGCATAGAATAGCTTAGATTAGGATAGTTATAGGGATTAGGAGAATTAAATATTATTAAAATAGTAATGATTGTTGGGCAAGAATTCATAGGTTCACCATTCCAAACGAACAAATGTTTTATTGGGCCCTTTCCTTGGGTAAAATTGCTTAGTTGATGAAAGGCATATGCCTATTTAAACGCACCCCAAGCTATCTCTAGCCTCTCCTAGAACTAATTTTCCCAATGTATGGATCATCTCGTAATATCACTCTAATACTAGATTTATAGATAATAGGGAGGATTTTATCTAAAGTATTTTTAATAATATTAATAAATTTACAAATGACACATGCCCCCTTGTGTTCCATTTTTACACATACATTTATGCATGGATTCTAGGTGTCCTTTACTATTTTCATCCCTTTTCAAGTGTCCATACTCCCATTACAAGTGTCTTCACAATTGCATGTTTTCCAAGTGTTGCTTTCACATTTCCAATTGTTGACTTAGTATGTATTGGTAACAAGTATCAAATCAATTTTTTAAAGTGTCAATTTAAAGTGTGACATTACTACTATATGTGTTTCTTTGTGATTTTCACAAGTGTCACTATTAGAAGTACATCTTGATACATGTGTCTTTTATTAAATGAATAATTTCATTAAAATCTACCCAATTTATTTAGTATCATTGCGTTAGCACTCCACCGGATCTCTTAAGGTTGAGAAGGAGACCAACAAAGGTAACCACAGACCACTTTGACCTAGTAGCTAGCAATACTAGGTTGATAGGGCTCTCACAATGAAATCACAACCAAATTGACTGGATAATGGAGATTTTAGGCCAAGTATAATAGGTTCCAGGGTTTGATTGTTTTTACTTTGAAGGTGGACGGTGAATTAGGTATAGGAAAAACTAGGTTAGGGCTCTGAAAATTAGATTTGCAGAGATGTAATGGTCCAAGGTAGGCACACACTTTAGAACTTTAAAGATCTAGGTGAATATGGTAAATTGATAGGGTTTCAAAATGATCATGAACATCATGAATTCGTTTATATCAAAAGAAAATGAACATAAATGTGAAATCTTCTCCAAAACAGAGCATTGAATTAATGAATTCTACTTATTAAAATTAGAAATCAATCACATAAGACATTGAAATGAAGATGGAAGGTACAATACATTCAAACATATGATAAATAAAGAAGAAACCCTGCTAAAAAACATGACACATGAATCCCACCACAATAGCTACAAACTTTGTCTATTAGTTCCTGCCAAAATCACAAAGTACACTAGTGTTCCAAGCTAAATTACACAACATCCAACCCTTGAAACTGATTACAATGGGCCTCATATAGGAAAATACATCATAGGAAAACTCATCAGGTCAAAAACCCTATTTAAGGCTCATCCTAAATGCCTTTGATGAGTCCTCACCTAAATACTAGGATAGTTGAAATAATTTCTAATATTTTAGACAAACTTTAGGAGAGCTTATCTCCTCATTAATTACAAATTTCCTCATATAGTGAGGCAAAAACCAACCTAAAAGCTTAAAATAAACTAAATTTATTACAATACATCGAATTTATGTGAGAATTATTTTCTTTCTTGAGCTCTGATCATAGAGGAGAGCGACGACGAGAGGAGAAATTAGGGCTTGTAGCTCCGGTTTTCTTGGATACACCACGACGAACTCTCATGAGCACTCAGAGGAATGGAGACATCACACCAGCCTGGAGGTTTTTGGCCCCAAGAGCGGGTGGTCGGGCATCGAAAAAAGACTGCATCATTGCAGACATAGGAGTTTGGGGACCCCTGCAGACTCTGGCCCCCCCTCACACCTGCTCCTCCCCAAGGGTTTGACTGGCTCCATTGCTTCACGACCCCAGTGCGATTCATGATGATAAAGGCCATGCATTATCGATTGATGGGGATGGGGTTTTACAGAGGGAGTTCCTCCGCACACATTAGACATGATCGTGCATCTCGTTGACGATGCCAAGCCTTACATCAAGGATACTCTCCATATACCTTGGTCAGGTTATGAATGATTTGGGCGCGGCTCTACAGTGGATATGGTGGCTGGGCCGCACCGCCCTCTGCCTTAACCAGTGGCTGTAGGTATCATCTGCCAGAAAAATAATAGGGCCACCACTGGCTGCTTGGCGTGAGATGTTTTTGCCTGTATCCCCTTGCACCAAACGAAAGCACTTACCCCAGGGATCTTGGACATGGAGGCGAATGCAGATAACAAAGGTGCACCGAACACCAAGCAACATGTATCACCTACTCGCTTTCAAGTTTTCATTATAACACTGGAAGTGAAAAATATATTACATTGGGTAATTGGATCATATAAGGTAAATAAACTGAAACAAAGCATCAACCAAACTATGGGTTTCCCATCATACCAGCAATATCTCATCTGCAGAGGTAAAATATTACAAGAACACAAGTCAATCATGGACTATCATATCAGGCTAGTATCCACCATCACACTCAAACTGAGGTTGAGAGGAGGAGCTCTAGAACCAGGAAAAACTAAAGGCCAAGGGGGGCCAGAAGCAACAATACCTCAAGGCAGGAACACAACAAAGGAGGATCCTCCTACAAGAATATCCTGCAAGGTAAAAACGAAGAAAAAGCACCCAAAAAACCAGTCGGAAGTATCTCAAGCCCATATATTGTAGAGAAACTGAATCACATCCCAGAATTGTCCATAGACATACCAGAGATAAATGAAAAATGTACCACATATGAAGCACAAGCACTTATATGCAGATTCAACTGTTTTTGGCCCAAACCAACGAAACTCTTCCATTGGATCCTCACACGTCGGGCCCTGGACTGTGAAATACATCTCTACTCCAAGGGATTTTTCATTGTCAAACTTGCATCCTCAGAACTCAGAGACATTTTTCTCCAAGAGGGACTGTGGTTCTGGGGTTATACTGGACTCTTCATCACTCCATGTTTCCCGGATTTTGATGCAAATACTATGTCAATGTCGAAAATGCCGGCGTGGGTTAGGCTATACAACCTACCCCTACACTACTGGAATGAAAGAGTTATAGAAGGAATTGGGAATACCATTGGGAAATATATCAAAATAGACACTCAACACTTGGAGGAAAGGATATACACCTTCGCACGCATTTGTGTGGAAGTCAATCTCAGCAAAGGCTTACAGAAAATTATTCAGTTGAAACACAAACAGAAAATCTGGACACAACCTCTAGATTAGGAAAACACATCTTTTCGATGTATAATTTTCAGGCAGAACGGTCACTTGCAAAACACTTGTCCAAATGCAGAAAGAGACAATAGGAAAAAAAAGAAAATGGGAAGGTACCAAAAGGGTGGAAATTCCCACCCTGTGATCCAGATGAAGAAGCATAAGAACTAGCAGATGAACCTGCCCCCAATGGGACCTACCAGCCATCGACAAAACCAGAAGTACAACGAAATGAAACACAAGACCCTTTTGACCTGAAAAAATTGATGGAAAGGCCTGAAAAAGTGTCAATGTAAATGGACAATGCGGGGACTAAACGACATCATTCATCGAATACCTCAGACTCACACAAGGATAATGGAGCAAATATAAAAGAAAATTAGCTCGTCCTTGTCTCTCCTTCGCCTTCACAAGGGGAATGGCGCAAGGAAGAGAAGAAGAAGGGGAAAAAAACTTAAATTTTCTCCTATTTGTATTTTAGGATTTCTTGCATGCTATTTGAATGCCAATCTTGACTGGTTTTTGGACAACTACTTGCTAATGTAAAATGTAATTTTATTTTAATTAATAGAATTACGACTTTTTGGTTGGAAAAAAAGACATCGAATTGCGATCATTCAGTGCATGAAAATTTTTCTAGATCAGATGGGTTGCACCATGTGATGAGGATTTCATAAATTTTTCTCAAAATTCAAAGTTACAAGATTGGATAAAAACCAAGATGGTTGCATAGATCTCGTCTTCCTGATTCCGGCTCCACAAACGGTTCGAAAAACCGATGTCGTATGAGGAAGATATTGCGTTCTGATCAAATATGGCAGAATCCATCAACAGGTTTCTGAGTGAAGGATGAACGGATACGGAGATCAAGCTGCAGAACGAAGAGGAGAAAAAGAATGAACGAACAGGATTAGATTGCATATCTGAAAGGAAATATATTGATGTTTAGGATGACATCACAATTAAACCATATAATTTGTGATGCGAAGAAGGGCGAGTAGGTGAGGACCGTTAGATTGGACGCAAATCAATGGCGGACGACGAGTCGCGATGTCGCATTTCACAAATATTAATGGATTATGTTAAGAGTTCACAAGGTAAATTGATTGCGACGTGGTAAGATTTGAAATCTGTGATGCGACGAGGGAATGCCACGTGTTGGAATTGCGCATGAGCGCACTTTGCAAGAGTTAGGGTTTATCGATATTAGTAGAGTGGTAAAATTGCGGGTGAGCGATTGCGATGTGCTGTGATTGGTTGGCATGTTATGGGATCCGAGAACCCTATTATGCATGTATGTAAAGCTATTTAAGGTTATGTGTGTTCTGTTATAAAGAGAATTGTTGGTTGCTTCGTGTATGTATGTAAATAAACTCCGCAATTGTATTCCATTGTGTTTTGGTCAAGACACTTAAATATTGGGGGTGCGCATGTGGCCACCACCCTAACCATAACGTTTAATGCACGACTTAATAGGCGGAGCGGATAGGGGCATGCCAAATTTTGCGGTCAACCCTAATTTAACTCCAATTAATTGGAGTTTTCCACATTTAGCGGAGTTTTCCTAGGAGATATTGGGCAAAAGTGTAGGAGGCTCAATTTTTTGACCATTCTGAGTGAATGAAGAGTCGTTCTTGACTAATTTGAGTATTTTGAAGCCATAGGTACAGAGAAAACAACCATTAGAGCACTGTGACTACTTGTGATAGAAAATTTTTGAGAATAATGAAAGATGGACAAGCCATTGGGAGTTGGACCAGTAGATGTAGCCCAGGAGGGGTGAACTACTTCATCATGCCTACTATGTATTCTTCATGTGGTGACTTATTTCTCTGTTTTACATTGTTTTTCAGTGTTATTTAGACTTGTTTTATGCTTATAATTCACTAAAGTTCATCTATAATTCATGGAAAAACTCCTTAATCCTTATGCAAACTAATGAACCAATTATGCACATGTTTTTAAAACTGAAAGACCCTTAACACAACAAAACTAATACAGTCATTTCAGATCAAATGGTATCAAATCTAGATATTTTCTTTGGTGTTGTTTAGTTCAAAGAATTGTTTAACTGTTTGCAAGTTTTAGATGCTTACAAGGCTCAAGATCAAAAGGGGAGAAGGAAAACTGGTGGAAGCATGAGGGTCTCAAAAGGAGCCAAAGCAAAGGAGAGCAAGATTGCAAAAATCTCCACCACCTAGTTCACCTCCTAAAGAAGCAGAAGCTACATTAAGCATGCCTCATGAGGAAGGAGAAATTCATGAAGAAGTTGACCCTAAGGAAGAATAAAGAGTGTTTTGGAAAGCATTTCTTGACATGACTGAGATGGTTAGAATTCTTTATCAAGAAAGGAATGAGAGACTGGAAGGAGAAGGATCTAACTCCAAAAGGAAGGACAAGGATCCTCAGGAGGTCAACATGATTAAGACAAGTAAAAGAAGGGAAATGGAGGAAATGGAGGCAATGGAGAGCCACCATATTCACCCTCATCATCATCATCATCATATTTTACCTCTTCTTCAGTACATCAGCCACACAAGTCCAAGAGCACTGGTAAATCTCCTTTATTAAAACTTGATGTTAAGTTTGAATTTCCAATGTTTAATGGTGAAGTAAATGTAGACAAGCTAGATAATTGGATTCGACAATTGGAGGTCTATTTATGAATACAGAACCTTCAAGATGATGATAAAAAAATTCAATTAGCTTCTTTGAGAATGGAAGATGCAACACTTGTTTGGTGGGAAGCCAAGACACTGGAGGAAATCAAGAAACATGGTCAGATTATTCTATCATGGTCAGATTTTATTGCTGCTATTAAACAACAATTTTATCCATTAGCTCATATGAAAAAAACCATCATGAACTGGCAGAAATTTAATTAGTTAAAGGGACAAAATGTGCAAGAATACACCCAAGAATTTAGGAGAAGAGCTCTTTTATTAGGGGTGGATTTGCAGAGCCAAGATACTTTTCTAAAGTACATAGGATGCTTACATAGCTACCTAAAACATACTATTCTCATGTTTAACCCCACCAGTCTAGATGAATTTTGTGTTCAGGCCACACATCTAGAAGATAGAGGGAATAACATTCCTAAAGAGGGTAGGAAGAAACCTTTTAATGGTAAAGCCAAGGAGAAAACCCCAAAAGGTAAACACAAAAAGAATGCCTCTGTTAAGAAAGAGGGAGAAAAAGTGACTTGTAAACATTGTTCAAAATAAGGCCATGATGAAACTCATTGATGGAAATTACATCCAGAATTGAGGCCAAAGAAACCAAATAACAAAGGGAAACATAAAACTGCTGCTACAACTCAACATGACTGAGGATTTGATTCAGGTGATGAGACTAAAATTACAGCCATGGGATTGAAGAACATGAAGGGAAAAGAAATTGAAGCTAAACCCAGTACTAGTACATCAAACTGTCACATAAAAACTCCAAATGAAGAAGAAAGAATATAATTATTTCATGTGAGGGTCATATCCAAACATACCAATATTGACACACTGTTTGACACTAGATCACAAGAAAACTTAATATTTGAAGATTTGGTCAAAAAACTTAACCTTGAGAACATACCACATCCAGAACCATATCCAATGGATTGGATTTGTAAGGATTCAAATCTACAGGTTACAAGGAAATGTATATTGAGGTTTGCAATCACTGCAAGCTTTGTTGACACAGTTGAATTAGATGTGGTTCCGCTTGACATAACTAGTATTGTATTAGGGAGTCCTTACTTGTATGACAGGAAAGCGATCTTCTATCACCATGAGAACAAGTATCATTTATTCAAATATGGCAAGGAGTTCATTGTTAGAGCACACCGCAAGAAGACAAATATTGCTTTGGTAAATGTTGTACGGGTATAGAGGCTGGTAAATTCAAGTAAGAATTTTGTTCTTCTTATGATTAAGCCCAAAGATGATATTAATCATGAATATTTTGAGGGATGTGATCCTAAGTTGAAATCATAATTATATGATGTGGTTAATGGGCATCATGAGATGTTTCAGGAGCCAACAAAATTGCCTCCAAAAAGGGAAATTCAACATGAGATTCAGTTGCAACAAGATTGTCCTCTTCCAAACATCGGTATGTATCGCATGTAGATAGTGGAGAATGCTGAAATAAATAGGAAAATCAAAGAGATGTTGGATAAAGGTATCATCAGGCCAAGCACCTCGCCATGCAGTTCACCCATAGTCTTGATACCAAAGAAAGATGGGACTTGGCGCATGTGTGTAGATTTTCGAGCTTTGAAAAAAATTACGGTAAAAAATCGTTACCAACTCCCAAGAATAGATAATTTGCTTGATCAGAGGAAAGAAGAAAAATTTTTCACTTTAGATTTACGAAGTGGATATCATCAAGTAAGAATTGTAGAAAGTGATATATGGAAAACTGCATTCAAAACCAAACAAGGACTCTTTGAGTGGCTAGTTATGCCTTTTGGTTTATGTAATGCACCGAAAATTTTTATGCGGGTTATGGATAATGTTTTACGACCATTCCTTAATGAATTTTTTATTGTGTACTTAGATGAAATTTTTATTTTTAGCAAAACAAGAGAAGATCATGTCTTGCATGTAAATAGAGTGCTTGATATTTTGAAGAAAGAGAAATCATTTCTTAAGATGTCAAAATGTGATTTTGGAAAGGCTTCTTTGGTCTATTTGGGACATATTGTAGGAGGAGGAGAATTGATGATTGATCCTTCTAAAGTGGAGGCCATTGTGAATTGGCCCACACCCAAAACAGTTACTGAGGTAAGAAGTTTCTTAGGTGCAGCTCAATATTGGAGGAAATTTATTGCTAACTTTTCTTCCATTGCAACTCCTATGCATATAGTGGCAAGTGTGAAGAAAGGCTTCCGATGGGGAGGCAAACAAAAACAAGCTTTCAAAGCTTTAAAAGACAATATCGATTCAACTCCAGTCCTTGCACTACCAAATTTGAGAGAGCCATTCGAGATACAAACCGATGCTAGTGACTATGCCATGGGCGTAGTCCTTTTGAAGCATGGTAAGCCTATCGCCTTTCATTCAAAAACTTTTAATGGTGCTGTGATTAATTATCCTACATATGACAAAGAACTATATGTGTTGGTACAAAGTGTTAAGAAGTGGAAACACTACTTGATGGGTAAAGAGACTATTGTACACACCGATCACCAACCATTACGGTACTTGTAGTCGTAAACAAAATTGCAGCAATCAAGACATTTCAGGTGGATGGGATTTCTTCAATAATTTCACTTGGTTATAAGGTACAAAAAAGGTATATTCAATAAAGTTTCAGATATGCTTTCGAGACCAATCATTAGTGCTTTTAATTTACTCAAAAATGATTATGTTGTACATGAGAGTTACATAGAACAATATGCACATGACGTTGATTTCAAAGATGCATATGCTAGTTTGAGTGAAGGGAATCAAGTTGAAGAAAGAGATGATCACATGCATAAAAATTTACTGTTTCATTTGGGAAAGCTATGTATTCCACAAGGAGAGAGGCTAAGTGTCATGAGAGAAACTCATTCTTCTCTTATTGTTGGACACTTTGGGGTAAGAAAAATAGAGGTGCATCTACAGAGGTATTGTTATTGGCCTTGCATGATAGATAGTGTGTCACATTTTATAAGAGGTTGTTCTATGTGTGCAACAAGTAAGCCTAGTAATAGGAAGCTTGGATTGTACATGCTACTACCAGTACCATCAAGGCCATGGGAGATCATCTCCATGAACTTTTTTGGAGGTCTACCTATGTCAAGAAATCAACATGATTATATTTTTGTAGTTGTGGATAGATTCAGTAAAATGTGTATACTTATGCCATGTAAGAAGATCATTACTGCTGAACTTTATTTTCAAAATGTTTGGATTCATTTTGGATTGCCCACCTCTATTGTTAGTGACATGGATTCCAAGTTCATTGGGAATTTTTGGTCAAATCTATGGAGAATGATGGACACAAAATTGAAAAAGAGTACTGCTTTTCATCCACAAACAGGTGGACAAATCGAAGTGGTGAACATAATGATTGTGCATCTATTGAGAGGATATTGTAGCGAACATCCTAAGTTGTGGGATGAACAACTGCATTACATTCAGCATGCTTACAACAGGGAAAACCAATCTTCAACACAAACCTCAACCTTTGAAGCATGCTTTAGGTATTTGCCAAAATCACCATTAGACTTCATCTTTGGGAAGGATGTTGCAATTGATGGACATAGTGATATTGATAAGGCTCGAAATTTCATTGAGCAAATTTAGATGATACATCAACAAGTTTAAGAACAACTTGAGAAAAGTCAAAGAAAATACAAAGAGAGGCATGACAAACACCGGGTTGATCACAAGTTTCAAGAGGGAGATGAGGTATGGTTACACATTAGCAAAGAAAGGATGCAAGGGGAAGGTAAAAAACTCAAACCCATTCGCTATAGTCCTAACAATATCATAAAAAAAGTTGGTAATGATGCATTCCAACTTGATTTGCCTTATTACATGAAAATGTATTCAATTGTTAATGTTGAAAACTTACGCTTGTATGAGCCTCCTTTGATCGATGATCAAGGAAGTGATGTTCAGTTACCTTCTATTGAAGATTTCTCACTAGAATTTCTGGATGAGCTCAAAGAAGATACAATTCTTGACAGGAGTACAAGAGCATAAAAGAGGGGAAGTATTGACTACCTTTGAGTTGGGCTTAAAGGCACTAAACCAAGCAAGGAAAAATGGATGGAGATGGGAAAGGTGAGGGAGTTGTACCCTCATCTACTGAATAACTAATAAAGTCTTTTGGGGTCCAAAAGCTTCCTAATGGGGAGGAATGATTAGAAGTTCATAATTTTTTCTCAAGATTCAAAGTTACAGGATTGGATTGAAACCAGGATGGTTGCGTAGATCTCGTTTTCCTGATTCCTACGCCACGAATGGTTCAAAAAATCGATGTCGTATGAGGAATATATTGCATCCTAATTAAATATGGCAGAATCCATCAACAAGTTTCTGAGTGAAGGATGAACAGATACGGAGATCAAGTTGCAGAATGAAGAGTAAAGAATGAACGGACAAGATTAGATCACATATCTAAAAGGAAATAGATCGACGGTTAGGATGAAATCACAACTAAACCATATAATTTGCAATGCGAAGAAGGGCGAGTAGGTGAGAACCGTTAGATTGGACGCAGATCAACGACGGACGATGAGTCAAGATGTCACATTTCACAAATATTAACGGATATCGTTAAGAGTTTGCAAGGTAAATTGGTTGCGACGCAGTAAGATTTGAAATTTGCGATGCAACGAGGGAATGCCATGTGTTGGCATTGCGCATGAGTGCACTTCGCAAGAGTTATGGTTTATCGATATAAGTAGAGTGGTAAACTTGCGGGTGAGCGATTGCAATGTGCTATGATTGGTTGGCATGTTGTGGGACCCGAGAACCCTGTTCCGCATGTATGTAAAGCTATTTAAGGTTATGTGCGTTCTGTTATAAAGAGCGATGTTGGTTGCTTCGCGTATGTATGTAAATAAACTCCGCAATTGTATTCCACTGTGTTCCAGTCAAGCCACTTAATGGTTGGGGGTGCGCATGTGGCCACCACCCTAACCGTAATGTTTAATGTGCAGCTTAATAGGCGGAGTGGATAGGGGCGCGCCAAATTTGGTGGTCAACCCTAATTTAACTCCAGTTAACTGGAGTTCTCCACATTCAGTGGAGTTTTCCTAGGAGATATTGGCCAAAAGTGTAGGAGGCTCAATTTTCGACCATTCTGAGTGAATGAAGAGTCATTCTTGAATAATTGGAGCATTCTGAAGCCATTGGTGTAGAGAAAAAAACCATTAGAGCACTGTAAATACATGTAATAACAAAAATTTCAGCATAATGAAAGATGGACAAGCCATTGGGAGCTGGACCAGCAGATGTAGCCTAGGAGGGGTGAACTGCTTCATCATGTCTATTGTGTAAAATTCATGTGGTGACTTATTTCTCTATTTTACACTGTTGTTCAATTTTATTTAGACTTATCTTATGTTTATAGTTCACTAAAGTTCATCTATAATTCAAGGAAAAACTCCTTAATCCTTATGCAAACTAATGAACCAATTATGCACATGTTTTTAAAATTGAAAGGCCCTTAGCAAAGCAAAAATAATATAGTCATTTCAGATCACCATGAGCAAAAAAGTTGCACCAGAATGCATCAAAATAGGAATTTAGTAGAAAGGTCGCGAAAAGGTCCCACCATTTGAGAGCTACTTTTGGCTGACTTTTAGGAATCCAAATTACATTCTGAAAGATGGGTCAAGTAGCCACACATGTATTATTTCGAATCCCAAAAATACCCATGGGAAGGCCTCCAAAACCTGATTTTTCGAACCTCACTTAGAAAGGTCGCGCTAGTCCAGATTCAGTGGCAGAAGAATGAAAAAGGTAAGGTTTTCTGAGTTTTTAATCAAAATTAGATGCTGTTATGGAAAATACACTTCAGATTTAGAATGTACACATCATTATCTATCCATCCATGTATATAACAGCTCATTTGGGTGCCCATAGATAAAGGGTCGCACCTGGGCTTGACCTTTTTGTGTGCTAATTTCTGAAAAAATTATGGGTTTCCTGGAAACGTAGGTCTAAAATATGGAGCCATATCTCTCTAACCATGAGGGTTTTTTGAAAACTCAGAGAGGTTTTTATGTTGAGATTCAACAAGATGATGAGCTTAGTGAAAACAGTCACCTTCACTAAGTGGGCCCACAGGTTATTTTTAGCGCAAGTCTATTTTTAGACATGTCGATCATATTTCAGAAGTTGCAGGATGCTATTTGTGGATGGTTGATCAAGTTGGAAAAATATATGAAATTCTATTTTTAGAATAGTGGGTGAAGTCTATTTATAGATCGTCAATCTAAAAATAGATGCATGTCGATTATTGTTAGCTCTTAATAATAATTAGACTCTAAACATCAAATTATTCTCTTGGAGCACTTCAGTTCAATGCACAGATGTGGCACAATAGCCGACAGAAGGAATTACGCTATTCCTAAGGGTTTAATGGAACTATTGCATGGAGGAATCAGTTAGAACTCAAGTGGCAGAGTTATGACACAGTTGGAAGAAGTAGTTATGGAGTTGTATTCAGTTTAACTCAGTTAGACTCAGTTGAGCTAGTTGTATCTAGTCTAACTAATTGATACACTAGTGAGTGTGGAGTGAATTAATTCACAAATAATAACTCATTAATCAACTGAAAAATACATCAGTTAACTACAGTGCATGGCAGTTTCAGTGGTGACCAGTGGAGAGATAGGTGAAAGGGCAAGATAGACTATCTGTTGTGACTATTAGTGATGCATTGATTTCATCAAACACACTGGAGATGCCAATGAGGATTGCACAGTCAATCCAAGAGTAATTCAAATTCATTCAGAGCTATTCTTTAGCAGAGATTGCGCAGTGGAGGTAGGCTAGCAGGTGGCAAAGATCGGTGCATGGATTTGCAAGATTAGGCCTAATTAGTGTATGATGATTATACTATACTGAGGGCTTGTGATAAGCTTTGTATGATTGTATGAGATTGTCATATGATCTCCATGTTACATAATATATAGTTGGGGTTTTCAGCTTCAGGCTTTCCCGGTTAAAAACTGTGTTATGTGCAATTGGTAATTTTTGTTTATGCTTCACATGTGTGTGCAATTAATTTTTTCGCAAAAGATTAACAAGTGGAATAGATTCAGTATCTTACATAAAGTTAAATAGTGTGAGATCAGGTGGATCTTGGACATATGTATGCTTAGTGCATATAATTTCTAAATTTTTTTCTATGGCATGTAAGGGACAAAAACCTCCTCTATTTTCCTAATTTGCTTCTTTGGTTGCCCACAATTGTCTCTGAAAAGTCTAAACCAGGAAATTGCATAGTTATAAAAATAGGCTGTGAATATGTGGATAGATCTGTCATTTTGTACTACCTGTGTAAAAACTGAGAGAGGTTTTTGTTCTTTGGAATGTTAGGAATAAAAACCTCCTCCACTTTCCAAAAATTCGACTCCAGTTGTTGACAACATTCTCCGAAAAATATGTCTAAAACATGATTTTTATGGAAAATTTCACAGAAAGGTCGTGAAAAGGTCACACCTCTCTGAAACTGCAGGAAAAACCCTCCTTTTCTCACAAATTTCGCCTTCTCTTGGTTTGCACAATGATGTCAAGGGGAACAAATACATATAGAGTAAAAATGAATTTAATTGAGCTCCTCCATAGGCCTTTATGAGTTACTTTTGATGTCTTAGTAATTAATGAAGTAGGATGGCCCACCTCACCAATTTATCTTTTCCTTTTGAAATTTAGGACATTTTTGAAATTTTGAAACCATATAACCATTATTACATATAAAAATATAAATTACATTTGAAATCAATTTTTTTATTGAAGATATGTGCCTATTTCCACTCTAGTGGCTGGATTTTATGCATGAAATGGCAGTTTGGTGACCTTGAAACCCTAATGACCTAATGGAGACTCATAAATTAATGTAATCATGATGGATATGAATGAAATGATGATGAAAACATCTGAATGATGATATACTCAACTTATTTGATGACATGAACCAGCAATTTAAAAATTTGGAAAGAGTGGAAACATTCCTAGACCTAATACCAAGTGACCAAATTTTTTCTTGAAGACTTAGTGAAATGACAAAAAATTGACTTAGGGACCCTATTAAGAGATGATAAGAATCCATTTGATCATTGGTGACAGGTTGCAAAGACTCACACTAACACATTGTATATATCATATCCCCCCTGCTTTAATATCTTCGTGGCTTGTATCTAGTGCATAAAATGGAGATAGATACATAATCATTTACAAGTAAAAAACAAGATAGAGATTAGTAATGAAAATACATCTTCCCACTAAGGATAAATCTTTAGTTAGAACCCATTCACACTGGCATGTATTTTTTCACATAGTATTTTTCTATAATTGAGTGGTTCCCATCATTTGACCACGTCAGTGTGGAACGTGATGTTATTTGCCTAAAACTCCACATACATCAATGTTAGTTAAATATAAATGTGCATGACTATATTAACACATAACACACAATTGTATGATAATCGTCACATCAAAAAAAATTTCACCATTTGTTCCACGTAGTTGACTTGCTCAATAACTACACCATAAGAGGCACTCACATGACATTTCTAATCCATAAGACTACACATGTTACCTTTACATAGATTGAGAGCTATACTTTTGCATCACATTTATGTTATGCATGCATGAGAAATAATAATCTCTTATCGTGTAGGATCCAATCAACATAGGTAAGAAGGTAACTATCCTTCTCACTAATTCTCAACCAAATGTGATTCACAACCTCTATATACAAACACATTGGCTAGGAATATCACACAACATAGGATGAGTCACTGAAAAAATCCCATTAGTTCATGACTAAGTAAAGTCTAACTATTGTATTGTCTTTGAAGTTTTAAGATATTTACATGGGACCACAAAAACTAGTTATAAAAATCCCTACACACTACAAAATCAAATAATGAAAATTAAACTACCAACAAAATCAAAAGTTGGCCATTATACTTATCAAGTGGTTGTTGAGTCCCGATTTTGCTAAATTTTTATAATGTTTCTAAGGCCTTTATTCCCCCCTTTTTCAACTCTTTTGACCCTTAATAACTCTCTTTTTTCCATATTACATGTGTTTTGACCAAAAGGGTGTTGTGAGCTTTAAGGTATGAAAATTATTCTAAAAAGTATAATTTCACTTTATTCTTGAATATTTTCGAAGCTAAATGTTACCTAATCAAATTATCTACAATTTCATGGTTGATTGACTGAATCTTATGCTGACTAATTATCTTCCGAAGCAGTTCCATGATTTCCTACAGACAACCCGTGATTCGCTAATTTCCTGCAAACATTCCACGATTTCTGGTAGACGTGGATTTCCTATAACCGTTCTGATTTCCTGCAGTGATCTTGGCGGTTGAGTATGTTCCAGTTAGCCTCAAGAAGAATGGGAACATGGGTTTTGTTAGGAAATCTTCCTACATGGATGTTGTCCTAATGGCTGCCTTGAAACTGCCCATATCTTCAGTGCTTTCATTGATGGTCGTATTGGGAAATAGCTCCAGCAACTCAACGAAATCAGTTTGATCCATGCTTTCATTCATTGATCAAAATCAACATAGATATTTTTATTGTCTTTTCTATTTATTGTTAGAAAACAGTTGCAGTATGTCAGTTTCCTAATTCGAGCAAAGTTTATGCCTCTGAACTTGTATAAATACTTTTATGTTTTATTTGCAAAAGAGGCCGGATGTACCTGACTTCTGCGCTATTGTAAAAATTTTCCATATTAATATAAATTGCATGTTCTGCTAATATTGCTCTGCAAACTCCTTCAACAATAAAAGGGGTTGTGAGTAAGGTAGGGCCCCCTTTACTCACAACTCTAGTAGTTGCAGATTTGTGTTTCTTTGATATTTCTCATGAATTGATAGAATCATTGCACAACTATTGTTTCTCTTTTCTAATTTGTAGCATCACATGTATGATGGTTAAATGGTGAAGATTATTTGATGAATATATTTGGAGTCATTTGATCAAGCTTTGATTTATATTGTGAAATGTTAAATTAGTTTACTTGTTGTTTGACTGATTCCTTATCTTTTCTGATCAACATCAACAATTTTAAGTGTTGTAGAGGGATGATTAAACGCTCCATAGCCTTCGCTGCTAAGTGTTGATGAGGAAAAGAGACATTGAAGCTACGTGTGTATGGTTTTTTTTATAAAAACACTTAAGGTATTAGCCTGCATATATTTTGCACAACATATCATAAGCTTACCCACCCATGGTTGATGATTTATGTCTGTCAAATTATAAGTCTATAATTTGAGCAAACATTTTTGCGTCGTTGTCAGGGAGGTGCTAAGGGATGATATTGAAAGTGTTTTAGTATGATTTATTGTTGTTTGAGATTTTCAGGACTGGGGGAGTTGAAGTGGTAAGATGTGGGGTAAGGCCTACGCACTTGCAAAGATGATAATTTGCCAAAGCCATGTCCTAATTTCTTGGTAAGTAGAGTTTTGAATTTTTTGCATAATATATTAAGTTATATAGGGTCCAATATTTTCAAAATCTTTTAGTGGTGGTGTGAGCACCACTTCGTCCACTAATAAACTGGCAAGGACAAGGAAGTTTGTAAAGAACAAGGCAACGAAGGAAGAGGAATCTGAACATGAGGTTTGTAGTTCTGAAAAGAGCTTGGTAGTTGATCCTAAGCAGATTAATACTCCCGTAATAGATTATTCTATCAGAAGGTCTTTTGTTGCTGCTCATCTAGAATCGCCTCTTATAAGGAAGACAACAACTTTGATCAGTGGTCAGCCTGAAGAGGAATTCCCCATCAATCCTATTCAAGAACCAGAGTTCCAGACCGCTGACTCTGAAGAATCTATAGCTTACGAGGGCCCTACTCTCTCCTGGTCTGATATGGCTCATCTAGAGGGTACTGGTACTACAGATGGGAATTATAATGAGAAGGAAGAGGAACTAGTCACATTTTAATATCCTGTTAGGGAGACTGGTGGAGCTACCTAGATGAAAAACATTCCTCCCTCAACCTTGCATAAATTTCGTGGTATCTCTAGTGAAGATCCTGATGCCTTTTTATTCGAATTTAATGTATTGTGTAGAAGCTATGACTATTCTTCCAATGTTCAGAAGTTGAAGTTGATTCCTGCTACATTAAAGGATGAAACCCTCAGGTGGTTTATGGGGTTGGGATCAAACTCCATTGCAACTTGGGATGAAATGAAGAAGGTGTTCCTGAAAAAGTATCAAGATTATTGTAAAACTAGGGACCTCAGGGAAATTTTTTTTGGCATGACTCATAAGGAAGGGGAGAGTCTTGAGGACCTGGTGGAAATATTTCAATATAATATGCAGAGATCCAAGATGAATTACTTGAGTAAAGAGACCAAGAGAACAACTTTGCTGAGGGCAATCAGACAAGAATTTATGGAGATTTTAAACCTGATGGGAGCAAGTGATATATGAAAACTAGGTTATGATGATGATGTGTGAGTTGTGTCGATGTTATTCAAGGGGAAATTATAAAGTTGAAGGAGGATCAAGAGATACTTCTTCCAGGCTCAACAAACCAATTGACGGAGCTAGAGTAATCAGAGTTGAAATGGTTAATTTATTTGAAAATTTTAAAACTGATATTCTTAGCACTTTGTCTTCACAATTGGATGTTTTGCAGGCTAAGAAGAAACAGGAGGAAGTGGAAAAGCCCCTCGTTGTTTTCCTGCTCAAAATTTAGGAAGAAACATACCTTGAAGGAATGTCCTGCAGACAATATAGAGGTATGATGAATTTGTGAGGCTAATCATTCTACTGATAAATGTCCTTCTCTTCCAAAGATAAAGCATCATATCTAGCATATCAGGGAGCTGTCAATTCACTTTATGCAATGGCACCTCAAAAACCATGGCAACGACGTCCTACAGGTATGTCACAACAACATTTTCAATTTCCTTTTACTCAGAATTAGATGTGGAGTATTCCAATGCCCTATAAACCTTAGCCTCTCGAACAACCGTAGTAGGGGAAATTTCCTTACCCCGCTGCACAGAATTTTCCATCTCGGAATTTCTATTCACCGCATCCCATATCACAACAAATGGTCCAGCCACAACAACAACAACTTCAGTTTCCTACCCCACCAAATCAACCCCATTCCACACAACTTCCTGCCCAGCCAATATCCAACCCTAATAATAAAGCCATCCAATCCGCTCACAATATTGGAGTGGCCACTTATCCCACTTTCCCTACGTATTGTATTGCACCACAGCCTTTGCAAGAAATTTATGTTCCTTTGTTGAAAGAATTTCTTGTGTCACTGCAAGAAATTAAGCTCAGATCAGGAAAAGTGGTTACTCAGCCAGAAAAAATTGAAGAGATTATAGAGGAAGACACTCTGGACACACCTAAAGTATAAAACACACAAAAACCAGCATAACAAACCATTTCAAAGTCATAAGAACCTTCCACGTCCCATACTGTCCAGCGTCCTTTCCAGAGAGGTTGGAGATGAAAATAAAACAACCCGAGTTTGATCTTATGTATGAAATGATAAATGTATGCATTAAGATCCCATTACTGCTAGTACTTAGGGATATCATGATTTATGCTAAAACAATGAGGGAGCTATGTACCAAGAAACCAGGGAGATAGAAGAAATAACCCTTCACAATTCAAATAGGTGGGAAAATTGCAAGCCTTATGTCCATCAAATTTGCTACTGAGAAATATGCAGACCCTGGAATCCCTGTGGGTACCAACTTTAACAATGGGTATCTAATAAGAAACACTCTAATTGATTTATGTGCAGCCATCAATGTGATGAAAATGGAGAAATTATCTCACATAGGATCCTTTGAATTTCCTACTCATACCATATTAGAATTAGCAGACAGGTGTAAGGTAAAGCCAGAGGGTGTATTAGAAGACATTGTCATTTAAATTGATTCCTAGGAGTACCCAGCAGAATTTTATGTTCTTCAACCTAAGACTAACTTGGGAGGGCATCCTTTGATCTTGGGGAGACCTTGGTTAGCTATGGCAGATGCCTATATAGGGTGTAGGTCTGGAAACATGACCATCGCTCATGGAGCTGAAACTAAGTATATCAATTTACCCCCCTGCTAAACCCCTCTTAAGATCTGTTGTACATATTCCCTTCTCCATTTAAATTTTGGCCTCCAGCTCCTTTAAAATCCGTTTCCAATGTCTTTGTGGTCAAAAGCCCCCCATATCACACTCATCGCCACCCTCTCCGCTCCAAAAATATATTGTTTAAATGTTTAAAACCCGCATTTTAAATATTTCGGGCCGAAGCCCCAAGTCCTAAGCCCCGCCCCTAATTGCTGTCATACGACTGGAGGCCGAAGACCGTGAGCCAAGAAGAAAAGGGGCCTACCATTTTAATAATCGGGCGCAATGGTGGCCATCCGATCAAAGCCCAAATCAACGGAGCGGACACCTTTTATATGGCGGCCCCCACATATGTACCCCCCGCATGCAAGAAACTCAGCAGTATATCCCCCGCACCACCCCGTCCGCCCCGCTTCGCATTTCCATGGAGGCCATCCCAAACAGATGTCCCGCGTGTCCCGCACGAGCTGAAACTCGCTTTTCCGCTGCAGCTGTGTCCGCAACATCGCCGGGCGGCGAGATTCACGAGAATCGTTGGATCTCCAGATTTCAATCCAACAGCGGAGACATATCAGAACCGTTCGCCCGTTATCTTGTGTTTGCCGTGACCTATGGCCCGCCACCATGTCATTTTCACCCACTCCCGCTCGTTGATTCCGCCGCGTCGTCCTCCTGATTGTTCCCCCGTACGCCCATGTGTCGTGCCCCCATGTTTCCGTGGTGTCACCCCATCATTATATATATATATATATATATATATGCGCGTGTGTTTTCGACTATATTTCCTCATTTTATTTATTCCTCCCCCGCGACCTAACTGTTTCACGCACTGTGCCTGTTAACTCCATACCTCCATCGCTCTTCTTCTGCCACCCTGTATATTTCCGTTCCCTGTTCATATCCACGACGTCGTCTTCATCACCACCCCCATCATCCCCGCCTTCATCTTTGTCGGTTTTTCTAATATTTAGTGGGTTTTGCAGGTTTCAAGATATCAGAAAGATATTTTAATCCGCTGCTGCTATTACAAAGGTTCAGGGCCCATGAAAGATGATTTCCTGGGGTGAAATTTAATGAAGAAGCCGAGGGTAGGTGAAAGAGATGACCGCCATTAAAGAAGACCCAGATGTGAATTCTCAGAACCCTCCAGAAAAATTCACCCCGCATTTAAGGTCCAAGATTTAAATCTAAAGCCAGGAGCCAAAAGTACAGTACATGAATGCAGATTATCTCCAGTCTCTTATGGCAGCAGATTTTCTTGGCTACAGGCATCACATTGTGTATATTTTATTATTTGTGTCATGTATATAAGGAGATTTTTATCTCCCAGCATTTATTTCTGTATACAGATGGTTAGGTATATTCATTTATAGCTAGTCATTCATAGAGAAGGCGTGAATGTTTTCCGCCATTTTATTGAGTCATTAATTGTACCTCTTCTCCCTCCTCCTCTAGAAGTTTCTGTCTTCTCTATAAATACTTAGAAATAAGACATTTGAAGGGTTCCAGATTTTTGTCAGCAGACTGTGCAGCGAGAAGGCTTCTGTATACATTTTGTAACATTTCTGTATGAAGTTTCAGAGCCCGTAGGGTCTCAGTGAGGAGGGGTTATAACTGTATTGAGGATTCTGATCTATGGTATCTCACAGTATGTAATTTCTCTTATGTGTTAATACATTATCCCATTTCATGCTATTTGTCTTCTTGTATCATGTTCTAGAATGCGAGTGGCTCACTAATTTGCAGTAAGGATTCATCTTAAGTGGTGCCCTTTCTGGAATTAGTCAAGAGCTTTAAATAGGCCTAGTCATGATACATTGTTCCATGCTCACTCTTTTCATACTTTCTGCTATATTAGTTGCTTGAGGAGGGTGCTTTTAAAACGCCATTGTCATATAAGGATTCGTAAATTGGTGTGCCCTTATATGGCTCTGTTGTGTATCTGGGTATCAGTCTCATGTCAGCTAATATCTCCTTATGTTTCCTCACTGCACTCACTTCCTGATATCTGATTTCTGTGATATATTATTTGAATCGACCCTCTTTACAGTAAGCGGTCTCTTAACTGTCTGATGCTTTCATGCTGAAGTTCTACATTGTGTCCCTACATTATTCTTATCTTTGTATCAGCTTCTGAGAGAGATTGGTCCCATTCAAATCTGATTTCCTTGTTTAGAACAAGAGATAGTAAGCGAGTTCTTGGACTGACAACCCAAACTAAAAGGGCTCCTTGCTATATTAAGATGTCCTAGGCACTGGTCTATAGCAACTCTAGGCTGCCTCTAGGAGGGTGACAAAATCATCCACAACATCTTTCTGGCGCCGTTACCGGGGATCGAATTCAAGAATATCCGTTTCCCTGGGTTCGACATCTTATTTTCACTCTCTAATCAGGTGAGCACAGAGAGGTGAAGAGTTGCAGATTGCTCACCTTGGCGACTCCACTGGTCTTTATTTGATAAATTTTATTGGTAGTCCTGGCTTCTCGAAAGCCACTTTTGAGGTCAGATACATCTCTAGTCGAAAACACCTTACGTGTCTGACCCAGAGAAGATCATTCATAAAAGAGTTTGGAAGGAGAGGAAGTCAGCTCGTGCTGAAAACCTTGAATATTCCATTGAAGATTATCTGCCTTCTTCTTCTCAAGAAATCTCAGTAGAAAATCCCGACTCCACTGTTGTTTATTTGATAAATCTATTTGCAGTCCCGACTCTGCTGGGGAAGAAACAATAGCCTTGATTTGGAAAATCACTGTGGTGGACAGTAAGATCTTAAACCATCCACCTGGCGACTCCACAATTCCTGAATAATCAAAAGACCCCACTGGTGGAAGACTCCGAGTAGCTTGCAAAATGCATCCGAGTTTTATAGCAGAGTGCAGAGATGAAATATCACGTGGCTTGGAAAAAATGGAAGTGGAGGACCTTCCACGGATCACTCTTCTCATCCCAAGTTGCACGCCCGTGCTTAAGAAAATCCTTCTAAGAGTGATGATTGAAAGATATGAAGCTGAGATCAAACTCTTGCAATCACAAGAACAAACCCAAGACGTGGATAATGAGCAAGACATGTATCATGCTTTAAAACCTATGGAAGATGAGGAAGAAAGTGATCAGAAACCGTCTGATTGCTTACCTACATCTTGTATTATGCTGATAAGAGAGTATCACGATCTAATAGCAATGGAAAATAGGGAGCGCTGCCTCGAAGAAGCAAAAGACCACATAGAAGAGGCAGAATCCGATGTAAAAGAAGAGCCTCAAGAGAACATCCCGCCTCCTAATCAGCTAGTACAAGAAAAGGAGAGCTGCTGCTCTTCTGCACAAAGGAACATAAAGCAATCATCCCCTTTCACAGAAGATGAGGTTGATCAGAAATTAAATCAGCAGTTCACCTCAGAAGTCTTTTACAGAACAGATTCCCTTGCTCACTCGTCCATTGAGTTTGATAATTTGGATCCAGAAAGCTCCTCTGAGAATCAAGATGAAGAAGGACCTGCTGAGAATCCAACAGGTTTGATTGGTGACATTGCTTATGACTGCGACTTTCCTAGTTATGATTTATTTGATGATGATTGTTTCCAGAGAGAAGCTGAGTCTGCAGAACCATCATCAGTAGACCCATGGGGGGAAAGTCAGGGCCGGAAATCTCAGAATAGTAATGAAACCAGTCAGCCCATCTATGATACGGATGAGGAGAGCCATGATAATATAATAACAGATGAAGATTCCTTGGATCCTCATTTTTCTTTAACACAGACCATCAGCGAGACTGGAAGCCAGCAGCTTTCCTTTTCAAGAAAGGAGGAAGGAAACTCGGGGGAAGACTTTAATCCGTGGAACGAAGAAATCAGGTTGCTGGAGGTTATGTTGAAAAAATATGATTCAATACAGGAAGGAGGGGAGGAGAGCCAAGAAGAGATTCTTGAGCAAGATGAAAACATCGAGCTTTCTCTTGAAAAAGAGGAGATAATGGGGCAAGCCCCTGCTCAAGAATGCATAAATTTTTTCATAGAGCTCAGCACAGCAGAGCAGAATATACCAGAGCTCCAAAATGACTCAGCTCCAGTATGCAATAAGTCCTCCAGTTTAGAGAACGAAGGAGATTCTCTCTCTCAAAAGAGTCTTCTTCTTGATCCAGTGAAAGGAGATAAAATCCTGGTTGAAGCCTGCTTGCCAAACACTTTTGACCAGGTATCATTTTATGATCCTTATGCTCATTTTTTGCAGACATTTGAAGAAGGATCAAGGGTCTTTTCTAGCAGTATGGTGCCAGCAGAGAGAAAATTTTTCAAAGCTGCTATTGTGGAACAAAAAAAAGAGACCCCACTGCCTTTAAAAATACAAAAAGGAGATGATCAGGCTTTCGAGAGCCATATTGAAGATGCAGTGGAAAATGAAAAAATCAAAGCTCCCCAGGATGAAGATAGTAGTGGGAAAAGTCACTTCCAGACAAAAGAAAGGCCGGACATAGAGGTTGACAGCATCAAAAAACTGATGACGAAGGTGCCTCGGAAACAGCAGATACCAACAAGAAAGCAAAGAAAATTAGGCAATGGAAAAACAAGAACAGAATATGAAAACAGAGCTGGAGGCAAATTGCAAAACAAAATATGCAAACATAGAAGGGTACAGTTGAATAGTAATGCAACTAATGGACACCAGCAAAGCAGAGTATGGGACCCGGGAGGACAAGACAACCTGGTGTATTATATTGTACACTAGTTTTCTTTTTGTTTCATCATTCTTTGAATAATGTAAATAAGTCGACGAGTCATGAAGAAAAGGATGTCGGCAATCACTTGAAGTAAGAGCGCAGGGGAATTGAAAAATAAGATGAAATATTTAATGGTCTGCGTGTTCTCGACATGCCCGAGGACAGGCATGCCATCCCCAGATGGAGCCGATGTTGTACATATTCCCTTCTCCATTTAAATTTTGGCCTCCAGCTCCTTTAAAATCCGTTTCCAATGTCTTTGTGGTCAAAAACCCCCCATATCACACTCATCGCCACCCTCTCCGCTCCAAAAATATATTGTTTAAATGTTTAAAACCCGCATTTTAAATATTTCAGGCCGAAGCCCCAAGTCCTAAGCCCCGCCCCTAATTGCTGTCATACGACCGAAGGCCGAAGACCGTGAGCCAAGAAGAAAAGGGGCCTACCATTTTAATAATCAGGCGCAATGGTGGCCGTCCGATCAAAGCCCAAATCAATGGAGCAGACACCTTTTATATGGCGGCCCCCACATATGTACCCCCCGCATGCAAGAACCAGCAGTATATCCCCCGCACCACTCTCGTTCGCAAGGCGATATTTCCCGCGGGGGCAGCGATCCCATACAGGTGGTCCCGCGTGTCCTCAGTACAAGAGGGAAACCGCTTTTCTCCCGCGTGTTAAAGTCCGCAACATCGCCGGGCGGCGAGATTCACGAGAATCGTTGGATCTCCAGATTTCAATCCAACAGCGGAGACATATCAGAACCGTTCGCCCGTTATCTTGTATTTTCCGTGACCTATGGCCCGCCACCGTGTCATTTTCACCCACTCCCACTCGTTGATTCCGCCGCGTCGTCCTCCTGATTGTTCCCCCGTACGCCCATGTGTCATGCCCCCATGTTTCCATGGTGTCACCCCATCATATATATCTATATATATATATATATATATATATATATATATATATATATATATATATATATATATATATATATATATATATATGTCAATATAAGGCAGGCAGGTAGTATTGGCTTTCGTGTGTTTTCGGGACTCTTGCACAGGTGTTTATTTATTCCTCCCTCACACCCAATCGTTTCACGCATCAGGCTCTAACTCCATACCTCCATTTCTCTTCTTCTTTCTTCCACCCCGTATTTTGTTCCCTATTCATATCCACGACGTCATCTTCATCACCACCCCATCATGACTAGCTTCATCTGTGTCGGTTTTCTCTAATATTTTGTGGGTTTTGCAGGTTTCAATATAACAGAAGGGCATTTTAATTCGCTGCCTCCGATGCCAAGGTTGAAAGCCCGTAAAGGATGATTTTCTGCGGGTGAAATTTAATGAAGAAGCTGAGGGTAGGTGGGAGAGATGACCACCATTAAAGAAGACAGAGATATGGATCAATAGAACCCTCCAGAGAAATTCACACCGCATTAAAGATCCAGGATTCGAATCCAAAATCAAGGGCCGAGAGTACAATACAAAATTGCAGAATATTACAGGCCACTTACGACAGCAGATTTTCCCTCAGTCGAAGGCAACACATTGTAAATATTTTATTAGTTGTGTCATGTATATAAGGAGATTTTAATCTCCCAGCATTTATTTCTGTATACAGATTGTTAGGTATATTCATTTATAGCTAGTCATTCATAGAGAAGGCGCGAATGTTTTCCGCCATTTTATTGAGTCATTAATTGTACCTCTTCTCCCTCCTCCTCTAGAAGTTTATGTCTTCTCTATAAATACTTAGAAATAAGACATTTGAAGGGTTCCAGATTTCTGTCAGCAAACTGTGCAGCGAGAAGACTACTGTATTCATCTTGTAATATTTCGGTATGAAGTTTCAGAGCCCGTAGGGTCTCAGTGAGGAGGGGTTATAACTGTATTGAGGATTCTGGTCTTTGGTATCTCACAGTATGTAACTTTTCTTATGTGTTAATACATTATCTCTTTTCATGCAATTTGTCTTCTTGTATCATCTTCTAGAATGCGAGTGGCTCACTAGTTTGCAGTAAGGATTCATCTTAAGTGGTGCCCTTTCTGGAATTAGTCAAGCGCTTTAAATAGGCCTAGTCATGATATACTGTTCCATGCTCACTCTTTTCATACTTTCTGCTATATTAGTTGTTTGAGGAAGGTGCTTTTAAAACGCCATTGTCATATAAGGATTCGTAAATTGGTGCGCCCTTATATGGTTCTGTTGTGTATCTGGGTATCAGTCTCATGTCAGCTAATATCTCCTTATGTTTCCTCACTGCACTCACTTCCTGATATCTGATTTCTGTGATATATTATTTGAATCGGCCCTCTTTATAGTAAGCGGTATCTTAACTGTCTGATGTCTTCGTACTGGAGTTTTACATGATGTTCATACATTATTCTTATCTTTGTATCAGCTTCTGAGAGAGAGATTGGTCCCATTCAAATCTAGTTTCCTTGTTTTAACAAGAGATAGTAAGTGAGTTCTTGGACTGACAACCCAATTATAAGGGACTCCTTGCTATATTAAGATGTCCTAGGCACTGGTCTATGGCAACTCTAGGCTGTCTCTAGGAGGGTGACAAAATCATCCACAACAAGATCAAAAAATACTCATTGGGTTGAAGAATAACAACATAATTCAAAATTTACCCATCCAGTTTTGACAATAGCCCAAGCCATGAGCCTTAAGGAAAAGATGGAGGAAAATGTGATAAATTGTTATATTTCTAATCCTGATTTTTCACACCATTTAGAAGGGCAATCTAGTCATAAAATAGATATCATCACTGACCTGCAAAAATATTATGAACATAGTACAACAGCTAAATTAAATTCAACCCTATTATTTTCATTCCATGCATATTCAATGACTGAATGTGGAGGTAAGGTAATTGAATTTTTTCCTGGAAAAACTCTAAATATCAATTCTGCCTTAACTCCTGAACAGGAGAAACAATTAATTCAAACACTGAATTTTTTTTTGAATACATTTGCTTGGGAATATATAAACATGAGGGGTATTCACCCAGACACATGCATTCATCATATCTACATAGAAGGAGATGCCAAGCCATTGAGACAACCACAAAGAAGGATGAACCCCGCTTTAAGAGAAATTGTAAAAAATGAACTGCAGAAATTGTTAAATGTAGGGTTCATTTATCCTATCTCATACAGCCAGTGGGTATCCCCACTGAGTATCCTCCCTAAAAAGAATGGTAAATGGCGACTGTGTGTAGATTATAGGGAACTAACTAAAGCTACATTAAAATATCACTTTCCCTTGCCTTTTATAGACCAAGTGTTGGACACTTTAGAAGGGAAGAATTTTTTTCTTTCCTAGATGGATTTAGCAGGTACAATCAAATTAGGATAGCTCAAGAGGACCAGGAGAAGACGAAATTGACATGTCCCTGAGGTACCTATGCATATAAGGTACTACCATTTGGTTTATTCAATGCACCAACCACATTTCAAAGGGTGATCCTTGATATTTTCTCTGATCTTTTGCATGACTGTGTCGAGGTTTATATGGATGATTTTATAGTAATGGGTGATACTTTTGAAGAAGCTTTACATAATATTAAGAGAGTTTTGCATAGAAGTAGAGAAACTAATATTTCATTGAGTAATGAAAAATGTTTTATGATTATGACTGAGGGTATTGTTTTGAGTCATCATGTTTATGTTGCAGGAATTAAAGTTGATTCAGATAAGATCAAAGTAATTGTAAAGTTGCCCCCACCAACCAGTCAAAAGGGAGTTCAAAGTTTCCTTAGATATGGAGGCTACTGCAAAAGGTTTGTTAGGAATTTTAGAAAGGTAACCTCTCCATTGTTTAAATTATTGACTAAAGAATCTGAATTTCATTGGAGTGATGAGTTCAAGTTGCATTTGATACACTCAAGGAAAATTTTTCTTCAGCACCTATCTTGAGAGGTCCAAATTGGAAATTTCCTTTTCATATTTCCACTAATGTCTCTGATTCAGCTATAGGAGAGGTATTGGGCCAAAAGGAAAACATCGTAACCCATGCTATCTATTTTGTTAGTAAAAATTTAACTCCTACATAACCGAATTACACTGTAACTGAGAAAGAGTTCCTTATTGTAATTTATGCTATTAATAAGTTTAGACATTACATCACTGGTTACGAAGTTTTTGTACATACTGATCATTCTTCTATTTGATATCTCAAGAAAAAACCAGTCACTAATGGCAGGATTACTAGGTGGCTTTTTCTACTGCAGGAATTTGACATCATAGTATTGGATAGGCCGGGAAAAGAAAATCAGGTAGATGATTTCCTATCTAAGCTCAACCATGCAGGTGAGGATATTCCTGTTAATGATAGCTTTCCATATGAGAATTTGTTTTCTATTTATGTAAAAATACCCTATTTTGCAGACATGGCCAATTATCTTGCTACATGAAAGTTACCACCCTACTTCTCATCTAGTCAGAAAAAGAGAATTATTAGAAAAAGTGTTGATTACTCTTGGATAAAAGGAGAACTTTTTTTCACTGGACCTGATTTGATTATTCGTAGGCGTGTTAGAGAGGATGAGATATATGATACCTTGAGAGCTTTTCATGATGAACCCTTTGGAGGAAATTTTCCAAACAAGCAGACAACCTATAATATCCTCTGCTCAAGTTACTATTGGCCAAGTCTTTTCAAAGATGCAAAGGATTGTGTCTGTAAATGTGATAGCTGCCAGATAATAGGGAGACCTGTTCAAGCAGATGAAATGCCTTTACAGCCACAATTTCTCATAGAACCATTTGAGATGTGGCTTCTTGATTTTGTAGGTCCCATCAATCCTATGTCCAAAGGTAAGAAGTATATTTTGGTTTGTAGTGATTATGTTACGAAGTGGGTGGAAGAAAGAACAATACCTAAAGCAACGGAGAAAGCAGTGGTAGAATTTATTTTTATTTTTTTATATTTTTGTAAGATTTGGGGTACCAAGGGAAATCGTTATTGATCAGGGTACTTAGTTTGTGTCAAAGCTTGTGCAGGGAATTGTACAAAAATATCAGATTACTCATCAGAAGTCCACCCCTTACCATCCACAGGCCAATGGGCAGGTGAAATCAACAAATAAGGTGTTGGAAATAATCCTAACAAAGACAACGCAATTACATAGGAAGGAATGGTCTGATCAACTTCCCAAGTAATTGTGGGCCTATAGGATCACATGGAGAAGAAAATGCAATTACATAGCCGAGAAAAGACAATGCAATTACATAGGAAGGAATGGTTTGACTGACATCCCAAGGAATTGTGGGCCTATAGTATTGGACAGGCTGGGAAAGGAAAATTCAGGTAGATGATTTCCTATATAAGCTCTAAGCTCAAGCCTAGTAGATGGATACTAGGCTTCTCTCCATATGAATTGGTGTATGGAAAACAATTTTTACTGCGAATTTAATTTCATATCAGAACTTTTAAGATGGCAGTAGATTTGGGCATAGACCTTAATGAAGCACATCAACAAAGAATACTGCAGCTTAATGAGTTGCATGAGATTAGGCAGGATGCTTTTCAACATACTGATCCGATCCAACAACAATGGGCTAAATGGCATGACAGGTACATTAAGAAAAAACAGTTCAAAGAGGGATACTAGGCATTGTTGTTTGATTCGAAATTTAAGAATTTTAAAGGGACATTTAACATACATTGGCTTGGCCCCTATGAAATTGAGAAAGTTTTTAATAATGGATCTGTTCGAGTTAAAACAATTGACGATGGAGATGTTACCTTCTTGGTGAATGGGAACATACTCAAGCTATATGAGAAACCCCAATCTAAGGAGGAATTTGTGGAAGAGGTTGAGAAGAAGGAGCTGGAAATGGTGGGAGAGGGAGTCATTCCTTTCACTACCTCTTCTTGATTTTCTGCCATAATAAACCGAGCTCACTTTGTTCCTTCTCATGCTTAGTAAAACATGAGAGGAATGTATATTGGGTACATGTTTATTCCTTTTTCCGACCCCAATGGACTAATTATGGAAAAGGAGCCCCCTTGGAGTCTTCTTTTTCAGTATTTCAGACTCTCTAAAATTTAAATATGACGAGCATGAGTTGCCCTGGGCTCGTTAAAATCACAAGTCATTAGATCATTTGGGATCCTCTAAATAAATTATGGTTCTCAGTTAATTTTTGGTTTTCTCATGTTGGATTGATGTGGGATCTCTTAAGGCCCTCCTTACAACAATCTTGGCCCATCGACATCAGCAAATTATTTGGTTTCAAGGTTAGATAATTTTGATGCGTTGAAGCTTGTATACCTTAATGATAGACTATCTTGTCAGCAGCAATGGGGATTCATCATGGATCCTTGATTGTTGGATCCTAAAGTGGGTTAGACAATAGCTCATACATTCACACATGATAAGATGCAGCGGATGTCCCTTGGTCCTCACTCTCATTAATGGTGATGGACCTTGCGTTGGTTAACAAATGAAATTAATGGCTGGTAATCCAACGAGATCACTACACATTCAACGTCAACAACTATATTCATGTGTAGTGAACTATACAAAAAGGGGAGAATACGGTTTCCTGTAGAGTGATTTCCTGCAGAAAAGTTTAGTAGTTACATTTCTTGCAGCAACATCACTTATTTCTTGAAAATGAATTTCAGACACAACATTATCTTAAAGAATATGGTAAGTACTGATCATCTTGATCATTAGTTGAGGCCATGTAACTATACAATTTTGCATATGATATGGCTTCAAAGTGGTTTATTATTCCAAGGCAAGTGCAGTCGTCACCCAAGTACTTGATTGTTGTAAGGTAAGATCGAGTAGGTATGGTTGGCATCAGAATACTTAAGGTAAAAAGGTAATGGTACGGAAATTTTGAATTTTCATAAGTATGAGTCATGGAAACCATCGCTAAATAAGGTGGCTATGAGTCTTTTGTGTCATAACATGAGTTCATATTCCCAAATATTATTTTGATATGTACTTCGGTTATCTTCCCAACATTTATCTAGCAGGATGGATCATGATGACAATTATGATCACGTCCTGTGTCATTCGAAGTTGCCTCATTACCTCGAACATTTCTTAATTTAATCTATTCTTGTTTTTATCATTTTTTAAACAATTTTGCTTGGTCTTAGAAGCATATCAGTGAACTGAATCAAACTCTGCTCTCTCCCACTACTAGTTATGTCGAAAATGCGGTTTGTCGTTAGGTTCAAACCTTAGGGTCCTGCATTACTGGATGTTGACCCATAGAGTAAGGCAAGGTTGGAGAAGGAAAGATGGATGCCTTTATTTATAAAGTTTAGTGGGCATAACTCAGAGGTGATGAAGTCTTTTGCCCTAAATTTAAATGGCAGCAGGGCACAAGTGGGTAATGTTAAGTTTAGATTGATAGAGGAGCTGGTAGCCCAAGCTTGTGGAATTCCATAGAAAGGGGAGCACTTGTTTAAAAACCAATGGTCCAACAAGGATATTTGTGCATCCTTCCTCAGTAAAGAGCATGCAAGCCTGGACTGGAGCAAGGGAATTTTGTAGGATTGCCTTAGAAGTAAGTACCGACGTCTCTTATTTTTTCTACAGAAGTATATCACCTGTGAAGGTCATTTTGGGTTAGCTTTTGTGTTTCATATTCGTCTCTTTGGCCATTTCCGAGACATGCCCTTCAATTTACCATATTATCTTAGAATGTCCTTGTTGAAGATGTCTACTTCTGCCAAAGAAAGGGCAACACATATAGAGGAGAACCTCTATCATCATGGTCTTGTAAAAATTGTCATGACATAGGTTTTGAATAAACAAAACAAAACATGGGAAGAATTCTTGGTAGAGAATTACTTCGTGGATGATGAGAAGGAGCCTGATTCACCAGAAACCAAAGAGGCAGAACCAGCGGAGAATCCAAGAAAGAAACCCCAGACCTGTAGTCAATTTACAGAAGAGGTTAAGAATGATGAGGAGGTGGTAGTAATCGGGGAAACTATAGGGAAGAAGAATAAGCTGTTGAAGGGTACTTCTACCCCTATTAAGCGGTTTACGAGAAGCCAGGCTGTGAAGCTGGCGATAAAGGAAACTGCAGAGGAAGGGGTACAACAAATTAAAGCTAATAAAAAGGATAAGAAGCCCCAAGACTTGTCTAAGGGGAAAGAAAAGTTTGAGTTAGCTGAATTAATTTAAAAATAAGAGTGGGAGGTTGTGTCTTTCCAAGACCCACAGATGCAAGAAAGTGGGGATAAAATAGTTGAATATTGCCAAGAGCAGAAGGAACCGAGTCTTCCTCAGGCCTCTCAAGGACATCATGGGGAGGAGGGAATTTCTAAGAAAAATAAGTCCTGAAAGGAGATGGAGGAAATTATCACTGAGCTCATTCTGTCTGAAAGGTTTCTTCGAAAGGAAAACGAAACTCTAAAGGAGAACAACCTACGCTTGTAGAAGGAATTGGATGAGTGGAAAGGGAAGCATCAAAATGCATGTCAAACCATGAAGAAGAAACATACTCATATCAACCACCTGCAGAAGAGGAATGAAGAATATCAGAGTAGGGTTTGGGAAGTTGAGTCCAGTAGGGCGCAATTGGATCACTTGGCTGCAGTAGCTGCAACACAGGGCAAAGAGTGAATTTTCCTTTTGAAGTTGCAACATTTTTGCTTGCATAGGGGACATGCAAGAAGCTAGGTGTGGGGGAGATGTTGAGTCCCAATTTTGCTCATTTTTTATAACGTTTCTAAGGCCTTGCTTCCCCCATTTTTGAACTCTTTTGACCCTTAATAGCTCTCTTTTTTCCATATTACATGTGTTTTGACCAAAAGGGTGATGTGAGCTTTAAGGTATGCTAATTATTCTAAAAAGTATCATTTCACTTTGTTCTTGAGTATTTTCGAAGCTAAATGTTACCTAATGGAATTATCTACAATTTCAAGGTTGATTGACTGAATCTTATGCAGACTAATTATCTTCCGAAGCAGTTCCACGATTTGCTGTAGACAACCAATGATTCGCTGATTTCCTGCAGACATTCCATGATTTCCTGTAGACATGGATTTCCTGTAACTGTTATGATTTCCTGCAATGATGTCGATGGTTGATTATGTTCCAGTTAGCCTCAAGAAGAAATGGAACATTGGTTTTGTTAGGAAATGTTCCTACATGGATGTTGTCCTATTGGCTGCCTCGAAACTACCCAGATCTTCAATCCTTTCATCGATGGCCGTATTGGGAAATAGCTCCAGCAACTCAATGAAATCAGTTTGATCCATGCTTTCAGTCATGGATCAAACTCAGCATAAATATTTTTATTGTAGTTTCCAGTTATTGTTAGCAAAAAGTTGCAATATCTTAGTTTTCCTAATTCGGGCAAGTTTATGCCTCTGCTCTTGTATAAATACTTTTATGTTTTATTTGCAAAAGAGGCCGGATGTACCAGTCTTCTGCACTATTGTAATATTTTTCCAGATTAATATAAAATTACATGTTCTGTTGATCTTGATATGTAAACTCCTTTAGCAATAAAAGGGGTTGTGAGTAAGGGAGGGCCCCCTTTACTCACAACTCTAGTAGTTGCAGATTTGTGTTTCTTTCGATATTTCTCATGAATTGATAGGATCATTGCACATCAGTTGTTTCTCTTTTCTAATTTGTAGCAGCACATGTATGATGGTTAAATGGTGAAGCTTATTTGATGAATATGTTTGGAGACATTTGATCAAGCTTTGATTTATATTGTGAAATGGTAAATTGGTTTAATTGTTGTTTGATTGATTCCTTTTATTTTTTTTGATAAACATCAATAATTTTAAGCGTTGTAGAGGGATGATTAAATTTGCTCCATAGCCTTTGCTGCTAAGTGTTGATGAGGAAAATAGATATTGAAGCTGTGTGTGTATGGTTTTGTTTAGAAAAACACTTAAAGTATTAGCCTACATATATTTTTCACAACATCTCATAAGCTTACCTACCCTTGGTTGATGATTTATGTCTGTCAAACTATAAGTCTATAATTTGCCCAAACAATTGTCATGAGCCAGACATGAGAACTCTTATCTCTCCCACAAAGTTGGGGAGATCATGAGTTCAAGACTCTTAATCCCTTCAAGGTTAGGCTCCATAATCAAGGTTGATGGTTTACCCTATTCACCATTCATGGACCATAGAAATTGCTGAAAAATTTTTATGTAAAGTTTCCTTGGAAACAAAATTATCAATATATATACAAAATAGTGCAATCTATGACAAGTTTCAACTTCCATATACCACATAGATTAACAATTATTTAACTTACACCTACAAAATGAGTAAAATACACAAATATAAAAATGAAATGAAAACCAATTTATAAATTAAAAATTAAATAATATAATGTAATGTGAACTAAAATCTATAACATAATTACTTTTTCCCCAAAATTTTATTTCTAAATATATGATAAGTAATTTAATTTATAATTTCCAAAAACCGAAATTATAACATTATTTTTCAAAAAAATCCCATCATTTGATTTGCAATATCAAAAGCTAAAATTACAACCATTACTAAAATTCCAGACTTTAATTTTAAGTTTCACTTCAAATTCTTACCATTTTAAAATTCCAAAAATCAAACCATATGTTAAACCTTATTTGAGTTAATAAAACTTAAAATGGGTATCTTTTACCTTCCAAATATTAATCTCTCAATTCATATCTAGAAATACTGACAAAACCGTCAAATATTATAAACATTTGAAACCATTATCCAACAATAATAACAAGAATATACAGTACAATAATAACCATTATCTCTTTGATATAATAAAGCTCCTTATTCAGTACAATAAAAGCATCATATATGGGACAATGAGTCCTTCAATAAAATTCCATCAACTCTTTGGGACTTGTGCGTGCTCTTAAATGGGGTGGGGACATGGATACATAAAGCATTTCCATGTTAAAGATAAAGGAGTTTTAAAATAATATGAACTAGTCCTTACAATATCATAAAAAAAGTTGGTAATGATGCATTCCAACTTGATTTGCCTTCTTACATGCAAATGTATTCAGTTGTTAATTTTGAAAACTTACACTTGTATGAGCCTCCTTTGATCGATGATCAAGGAAGTGATGTTCAGTTACCTTCTATTGAAGATTTCTCGCTAGAATTTCTGGATGAGCTCAAAGAAGATACAATTCTTGACAGGGGTACAAGAGCATCAAAGAGGGGAAGTGTTGACTACCTTTGAGTTGGTCTCAAAGGCACTAAACCAAGCAAGGCAAAATGGATGGAGATGGGAAAGCTGAGGGAGTTGTACCCTCATCTACTGAATAACTAATAAAGTCTTTTGGGGTCCAAAAGCTTCCCAATGGGGAGGAATGATCAGGAGTTCATAATTTTTTCTCAAGATTCAAAGTTATAGGATTGGATTGAAACCATGATGGTTGCGTAGATCTCGTTTTCCTGATTCCGACACCGCAAATGGTTCGAAAAATCGATGTCGTATGAGGAATATATTGCGTCCTGATCGAATATGGCAGAATCCATCAACAAGTTTCTGAGTGAAGGATGAACAGATACGGAGATCAAGCTGCAGAATGAAGAGTAAAGAAAGAATAGACAGGATTAGATCGCATATCTAAAAGGAAATAGATTGACGGTTAGGATGACATCGCAACTAAACCATATAATTTGCAATGTGAAGAAGGGTGAGTAGGTGAGAACCGTTAGATTGGACACAGATCAACGGCGGACGACGAGTCAATATGTCACATTTCGCAAATATTAACGGATATCGTTAAGATTTTTCAAGGTAAATTGGTTGCGACGTAGTAATATTTGAAATTTGTGATGCAACGAGGGAATTCCATGTGTTGGCATTGCGCATGAGTGCACTTCGCAAGAGTTATGGTTTATCGATATCGGTAGAGTGGTAAACTTGCAAGTGAGCGATTGCGATGTGCTATGATTGGTTGGCATGTTATGGGACCTGAGAACCCTGTTCCGCATGTATTTAAAGCTATTTAAGGTTATGTGCATTCTGTTATAAAGATCAATGTTGGTTGCTTCGCGTATGTATGTAAATAAACTCCGCAATTGTATTCCACTGTGTTCCGGTCAAGCCACTTAATGGTTGGGGGTGTGCATGTGGCCACCACCCTAACCGTAATGTTTAATGCGCAACTTAATAGGTGGAGCAGATAGGGGCACGCCAAATTTGGCGGTCAACCCTAATTTAACTCCAGTTAACTGTAGTTCTCCACATTTAGCGGAGTTTTCGTAGGAGATATTGGCCAAAAGTGTAGGAGGCTCTATTTTCGACCATTCTGAGTGAATGAAGAGTCATTCTTGAATAATTGGAGCATTCTAAAGCCATTGGTGCAGAGAAAAAAACCATTAGAGCACTGTAAATACATGTAATAGCAAAAATTTGAGCATAATTAAAGATGGACAAGCCATTGGGAGCTGGACCAGAAGATGTAGCCTAGGAGGGGTGAACTTCTTCATCATGCCTGTTGTTTAAAATTCATGTGGTGACTTATTTCTCTATTTTACACTGTTGTTCAATGTTATTTAGACTTATTTTACGCTTCTAATTCATTAAAGTTCATCTATAATTCAAGGAAAAACTCCTTAATCCTTATGCAAACTAATGAACCAATTACGCACATGTTTTTAAAACTCAAAGGCCCTTAGCAAAGAAAAAATGAACAGTCATTTCAGATCACCATGAGCAAAAAAGTTTCACCGAAATGCATCAAAACAGGAATTTAGTAGAAAGGTCGCAAAAAGGTCCCACCATTTGAGAGCTACTTTTGGCTGACTTTTAGGAATCCAAATTTCATTCTGAAATATGGGTCAAGTAGCCACACATGTCTTATTTCCAATGAGCCATAAAAATCCCAAAAATACCCATGGGAAGGCCTCCAAAACCTGATTTTTCCAACCTCACTCAGAAAGGTCGCGCCAATCCAAATTCAGTGGCAGAAGAATGAAAAAGGTGAGGTTTTTTGAGTTTTTAATCAAAATTAGAAGCTGTTATAGAAAATACACTTCAGATTTAAAATGTACACATCATTATCTATCCATCCATGTATATAACAACTCATTTGGGTGCCCATAGATAAAGGGTCGCACCTGGGCTCGACCTTTTTGTGTGCTAATTTTTGAAAAAATTATGGGTTTCCTGGAAACATAGGTCTAAAATATGGGGCCATATCTCTCTAACCATCAGGGTTTTTTGAAAACTGAGAGAGGTTTTTGTGTTGAGATTCAACAAGATGATGAGCTTAGTGAAAAGAGTCGCCTTCACTAAGTGGGCTCGTGGGCTATTTTTGGCGCAAGTCTATTTTTAGACATGTCAATCATATTTCAGAAGTTGTAGGATGCTATTTTTAGATGGTTGATCAAGTTGAAAAAATAGATGAAATTCTATTTTTAGAATAGTGGGCGAAGTCTATTTATAGATCGTCAATCTAATAATAGATGCATGTCGATTATTATTAGCTCTTAATAATAATCAGAATCTAAACATCAACTTATTCTCTTGGAGCACTTCAGTTCAGTGCACAGATGTGGCACAACAGCTGATAGAAGGAATTACGATATTCCTAAGGGTTTACTGGAGCTATTGCATGGAGGACTTAGTTAGAACTCAAGTGGCAGAGTTATGACACAGTTGGAAGAAGTAGTTATGGAGTTGTATTCAGATTAACTCAGTTAGACTCAGTTGAGCTAGTTGTATCTAGTCTAACTGATTGATACACTAGTGAGAGTGGAGTGAATTAATTAGTTAATTAATTCACAAATAATAACTCATTAATCAATTGAACAATACATCAGTTAACTACAGTGCATGGCAGTTTAAGTGGAGACCAGTGGAGAGATAGGTGAAAGGGCAAGATAGACTATCTGTTGTGATTATTAGTGATGCATTGATTGCATCAAACACACTATAGATGCCAATGAGGATTGCACAGTCAATCCAAGAGTGATTCAAATTCATTCAGAGCTATTCTTTAGCAGAGATTGCGCAGTGGATGTAGGCTAGTAGGTGGCAAAGATCGGTGCATGGATTTGTAAGATTAGGCCTAATTAGTGTATGACGATTATACTATACTGAGGGCTTGTGATAAGCTTTGTATGCTTGTATGAGATTGTCATATGATCTCCATGTTACATAATATATAGTTGGGGTTTTCATATTTAGGCTTTCCCGGTTAAAAATTGTGTTATGTGCGATTGGTAATTTTTGTTTATGCTTCACATGTGTGTGCAATTAATTTTTCCTTTTAAAGATTAACAAGTGGAATAGATTTAGTATCTTGCATAAATTTAAATAGTGTGAGATCAAGTGGATCTTGGACATATGCATGCTTAGTGCATATAATTTCTAAATTTTTTTCTATGGGATGTAAGGGACAAAAACCTCCTCTATTTTCCTAATATGCTTCTGTGGTTGTCCACAATTGTCTCTGAAAAGTCTAAACCAGGAAATTGCACAGTTATAAAAATAGGCTGTGAATATGTGGATAGATCTGTCATTTTGTACTACCTGTGTAAAAACTGAGAGAGGTTTTTGTTCTTTGGAATGTTAGGAATAAAAAACTCCTCCACTTTCCAAAAATTCGACTCCAGTTGTTGACAACGTTCTCTGAAAAATATGTCTAAAACATGAATTTTCTGGAAAATTTCACAAAAAGGTCGTGAAAAGGTCACACCTCTCTGAAACTGTAGGAAAAACCCTCCTTTTCTCACAAATTTCGCCTTCTCTTGATTTGCACAGTGATGTCAAGGGGAAAAAATACATATAGAGTAAAAATGAATTTAATTGAGCTCCTCCATAGGCCTTTATGAGTTACTTTTGATGTCTTAGTAATTAATGAAGTCAGATGGCCCACCTCACCAATTTACCTTTGCCTTTTGAAATTTAGGACATTTTTTAAATTTTGAAACTTTAGAACCATTATTACATATAAAAATACAAATTACATTTGAAATCAATTTTTTTATTGAAGATACGTGCCTATTTCCACTCTAGTGGCTAGATTTTATGCATGAAATGGAAGTTTGGTGACCTTGAAACGCTAATGACCTAATGGAGACTCATAAATTAATGTAATCATGATGGATATGACTGAAATGATGATGAAAACATCTGAATGATGATATACTCAACTTATTTGATGACATGAACCAAAAATTTAAAAATTTGGAAAGAGTGGAAACATTCCTAGACCTAATACCAAGTGACCAAATTTTTTCTTGAAGACTTAGTGAAATGACAAAAAATTGACTTAGGGACCCTATTAAGACATGATAAGAATCCATTTGATCATTGGTGATAGGTTGCAAATACTGACACTAACACATTGTATATATCATATCCCCTCCCCTTTAATATCTTCGTGGCTTGTATCTAGTGCATAAAATGGAGATAGATACATAATCATTTACAAGTAAAAAACAAGAGAGAGATTATTAATGAAAATACATCTTCCCACTAAGGATAACTCTTTAGTTAGAACCCATTCGCATTAGCATGTATTTTTTCACATAGTATTTTTCTATAATTGAGTGGTTCCCATCATTTGACCACGTCAGTGTGGAACTTGATGTTATTTGCCTAAAACTCCACATACATCAATGTTAGTTAAATATAAATGCGCATGACTATATTAACACATAACACACAATTGTATGATAATCGTCACATCAACAAAATTTTCACCATTTGTTCCATGTAGTTGACATGCTCAATAACTACACCATAAGAGGCACTCACATGACATTGCTAATCCATAAGACTACACATGTTACCTTTACATAGATTGAGAGCTACACTTTTGCATCACATTTATGTTATGCATGCATGAGAAATAATAATCTCTTATCATGTAGAATCCAATCAACATAGGTAAGAAGGTAACTATCCTTCTCACTAATTCTCAACCGAATGTGATTCACAACCTCTATATACAAACACATTGGCTAGGAATATCACACAACGCAGGATGAGTCACTGAAAAAATCCCATTAGTTCATGACTAAGTAAAGTCTAACTATTGTATTGTTTTTGAAGTTTTAAGATATTTACATGGGACCACAAAAACTAGTTATAAAAATCCATACATACTACAAAATCAAATAATGAAAATTAAACTACCAACAAAATCAAAAGTTGTAAATTATAATTATCAAGTGGTTGTTGAGTCTTGATTTTGCTAACTTTTTATAAAATTTCTAAGGCCTTTATCCCCCCTTTTTGAACTCTTTTGACCCTTAATAACTCTCTTTTTTCCATATTAGATGTGTTTTGACCAAAAGGGTGTTGTGAGCTTTAAGGTATGAAAATTATTCTAAAAAGTATAATTTCACTTTGTTCTTGAGTATTTTCGAAGCTAAATGTTACCTAATCAAATTATCTACAATTTCATGGTTGATTGAATGAATCTTATGCAGACTAATTATCTTCCAAAGCAGTTCCATGATTTTCTACAGACAACCCGTGATTCGCTAATTTCCTGCAAAAATTCCACGATTTCTGGTAGACGTGGATTTCCTATAACCGTTCTAATTTCCTGCAGTGATCTTGGCGGTTGAGTATGTTCCAGTTAGCCTCAAGAAGAATGGGAACATGGGTTTTGTTAGGAAATCTGCCTACATGGATGTTGTCCTAATGTCTGCCTCGAAACTACCCATATCTTCAGTGCTTTCATTGATGGTCGCATTGGGAAATAGCTCCAACAACTCAACGAAATCAGTTTGATCCATGCTTTCAGTCATGGATCAAAATCAACATAGATATTTTTATTGTCTTTTCCAGTTATTGTTAGTAAACAATTGTAGTATGTTAATTTTCCTAATTCGGGCAAAGTTTATGCCTCTGAACTTGTATAAATACTTTTATGTTTTATTTGCAAAAGGGGCTGGATGTACCTGACTTCTGCACTATTGTACAATTTTTCCATATTAATATAAATTACATGTTCTGTTGACATTGCTCTGCAAACTCCTTCAAAAATAAAAGGGGTTGTGAGTAAGGGAGGGCCCCCTTTACTCACAACTCCAGTAGTTGCAGATTTGTGTTTCTTTTGGTATTTCTCATGAATTGATAGAATCATTGCACAACTATTGTTTCTCTTTTCTAATTTGTAGCATCACATGTATGATGGTTAAATGGTGAAGATTATTTGATGAATATGTTTGGAGTCATTTGATTAAGCTTTGATTTATATTGTGAAATTTTAAATTAGTTTACTTGTTGCTTGACTGATTCCTTATCTTTTCTGATCAACATCAACAATTTTAAGTGTTGTACATGGATGATTAAATCCGCTCCATAGCCTTCGCTGCTAAGTGTTGATGAGGAAAAGAGACATTGAAGCTATGTGTGTATGGTTTTGTTTAGAAAAACACTTAAAGTATTAGCCTGTATATATTTTGCACAACATATCATAAGCTTACCTACCCATGGTTGATGATTTATGTCTGTCAAATTATAAGTCTATAATTTGAGCAAACATTTTTGCATCGTTGTCAGGGAGGTGCTAAGGGATGATACTGAAAGTGTTTTAGTATGATTTATTGTTGTTTGAGATTTTCAGGACTGGGGGAGTTGAAGTGGTAAGACGTGGGGTAAGGCCCACGCACCTGCAAAGATCATAATTCGCCAAAGCCATGTCCTAATTTCTTGGTAAGTAGAGTTTTGAATTTTTTGCATAATATATTAAGTTATATAGGGTTCAATATTTTCAAAATCTTTTAGTGGTGGTGTGAGCACCACTTCATCCACTAATAAACTGGAAAGGACAAGGAAGTTTGTAAAGAACAAGGCAACGAAGGAAGAGGAATCCGAACATGAGGTTTGTAGTTTTGAAAAGAGCTTGGTAGTTGATACTAAGCAGATTAATACTCCCACAACAAATTCTTCTATCAGAAGTTCTTCTGTCGCTGCTCATCTAGAATCGCCTCTTATAAGGAAGACAACATCTTTGATCAGTGGTCAGCCTGAAGAGGAATTCCTCATCAATCCTATTCAAGAACCAGAGTTCCAGACTGCTGACTCTGAAGAATATATAGCTTATGAGGGCCCTACTCTCTCCTGGTCTGATATGGCTCATCTAGAGGGTACTGGTACTACAGATGGGAATTATAATGAGAAGGAAGAGGAACTAGTCACATTTTAATATCCTATCAAGGAGACTGGTGGAGCTACCCAGATGAAAAACATTCCTCCCTCAACCTTGCATAAATTTCGTGGTATGTCTAGTGAAGATCCTAATGCCTTTTTATTCGAATTTAATGTATTGTGCAGAAGCTATGACTATTCTTCCAATTTTCAGAAGTTGAAGTTGATTCCTGCTACATTAAAGGATGAAACCCTCAGGTGGTTTATGGGGTTGGGATCAAACTCCATTGCAACTTGGGATGAAATGAAGAAGGTGTTCCTGAAAAAGTATCAAATTTATTGTAAAACTAGGGACCTCAGGGAAATTTTTTTGGGCATGACTCATAAGGAAGGGGAGAGTCTTGAGGACCTAGTGGAAATATTTCAATATAATATGCAGAGATCCAAGATGAATCACCTGAGTAAAGAGACTAAGAGAACAACTTTGCTGAGGGCAATCAGACCAGAATTTATGGATATTTTAAACCTGATGTGAGCAAGTGATATATGAAAACTAGGTTATGATGATGTGTGCGAGTTGTGTCAATGTTATTCAAGGGGAAATTATAAAGTTGAAGGAGGATCAAGAGATACTTCTTCCAGGCTCAACAAACCAATTGACGGAGCTGGAGTAACCAGAGCTGAAATGGGAAATTTATTTGAAAATTTTAAAACTAATATTCTTTGCACTTTATCTTCACAGTTGGATTTTTTGCAGGCTAAGAAGAAACAAGAGGAAGTGGAAAATCCCCTCACTGTATTCTGCTCCAAATTTAGGAAGAAACATACCTTGAAGGAATGTCCTGTAGACAATATAGAGGTATGATGAATTTGTGAGGCTGATCATTCTACTGATCAATGTCCTTCTCTTCCAAAGATAAAGCATCATATATAGCATATCAAGGAGCTGTCAATTCACTTTATGCAATGGCACCTCAAAAACCATGGCAACCACGTCCTACAGGTATGTCACAACAACATTTTCAATTTCCTTTTACTCAGAATTAGATGTGGAATATTCCAATGCCCTATAAACCTTAGCCTCTAGAACAACTGTGGTAGGGGAAATTTCCTTACCCCGCTGCACAGAATTTTCCATCTCTGAATTTCTATTCACCACATCCCATATCACAACAAATGGTCCAGCCACAACAACAACAACTTCAGTTTCCTACCCCACCAAATCAACCCCGTTCCACACAACTTCCTACCCAGCCAGTATCCAACCCCAATAATAAAGCCATCCAATCCGCTCACAATATTGGAGTGGCAACTTATCCCACTTTTCCTACGTATTGTATTGCACCACATCTTTTGGAGGAAATTTATGTTCCTTTGTTGTAGGAATTTCTTGTGTCGCTGCAATAAATTAAGCTCAGATCAGGAAAAGTGGTTACTCAGCCAGAAAAAATTGAAGAGATTATAGAGGAAGACACTCTGGACACACCTAAAGTATAAAACACACCAAAATTAGTAGAACAAATCATTTCAAAGTCATAAGAACCTTCCACATCCCATACTGTCCAACCTCCTTTCCAGAGAGGTTGGAGATGAAATAAAACAACCCGAGTTCGATCTTATGTATGAAATGAGAAATGTATGCATCAAGATCCCATTACTGCTAGTAATTAGGGATATCATGATTTATGCTAAAACAATGAGGGAGCTATGTACCAAGAAACCAGGGAGATAGAAGAAAGAACCCTTCACAATTCAAATAGGTGGGAAAATTGCAAGTCTTATGTCCATCAAACTTGCTACTGAGAAATATGCAGACCCTGGAATCCCTGTGGTTACCAACTTTAACAATGGGTATCTAATAAGAAACACACTAATTGATTTATGTGCAGCCATCAATGTGATGAAAATGGAGAAATTATCTCACATAGGATCCTTTGACTTACTTCCTACTCCTACCATATTAGAATTAGCAGACAGGTCTAAGGTAAAGCCAGAGGGTGTATTAGAATACATTGTCATTTAAATTGATTCCTAGGAGTACCCAGCAGACTTTTATGTTCTTCAACCTAAGACTAACTTGGGAGGGCATCCTTTGATCTTGGGGAGACCTTGGTTAGCTATGGCAGATGCCTACATAGGGTGTAGGTCTGGAAACATGACCATCGCTCATGGAGCTGAAACTAAGTATATCAATTCACCCCCCTGCTAAACCCCTCTTAAGATCAAAAAATACTCATTGGGTTGAAGAATAAGAACATAATTTAAAATTTCCCATCCAGTTTTGAAAATAGCCCAAGCCATGAGCCTTAAGGAAAAGACGGAGGAAAACGTGATAAATTGTTATATTTCTAATCCTGATTTTTCACACCATTTAGAAGGGCAATCTATTCATAATATATATATCATCACTGACCTGCAAAAATATTATGAACATAGTAAAATAGCTAAATTA
Organism: Pinus albicaulis; assembly: GCA_034641835.2. Taxonomy (NCBI): domain Eukaryota; kingdom Viridiplantae; phylum Streptophyta; class Pinopsida; order Pinales; family Pinaceae; genus Pinus; species Pinus albicaulis. The sequence continues at coordinate 1,837,260,116 of CM076575.1, read as the reverse complement.
CATTCAACCCTATTATTTTCATTCCATGCATATTCAATGACTGAATGTGGAGGTAAGGTAATTGATTTTTTTCCTGGAAAAACTCTAAATATCAATTCTGCCTTAACTCCTGAACAAGAGAAACAATTAATTCAGACACTGAATTTTTTTTTGAATACATTTGCTTGGGAATATACAAACATGAGGGGTATTCACCCAGACACATGCATTCATCATATCTACATAGAAGGAGATTCCAAGCCATTGAGACAACCACAAAGAAGGATGAACCCCGTTTTAAGAGAAATTGTAAAAAATGAACTGCAGAAATTGTTAAATGTAGGGTTCATTTATCCTATCTCATACAGCCAGTGGGTATCCCCACTGAGTATCGTCCCTAAAAATAATGGTAAATGGTGACTGTGTGTAGGTTATAGGGAACTAAATAAAGCTACATTAAAATATCACTTTCCCTTGCATTTTATAGACCAAGTGTTGGGCACTTTAGAATGGAAGAATTTTTTTCTTTCCTAGATGGATTTAGCAGGTACAATCAAATTAGGATAGCTCAAGAGGACCAGGAGAAGACGAAATTGACATGTCCCTGAGGTACCTATGCATATAAGGTACTACCATTTGGTTTATGCAATGCACCAGCCACATTTCAAAGGGCGATCCTTGATATTTTCTCTGATCTTTTGCATGACTATGTCGAGGTTTATATGGATAATTTTACAGTAATGGGTGATACTTTTGAAGAATCTTTACATAATATTAAGAGAGTTTTGCATAGATGTAGAGAAACTAATATTTCATTGAGTAATGAAAAATGTTTTATGATTATGACTGAGGGTATTGTTTTGATTCATCATGTTTATTTTGCAGGAATTAAAGTTGATCCGACTAAGATCAAAGTAATTGTAAAGTTTCCCCCACCAACCAGTCAAAAGGGGGTTCAAAGTTTCCTTGGATATGGAGGCTACTACAAAATTTTGTTAGGAATTTTAGAAAGGTAACCTCTCCATTATTTAAATTATTGACTAAAGAATCTGAAATTCATTGCAGTGATGAGTTCAAGTTGCATTTGATATACTCAAGGAAAATATTTCTTCAGCACCTATCTTGAGAGGTCCAAATTGGAAATTTCCCTTTCATATTTCCACTAATGTCTCTGATTCAGCTATAGGAAAGGTATTGGGCCAAAAGGAAAACATCGTAACCCATGCTATCTATTTTGTTAGTAAACATTTAACTCCTACATAACTGAATTACACTGTAACTAAGAAAGAGTTCCTTGTTGTAATTTATGCTATTAATAAGTTTAGACATTACATCACTGGTTACAAAGTTTTTGTACATACTGATCATTCTTCTATTCAATATCTCAAGAACAAACCAGTCACTAATGGCAAGATTACTAGGTGGCTTTTTCTACTGCAGGAATTTGACATCACAGTATTGGACAGGCCGGGAAAATAAAATCAGGTAGATGATTTCCTATCTAAGCTCAACCATGCAGGTGAGGATATTCCTGTTAATGATAGCTTTCCATATGAGAATTTTTTTTCTATTTATGTAAAAATACCCTAGTTTGCAGACATGGCCAATTATCTTGCTACATGAAAGTTACCACCCTACTTCTCTTCTAGTCAGAAAAAGAGAATTATTAGAAAAAGTGTTGATTACTCTTGGATAAAAGGAGACCTTTTTTTCACCGGACCCGATTTGATTATTCGTAGGTGTGTCAGAGAGGATGAGATATATGATACCTTGAGAGCTTATCATGATGAACTCTTTGGAGGAAATTTTCCAAACAAGCGGACAACCTATAATATCCTCTGCTCAAGTTACTATTGGCCAAGTCTTTTCAAAGATGAAAAGGATTGTGTCCGTAAATGTGATAGCTACCAGAGAATAGGGAGACATGTTCAAGCAGATGGAATGCCTTTACAGCCACAAGTTCTCATAGAACCATTTGATATGTGGGCTCTTGATTTTGTAGGTCCCATCAATCCAATGTCCAAAGGTAAGAAGTATATTTTGGTTTGTAGTAATTATGTTACGAAGTGGGTGGAAGCAAGAACAATACCTAGAGCAACGGAGAAAGTAGTGGTAGAATTTATTTATTTTTTTCTGATATTTTTGTAAGATTTGGGGTACCAAGGGAAATAGTTGCTGATTAGGGTACTCAGTTTGTGTCAAAGCTTGTGCAGGGTACAGAAATATCAGATTACTCATCAGAAGTCCACCCCTTACCATCCACAGGCCAATGGGCAGGTGGAATCAACAAATAAGGTGTTGGAAATAATCCTAACAAAGACAATGCAATTACATAGGAAGGAATGGTTTGATAGACTTACCAAGGAATTGTGGGCCTATAGGATCACATGGAGAAGAAAATGCAATTACATAGTCGGGAAAAGACAATGCAATTACATAGGAAGGAATGGTCTGATCGAATTCCCAAGGAATTGTGGGCCTATAGTATTGGACAGGCTGGGAAAAGAAAATCAGGTAGATGATTTCCTATCTAAGCTTTAAGCTCAAGCCTAGTAGATGGATACTAGGCTTCTCTCCATATGAATTGGTGTATGGAAAACAAGTTTTACTGTGAATTTAATTTCATATCAGAACTTTTAAGATGGTAGTAGATTTGGGCATAGACCTTAATGAAGCACATCAACAAAGAATACTGCAGCTTAATGAGTTGCATGAGTACATACTGATCCAATCCAGCAACAACGGCCTAAATGGCATGACAAGTACATTAAGAAAAAATAGTTCAAAGAGGGATACTAGGCATTGTTGTTTGATTCGAAATTTAAGAATTTTAAAGGGACATTTAACATACATTGGCTTGGCCCCTGTGAAATTGAGAAAGTTTTTAATAATGGATCTGTTCGAGTTAAAACAATTAATGATGGACATGTTACCTTCTTGGTGAATGGGCACATAATCAAGCTATATGAGAAACCCCAATCTAAGGAGGAATTTGTGGAAGAGGTTGAGAAGAAGGAGCTGGAAATGGTGGGAGAGGGAGTCATTCCTTTCACTACCTCTTCTTGATTTTATGTCATAATAAACCGAGCTCACTTTCTTCCTTCTCATGCTTAGTAAAACATGAGAGGAATGTATATTGGGTACTTGTTTATTCCTTTTTCCGACTCCAATGGAATAATTACGGAAAATAAGCCCCCTTGGAGTCTTCTTTTTTAGTATTTCAAACTCTCTAAAATTTAAATATGACGAGCATGAACTGCCCTGGGATCGTTAAAATCACAAGTCATTAGATCATTTGGGATCCTCTAAATAAATTATGGTTCTCAGTTAATTTTTGGTTTGCTCATGTTGGATTGATGTGGGATCTCTTAAGGCCCTCCTTACAACAATCTTGGCCCATCGAAATCAGCAAATTATTTGGTTTCAAGGTTAGAGAATTTTGATGCCTTGAAGCTTGTATACCTTAATGATAGACTATCTTGTCAGCAGCAATGGGGATTCATCATGGATCCTTGATTGTTGGATCCTACAGGGGGTTCGACAATAGCTCATACATTCACACATGATAAGATGCAGCGGATGTCCCTTGGTCCTCACTCTCATTAATGGTGATGGACCTTGTGTTGGTTAACAAATGAACTTAATGGCTGGTAATACAATGAGATCACTACACATTCAATGTCAAAAACTATATTCATGTGCAGTGAACTATACAAAAAGGGGAGAATACAGTTTCCTGTAGAGGGATTTCCTGTAGAAAATTTCAGTAGTTGCATTTCCTGCAGCAACATCACTTATTTCCTGAAAATGAATTTCAGACAGAACATTATCTTAAAGAATCTGGTAAGTACTGATCATCTTCATCATTAGTTGAGGCCATGTAACTATACAATTTTGCATATGATATGGTTTCAAGGTGGTTTATTATTCCAAGGCAAGTGCAGTCGTCACCCAAGTACTTGATTGTTGTAAGGTAAGATCGAGTAGGTACGGTTGGCGTCAGAATACTTAAGGTAAAAAGGTAATGGTACGAAAATTTTGAATTTTCATAAGTATGAGTCATGGAAACCCTCGCTGAATAAGGTGGCTATGAGTCGTTTGTGTCATAACATGAGTTCCTATTCCCAAATATTATTTTGATATGTACTTCGGTTATCTTCCCAACATTTATCTAGCAGGATGGATCATGATGACAATCATGATCACATCCTGTGTCATTCGAAGTTGCCTCACTACCTCGAACATTTCTTAATTTAAGCTATTCTTGTTTTTATCAGGTTTTAAACAATTTTTCTTGGTCTTAGAAGCTTATCAATGAACTGAATCAAACTCTGCTCTCTCCCACTACTAGTTATGTCGAAAATGCGGTTTGTTGTCAGGTTCGAACCTCAGGGTCCTGCATTACTGGATGCTGACCCATAGAGTAAGGCAAGGTTGGAGAAGGAAATATGGATGCCTCTATTTCTAAAGTTTAGTGGGCATAACTCAGAGGTGATGAAGTCTTTTGCCCTAAATAAAAATGGCGGCAGGGCACAAGTGGGTAATGTTAAGTTTAGATTGACAAAGGAGTTGGTAGCCCAAGCTTGTGGAATTCCATAGAAAGGGGAGCACTAGTTTAAAAACCAACGGTCCAACAAGGATATTTGTGCATCCTTCCTCAGTAAAGAGCATGCAAGCCCAAACTGGAGCAAGGGAATTTTGCAGGATTACCTTGGAAGTAAGTACCGACGTCTCTTATTTTTCCTGCAGAAGTATATCACCTGTGAAGGTCATTTTGGGTTAGCTTTTGTGTTTCATATTCGTCTCTTTGGCCATTTTCGAGACATGCCCTTCAATTTACCATATTATCTTAGAATTTCCTTGTTGAAGATGTCTACTTTTGCCAAAGAAAGGGCAACACATATAGAGGAGAACCTCTATCATCATGGTCTTGTAAAAATTGTCATGACATAGGTTTTGAATAAACAAAACAAAACATGGGAAGAATTCTTGGTAGAGAATTACTTCGTGGATGATGAGAAGGAGCCTGATTCACCAGAAACCAAAGAGGCAGAACCAACAGAGAATTCAAGAAAGAAACCCCGAACCCATAGTCAATTTACGGAAGAGGTTAAGAATGATGAGGAGGTGTTAGTAATTGGGGAAACTATAGGGAAGAAGAATAAGCTATTGAAGGGTACTTCTAGCCCTGTTAAGCGCTTTACGAGAAGCTAGGCTGCAAAGATGGCGATAAAGGAAATTGCAGAGGAAGGGTTACAACAAATTAAAGCTAATAAAAAGGATAAGAAGCCCCAAGACTTGTCTAAGGGGAAAGGAAAGTTTGAGTTAGCTAAATTAATTTAAAAATAAGAGTGGGAGGCCGTGTCTTGCCAAGACCCACAGATGCAAGAAAATGGGGATAAAATAGTTGAAGATTGCCAAGAGCAGAAGGAACCGAGTCTACCTCAGGCCTCTCAAGCACATGATGGGGAGGAGGGAATTTCTAAGAAAAATCAGTCCCGAAAGGAGATGGAGGAAATTATCACTGAGCTCATTCTGTCTGAAAGGTTTCGTCGAAAGGAAAACGAAACTCTAAAGGAGAACAACCTACGCTTGTAGAAGGAATTGGATGAGTGGAAAGGGAAGCATCAAAAGGCATGTCGAACCATGAAGAAGAAACATACTCATATCAACCACCTGCAAAAGAGGAATGAAGAATATCAGAGTAGGGTTCAGGAAGTTGAGTCCAGCAGGGCACAACTGGATCACTTGGCTGCAGTAGCTGCAACACAGGGCAAAGAGTGAATTTTACTTCTGAAATTGCAACATTTTTGCTTGCATAGGGGACATGCAAGAAGCTAGGTGTGGGGGAGATTTTGAGTCCCAATTTCGCTCATTTTTTATAACGTTTCTAAGGCCTTGCTTCCCCCATTTTTGAACTCTTTTGACCCTTAGTAGCTCTCTTTTTTCCATATTACATGTGTTTTGACCAAAAGGGTGATGTGAGCTTTAAGGTATGCTAGTTATTCTAAAAAGTGTCATTTCACTTTGTTCTTGAGTATTTTCGAAGCTAAATGTTACCTAATGGAATTATCTGTAATTTCAAGGTTGATTGACTGAATCTTGTGCAGACTAATTATCTTCCGAAGCAGTTCCACGATTTCCTGTAGACAACCAGCGATTCACTGATTTCTTGCAGACATTCCACAATTTCTTGTAGACATGGATTTGCTGTAACTGTTCTGATTTCCTGCAACGATGTCGATGGTTGATTATGTTCCAGTCAGCCTCAAGAAGAAATGGAACGTTGGTTTTGTTAGGAAATCTTCCTACATGGATGTTGTCCTATTGGTTGCCTCGAAACTACCCAGATCTTCAATCCTTTCATCGATGGCCGTATTGGGAAATAGCTCCAGCAACTCAATGAAATCAGTTTGATCCATGCTTTCAGTCATGGATCAAACTCATCATAACTATTTTTATTGTAGTTTCTAATTATTGTTAGCAAACAGTTGCAATATGTTAGTTTTCCTAATTCGGGCAAGTTTATGCCTTTGCTCTTGTATAAATACTTTTATGTTTTATTTGCAAAAGAGGCCGGATGTACTAGTCTTCTGCACTATTTTAATATTTTTCCAGATTAATATAAAATTACATGTTCTGTTGATCTCGCTGTGTAAACTCCTTTAGCAATAAAAGGGGTTGTGAGTAAGGGAGGGCCCCCTTTACTCACAACTCTAGTAGTTGCAGATTTGTGTTTGTTTCGATATTTCTCATGAATTGATAGGATCATTGCACATCAGTTGTTTCTCTTTTCTAATTTGTAGCAGCACATGTATGATGGTTAAATGGTGAAGCTTATTTGATGAATATGTTTGGAGTCATTTGATCAAGCTTTGATTTATATTGTGAAATGTTAAATTGGTTTAATTGTTGTTTGATTGATTCCTTTTATTTTTTCTTATCAGCATCAACAATTTTAAGTGTTGTAGAGGGATGATTAAATCTGCTCCATAGCCTTTGCGGCTAAGTGTTGATGAGGAAAATAGATATTGAAGCTATGTGTGTATGGTTTTGTTTAGAAAAACACTTAAAGTATTAGCCTACATATATTTTTCACAACATCTCATAAGCTTACCTACCCTTGGTTGATGATTTATGTCTGTCAAACTATAAGTCTATAATTTGCCCAAACAATTGTCATGAGCCAGACATGAGAACTCTTATCTCTCCCACAAAGTTGGGGAGATCATGAGTTCAAGACTCTTAATCCCTTCAAGGTTAGGCTCCATAATCAAGGTTGATGGTTTACCCTATTCACCATTCATGGACCATAGAAATTGCTGAAAAAGTTTTATGTAAAGTTTCCTTGGAAACAAAATTATCAATATATATACAAAATAGTGCAATCTATGACAAGTTTCAACTTCCATATACCACATAGATTAACAATTATTTAACTTACACCTACAAAATGAGTAAAATACACAAATATAAAAATGAAATGAAAACCAACTTATAAATTAAAAATTAAATAATAAAATGTAATGTGAACTAAAATCTATAACATAATTACTTTTTCCCCAAAATTTTATTTCTAAATATATGATAAGTAATTTAATTTATAATTTTCAAAAACCAAAATTATAACATTATTTTTCAAAAAAATCCCATCATTTGATTTGCAATATCAAAAGCTAAAATTACAACCATTACTAAAATTCCAGACTTTAATTTTAAGTTTCACTTCAAATTCTTACCATTTTAAAATTCCAAAAATCAAACCATATGTTAAACCTTATTTGAGTTAATAAAACTTAAAATGGGTATCTTTTACTTTCCAAATATTAATCTCTCAATTCATATCTAGAAAACAACACGACAAAACCATCAAAGATATTATAAACATTTGAAACCATTATCCAACAATAGCAAGAATATACACATAGGTCAAACTAACCTTAAACTATGGTTACATGAAAAGATGTGTCATGGGATGGAGCTTTATATAATATAAAGATAAGAGCTCCCTCAAATAAAACCCATACTCCATATGGCATGGAGGTTGATATTACATGATCTTTAGAGGTTAAAGGCCAAAGGACAAATAAGATTTAAGGGGAACCATCGTACCAATGAGATATATTTACTTTGATTTTCATTGATTCCAAAGGATAAATAAAATTTAAGGGAACCATCGTACCAATGAGATATATTTACTTTGATTTCCATTATCAATGAGGCTGAGGAAAACCAACAAAACAAGCATAAAGTATATTATTTCTTTATGGACTTCTATAAGGAATTTGACATGGTTCCTCAACATTTATTAGTTAACACGAATTATGCTTTTGGTCTTCCATCTTTGGAGATTTCGCTTGGGATGACACTTTACAAAACCATGGTTGGAAAAGTATAAACAAGGACTAATGAGATAGAGGAGGTCTAGAGCGCTATGGGAGTTAAAAAAGACAATCCCCTCTCTCTTACCTTCGTTGGAATCTACATTGATGAGAAGAGGAAATTATATCAAATTCATTGGGCACCTTATATGGTTTCTTACACTTTGGAGTGCCTATTTCTATTCTCTCATTTATAGATGGAATTATCCTTATTTAGGGGCCTCTAGATATAACTCAACATTTATTTTTTGTTTTGTGAAAACTCATTGACTTCAAGTTAATCTTAAGAAAACAAAGGTTATGGCCTTTAACATTTCTGAAAGGGAGAAAAGCAATGTCACTCTTCTTACAGAAGCAAGAGGGTTGAGGTAATATTTCATATGTATATGTAGGGGTAATTTGCTTTGAACCATGCTTTAGTTCGACTCTAGTAGTAGAGACTAGATTGAGCAAGGGACATGTGGCTCTCACCACTCTTTAAAATCATTGTTTTTAACTTCAATTTCAAGTCATTTAATTGAAGATCCAACTCTTTCACTCATTGGTCACACCTATGCTCCTACATGGGTATGAGGTTTGGGGACCATACTTTCAAGGTGTAGATCAAACATAATAGAGTGTTTACCATTATTTCAAAATCATTCAAGCATTCCTCCAATTTGTGTCTCATAGAATGGATGTTTCATCAATGAGAAGAGGTGGGCATTTGAAGACAACTTGTGCCAATAGCCTATATATAATTTCCCTGAAAAGAAGTAATGTATTTAGTTAAAAAAGAAGCATGTTTCATTCAGTTGTTACTACACTATAATGTCATGGATTTGGATTCATACCTAGATTATCGTTTGTAAGAAATATTTTTTAGCAAGTGTCATTCCCATTCCCTAATTGAGGAATTATTCATTACCATAACAACATTTTTCTCCTTCAGTATGCCAAATGAATACAATTAGGGATCTATTTTTTCCATTCACTCAGTATCCTACATATGCTTGGGCTTATATGTGGAATAAAGGAACTCGTATTCACTTTTTCCAAGAGAAGGTAGAAGTCCATTTTCTTTAAGTCACATGAATCGGTAAGTATTTTGTGTGACTTTTGCTAGTTCCAAGATCAAACCAATTGGCTACTACCATTAACCAAAAGTATATCCAACAATGTACAAACTAGAGATATCAATAACTTGTGATCTAGCAAGTTTTGAGACATCTCAAAACACACCTACACTTTAAGAACTCACTCAAGGACACCCAACCTTTTAGTGTTATCACAATATGCCAAAGTCTCATTGAAGTTTTCAACATTAAGTGTGGAGAGTGTGAGACCTACCTCCCACCACTTAAGTTATTGCCTCTCAATAGTAATGGGAATTCACCCGGTCATTAGCAGATTTCCTCCCTTTTTTTTTTCAAAAGAAAAAACATTGTTTTGATATTTCAAAGGAAATCAAAAAGTACAATCAGATTGTTGCATAAAGGTGCACTTGATAACTTAAAAAATTGGGCTGAGAACAAAATCTAAGATAAATCTTAGACCTTAAACATATCTTGAAACTTTACTAAATCTTATTTAAATGGGATCAAACTAATTAATGGACAAAAATAGACAACACATTACTATAAAACATGGGTATGGGTAAGACAACTCTCACTAGATTCCTATTATTAACGTCATAACTAGCAAAGTTATAGTCAATGGTTCTTAGTTGGGATTGTGGCTTGCCATGACATCTACATAGGTTCAAGTCTGGAGAGACATGCTCTAGCTTGTATTGGTTAGACTCAGAGTAAGCAACAATCTATTTTCACTTGATCAATATAGTTTTGGCTTTTTCGCTCTTGCTTAATCACTAGGTCTTTCATATCAAAATATAAAATTAGCAAAGTTTTTTGATGTTTTGAGAGAAATTCCTTTGACGAATTTGGTCACTGCAACCAAGGTTGGAATTTCAAAACAAACTTAACCGTCAAAATTGACAGTTTTGACACCTTCTCACCCATTTTTGACAAATTGACGAGCAAATCACCTCATGACGAACAATTTGCCCGTCAAATTCCATCCAAACTGCGATCCCAGCCCTTACTGAAATTGGTATGTAATGGATAAGAGGTCCAACGGTGGAGTCACTTGAATTTCACCTTATCCACCAGGGTCAAACCTCCGTGGAGACATATGCCTGTTGTGTCTTGGCTTTAGGTGACTCCATAACGGATGTTTCGGCTCTTGTTGAGGCATAAGTTAAATGCTACAGTGCGGCTTGCAGGCTGTTGCACCTAGCCTAGGTTTATAGTGACAGCCGGTTGGATTTGAACCTGGGCCTCGCTTAGGAAAGCCCCACTAGTTACCAATTCCGCTAGATATAAAAAAAAGTCCACTCCTACAAAACTGGCGGATTGAGTGACAATGGGTAGTTCCGATCCGAGCTTAGCCGTCATTACGCCGAAAATTCTTTGTCTGAATCAGTGTATGTTGGTCCAACTCCCTGGGGTTCTTCCATCGTGTCTCCGGCCAGGTGGCCCTGCTCAAACGATGATATTTCTGTTTCAACCTTTCCACATCACATCTCGAATTTACATAAAAAGAAAAGCAAGTAGGGTTTGATGTGCAACATTATAAGGGACGGACGCTACTATCTCCGCTACTGGTTTAGGAATCCCTGGGTTTTTAGCAAAGCTAGGAATAGTTGGGAAAACCCCGTACTGGCCAGGGATTTAGGCGGGAATTACCATAGGCACCCGGGATCCCATTTTATTAGTAACCTAGGGTTTCAATATTCCTAATTCATATGAAATTGATTCCATTCTGTGATGCAAAATTTCAGTGTTTGTCATCCCTTTTCTAGGGCCATCAATAGCTTTCTTTCCACGCTAAGGGCTTCACTTTTGAAAAGAGATCGAGGAACGGATTAGTGCAGTATGGAAAAAATTTCATTGCTTCACTCATAAAAATGATAAAAAAAAAAATCAAAGCTAGAAAGAATATGTTATTCTCTTCAAAGCCTTTGGATTATGTCGTTGGCAGAAGTTTGGCCATTGTGGGTGGGCTAGGTTAATATTGGTTGAGTAAAATAATTTATATAAAATTGATATATGTTTAAAAGAATTTATTGTATGAATTTTTAGAATGAGGCAATGTTGAGATTGTGGGTACTATATCTTATAAGCTTAGAACACAGGCAGTCGAGATCTCTTTGTTTCTCTCGATTTTAGAGGATCTTTCTTCTATATGTTATGAAAAGGATGTTTTATCAGTTAAGTAGTTTTTCCTTTTTGCTGATGCGGTTGTAGGTTTATTGAAACACATGATATTAATGAAGGCAAAAGGGAAATTGTAAAGAAGCAATAGGGTCGATTTTCAGATAGAATCATTAATCTGAATGTCAATATTTCTTTTTTTGAAAACGCTGATATGGAAACAGGTTCATGAAGACAAATTGTAATGGGGCCTGAGGGTCTATATTTCTGATAGAATCATAATTCTGAATGTAAAGTCAATGATATGAAGACACAGTAACAAAAAGAATGATGTAAGGTTTTTATTTACATACAACAAAGTTTTGTATTGGTACATTATATAAACGGGTATTTTTCACGCTGAAAAAAAAAAAAATGTACTCGTGGTAGAAAATCAAAATTTTGTTTCACTACAATTTTGGAGATATGATTTGAGGAAGTTAGTATTCCTGAATGCTCATAAAACATGATTCAAACATGTTAGGTTGTCATTTTTGCTATAATGAAAAAGGTATTTTTCATTATATCTTTATTTTTATGATGTTTCAAAATTTGAATTTTAGAGGAGAAAGAGGAGAGATCTCAAGGTACTTGTGGTAGAAAATCAAAATTTTGTTTCACTACAATTTTGGAGATATGATTTGAGGAAGTTAGTATTCCCGAATGCTCATAAAACATGATTCAAACATGTCAGGTTGTCATTTTTGCTATAAATTTCTTTTTGTGATGTTTCATCCAAATTTTTGTGATGTTTCATATTGCAAAAATGGATATGTGGCATATTGTGCAAATTTGTTCCTAGGAACCAAAAGCAACAAATTTTGGGAGAAATAAACTTGGTGAAGAAAGAATCAACAAGTAAACCTGGTGAAGGTAGAATCAATTGACAAAGTCGGTGAAGACATAAGCAATAAGCAAACTTGGTGAAAGCAGAAGAAACTAACAAACATTGTGAAGAAGCAAGCAAGTAGGTTGGTGCCTATGAATATTTGCAAAAGTGGGGATTGGTGTCTCCTATAGCTTGGTAGCTACAAATCTTGTAGAAAAGAGGATTGTTGTCTCTTGTAGGTTGGTGCTTATAAAACAACAAAGAGGATTGATGTCTCTTGTAGGTTGGTGCCTACAAAGCAATAGAGGGGATTGGTATCTCTTGTAGGTTAGTACGTACAAATTGATGTAATAGTAGGTTGGTGCCTACAATATCTTTTATATAAAAAAAAAAATTGTGGGTTTTCATGTATATCTTGTGTTACTTGTTCAGTTTATGAGATTGATGTTTCATGATGGCATTAAATAAGTAAAAAATGTCATTATATTGATTCACCCTCCCTCTTAGTATAATTTTGAATTGCAACACATTTGGCCTCTTTCAAGATTTCTATATTCAATTCCAGTGAACCTTAACAATGTGCGCAAATAAAAGCCTTGGAGGCCAAAGTCCAACTCTCATTTACAATGCTCCTTCACTAAAATGAATAACTTTCTATGTGAATATCGTCCTTACCATATGATTTTCACTCTAGATTATTAACAAAAAACTAATTATTTAATGGTAAACCCCTTCATCCATCCACCCCAAGGTGTCGAATAACCTTAGAGGAGGAATACCACTACCATCACCATCTCACTTAAAAACTTGAGCACAAGTCTTTCAATGGTAAGGAATGATTCCAAAGGATTTTTTAAAGGCTCAAGATCATTTTAATAGGTTTTGGATCAATACTTTCTTTCACATTACCACTCTACATACTAATCTCACCATACTTACCATTGAGATTCTAGTAGTAAAATCCATTAATCCCTTGATTTGATATTGTGAGCCACTCATGATTAGATGTGTTATATTATCAATGCTACATGCTTCAATACACCATTTATATATCCTTTACATGTTGTAGTGTCATTCCCTTTACATATGAACATGTAATCTTTGCTCATTCCTCATTTTGAATTCAATACCCATCCTCTTATGCTTTTGTTGAATGCTCATTTATTGAACAATAAGCAGCATGCTTTTCATTTCCACTCCTACGGTCAAAACTTGCATAGCCTATGCAATAGCAAGCACCAGAAACATGTTAAACTATTTCAAGAATCCAATCAACTTGGCCCAAACCAATAATCAAGCGAGCAGGAAAAGTGTCCATTATCATTCCATTAAAGAAGGAAGAATATGCAATCAAAGTGAGACTAAAACCAATTCATGCTACAATGATTAGATTATTATCATCATAAGGAAGATGGAAATAAAATGAGACCAAACAAATCATGATAGCTTAACACAATGTACCCAAAAGCCCACATTCAAGAGCATAAGGGAACAACCAATCCATTAGAATCGTGATTCAAAAGGTAGTCATGAGTTTAAAACCCCAAAAAATTAAAAGCTCATAAAATAAAATTGAAAGAGAATTCACCAAGTTTGCGGACTTTGGGTTAGTTGAGGGCCTAAACAAATGGTGACACATTCGGTGAAACCACACTACAGAAACTATGAAGTTATGAATCAATATATGAATAAGGCTTTAATCATTCCTCATAAAACTCCATGTACTTGTTTAGAGCAAGTCCTTGTAAAACATTTATTTTTAAGGGAAGGAGTGAGTCTTCATACGAACCAATTTAGATAAACCAGTATATATTCATCTTAATAACATATCTAGCAAGCCGTGAGAGGAATCAAATCTCTCTTGAGGTGCAAACCACTTTTAAAGTGTAAAACTTGGAAAAAAAATTGCACCTTAAAATATTTGATTACTTTGAGCACATGCTAGATCCATGGTTAAGATGCATCTATATCGGTTATACACACACAACATGTGTGAAATTTTCATAACTTAAATCACATTTTTGAACATATAAATGGACTCAACCCTTTGAAAATTTCCTTTGGCACTTGGATTCGGTACACTGCACAACTTAAATTTGCAATTCCATCAAATCTTTGCTATATTTCAAATAAAACTAACCCAAAAATATATACGTAAAAAAGGACAAGAATGTAAAATAGTAAAAATACTTGAAATGCACAACTTAAATTTGCAATTCCATCAAATTTTGCTATATTTCAAATAAAACTAACCCAAAAATATAAAGACAAGAATGTAAAATAGTAAAAATACTTGAAATGTTTTCACTGTAAAATTTATTTTTTTCAAATGGTTTATATAATATATACATAGATATTTTGAATTACTTATTTTGATTTTTCCTATATTATAATATTTTTTAAATGCCATATATTACTTTCATGTTAATAATTAAATGAATTATACATCTTCCTCTTATTCAAAAGCATTTGATTTTTTTTTACTTTCAATTACTCCTTTTCTTTGAACATTGAAATATTTTATTATGATCAACACACATATGAAGTTGATATTCAAATAAATTAGTTAACATTGATATTAAAATAGTTTATTTAAGCCTTCATCTCCTTCATACTGGGAGAGTGGGAAAATTGATGTTTTATAATACCTTAAATTAAAACTGGCCAAAAATTTTATATTTATTTTTATTTTTTATTATAGCCCACATTGTTTATTTTATTTTATTTTAAAATGACATGTGCCAAACCTAGGTTATGTATGAATGAAATCTCACATCACCCTCATACTAGGTTGTAGAATGTGCATCTTGGCGCAATCATCATTTGTACTAAAAGAATAATATAATGGGGTTTATTACCTTTATATTCTGAGTCAATGATCCACTTTAGAATCATAATCATGAGGCTTATTTATATTTGAGTTGAAATGACTTTCCCAATGCATGATATAGAGTACCCCTAAAGGTTGTTCCATTGTGTATGATTTGTTGATTTTTGGTAGCATCGAAAGTGCTCTATGTCTCAAAATTTGTAGAGAGGATTAAGCAATGGTATTCCAAAGAACCCAGAAATAGTTTGTGAAAATTATACTCAGAATATGTTTTATTGTAAAAATTAATTATTTTAATGGGGCCCCTAAGTTTAAATTTATGGAAATTAAATAATTAAAGGGTATTAATAAAAAAAAGTGAGAATGATCTAGAAAAAGCAAAGATCAAGCCAAGTTATAATCTTAGCCGTTGATTAGAGATCTAATCTCGGTTGTTGATGTCTCAACGAGAAGATTGTTGAAGTTCAACAAGAAATTTCAACACCCACGCTAGTGTGGGACCAGGAGGTCCAAGCAGCACCTACACTAGTGTTGGACCACAGGTCTTAGCAGCATCTACGCTGGTGTGGCTAAATTTGGTGCATGTATATTTTAGCTATCCCTTAATTAAGACGGACAATAAAATGTAATCTAATCTCAAAATAACTTGTAATAGTTAACTGAGTGTGATAAACTCAGTTAACTCATGAATTTTGAGTTGAGGGTAGTTGGTGAGGCATGCAGAGTAATTCTAATTGTAACAGAGTTCGAAGTGTAGTGGTTCATTAGTTAATGCAAGTTGTAATCAGTTTAACTCAGTTAAGTGAGTTAAAATCAATTGTGCTAGTTGTAACTGTTTGATACACTAGTGAGAGATAAAGTGAATTAAATATTATTTAATTCACAATTAGTGATCTCACATGCAACTGAGGATTTACTATTATTAGTTGCATACATGTTAGTTACAGTGGAGACCTAGTTGAGATCTAGGTGAAAGGGAAGTTAACTATCAATTGTAGGATTATTGGGTTGCACCCATGCAACCAAACACCCTTTGTATTTCCCATGATCCTTGCGCAGTTTAGGAAGGCCAAAATTCATATGGAATAGGGATTTCATTCCACATAAATTGCACAAGGTAGGCAGGTTGTCTGGAGGCAGTAAATTGGCTAAGTATTGGTTAGTTTTATTCGAGACAATGTGAGACAATTCGCTGAGTACAAGAGGGCTCTTGTGAGAAGAGTTGTATGTAATTGTTTCATGTATCCATGCTGAATATACAAGAGAAGATAGTGGGGCTTTGAGTAGAAATATTTCCCCTGGGAATTATCTGTGTTGTGGTTTGATTGATTCTTCTTTACATCATGTGATTGGAGATTGTGTTTTTAATTCCGCAATTGATTTGTAGAAGCGATTCAATATTTAACTTTAGTACATTGTTAGATTGTATTTAATCCATGATATACATGTTTGTTGCATAATTTCTACATGGTATCAGAGCACAGGAAATCACAATAGTGAAGGAGGAGCTGAGTTTGTGACTGGATAGAATTCAAATTTGCAGAAAGACTTTCTTGGTGTTACAACTGATTCAGGATTGAAATGGATTTCAATGGCTTGAGATTGGAGTATGCACTCAAGGGAAGCTCCAAATATATTTCTTGGAAGGACAAGATGGAGGCAGTACTCATAGATAATGGCCTGAATAAATTCATTGACAATGATGTTCCTAAATCTGTTGTTAAAAATGTTGCAAATCTTGATGCATGGAAAAAGAAAGTGGAAAAGGTAAGGAGGATCCTACTGGAGGGAGTACGAGACCACAGTCTCAAGCCTCCATTGGAAAGAAACACCATATGAAATGTGGAAGGATTTGATGGATCTTTCCAGAGCAACAATGATTATAGGAAATTGGCACTGAAAGATAAACTCTCGAAGATCAAGATTGAGAAAGGCGACTCCATGCCAAAATATTTAACCAAGCTTGTCCAATGTCTGGATGAACTGGGGAGCATTGGCATGAATATCGTTGATGATGATTAGGTGAGTTTAGCTCTCCTAGGACTTCCCAAGAATTGGCACAGTTATCAAGACTCAGTCAATGGAAGGGAAAAGCTACTAGATTGGGAACGATTGTGGTCGTATTTGGTGCAGGAGGTGCTCAGACAAAACACAAGAGATGGATCTTCATCTGAGAATGAAGATGAAGAAGATTGTGCTTTGGCTGCCAAGGGGAAGAAAATAAAGGGGAAGAAATTCCATTCCAAATCCAAGTCCAAAGATGGCAAGAATTTGGATATGTCCAGGGTGAAGTGTTTTCACTGTCATGAGCATGGGAATTATGCTACTAACTATCCACAAAAGAAGAAGAACAAGAAGGATGGAGGATCTGCAGCTGGTGAGGCTTTGGCCACACAATTTGAACTTAAATTCTCATTGATCACATGCATGGAGTCAAGTGCATTGGGATATGTGTGGTATTTGGATAGTGGTGCTTCCTTTCACATGACGAGAGACAAAGAGCTTTTCAGTAGCTTGTAGGAGAAGGATCTCCAGATGCATATCGAAATGGGTGATGACGAGCGGTACAGTGCTACCGAGATTGGCACCATTACCTTCCAAAGACAATCAGGTAAACCCTTTCAATTAAAATATGTAAGGCATGTACCAGGTTTGAGGAAAAATTTAGTCTCAGTTGCAATGTTGGAGGATAGAGGCTATGATGTTGTTTTTAGTGAAGGAAAATATTTCCTGCGACACAAAACAATAGGACAAGCCAAGAAGATAGGAATTCGAGTTAAGAATCTCTACAAGATGGATGCAGATGGCTATGTAGCATTGATGGGCAAGGTGAAAAAAGTGGTGAGCCGGGATGAGAGCGAGTTATGGCACAGGAGATTGGGCCATCTTCACCACGAAGCCTTGAAATTCATGCAACATATTTCTACTGGTCTTCCCAAGGGTACACTTGCACTCAGACACATGGAAGGCCACCTTTCATGAAAAGGAGAACTGATCTTCAAGGATCCTTGAGAGAGTTCACAGAGACGTGTGTGGACCATTCTCTATTGCTTAGTCAACAAAACATAAGTACTATGTGATATTTGTTGATGAATTTTCCCGTAAGTGTCGGATCTACTTCATGTAGAAGAAAGATCAGACATTCTAAAAGTTTAAAGCACTAGTGGGGAAAGACACGTGGAAGAAATTGAAGGCTCTTAGGAGCGATAATGGTGGTGAGTACATCCCTAATGGATTCAAGAACTTATGCATCAAAGAAGGAATTCAAAGAGAATTGATAGCGCCTCAGAACCCACAACAGAATGGGGTCGTTGAAAGAAAGAACAGAATAATTGTGGGTGCAACAAGAGCGATGTTGCATGATCAAGGCCTACCGATGCATCTATGGGCAGAAGCATGCAACATTGTTGTATTTATGTAGAACTTTTGTCCTCATAAGATACTTGGAATGAGTACACTAGAAGAGGCTTTCACTGGTAAGAAACCTGATGTTTCACATTTTAAGATTTTTGGCTCATCTGTTTATGTGCATGTGACTAAAGACGCCAGGAAGAAGCTGGAACCAACAACTGAGATTTGGATTTTTTTGGGGTACACTGAAACTCCCCACAACTATTGAGTGTATTTTCCAAACAACAAAATGATTGTTGTGCGACGGGATATAAAATTTTACGTGGAGAAAGCCATGCAATTGTCCCTTGAGAGGGAGCTGGATTTGCATGCAGAGGAGGAACTCTTGTTTCCCAAGGATTAGCCTCAAGATGTGGAGAAACCATATGTGGAGGATCATGGAGTGGCGGAAAAAACTCATGCATAGCCATCCATCTGAAATCGTAGAAGGCGCACCATGGAAGCTAAGAGATTGAGACTTGATGCTGCAGAGAATGTAGGAGCCCCTACTTCACAGCGCAGACATAGATAGTCTCTAGACATGTTTACTGGATACAAGGATCTTATGAGAAAATGTATTGTGACCGAACCATATTCCTTTCAGGAGGCAATACAACAACCAATTTGGGTTGATGCAATGGCAGAGGAGTATGACTCCATTCTCAAGAACAATGTATGGGAGATTTTCCCAAGATCGGTGTTGAGCTCCAAAGATGTTCTTTCTTCCACCACATTCCACTCCATTTCCTTTGTCCATTATTAATTATAGGCTCAAATGATCAATATAATTAATTATAATTGCTTTAAGAATGAATATCATGACTAACTTGCTATGTTTTTATGATTTTGTCATTGTAGTACTTTTTGAACTAGATCTAGCTACAGAATGCAGACATTTTGTAGCTAGTTACCGATTCTGTAGCTGTCTTCATGTCTACACAGGTTCCAGGTGTCATCTTGGAGAAAAACACATATGGGCATATTCCACATCATTCCCTCATCATTTTTTTCTCTCCACGAAATTTGAACGGAATTCTGTAGGTGGTTATGCACGTGGGAACTCAAACTAGGAGATAGACTCCTAATAGGACAAGGACAGTCCAGATGACCTTAACATGTTACGAGACCACCATCAGAGTCCTAGTTCGATTTTAATTTGGAAAGACAATTATCCCTAGGTTATCTCAAGACATTTATGTAATTTTGATTATAAATATGGCTCGGGAAACCAAGGGACAAGGTTAGATTTTGTATTTTGACTGCTAGATTTCAGAACTACGAAAACACTATATTTTGAAGTAATTTCTCTCTAATGCAAGAAGTATCACTTTATTGAAAACACTGAGTCAATCTTGAAGTAGATTTTGCGTGCTACTCCGGTGGTAGAGGGCCCCTGCCTCCTGAGCAGCTTTGTTTATACGATTTAGATAAGTATTTTAGTCTCGTTTTTCATTTCTAGCTTAAGCACGTTTCTGAAGTTTATGTTTCATACTTGTTTACATTAATCATCACGGTTAGAATTACTCTTGTAAACTCTTCCAAAATATCATCACAATGAATAAGACATAGCTGTGGTGTTGTAGATTTTAGTTTCATTTCCTTTCGAATTTTATAATTTATGCTTGTTTACACTAAGTGTCACAGCCGGTCTTACTCCTACAAACTCTTCCAAAACATCATTAACAATGAATAAGAAACAGTTGTGGTATCTTAGATTTTAATTGTATTTGCTTTCAAATCTTATGTTTATGTTCAATTGCATTGAATAATACAACCAGAATTTTTTTTACAAACTCTTCCAAAATATCATTCACATTGAACGAGATGGGCTGTAGAATTCCAATAAACTAGCTGCATGTTAGTTTAGTCATAACACTCCGAAGGTTGATTGCATTTAATTCAGCTCTGTCACTACATTTCAAGTTTGATAATGGCATTTTAATTTAACTCTGTTCACTGTACTTCAAGTAGATTAATAGCACTCTAGTTTAGTCTTAGCTCACTGTATTAGCATTCCAGTTTAGTTATTATCCATTGCATTTTAAATTGTATTAGTTGTTAAATTTAGATACCACGGTCTTCATTATTTACAAAAAAACTTCTTTTGTTCCAACCTCATACTAATACATAATCATCTGGACAGAAGCTAGTATCAGTCTAAGGCCTGGAGTATTTTGCAACCTTTTTACCATTTCACAAATAAGCCTTTTCTCAAGGACTATTCTAAAAAGAAACCTATAACCTTTGAGTGAGGCCTAGTGGTGCTAAACTGAGTTGCAGAACAGAATTAGAAGTTAGTTTAGAGTAAAAATCTTATTGTGCTACAAATGTTCTTTTCCAAATATGTTCCAATACACCTTTAACCATGGATGAGATGTTGTAACATTGTAAGTTGATTGTTTATTTAGGAGAACTTCATTCACACTTAACTTGTCCATTTCTCAAGATCTTCCAACACATCTTTAATGAATGAATTGGATAAGTTCAATCTCATGTTGTGATTTATTTCCTTGCAATGAAGTCATTATCAAGCTTTGCATTTGTTGTTTTCCAGCCATAGTTTAGGCTTTGTTCTGTTCTAATATTTGCATTTGTTGTTTGCCATCCATAGTTTAGGCCTTGTTCTGCTTTAATATAACCAATAACCAATAGCTTCTTTTCACCAGCATTTATTTCTTTCCCTTTTCAAACATAAAACCATAAAACCAAAAACATCATAAAACACTAAACACAACATAGTGAGAAACAAATACCTAGGCACATATAGTGCACCACACTTCAGCAGTTTACTAACCCTGGTTGACAATTAATGAACTCAATTTAATAACACTAAGTTGAGCACAAACAACCGGTTGAAAAATCAGTGGTTGGATCTAGATGGATATACAAGGTAAAGAAAGTTGTTAATGGGAGTGTGGAGAAATACAAGGCCAAAGTTGTGGCCCGGGGATTCTCACAGATTGAGGGGATTGATTATGATGAGACTTTTGCACATGTTGCAAGGTACTCTTCCATTAGATCCATCATTGCACTCTTAGCGCAGATGGGTTGGCGCATTCATCAGATGGATGTGAAAACTGTGTTTCTCAATGGAGTCATTGAGGAAGAAGTGTACATAGAGCAGCCAGAAGGTTTTGAGATCTTTGACAATGAGTCACATGTGTGTCAACTCAAGAGAGCATTGTATGGGCTGAAGCAAGCACCTCATGCTTGGTACACTAGGATAGACAGATATTTCACTAGACTAGGCTTCACCAAAAGTGAAGCTGATACAAACCTGTACCAGATTGTGGTTAAGGGTAAGCTATTTATTATTTTTCTTTATGTTGATGATCTAATTTTGACTGGTGATGAGCAGCTGATACACTCATGCAAGGAGGATCTTTCAAGGGAGTTCTAAATGAAGGACATGTGACTCCATTATTTCCTTGGTTTGGAAATATGGCAGCGAGATGGTGAAGTTTTTGTTTCTCAAGGAAAGTACGCCAAAGAGATATTGGGTAAGTTTCACATGGAGAGACACAAACCCATGGACACTCCTCTTCCAGGAAATTGGAGGAAAGAGGATGCTACTTCTTGAGGGGTAGTGGATGCTACTGTCTACAGACAGTTAGTTGGTTCACTGATGTATCTAGGGAACACCAGAACATACATTTTCTACACAGTTAACCAGTTGAATCAAGCTATTCTTAAGCCTACCAAGCACTTTTGGATGGCGGGAAAGCATGTCCTGAGATACATGAGGGGCACGTCAGAGTATGGATTGTGGTACAAACGAACAAAGGGAGTGAAGCTTCAAGGCTTCACAGATGCAGATTAAGAAGGAAATCCATCAGACAGAAAGAGCACATCATGTTGGATCTTCAGCATAGGATCGACAACAGTTTCTTGGTACAGTAGGAAGCAACGATTTGTGGCACTTAGTTCAGTGGAAGTAGAGTACATGGAAACAAGTCAAGCTGCATGTGAGGCTATCTGGATGAGAAAGATCTTGGTTGGTTTGTTTGGTTCTCAGATGGATCTGACAGTGAGACATTGTGATAATCATATTTGCATTAAAATCTCGATTAATCATGTGTTTCATGATAGGTCCAAGCACTTAGATATATGGTACCACCATCTCAAAGATTGTGTGTAGATGCGAATAATGTTACTTCCGTACATTCCCACAGAAGATCAAGATGCAAATATTTTGGCAAAGGTGCTCACCAGGAGAAAATCAGAATACCATAGAGGCAGGATCAGGGTGACGGATAATCCCTTTCTTGTTGAGAGGGAGTGTTTAAGTTCAACAATAAATTTCAGCACCCACGCTAGTGTGGGACCAGGAGGTCCAAGCAGCACCTACACTAGTTTGGGACCACAGGTCTTAGCAGCACCTACACTGGTGTGGGATAAATTTGGTGCATGTCTATTTTAGTTATCCCTTAATTAAGATGGACAATAAAATGTAATCTAATCTAAAAATAACTTGTAATAGTTAACTGAGTGAGATAAACTTAGTTAACTCATGAATTTCGAGTTGAGGGTAGTTGGTGAGGCATGCAGAGTAATTCTAGTTGTAATAGAGTTCGAAGTGCAGTGGTGCATTAGTTAATGCAGGTTGTAATCAGTTTAACTTAGTTAAGTGAGTTAAAATCAGTTGTGCTAGTTGTAATTGTTTGATACACTAGTGAGATATCAAGTGGATTAAATATTATTTAATTCACAATTAGTGATCTCACATGCAACTGAGGATTTACTATTACTAGTTGCATGCATGTCAGTTCCAGTGGAGACCTAGTTGAGCTCTAGGTGAAAGGGAAGTTGACTATCAGTTGTAGGATTATTGGGTTGCACCTATGCAACCAAAAACCCATTGGATTGCCCATGATCCTTGCGCAATTCAGGAGGGCCAAAATTCCTATGGAATAGGGATTTCATTCCACACAAATTGTGCAAGCAAGGCAGGCTGCCTGGAGGTAGTAAATTGGCTAAGTATCGGTCAATTTTATCCGAGACAGCATGAGACAATTAGTTGAGTACAGGAGGGCTCTTGTGAGAAGAGTTGCATGTAATTGTTTCATGTGTCCATGCTAAATATACAATAGAAGATAGTGGGGTTTTGATTAGCAAGATTTCCCCATAAAATTATCTATGTTGTAGTTTGATTGATTCTTCTTTGCCTCACGTGATTGACGATTATGTTTTTAATTCCGAATTGATTTGTAGAAGCGATTCAATATTTAACTTTAGTACATTGTTAGATCGGATTGAATCCATGATATACATGCTTGTTGTATAATTTCTACAAATACTATAAAGGAAGGTTCGAGGATCATTTAGAAAGACACAATGAGTGAATCTAGAGATCGAATTCTTCTAACTGAGTAGTGCTTGGACGAAGATCATATCTAAGTGATTCTAGTTCAGAGAGGGGAAAAGACAGTTTTGGTAGGAGGATCTTCTCTGGGACTAAGAAATTAAGCAGAGAGGCAACAAAACAAGCAAGGGAAGAAGCATAGCCTCCAGAGTGTGATGCAACACCCAGAAGGGGTGACACAGGCCCACGTAGGGCACACGCAAAGGAAGCATAGTGTTTTCGAGAGATACTTTGAGATTTACTGGGAGATCAGGGTTCTGAGTTGGGAGGGTTGGATCTAGAATTTCCAAGTAGTAGATCGATCCTAGTGAGGAGGTGATGCAGTCCATAGAGGTCCCCACACAGACCTACATAGCCACTGCATAGAGGCAGCGCAGATGGTGCTAAGGTTTCGCCAGTTTAGCTACCGGATCAATCGGGACTTGCAGTCTGAGGTAAAACTCACTATATTTTTGTTTGTTGTGATTTCTTTGTACTGGATAGCCAACAAGGCATCCAGAGATTGCATTCAGAAATTGTTGCTTAATAATACAAACCCTTAGATCTGTTGCATTGATTTTCTCGCATTGGGTTTTTCCGGGGACTCTCATCCAAAATAAAGGTGTCATATGTGTGTATTTATTCTTTGCTTAGTTTCCTTGTTTCAAAATCATATTTAATTAAGCGTAGTCTACCTCAATAAATTACTTCAATATTTCCAAAATTAATATGAAAATAACTGTGTAATGTAATTTACAAGTAGATGAAGTAGATTCAGTTGGTTGTAGTAGGATTCCTGAGATTGTTAGATGTAGGTATTTTCACATGGTATCAGAGTTTTTGATGTGAAAAAGGAAGAGCAGATCTAGCAATGAAGTGAAGGTCGAATTGCTGCAGCAGTAGCAGATCGAATCCCTAGAGGGATTACACAGTTCTAGCTAGGAGGGCTAACTTTTCGAGGAGGTCTCTATCTGAGTGAGTCGACAGAGAGGTAAGACTTCTAGATCGATATATTGCTGAGGAAGAGGGAGAAATGCAGAGCCTTCATGCAGAGCTAGAGGGACACAATTTTTCTTCAATTAGTTGCTGGGCAGAGAAGCGTCAGACGAAGAAGAAGAGCACATAGTGAGGAATTCTTCCTCAGTGATTTCCTTGCTAAGAAATTCAACATTTCTTATTTTGTTGGGCAGCAAAGGAACAACAAACTTACCAACTCCATCAGGGAGTGTGTAAGCCAGCCTAAAAGCTATGCATTAAGGAGAAAGAGGGAGCTGTTTGACATTTTTTTGACTTAGATGACATCTCACAGTCTTAGTGATCATGATCGGTTGGAGGGATCCTCCAACTACGTGTTCTAGAAGGAAAGGATCAAATTCCTTCTGGATGAATATGATCTCAAGATGTTCATGGAAAACGTGGTTGTTGCACCTATAGATGCGAATCAGAACAAAAATTACAAGTCCGATATGGAAAAGACCAAGAGACTTATCCTTGATGGTGTCAAGGATCATATAGTCTCTCATATAGCTAGAAAGAACACATCCAGGGAGATATGGGAGGCCTTGTCCTTGCTATACGAAGGCACTTCTGATTAATGGAATATGAACTTGGAGCATAAGCTATGGATGATCCAGAAGCAGAAGGGGGAGCGGATTAATCCATTCTTAACAATACTTCAGGAAATTGATGATCAACTGGAAGTCGTGGGATCCACCCCAACTACTGAAACTATGGTGAGGTTGGCCCTTAACCTAGTCCCTGAGGAGTGACAAGTTTTTTTCCAAAGTATATTATGCAGGGCAACGCTTCCTAGTTGGGAGGAGATGTGGGCATCTCTTCAAGAGGAGGAGTTGATAAGAGATATGATCAAGTGCAAACTTGAGGGTAGCAGCAGGAGCGGATCAAAGAATCTGGAGGAGGAGGAGAATGGAACCCTCGCATCAGAGGGTCATCATGGGCAGTGAAAAAAAAAGAGAGATGTTTCTAAGTAGAAGTGTTTCAGATGTGGTGAGATGGGCCACTTTGTATCAAAGTGTCCTTTGAATAAAAAGTACAAGGATGAGAAGCACGATCCAGAAGTTTCGGCCGCGAAGATCGAGCAAGATGAGTTTTCCATGAGTTCCCATGCATCTCCAAGAGGGAGATGGGGAAATTTTGAACTGTAGTTCACAAAAAATTTAGTTGGGAAGGATCCTTAAGGATCCCACCTCTTGGATCATAACCTTGCTACAGGTGCCCATGATCAACAGTAGCGAGATGGAGAAGTTTTCAGTGGGAGCCAAGGAGTGATGGAACGCCAGTTGCAATGGGTAGAAGTGCCTACTTCTGAGTAGCGCAAATTAGTACAGAGAAGCAACAATGTAGTGCTTCATAAGGACATCGCAATAGATATCAGTAGTGAGAGCCTTCAACAACAAGGTGAATCCACTTAACGCTTGTTCAATTTTTGGGTGATTTCAATTGCTTCTCTCAACAACTGAGTTGCAGTGCAGATGCAGTGTTAGTAGTGACAGTATTTTTTTTTGGTAATTGAGGCTAAACTATATTGATTCGAAATAAAACATTACATATGCTACAGGCTGAGTTGGTAAGTTGTGCTTATCCAATCCAGCCTTAGCTGCTTTCATAGTTGCGTATGTATGGGGCTACCTTTGTGGAGGAAACCAACCCTGTAATAACATCAGAAAGAAAATTACAAAATGTGCCATGGCACATGTGAAAGTAAAAGTCCTATGATAAGCGCTGGAATAATAGAAAACTAAAAAAAGCTAAACGACCACGTAGTCACAGTTATTCTGCATAATCCTCGGTGTCTGGATCCTCCTCAATACGACAGACATACTCCTATGTTATGGCCTCCTCCTAAGCAGTGGGACACCATGGAGGCTTAGAAGCAGGTGCATAGAGGATGGGAGTGATCAGGTACTCAGAATCCAGTACACGTGTCCAAGTGACCTCTGAGTCCATGATCCATACGTCGATGTCTTCCCCCTATGCCTCTTGAACCGGAAGAGGCTCGGTTTTATGGGGCCTGGGGTGCTCCTGGTGCACAATGGTGGATTTCTTGGATCTGCTTCTGCCTCTATGCGAATATTGAATAGGGTCATCCTCCTCTTGGTCGTGCACAAGGCTCTGGGGGGGATCCTTGGCGTGACTGCCAGAAGAGGAATCCTCAAAGGACTCCAAACGATTATCGGGCCCTCGCTGGTAGCATCTAGGGAACACACCTCTTTGGCCACCTTTGATTGTTCTTTGGCACAATATTGTAGCCATGGGATAGCGTGGTAGGGGGGAGATGGGGGCCTGAGAGCATAGATAAGGAGTGTAGAGCACGATACTGATGGGCAATGTGGTGCGCCGGTGGTGGATGCGCAATTGGGGAGCTTGGTGATGAGAGCGCACAGTTGGGAGAAACTAGTAAGGCAAGGGGGGCTAAAGGGAGGCGCACAGTGAGGAAGGTGCACGACTAGGAGGGTCCTTTGCAACCTTGCACAGGGGGGAAGGTTGTGCAGCCGGTGGGTTGAAACTGAAACAGGGGTGCTAAGAGGGAAGTATGAGCCAAAAGGAGAAAACTTTGAGTGACATTATGCAGAAGGGCATCCCCTTTTGTAGACCTGTGGCATAAGCGCATATGTTGTGCATTATTATGACATGCTTGCAGGTGCATGCTGTGAAAATTTTCATGTGGAGGCATGTGCTTCGAGCTATGGCAGAGCGTCATATCCATTCGGGAGCTCATTCGAATGATTGTAGCTGAGAGGTTCCACCCACGGTGGCTGCTGGCTTTGTGTATCTTCTTAATTCCTTGCCTCTGTCACCTCATGTGAATTATTTCCTAGAGGTGGATCCAATTCAAGTGAAGGCATGCGTTGCAGATCTTCATCATCTCGAACGTGGGAGGTATTGTTTCCATACGTGCATCCAATTTCACCCGCATCCGGGGAGAGGTGGTCCTTTTGGATGAGAGTTTGGCATTCTCTGCATAAGGAATCATCCTCAATCTGGGAGAGATTGGAGTAATGCAACATGTTGTGGCTTTCTGCACCCTTGTTGGCTAGGAGATCCGCAACGGTGTTCGATTTCCTACATACATGTTAGCGAAAAAGGAGGTCTCTAGGCAAGACCCAGGTTCAGGCTTGAGGTCAATAAGGTTTCCACAGTATTCTAGAACAACGCTGACATTTTCACCCTACTCCAAGGAGTAGGGTGTCTCACCCGAGACGTGCCATGACCATAGTAAGATTAGAAGCTACATCAGATAGAAGACAAATGTAAACACGGATAACAACTATGGGAACTTTGAATAAACACACATATCTCAACTCTACGAAGGAACTATCATTCATCAACACATGTTTAGAATTTTGAAATAAAATTTAATTTAAGCATACATTCATTGTAAGCAAATAACCATTAATCAACTCGCGACATTACACACAGCAACAACCTGATTTCATTATCAATAAAAAAACAACATACAAGTGCTCCGTAGAGTCTATTACAGTTTTAGTCCAGTACAAGAGAATTCTCACAGAGCTCTGATGAGGCTCTCCCTCTCCTCAGCCTCTCACTGAACTAACTAACTAGCTAACTCCTCCTCTATTGATTGAATACCTATTTGTTTCTCCCCGAGTGCAACTGTCAGTCCTTCCTTTTTCCCCGCTCTGCTGCTTTCCGCTTCCTCTTTATTACTGGGATTTCTATTGATTTTTCTTGTCTCCCATATCTTCCATCTATGTTGTTCTCTGCCAATGTCGCGCCACCTATCAACTGGATTTCCACAGCTGTGACAACTCCTTGTCTACCTTGATTGTGTTTCGCCACCTGTCCTCCAGCTTTCCGCAACTAAAAACTATTCTATCCCAAAACAAAGGCCCCAATAGGCCCCAACCACACACTATTGACTTGTCCCGAATCAATATTTCCCTGCTGTTGCGGCTTCCGGTAGTCTGTCGGCTTCTGAGGTTGGCCCTATTTTTCCTGTTGCTTCGCCCTGTCCAAACAAACGTCCCAACTCTGGAACCTTGCTCAATACTGATGCCTTGAGTTCTGCGAACTCAGTTATTGCATGTTTCCATTCTTTAAGTAACTTCTCTGGTTGGGTGACGACTCTTTCGACTTTTGTTTCAGTCGCCACAGGCGACAGCTTGCTGAACACCTCCTGTATCTTTGGCTCGGCTTCAGCCGCCATCTTTTGTATTACCTCAACTTTTTGTTTTACTGGTTGCCTTAGCTCTCTGTGAATTTTTTTTGTGGCCGCTGAGTGTTATTTGATTTTCTAGATTTTGGTTTCAAGCGCATTTTCCTGGTCATACAGTTGTGTTATGTCGACCAGATCGGTGGTTTCTTTGATTTCCCAGAAAAATTTCTGAAGCTACACCGAAATTAGGTGGGCTTCCATAGTTAATGATTGGAGCATTCATGTAACTGATCCAATAGGCTATAAGCCTCTTTAACCGTCATCCCAAGGGTTTCCTTCATGCCATTTATCTGTCTCTGTCTCTCTGTGACCTTCTCGGCATATACCATGGAAGGGTCTAGCAATGCTGGCCCGGCCGCTAGTGCCTCTTTGAGTTCCTGGTTTTCTCTGCTCAGACTTGCGCATGCCATCTTCACTCGAACGGATCTTTCGACCATTGAGCAAATCCTTTGGTGTTTTGCTATCCTAGGCAATGATATTTAGCCATAGGTCCTTGAAGACTTTTGTCACCTATTCCAGCTGCTCCTGTAGGGTATCATTTTCACTTTTGAGTTGATTGCGCTCCTCAATAAGCGCGATGACCTACTTTTTTTGCTTCTCGAACCTCTGTTGGAGGTCATTGTGCAGTCCTTCTACTTGCCATGCTGCCATTTGGATAATATTGTATATTTGGCTAGCTCCCCAACTCTGCAAGTTCTCAATGCTCGAAATCTCCTGGGTCGGCTGTCTTTCTCTGAGTGGTTGCCCACTGGCAGTTGATTTCTCTAAGTGTCCTTGTGGAGACTTCAGATGATCCTATTGTGGTAGTTGAAATTCAGGGACATTTATACTAGTGGAAAATATAATCTGCTACAATATTATATTGGATTGCTGGAAAGGGTTCAACTCCGGTGAGGTGGGCATTGCATCAGAAGTGAAAGACCCTCCTTGAACTAATAGTTCTAGAAAGGTGCCCTGTCCCGCCGAGGTTTGGTCAACCTCGGGTACTCCAACCATACCCAAGTTAACTTCTACCTCGGTATCACCATTTTTCTTGTGCCCTGGTTTTATTAGATTTGAAATAGTCGTTGAGGTGGATGGAGTGTGGATGGAGCAGTCCTTGGAAGTGAATGAAGTGTGTGGTGACGAGTTCCGCATATGAGGTGGAGATGATGTATGAATGTTTAGGACTGAGGATGGATCAAACACAAGTATCCCAAAGGTTGTTTGGGTGGAAACCTTTGGCTCTTCTTGAATTGGTACACCTGTAACCATAGGTTGGGGCTGATCTTCCCCTGTGACATCAATTACTTGCTTGGGTGCCATAGTTCGTGCATTCTTTGGTTTGGATGCAGCTACTGGAGGCTTGGGTGATTTGGTCTTGCAGATTAGGGTGACTGTGGTTACTGGAAGGGAATTGAACATGGTGGATGGTAGGGCAGTAATGATGGGGCTAGTTGTGGATGGGGATGCAGAATTCAAAGTTTGGAACTAAGAAAAAGTAAGAAATACAATAGATGTGCTTGTGAGAGTTTCTATTACCAGGTTGAAGCCCTTCACCTTTGTGTCGAGCTAGTCTATTAGGGGTCGTAGTTGGAGTTGGGAAATCCTCCTCGTTGGTTCTTCCGGTGATTCCCCTGGGAGTGCTTTTGGTAGCATCACCTTGAATGAATAATTGGGGATTCTTCTTTTGACTTCCATTGTAGCTCTTGGCCACAAACATACTTCAATGTGGAAGGCTTCTTCTTCTACTTGGAACTTCAGCGGCTGCATTCGGAAAGTGGTTTCACCCACGCAACTAGGTCGGATATAAGTCTTGTTGTGGGTTAACCCAAACCATATCTGCGAAGAGTATCTATCCAATATTTCCCTTGGAACCCTTTGCTGGCTCCCCACCACATCGACCATCTGTCTGTACCAAAATGAGAACGCCTCCTCATTGACTTCTTTGGTACTGGGATCTCCTGATACTCTCCAGGGCATAAACCTTAATGCCATTGGTTGGTTATGAGTGATTTATGTGAGCTTCC
Source organism: Pinus albicaulis (assembly GCA_034641835.2). NCBI lineage: Eukaryota > Viridiplantae > Streptophyta > Pinopsida > Pinales > Pinaceae > Pinus > Pinus albicaulis. The sequence goes on along the minus strand of CM076575.1, from coordinate 1,837,228,924 downwards.
TAATCCCTAGGTGAGTCCATTTCCACATTGCAAAGGCCATTATGAGATAGCCATAGATGAATCCCGTAGCTCACTTGTAATTATCATCACAGGCCTCAGACAATTCATTCAACAATAATGTGCACCAGTTTAACTGTGCTCCCTGGATGCAGTGTTCTGCGACTGAGATGGTGTCCAGGGTGCATTCTCCTTTAGTGTAATCCCTCATTGTTTTCCCAGCTATTAGATAGTAGGAAAATTTCACCGCTGGGTTGTTGATGAGTTCGATCTTCTCTCCCTTCCCTCCTCTTCTGGTCTCATACTTCTTGTAGTAATCACAATCCCTTGAATTTTTGGCTCTCTTGGACACATTTTGGAATGCCATTGAAACGTTGCTCCCCTCCGCTGATAATACTGTAAGTCTGTTGATGCCTTGTGCATGAATTGGGATCTCCCTCCCAAGCCATAATGATCCATTCATAATTCTGCTCATTAGGAACATTGTACGTTGCATTTCCACTCCCATTGTTCCAAATACCGGGAGGCTCTTGAGGTTTAGTATAGTCGACCTTTGAATACCTCTGAATTCTGGATTCATCCTTGTTGCTTCACCTCCTCCCTCTGTTGCATAATTCTCCATATACACTTGCCTCTTCATGGCCAGGAATTGATATGAGTCTGTGAAATTTGTGTCTATTAACAAAGTGTTATCGTACTTTCCAATCAACGATTCTATCATTTGAATTCTCACATCGAGCTCGGGATCGAAAACTGATGTTGCTATATTTTTCATCTTCGTTCTCCTGCTGTATACCTGAATTACTGTTACTGGTCTCTTGCGTGAATTCTTGCTATTGGTTTGCTTCTTTGAACTTCCTTTGCTGAACTCTTGCTTGTTGTTGTAGCTATTTCTATTTCCCAACTCGGAATTTTTCGGCATTTTGGTGCTTTCTTCTTTCATGCGGGTTAAGTAATGTTACCGACACAAATGAGGTTGATATGAACCCATAACTAATTAATTCTTGTTGTTTTTCCCGCGGCTATAATCGTGCGGTTAGTTACCGTGGTGAGGTGTGTTCTGACATTGTTGATTGTGGCTTCGGGATTTGGGTAGACATGATGGGTAATAATTATGGCTTAATATGGTAAATTTATTACGATATGGGGGTTACTAATTACGGCAGTTATTTTTCAAATTTGGGTGATCCTATGGATTGACAACGGTATGATGGGCCATTATGAGTGAATGATATTTGACACGCTTGGCTATCTGACACTGTAGACTCTACCCCCGACAACAATTGGTTGCGATGAGGTCTCTGCATCGCAACATGTCCAATTGCTCTTTTGTGCCATTCTGTGGTATTTTTATTGGCACTCCTACTCTAATGGGCTGAGAAATATTAAAGTATGGTAATTATATGTCTCATATTGGGTGTGAGAGAGTTATTGAATCTCTTAGCCATCCCATCTGAAAATTTGCTCTCGGTGCGAGAGTTATTGAAAAAATAATTGGTGGAGCTTACTCCATGATAGGGTTTAGGGCGTGTACCATTCCCCATCATCGCCAATATTTTCCATCTACTTGTGCTAGTCGAACCGCACCCGAGTATTTAATTTCTATCACGTGATATAGTCCCATCCAGTGCATTCTGAGTTTCCCCGGGAACTTCTGGAATTTTATATCGTATAACAGGACTTTTCCTCCGATGGTGAATGTTTTGTGCTTGATGTGACGATGATGCCGGAATTTTTGTCTTTATTTTTGTCTTGTCAGCCAAATCCACTTAATCTATCTTCTTCAAGCTCCCGCAGTTCATGGAGGTGTTCAGTGATTAAGTCTTCGTCTGTCATATGTATTGTTGAAGCAATTAAGAGACTTGGTATGATAAACTCGACTGGTATTACTGCCTCTCTTCTGTATACCAGCTGGAATGGAGTTTGATTGTGCAATATCTTTATGGTTGTCTTTTATGCCCACAATGTGGCTGGTATCCTTTCATCCTAGTCATCTCGGTTGGCATTGCATATCTTGCTTAGTCCTTTTTCTAAGATCTTGTTGAATGCCTCAACGGTTCCATTCACTTGAGGGTGGTACGAGCTGCTTTTGTGGTGTTTTACCATAAAGTTATCTAGCAGAGCTTTAATTGTTGTATTAATGAAATGTGTACCTTTATCACTTGTGAGGCTTCTGGACAACCAAATCTGATAATGATGTTCTCGAAAATAAATTTGGTTGTTGTGTCCACTGTGCAGTCTCTTACTGGTGCCGCCTCTGCCCATCTTGTGAGATAATCAGTTGTGGTTATTATATATCTTGCATGCGAATGTCGTGTCATTGGTGCAATTGGTCCTATGAAGTCGATGACCCATTTTTCAAACGCGTGAATTGCTCTTACAGGTTGCAGTGGTAATTTATCACGATGCAACGATCGTCTTGTTCTTTGGTAGACATCGCATTTTTTTACATATGCCTTGCTATCTTTGTGAATTGTGGGCCACTGTAACCCTGCATGTATTATTTTCCTTGCGGTTGGTTTTGCGCTGACGTGGCCTCCCAAAACTCCGTTGTGACACTCCCACATGATATATTCTCTTTCATGATCCAGGACACATCTTCGCAAGATATGATCCAATCCCATTTTATATAATTGTCCTACTATTAGTTGATATTCAGCCGCTTTCACTACCATATGTATTTTTTGGGTTGCCGTGCATTCTGTTGGGCATTGCCCTATGGCCAGATACATCGCTTTTTGCTCTAGATAATCTGGGATGGCTTCTACTATGAAGAGATTAGCATCCGGCATCTGGTCATTAAGGGATCCCCCATTTTCCTCATTCTGTAATCTTGATAAGTGGTTAGGACCCATGTTTAACCTCCACGGTTTTACTATTACTTCAAAAGTGAATTCCTGGAATAGAAGGAGCCATCTACAGATTTTTCCTTCAAGCACCGTTTGTTTACCATATATTTAAATGTTGATTGATTTGTGAAGAACTTGAATGTACCTCCCAATAGGTAATGATGAAATTTCTAAAGAGAGTATACCATCGCAAGAGCTTCTCTTTATGTGGTTGTATAATTTCTTTCAGTTGTGGACAAATTCCTGCTTGCAAAGTACACTGGATGATCTATGGGAGTTTCTCCTGGCTGAGCTAACATCGCTCCCACTACAATACTTGAGGCATCAATGTGGACATGGAACTGTTTTTCCTAGTTAGGATGGACCAAAATGGGTGCACTTTCTAGTTTTTCTTTCAATGTGTCTAGGGCATTAGTGAATTCATCGTTCCACATAAATTGTTCTGACTTCCGCAACAATTTTTCCAATGGTGCTGTAATTTTTGCATAGTTGCGGATGAACCTCCTGTAGTACCCTGTATGTCCGAGTAGTGACCTCAATTGTTTTACAGTTTCTGGTGATTCTATATTAACAATGACCGCTACCTTTGATGGGTCCACACATACACCCTGCTTACAAATGACATGTCCCAGAAGTGTCCCAAAAGGTACTGCAAAGATACATTTCTTAAGGTTGAGAGAAATTTGAAGTTGTCTACATCTATCAAACAATATTCTGATTAGATTTGCATGGTTCTTCAATAGAATTTAAACTATCCAATCATCCATGTATACTTCTAAGAACTTGTGGATATAGTCCTTGAATGCTACTATCACTATCCGTGAAAACACATCTGGTGCATTATTTAGTCCAAAAGGCATGACATGGTATGCAAATGATCCCCACTCTATTGTGAAAGTGGTCTTCTTTTTGTCTTCTTCCTCTATTCTCACTTGATGATATCCTGAGAAGCCATCTATGAATGAGTAGGCTTCGTTTCCTACTACATTGTCAATAACCTCATCGCTAAATGGAGTTGGAAATGGATCATGAATGCATGCGTTGATGAGGCTTCTATAGTCTACAGATGCTCTAATATCTGATTTCTTTTTTTTACTTTGTATTACAATGGGACTAACCCATTCTGCTTCCTCAACTGGAAAAATAAAACCTGCCTTCAACATTTTATCTATCTATGCTTTAACCTTTTCTTTAACTCTCAGATTCAGGTAGTAAGGCCTATCTTTTACTGGTCTTGCATCTAGTTTTAAGACTATGCACATTTCTCCCATGTCCCCTTTAATCCCTTTAAGCTCTGCTACTGAAGATGGGAATATATATTCATATTCCTGTAACAGGTCAAAGATTTCCTTTGTTGTCTCTGTAGCCCAATAATCTCCGATAGATGCAATCTTGGGTTTTTCTGCGCTTCCAATATTTAGCTTCTTTGTCTTCAACGATAATAGGTGTAGTCCTTATGTAGTTGGTTCTTCCTGTACTTCCCACTCTCCTTCTTTCTCTTCAAAGTATAGATGTCGAAGACTCTCTAAGTCGTCATTGTCCATCTCCCGATCTATCCGTTTACATGCTATTGATTCTTTGATTTTAAGCTCTGATAACAATATTTCTTCATCTTCCTGAAACTATGGAAAGAATAATACTCTTTTGATTTCGTAAAGGGCATCTGTAATTTTTTATGTATCTCCTTTAAAAGAAAGAAAAAATGTATAAACATTTCCGCAACTGCTTCCCAGGTACCAATTCTTCTTTTCTTCTCCTCTATCAAATACCAGGCTTGTGGAATGGTGTCCAGTGAATGTATGAAGTTGTGCACCCACAAATATTCTGGACATCCTGCTTTCTTCTAGTTATGCTCACAACTCTTTAAATGCTCTACGAGGTCAGAATATCCTTGGTATTTTTCGATGAACTGTGGTCCTGAAGCTTCATGGAATCTAGTTCTTAATGTTTTGGAAACATCTTCCCATACCGAAAGAGAGTTGCGATGGGTAGCCCACCACCTTGCTGACGTGGATTGTAGTGCTACGTTCATAAGAGGGACTCTATGTTCTATTGGTACCTTTTCTTCCACTTTTGTAATAAATGTCTTTGCAGTATGCATGTTTGAAAGAGTTTGATATCCTCTTACCTCTGTACCAATCCAGTTGACTCCCCGAATGTTGGCGCATCTTCTAGTGTTAATTTCATATCCTCCATGTGGCCAATCATCCCATGCTACTTCTGATCCCAATTTGGAACTTTGAACACTTCGTGTTATGAAACCAACTCCAAAAATATAAGAAAAGAGATATCAACACCTTAGAAATAGCCACTTCGAGGGGGAAAGCTCCAATACATTACATAAATGAACAATTCTTGGATGATTCAAATGAAAAAACCTCTTTCTAGATATAGGGGTCCATGGGGTCACAATATAATCCTAGATGACCTAACAATAATAATGTATGTAAACAATAATAACAATATGCGGGTTAGAGGGGTACAACAATAACAATAAGGGCTTATACTAATAAAAATAAGGGATTAAAGTAGTAATATGGGGACCTAACATGCCCCTCTTCTTCAAAAAAGTGTTGTCCTCAACGCTTGAGTAGCTCTAGATGCTTCTGTATAAAATTCTCATCCACCCATGTAGAACCTTCAGTGGGTAAGTTCTTCCACTTGATGAGATACTTTGAAATTCATCGATTTCGTAGCTGTCGAGTTCTTGTTTCCATGAATGTTTTAGGTTCCAATATAATTTTTCCTTCCTCATCAAGTTCGCATGAGCTGAAGTTTGTCCCCCTATAACCTTCTTTAAGCATGAAACATGGAAAACTGGATGTACTCGCGAAGAAGCAGGAAGCTCCAATTTGTATGCCATAGTACCAATATTTTGCAACACCTTATAAGGACCATAGTGCTTTGGTGATAATTGATTATCTTTCTTAGATTTCTTGAGGGACATTTGTTTGTATGGTTGTAGCCATAAAAATACCCATTCCCCCCCCTAAACTTCCCCTCTTCACGTTGTTGATCTGCACATTTCTTCATTCAATTTTGTGCCAAATTTAGGTTATCCTTTAATAATAGTTGGAGAACTTCTTGTTGATGTCTCGATGTGATCCTCCATAGTTTAGACCTAATTTACCTTAAAGAAGATGTCTGATGGATAGTCTGTGTAGGTCATAAAGTGCCATAAATGGGGTCATTTTTGCTATGTAGTATGGAAGGAAGTGTTATACACGCATTAGTGAAGGCAACCACTTGACCCATTGTGTTTGTTTATCAGATACAAAACAACGAATATATCCTTCCAAACATTTATTCACTATATTTGTTCGACCATCGTATTTAGGATGATAAGATGAGCTACGAGATATTTGAGTACCAAAACAAGAAAATAATTTCATCCAAAAATTTCCTGTAAAAATGGGATCTCTATCACTTACCATAATCTTCAGGTTTCCATGTAGCTTTTGAATTGTTTCCATAAATGCGGTAGCAACTATACTCGCTTTAAATGGATGAGATAATGCACAAAAGTGTCCATACTTGGTAATTCTATCAACTACCACCATGATGACACTCCTTCCTTTAGACTTAGGTAAACCTATGATAAAATCCATTGAAATCTCCTCCCAACGTTCACTTGGAATAGATAAAGGTTATAGAAGACCCGAGGTCTTAATTGTCTCAACTTCATTTTGCTGGAAAACCAAACATTCTGCCACAAAATTTTGAATATCATATTTAAGTCCATCCCAAAAAAATTCTTTCTTCACCCTGTGGTAAGTTTTTAAAAATCCCAAGTGTCCTCCTAAAAGAGAAGTGTGCAATTCCAAAAGAATATTTTGTTTTAGTTGGGAATTATTACAAAGATATAAGCGATCTTTGTACCATAAGGAATCATTTTCCAACTAAATTTATCAGATGTACTAGGATCTTGCTGCAACTTTTGAATGAGTGTCCACACTTCTTCGTCCTTCTTCCATTCATCCGTTGCTTTGGTTATCCAATCTGGTTGGATAATATAAATTGCACAAAGCAATGCTTCCACCTCTTCATTCTTTCTTGAGAGCACATTTGCAAGAACATTTAGCTTCCCTTTTTTGTAGATGATTTCAAAGTCATAACCCAACATCTTTATGACCCATTTTTGCTGCTCTTTCAAAGATAGTCTTTGTTCTAAAAAGTGTTTAAGACTATCATGATCGGTTTTTACGTTGAAGTGTATTCCCATTAGGTAAGGTCTCCATTTCTTTAGTGCATATACTATTTCCAACATTTCCTTCTCATAAACATCCTTTTGTAAATACTTTCCTTTGATTGAACAACTTTCAAAAGCAATGGGTCTTCCTTCTTGCATTTAATAACATAATTCACTTTCTTAAAGTATCCATTCCTGATAAGGTTTTGTGATGCAGCGTAGCTAGGACCGGTGTTAGGCACAGTGCCTCTTTAAGATGTTCAAAGACCTTAGTTGCTTCAAGAGTCCATGAAAATGCATCTTTCTTCAATAATGTTGTTAGAGGTGCTGCAATTCTCCCATAATTCTTAATAAACTTGCGATAATACCCTGTTAACCTGAGAAATCCTCACAACTTCTTTATGGTTGTGGGGACTTTCCATTCCTTAATGGCTTTAATTTTGTTACGGTCTACCTTAACACCCTCGTGAGATACAATATGACCCATATATTCCACCTCTTGTACTCGAAATACTCGAAGAAACATTTGAATGTTTTTGCATATAATTGTTTTCTCCTCCAATAAGTGTGAGCACCATTTTGTCAACATATTGAACATAATTCGTCAGAATACTTTAGATTAGTATATCATCTGAAAAATACTAGCACAAATTTTCTAAGGAAGGGTTTCAATGGAATTCATCAACCCTTGAAATGTAGAAGGTGCATTGGTAAGGCAAAAGGCATGAACAAAAATTCATAATGACCCTCATGAGTTGAAATGTTGTTTTAGGAATATCTTGACCTTCATTTAATTTGATGATATCTGAGCAGAATATCCAACTTGGTAAAATAAATTGCTCCATGTAATTCATCCAATAATTCATCAATCACAGGAATGAGAAATTTATCTTTAATAGTGAGCTTATTGAGCTCCCTATAATCCGGACACATGTGCCATGATCCATCCTTCTTGTGCACCAATACTACTAGAGCAGAGAAAAAAATTTGACTAGGTTTAATTATACCAGCCTCTAACATTTCTGCAATCATACGTTCAATTTCACTCTTTTGGAAATAAGGATATCTGTAAGGCCGAATGTTTGGAGGAACACTTCCTGGAATAAAATGGATAGCATGATCATGATCATGAATAGGTGGAAGTCCTTTGGGAGTATCAAACACCTTGGAATGATTGTCCAAGACTTTTTGGAGATCTCGAGAAATAGATGATTTTGATGTTGGAACTTCTAGTGAGCATAATTGTGCAATTACGCCTCATTTTTCTTTCTTCAGAAGCTTTGTCATGACATTAGAGCTTATTATCTTTCCTAGCTTCCCTGTGATACCACGTAATTCAATTTCATTTCCTTCCGAAAAACATTTCAAGAAAAGTTCTTGAAAATTAAAAGCTACCGTCCCCAAAGATTGTAACCATTGTACTCCTAGTACAACATCAGCACCTCCCATTAGGATGGAAAGCATTGAACTATTCAATACATATTCCCCCATTAATAGCTTGATATTATGGCATTTTCCAGAGAAATTTATAGTTCCTCCATTTTCAACCATCACTTGACATTCTGGTGCTGGGTATAGGAAAAAATTCAATTCCTTGGCTACCTTACAATGAATAAAGTTATGGGTACTACCCCAATCAATCAACACTATTACCTTTTTCTTCTTGATACGTCCTTCTATCTTGAGAGTTTGAGGAGTGGTAATTCCTACCAATGCATTACATGATATGGTTGGACTCATTTCTTCTTCTTCTAGGGTTGCTTCCTGGTGTATATCCTCTTCTTTTGAAGTTTCTTATTCATTTTCTTCCTCCTCTGCACAATCTATGTAAAATAATTTCTTCTCAGCGCACTTATGAACTTTAGTGTATTTTCTATCACAACTGTAGCAAAGCCCTTTTGCTCCTTTTTCTTCCAATTATTGTGGTGTCAACCTTGTAGGTTGTGGAAGTCTAGGAGTAGCAACACTTCGATATTTATAGATGTGAGTGGTAGGCTTCCTTGTCACCATAATTTTACATTCAATTTTTATTGCCAACCTGAATGCCTTCTCTAATGAATCTGGTTCCCAAACGTGAACTTCATGTTGGATGTTATCCTTTAAAGTCCCTATGAAGACATCAATATTGTGTTCCTATGGAATATTAGTTACCCTTATATTCAATTTTTGGAAGTCCTCAATGTGCTCCGCCACTGAACCCTTTTGTTTGAGATTTATTAATTGGCTAAAGAAGGTGTTGCTCTTTGTATCCTCATAATGTGCTATCATTTCCTCCGTAAAAATTGACCAAGTGACAATTTTTTTACGGGAGAAAATCCATCGATACCATACAAATGTATTTTGTTCTAAATGTAAAGTTGCAATGTGTACATTTTGTGTGTTTTGCACATTATTGAGATCAAAATATTGATCCATCTGTAGTATCCATGTTACAAGATCCTTGCCATAAAATTTTCTCATATCCATCTTTGGAATATGGTGGTTATTTAATCCAACATTAGAGTTTATGAAATCACGATTAACATTTATTTTTTCTCATCATGAGTTTCCTCTACTATCTTTTCACCATTAGGAATCATTTCTTGTATCAACTTTGACAAACCTTCCTTCAAACCTTCCATTTTTTCTTCCATACCATACATTTTTTCTTCCATACCATTCATCAAACCATCCATCGTAGCTTCCATTCCTTTCTTCAAACCATCCATCTTAGCTTCCACACTTTTCTTCAAAACATCCAGTTCATTTTTTGTTTCTCTTTGCGAGAGCAAATTTTGGTGCACTTGCTCTTGTAATTTTGATAGATCATGTTGCAATTCTTCATCTTCATGAGTCATAGTAGAGTACTATGAGAGCTTAATGGGTGTTGAATTATTCTTAGGAGGCATTTTATAACCCAATGCTGATATCTATGCTCAATAGGCCTTTGGAATTACTTAAAACTGATTTTTCAAACAAGACTTATGCAATTTGAAAAAAAAAAAAAATACACACATTTTTCTTGATTTTGAAGAACTCGATATTGAAACTGAATTATCTCTGTGATTTCGGATCTTCAATATCTGAAATTCAGCCCTAAATTAGCCCTCTGAAACTTCTTTCGAATCCCACAGGTCTGACCTGATTTGGATTCGTTAAGACAAAGTTATTCCCAATCTCCTACGATGACCTAATTATGGACTGGTTCAGTAAAGTGAACTTATACGACTTGCCACATGTTACTGTTTCGTCCTTCAGCTATGAAAATTATCTAAAAATAAATAAAGGTTGTGTACTTGTGGCTGCTTTTTACAGAATCCCCATCCGATGCTCAGAGAGAGATTTATGATGTTTTTCCCACGGTGACCTCTTTGAGATGAAATTCGGGAGCTTGAAATAATCCTAACTTCCATAGATAATATCTCCCAAAATATTGCGAACCAGGATTTGAAATATTTACAGGAGGTTCCTTAGGCTTTCAGCTTCATTCTGTGAAAATTTTGGATTCTGAACCCTCATAGAAAAAAATCTATAGCGAAAATTCCGCGAAGACTTGTTTAGGTTAAATTTAAGAGCCTGCAAAAATCCCTAACTTCCACAGATCATATCTCCGAAAATATTGCGAACCAAGTTCTGAAATTTTGAAACAATGTTCCTCAGGATTTCAGCTTCGCACTCTAAAAATTTCAGCTTCTAAAACCTCGTAGAAAAAATTTATAGTGAAAATTACATGATTACCTGTTTGGAGCAGTGAAACCCTAGAATCCAAAGCTCTGATACCAAATGTTATGAAACCAACTCCAAAAATAGAAGAAAAGAGGTATCAACGTCTTAGAAATAGCCAATTCAGGGGGGAAACCTCCAATACATTACATAAATGAACAATTCTTGGATGATACAAATGAAAAAACCTCCTCTCTATATATAGGAGTCCATGGGGCCACAATGTAATCCTAGCTGACCTAACAATAATAATGTAAGGGCACAATAATAACAATATGGGGGTTACAGGGGTACAACAATAACAATAAGGGGTTTACACTAACAAAAATAAGGGACTATACTTGTAATATAAGGATCTAACACTTCTCCAGCTTACGGTCCCTCCTGTTATAGGATTGATATAATCTTCTCTCTTTCCTGCCGTCATCTGTTATAGCTAATCTAGAAGTTGGGCATCCTCTCTACTGTCAACAGTTTCTATGTATCGTGGATCTTTATATGGGTCAAGTGGCTAAATTACCCTGACTTCCCTGTCTTTAAATATCATTAATTCCTTCTTTAAATCGATCATTGCATAATTCGTGAAGGCCCAATCTATCCCCAACAAAGCAGGATAGGGATACTTGTCTCCCATGGTGTCTATTACTTCAAAGTATGTATATTTTTTTACTCCCACGACATCAACTTCGACTTCTTCCAGCCTTCCTATGGGTACAATATAGTATTGATTCACCATTCTAAGCTGTATTGGGGAGTATGTGAACTTTGGTTTCCTAGTGCTTCCCACATCTTTTGAGGTAGAATGTTGACATTTGATCCGAGATCAAGCATCATATCTCTGATTTGAAATCCCGTGACTTGGGTATTTACGCGGAACTCCTTTACAGTTCTTCTCTTGTTTCTTTTTACCCTTCTTATGTACTTTTCCGTTGAATTTCTTGAGTCTCCAGGTTGTGCATTTTCTTGCACCACCAAATCTAGATTTTGATTTAGTTGTTCCAACATCGGTGCGTCGGTTACAATTTTCAGGAACAATCGGAACCATTCCTCGATCACTGTACTTGTATGGATTTCATTTTCTCTTTCACTGGTTGGTTGTGGAGGTTCCATACTTTTACGTCTCCCTATTTAGGAAAATGTTTCCATAGTCTCCTTAAAATACCGCTTCTGTCTATCTGGTTTGAAAGCGTTCTTTGGAGATGCGGGTTTGATCAGCTTTACCAGGTCCATATCCCGTGCATCCTCCCCTATTTTCTTCCCTCCCCATGTTACTATAGCTACATTTTGCATGGGCTGAGCTTCTCCTATTCTTGGTTTTGCATTAACCAGATTAGTTCTCCTATGTTTGGCTCTTTCTTCCCATCTCTTAATTAGCTCTGGGAAGTTTTCAGTTGCATGTGTGTTAACTCTACATTGGATCACCATGGTCTCCTAGGTAGCAGACTGTCCCTCGCTACGTGCCCCTCCTGATCATAATTATATAATATTACTGGTCCTCTTCCTCCGAGGAAGCGGAAAGTAGTAGAGCTGGGAAAAAAAAAGGACTGACAGTTGCACTCGGGGAGAAACAAATAGGCAGTTAGTTAGCAAAGGAGGAGTTAGCTAGTTAGTCAATTTAGTGATAGGACGAGGAGAGGGAGAGCCTAAGGAGAGCTCTGTGAGAAGTCTCTTGTACTGGACTGAAACTGTAATATACTCTGTGGAGCACTTGTATGTTGTTTTGTTATTGATAATGAAATCAGGTTGTTGTTGTGTGTAATGTCGCGAGTTGATTAATGGTTATCTTCTTACGAGGAATGTATGCTTGAAATAATTCTTTGGAGATGTGGGTTTGATCAGCTTTACCGAGCCCATGTCCCGCGCATCCTCCCCTGTTTTCTTCCCTCCCCGTGTTACTATAGCTACATTTTGCATGGGCTGAGCTTCTGCTATTCTCGGTTCTGCATTAACCAGATTAGTTCCCCTATGTCTAGCTCTTTCTTCCCATCTCTTAATCAGCTCTAAGAAGTCTTCAGTTGCATGTGCGTTAACTCTACATTGAGAGCACCATGGTCTCTTGGGTAGCGTACATTACCTCGCTATGTGCCCCTTCTGATCATAGTTATAGCATCTTACTGGTCCTCTTCCTCAGAGGAAGCGAAAAGTAGTGGAGTGGGGAAAAAGGAAGGACTAAAAGTTGCACTCGGGGAGAAAAAAATAGGCAGTTAGTCAACAGAGGAGGAGTTAGCTAGTTAGTCAATTCGGTGAGAGACTGAGGAGAGGGAGAGCCTCAGGAGAGCTCCATGAGAAGTCTCTTGTACTAGACTAAAATTGTAATAGACTCTGCGGAGCACTTGTGTGTTGTTTTTTTATTGATAATGAAATCAGGTTGTTTCTGTGTGTAATTTCGTGAGTTGATTAATGGTTATTTTCTTACGATGAATGTATGCTTGAAAGTGTTCTTTGGAGATGCAGGTTTGATCAGCTTTACCGGGTCCATGTCCCACACATCCCCCCCTGTTTTCTTCCCTCCTCGTGTTACTATATCTACATTTTGCATGGGCTGAGCTTCTGTTATTCTCGGTTCAGCATTAACCAGATTAGTTCCCCTCTGTCTGGCTCTTTCTTCCCATCTCTTAATCAGCTTTAGGCAGTCTTCAGTTACATGTGTGTTAACTCTACATTGAGAACACCATGGTCTCCTAGGTAGCGGACATTATTCGCTACGTGCCCCTCCTGATCACAGTTATAACATCTTACTAGTCCTCTTCCTCTGGTTCTACCACCTCTCATTCCTCCTCCTCGCCCCCTTGGAGTTTCATTCACTCTATAAGACGCCCTGTCCAATCATTCTGCCAGTGCGTCGAGGGCTCTACATCGTTTTGTATTATGCATTGTAAAAGCATAAAACTCACAATATACATTGTTTGGAACATTAGAATATTTTTTCAAAATGGGACATAGTCATGGAGGATGACCAATACCTTTGCATATTTGGCAGTAGTCAGTTGTTGTCTGATTCTACTGAGTGGGGAACCCTGGAAAATGGGGTTGTGGTTGATATAGTCCTTGGGTATTTATCTGCGCAACTCCTCTGACTGGTGGAGCCCCCTGTGTTCCGGTTGTTGAAGTTCCAACATTTTCTCCTCGAAACCTTGGACATTCTGTGGCAACATGTCCTTCCGTCAGGCAATGGGTGCACCACACGTTGGGCCTTGCAGGTCGTATCGGTTGAATTTATTTCAACTTTTCCGTTAAACTAGCTAGCTGATGTTGTAGCCCTAGCATGGAAGGATCTTGTACTACAGATACTCCTCTGAACTCCTGTGGGTAACCCTCCATAGCTTCTATTTTCATGGCCTGCTCAAGAGCATCTTGAAGGGTATCAATCTTCTGTTGCGTCAGTGGGTTCCTTGTCAACAGGAGGAGTGCTTTAATGAGCCAATCTCGTTGGTGATTTGGATCAATTGGGTAACTTAGTTTCCCAATCACATCTTTAAATCTTCTCATTAGGTCCCAGGCTATTTCTCCCTCTCGTTGTTTCAGGCTATTTCTCCCTCCCGTTGTTTGATTTCCCACAATTCAGACAATCCTTGCTAATTTGTCTGAGGCAATTTGAATCTTGGACAAATTCTTTCTTCACATCATCTATTGCTGGGTTCGGATGAGCTTCTAACCATTTAACGAACAAACACAGATCTCTTTCTCTTAGAGTGGTCTGGAGCTAAATCAAATTGACAAAATTTGGTGTCTTTCGAGCCCTCCAAATTGTTTCGCAGAGATACAAGTGTTTCTCCAAATCGTCGTTACCTTTCCCAGAGAATTTTGGGTATTGGGTGAACAATCTCGCCATATTTACTTATGTGGGTGGTACTAAAATAAAACATCTAATTTTCAGCTAAGAGATTGTACTACCAACACTGTGGCTAGTAGATATCTGTATTGTAGACTTAATACTACTCAACTTGCTAAACTCCTGTATCTTAACAAAACAATTATCAGGTGGATGATAGAGTACCAGAGGAAGGTTGGGACTAGTGCTACTTTAACCTTGGGGAATATTATTGCCTTGCATTATGGGTGCTGGCCTCTCTCGGAATAGTTGCTCCATCGCAACATGCAGCTCCACATCGAACATCTCCTCGGGGCATGCGTCCTCCTCATTGGAATTTTCTCCCTTTTCTCTTCGGGCTGGGAACCTATACACTTGCCTAACTTCCTTAATGGTCCCTCCCATTATTTCGGATCCCATCTGACCTTCTCTTTCCTCTATCATCTGCGGCACCTTTTCCTTGTCCTGTCAATTTATCTCCTACTTTTAAAACTCTTTCATTGCCCTTTCTTGCCACTTCTCAACAATCTGTGCCCTCTGATGTGCTCATTTCTCTCTCAGTCTACTAGAGGTTTCGTTATCCATACCCCTATTCCCCCTTCTTACTTACTCGTAGCATCTTTCCCTCAATTCCTTCCCCCAGTACTGGAGGTTTAAGTCTCCATCTCAAGGCTTTGAAATGACATCAAGCCCTCATCCACCATTAGAGCTTTAATCCACAACTAGATTTCCTTCAACAGTTCTCCCCGTAATCCAGATCTAAATAATTCTTCGTCTTTTGTAAAATATTGGTAAAAATCAGCTGCAAATTCCACAATGTACCCCTCCAAGATATATTGTACCCAAAAATATATTGCTCGAGTTAGATCAGTATCTAACCAATGGAGTGATACTTGACCTATGTGCGTCCAACTGTAATAGAATCTAAGCGATCCTCCTAGGAGTGAATTGATTTGAAGTCTTCGAAACCAATTATAAAGCTCTTCGGGAAACTTTCCGCGGAAAATCTCATCCAGGTAACTCGCAGATTCATAAAATAGGACCCGACCTTTGACAATATTTTCCCTTTGTTGTCAAAATTCCACTTGTTGCGATATGAACTAATCTAAGTGATTATACCACCAGCTTCGTAGTTCCTTCTCGAAGATCCACGATACCATGATCTAACTTCTAAATGAGTTTTCAGGTCCCGGAAATGGAACCATTTGTTGGTGAAAAAGGAGGTCTCTAGGAAAGACCTAGGTTCAGGATTAAGGCCAACAAGGTTTCCGCAATAGTCTAGAAAAATGCCTACATTTTCACCCTGCTCCAGGGAGTAGGGTGTCTCGCCCGAGGCGTGAAGTGACCGTAGTAAGATTAGAAGCTAGATCAAGTAGAAGACAAATGTAAACATGGATAACAACTATGGGAACTTGGAAGCAACACACATATCTCAACTCTACAAAGGGACTATCATTCATCAACACATGTTCAAAATGTTGAATTAAAATTTATTTTAAGCATACATTCATCATAAGAAAATAACCATTAATCAACTCGCGACATTACACACAACAACAACTTGATTTCATTATCAATAGCAAAACAACATACAAGTGATCCGCAGAGTCTATTACAGTTTCAGTCCAATACAAGAGACTTCTCACAGAGCTCTCTTGAGGCTCTCCCTCTCCTCGGCCTCTTGCCGAACTGACTAACTAGCTAACTCCTCCTTTGCTAGCTGACTACCTATTTGTTTCTCCCTAAGTGCAACTGTCAGTCCTTCCTTTTTCCCCGCTCCATTGCTTTCTGCTTCCTCTTTATTACTGGGAGTTCTACTGATTTTTCTTGTCTCCCATATCTACCATCTGCGCTATTCTCTGCCAATGCTGCACCACCTATGATACGAATTTCCACAACTGTGAGAGCTCCTTGTCTACCTTGATTTCATTTCGCCACCTGTCCTCTAGCTTTCCTCAACTCAAAACCGTTCTATCTTAAAACAAAGGCCCCAATAGTACATGGTGAAAATTTATTTCCATGTGATTATGTTTCATCTATTCCAAAAGCTTGAGCTTGTTAGCGAGCCTCTAGCTGGTGGAGACCTTTGAGGAGGAAGAGCCATGGAGAATTCGAGTGGCAGCCTGAGTGATGATTTGCGAGTCTCCCTCCATTTCTAGGGGAAAATAGTTGAACTCGATGGCTCTGGAGAGTAGTGGCAGTGTTAGCAGCATAGCAGATGCAGCAGAGGCAACACAATGTTTTCGAGAGATACTCTGAGATTTGTTGGGAGATTAGGGTTCTGAGCCAGGAGGGATGAAACTAGACTTTCCGAGGAGAAGATCGATCCCAGATATGAGGTAACGGAATCCACAGAGTTCCCCACGTAGGCCTACATAACTACTTCGCAGAGGGTATTGGGGTTTCATCAGTTCAGCTACCAGATCATCCGAGACTTGTAGTGTGAGGTAAAAATCACTATATTTTTGTTTGTCATGATTTCTCTGTAATGGATATCCGGTAAGGCATCCATAGATTTTATTCAGAAACTGCTGCTTAATAATAAAAACCCTCATATCTGATGCATTGGTTTTCGCACATTGGGTTTTTCTCTTTCCGGGGACTTCTGTCCAAAATAAAGGTGTCCTATGTTTGTATTTTTTCTTTGCTCAGTTTCCTTGTTTCAAAATCATATTTAATTAAGTGTAGGTTGCTTCAGTAATTTACTTCAATATTTCCAGAAGTAATCTGAAAATAATCGTGTAATGTAATTTACAAGTAGATGAAGTAGATTCAGTTGGTTAAAGTAGGATTCTTGAGATTGTTAGATCTAGGAATTTTCACATGATCACCCATATCCCCAATGTAGTCACCACGACATCACATACATTGTTCAATTATTAATCACTAATCCATAATGTCAATGACGATTACCTACATAACCTCAAAAATAGTTTTACTTGATTTCTTGATATATAAAAATTATATGTTGCTTAACAACTCATGTATGGGTGAAGTAGCTACCCTTTCCCTTCTTTGTAAGATTTTGTTTCCTCTTGTTTTTGTTTATTAATGACTTGTCATGTTTAGTTATTAGAGTATCCCCTTTTGATTTATATCCCTAGACTTTTGACCTTTCACTCTTTGCATGATCAACTTATTTAGTATATTAATGGGTTACCTCAACATGATGATTCATTCACCATAATAAAGTGCAAGAATAGTAAAAGGGTTAGTCACTTCAAATATTCTAGGTCCACCACTTTTGAAATACTCTTGTAACATCCATAATTTTCATTCAACTCATCTTCCTTCAAGACTATAACCAAATAGAAACCATGTGGAGCTTGTGAGGTTTGATCACTATGTGTAGAATGGTGAATTCAAGCTTGAGTGTTGAAGATAATATAAGTGGGAAGGATATATTCAAAGAAATCAATCATTGCATTAAAGAATTAGTAAGCTAATCTTCATGTAATGAAAACTAAAAGCAAAAAAATAAAATGAAAATTCAAAATAACACAAGTCAACTACTCTACAAAAATAATCAACTAAGCAATAAATAAAATAATTAACTGAATGCAATAATGCGTAGAATAAAATAAATTTTTAATATGCGCAAGCTTGCTCCCTTAAGGAAAAGGTAACTAAAATATAACTAAATTTCTAAAGCAACGTGACCTAGAAATTAAAACCAAAACAAGAATACTATTTTATCAAATCAATTGTAGGTAAAACACTAAAAGCAATAGAGTAGAAAGAAACAAAATAGGATCCTATAGATTTACTCCTACCCTAACTATATCAATACAACATCATAAATCAAAATGAAATTGTAGTTCCAATGCTACCATCGAAGGATATTGATACCTTCAAAAACCTCAACATGTTTCATAGGTATGTGGAATCAATATACCATACAATGCAAAATTGGAGAGATTAAAATATGGTATACTTCATTCAAGGAATGAAGTATAGGATGCTTATCATTTGTGAAGACATTTAAGAAAATTATGGTTTTTTCCAATATTCAACAATGTCATAAGAGATACAATCGTAAATTCTGAAAATAGGAACATATTTTGAAGGCAACTCAATTACAATATCACCATCACTACTCGATTGCTCTACAATTTTAATAATTATGGATGCCTCTTTGTCCAAATAATCCAGACCTTGATGTCAATCAGAATTGTTTGGGATGAAGGATCACACTTTCAAAAGACATTGGTTCATTTATTGTAATTAAACAATCATCGGGAAGTATGAATTGAGTTTTTTAAGAATCATATTTTCAACTAGATATTTAACAACCTTAGTCTTGGTCGATGAGTAATAGAGCAACTTTTACAATATTTTCTCCTCATTCCTCTTGGAAATCAAATTTTGGATTATATATGGGTGGTGTAACCCAAAACATCATAAGGTGATGGATCAAAATCATACAACATAAATTATGTAGCAAACTTTGGAATAGTTTTTCATGTCAATTACCAAACATTAGCACGTTTAATAAATCCATCAAGCATCCCTTCTTATCTATACAAGAAACTCCATGGGATTGTATGTTAAAGTTTATGTTTTTCAACTAAATGAGATCTCTATTTTATAAAACACATTTCATCATTATGGCATATTCATTCCAATGAAATTTTTATATAACACTATCTCATATATCAATGCCTTCTATATTTTTGATTTCATCTTGCAAGACCCCTTCCTCAATTGAATATTCTATTTCTGCTATCACTAGGTCTAGGAAGTTGGTTTCCTATTGAATACTTAGTGATAGGTGAAATACAAAGGACACATTTAAAATCCCCTTGAATTTTTTGAATCACTCCATGTGTTTAAAACAATTCTCTAGCTTCTTCAACATGAGTAAACTATAAGAACCATTCAAAGATCTATTTCAATCAAGACCTATGTTCTTCCTAAAATGGATAGTATATTCATTGAAACCTCATTAAAATCATAAAGAAAAACATAATCTTCATTTCACACCACATATGATTCAAGATATAATATTTCAATTGGTACATGTTATGATTAGCTTCAAAAACTTCCTTGAAATGTTTCAAATCATGAATTTATTAGCTTAGTAATACTCTATATCAGTCTTGAATTCATCCTTCAAAAGTGGAGTAAAACAAACTGCACTCAACATATTTGTCAATAATTTTCAACAAACATATCTAATCTCACAAATTTGAATATATTATAATTCATACTACCTTCACCAATACATTTTGGAAAGAATTCCACTGCATTTTGGGTGAAAATGTGAAGCTGGGTTACACTTTTTGCCCTTTTTTGAGAAAAATTTTTCATTTTTTTGGGTTCTTCAACTTTCTGCAAACTATAACAATTTTTCCGTGTAGAATTTCATTTTGCGGTAAAAATAAAAGTTGTGAGAAATTTTGTTAGCTTTCTATTACTTATTTTTTGAAATTTTTTTATGCGGATTTGATATGTCAACTTACCGTTTCTTTGAGTGTGTGTTTCTTAACAATCAAAGAATTCATAAGTAGTCATGTTATGTGGCAACGTTGTATTCATTGAAAATTCTTGTTTTTGAAAAAACAAAATGTGTTACAACAATCTAGACAGAGTCTACTTTGGTTTCGTCATATTTACAAAGCCAATGGATGCATATCATAATTACTAAAATTTTTTGAACTGGTCTAATACGAAAAACTGCGTATTTTTTATATGTTTCGTGTGGCAACAAATTTCTTAACATACAAGTTATAAACTAAAAATCTAAAAGCTACCCATTACAGTCAACGGACCAATGTAATGCTCCATAATTTTTTAAATTTTTTTTACAATGTATTTTGGGAGATACAAAATTTTGATTTCACTGAATCACGATGACCCTCAAAAAAATTTTGCACTCATTTTATTAGAAAAATAATTAAAATTAATAAACGTTTACGAAATTTCATAAAATTTATATTTCCTGAAAGTAGATTCAATTCTGAAAATGCTTGTCTTGGTTCCGACAGTTAATTAACAAGTTTTCATAGAGTTTAATCAGTCCAAAGTTGCAGAACCGTTTTCAGATCTTGGCTCTGCGTAATCAGTGACGCGATAGTTCGGCCGAACTATTAGCGACAGTTCGGCCGAACTATGTTTTCCGTTTATGGGCCGCTAAAACTAACGCCTTAATAGTTCGGCCGAACTTATTATCAAAAGTTCGGCCGAACTATTGTGTAATTTTCCGTCGGCCGGATTTTTTTGTGGAGCCCCCTACAAAACACACATTTCGCGGTCAATATAAATTGCCGCGAAATGATTCACAATTTTCGCACATTTCGCACTTCATTTCATCTTACAACTTGTTTTGAATTCAAAAAAATTTCTTCAAAGTTTGGGGTCAAAAAAATTTTTTGGAAGACATTTTCTGGAGGCGGCGTGATTTTTCTTGGAGGTTCAAAGTTTGAATTTAAAAAAAAATTTTGGAAGACATTTTTGGAGGCGACGTGATTTTTCTTTGAGGTATGTACGTGTTTTGTGTTGAAATAAATCTTTTGAGCTTTTTTGTTCAAAAATTTTTCTTTACATTTTAAGATTTAAAGAATTTTTTAGGAAGACATTTCTTGGAGGCGGTGTGATTTTTCTTAGAGATATGTACGTGTTTTGGATTGGATTACGTATTTTTTAGAAAAGATTTTTTTAAATTAAATATTTTGTGATATTGTTTGTAATTGAGTTATTGTCTAATTTTTTAAAGGAATTTTTTTAAACCTCATACCCTATTATCATGGGAAATCGAAGAACTTGTGTGAGAAAATATGATCGAAAAAGAAAGCCCGAGGAACGTAGAGAAGAGACGAGACAATATCGCAAAAGAAAGTTAGAGGCTCTCTCAAATATTGAAGAGGAAAATCAACCTCAAGTAGAAATTGAAGCAGGTATGTAAATGTAAATATTACATGCTCTATTGATATATATTTAAAATTTCCCTAATGTAAAATGTAACGCTTAATTTTTATTTGATAAACTAGTTTGAAAAATATTTTGTTTGATGTACACAGACAGAGATATTCCTCAAAATATCGAAGAAGAAAATCAACCTCAAGCAGAAATTGAAGCAGGTATGTAAATGTAAATATTATGATCTATTGATATATTTTTAAAGTTTTCCCAATGTACAATGTGAAGCTTAATTTTATTTGATGAACTAGTTTGAAAAATATTTTGTTTAATGTAAACAGACAGAGACACTCCTCAAAATATTGAAGAAGAAAATCAACCTCAAGCAGAAATTGAATCGGGTATGTAAATGTAGATATTATATGATCTATTGATATATTTAAAATTTTCCTAATATTTATTGACATATTTATTAATTTAGTTATTTATTGAATATGTACTATTTTTTCGAATATGTACAGATGAAATCACTATCGATACTGAGATGTTAGAAAATGTCGACACTCGCACATATGGAGATAAAAAACCTGACTATTTTATACGATATCGTGTCGAGAAAATTTTGGAAATGTTTTTCAAAACTGAGGGGACAGTTCAAGCTCAAATGTTGAAATGTCTCTTATCATCAAGGAAATTAAAAGAAGCGACGACACTATTGGGTATTCGAAAATCAACCAAAGATAAAAAAAATGAAAGAAGAGGTTATAAAAAATATGAGTAGTGCTATAGAGTCAATTAGGAGATCTAGAGATAAAAATGTTTCAAATATACGTAGAGGAATACAAATGGCAATGGTTTCACCAGGTACTCAAGAGAATCGTTTGAATCTAGCATCTATGGCACGAGCACTGGGAACCTCGCGAAAAACTCTGCACAAACATCGAAAATTTCGACTGCAAATAGACGTAAATGATGAACTCGCTTGTTGGAGAGCTATTTGTAGGCAACCATACAAAGATGGACTTGGAGAAGATGTTAAAAAAACAATATATGAATATTGGAAGAACAATTCGCGTGTTTCACCCACTGCAAGACATGTGATGCGAAGAAGAATAGCGCGAAATCAATACGAAGAACATGAAAAACATTTCTTGGAAACCACTCAAATAGAGTTATTCAACAAGTTAAAAAAAGAGAATCGTCAAATTCAAGTTTCACTCAGTGCTTTTGTTCAACAAAAACCATGGTATGTAAAACCTATCACCGTACGCGACACTTGTTGTTGCCGTTATCATGTGGAATTTGAGTTATATTATGACACATTCCTTGATTTCGGTGGAACATTATGGAAGGATTCACCTCCTCCTTCCACTATCCGTGATTTCATATCTCAAATTCTATGTGAAAGAGAAAGCGATGAACTATTTTACAAAAAGAAATGTGTTGGTGGTAAAAAATACGATGATTGTGGAAATTTGACTAAATTTCAAAACAAATATCGTATTGATATAAATGATCAATCATTGTCCAACATGAAAGTGAAATGGAAGAGATACGAATATACCGGTACATCGATTCAAAGTGCAGATAGTGTTAAAAGAATCGAATTACGAGAAGACGAAATTTTTCTAATAGACTTTTTGAGAAAGTTTGAAGCAGAAATTTACAAATACACCATGCATTCCCATAAAGCTCGATGGCAAGACTTGCAATTCAAAAAATCTCGTGAAGTTTTTCCACCAGGAACCATTTTGTCAGTGATTGATTTTGCAGAAAACTACACATTTGCTCCACAAAAAGAAATTCGGAGTGAATACTATCACTCTGACCAAGTCTCCATGCTCGTTCATATTCTATATAGACATGCTGAACAAAATGTCGATCATATAGAAAGCACGAGTGAAAATCGACATATCATTAAAGAATATCATTTTTATACCAGTGACGATCGTACGCATGATACATGTTTTGTACAACATTGTTTTGGAAAAATTTATGATTCATTGAAAAATCGTGGAATAACATTCAATGAACATTGGATATGGTCGGACGGATGCGCAGGTCAATTCAAATCTGCACGATCATTTTTTTGGTTGTGTCGTCTTCATAAGAAAACCTCCATTAAACATTGTTGGAATTTCTTTGAGACTGGCCATGGAAAAGGAGAACATGACGGTGCAGGAGCATGCATAAAACGAGTACTTCGAAGATATCAAATGAATCACTTTGCACGCTGACTTGCGAACGCTGAAGAAGTTGTTCAATGGTGCAAAAATGCTCTAAGCCATGAGATTAACCCATCACGAGAAGTGCAAAGGTACATTCAATTTAATTTATATTGGTAATCTAATTTTAAACATTGTACATTTATCATGCAATGATTATTTTTAATTGTATTTTGATATCATATTTACAAATTCTTTCTAATTTTCCATATAAAGGTTTTTCTGGAATATTGGAATCGGAGACGTAAATAGATCAATTGGAAATGAAGTTGGAACAATAAAAGGGACTCGAAAATTGCATTCAATTCAAACAAAATTGTCCACAAATGTGTTTGCATTGGATAAAAGAAAATATTCTTGTTTTTGTGATGTTTGCATAGACAACACAAAATCCAATGACATTTGTGAAAACAAAATGTATGTGAACGATTGGAAACATACAGAGCTAAATACAAAGGGAAAAATGTCTGTTGCAATGATTGAAGAAATGGAATCAGAGGAAACTACAATATCATCCTATGGTGATCGAGTTTCTGATCTTGTTAGAGAAGGTAACAATTGAATTACTTTTTAATGATTTAAAGATTTACAAATTTAAATTTAAATATGCATAATTAAATGTTAAATTTATTTTATTGTGCAGGAGATGTTTTTGCTGTAATTTCACCTATTAACAACGATGAAAATGTGAAGTATTATTTGATGCGTTGCACTGAACAAAAAATGAAATTATTACAAGACTATAATGATCACGGATTTCAGTATGACAAAGGGTCTATTATACTGAAAGGTTATTTTTTCAAACAAACTCGTGAAAGTGGAGACTTTGTTTACTTCGAAGACTATGAACCTGATTCCATAAGTTGTCAATATAGTCACTTGGTGTGTGCAGCACGCATAAAGTTGATAGAAGTTCAATCAAAGAAAAAAATCAAAAATTAAGAAATGGAAAATGTCAAAATCCGATCATGAACGGATTATTGAGGATGGAATTCCATTAGAATTTTTTTGAGTGAAGTGTCGGGACAACAATTTATTATCTTTTAAACCTTTCAATACTCAACTAAAAATTGAACTGCTTATGTTATTTGTGGTTTGCAAATGTTACAAATTGTTTGGGTACAAGCACGTGCTCTAGTTTCCACTGAAAATAGTTTTTCTATACATGAGCATTGATTAAAAATGTTAAATATGTATTGGATATATATATTCTAGAATGAAATTAATTGTTCTTGTATATTAATTGTTTTTGTATATGTTCTCCGACCATATGGTACAAACTATTTCACTTTATTTTGTAAAGTCAGATTCGGTCCCCATATGGCCTAGCCTCCAAGGCACGAGATAACAAGTGGTTGTCCCCACTTGCCCGAATCTCGGCTTTTAAGTACAATTTTACTGTTTATGTCGAGCATCTTACATGATGTCCTAGCCAAAGATAGATTCTCTTTGTTTCAAGTTTCTAGTAAAAGTTGTCACTGAATGCCCCGCTCGAACTCTTGTAGTAAACACCATGCCTCATCTCTCTTGCTCTCCAATATTATTAGGTTTAATTATTATAACACAAAAATCGTTCTAGACATTATCAATAATTTTTTGCGCTTAAAGTAAAATCAATGAACATTATTAATCCAATGTCTTTACAAGTAATGTACCATCATACATGCAATTATATCAAATTAGAAATCAACATATACAATGAAATCAATGGGGATTGTCTTGTTGCAAGTAACATAATTCCAATTTACCATATGTGCAAATGTAGGTTGAAACCATCCAAAACTTTAAGTTGTAAATTGAAACCATCCAAAACTTTAAGTCTTAAAACCCTTTCGATTATATATTGTGCATCATTAAAACATTTAACATTTAAAGTTTCATTAAATATCACATGCAAAATGTAGATTGAAACCATCCAAAACTGGAGTTTTAAAAACTCCACATGCCACATGCCAATTATAATTCAACAATCCAACAAAAACATTTAACAAATTAAATATCACACGCCACACTAAGACGACCACACTAAGAGGATTGGTGCACTTCGTTTGGAAGGAGTCAATATATGTCGTATTGGAGCGATTAGACAGAATTCGAAAAGGAAAGAGCTTGAACCAATTCAAGCAGACCCAGGATCGAATTGTTCTACGGAGCTTCATGAGAAAAGATATGTGAAAAGCATTGTTAAGCCATGCCAATTATAATTCAACAATGCAACAAAAACATTTAACAAATTAAATATCACACGCCAAAGTAGTTTCAAGTTTTTGGTAAAAGTTGTCGCCGAATGACCTACTAGAATATTATAAATACTCACTTTGTAAGATCATTTGGCATTCGAAAAAATTCGAAAGTCTTAGACTGTCAATCAATTTAAAGTATCATTCACCATAGGGAGTGTAAAATATTTAATGTAGGTTGGTGACGATGCTCACTCCTAGCTTGAAGCAGCGCCAATGACCAATTCTTTAATGAATTCCAATGCACTAGACCAACGTTGGTTCAACCTACTTGGTTTTTCACGCAATAAATTCCAAGGATGGACTTTCTAGACAAACTGCTGAAATTGAAAAGCTTGACATGGAGATACGACAAGGTGAACAAAGACTTCGGGAACTCTTTATGGAAAGGGCTCACTTGAAGGAAATAAGCACCACGTTGCAGGGTAAAGTCAAGAACATGGAAGATAAGATCAAGAGGGACTTTCTTGATCCAAAACCTATTGGTTTGAAGAAAGAAAATGCATGTGTTGGCACACTTGGAAAAGAAGACGACCACACTAAGAGGATTGGTGCACTTCGTTTGGAAGGAGTCAATATATGTCGTATTGGAGCAATTAGACAGAATTCGAAAAAGAAAGAGCTTGAACCAATTCAAGCAAGCCCAGGATCAAATTTTTATATATGGAGCTTCATGAGAAGAGATATGTGAAAAGCACTGCTAAGCCAAGGGCTAGTTCGAAAAACATATTGGAAGAGGAAATGTTGAAGAAGATTGCGAAAGTAAGGCACAAGACAAGGAGGAATGATGATGAAAGTTCCTTGGACTTGAGATTCATGTCTACAACCGTACATGGGAAAAAGTTCTCTGCTTTGATAGACATGGGGCTACCCATGGCTTCCTAAGTCGAAAGGCAGCTTCATCTCTTAGAAAGAGGAAGGCTAGCATCGAGAAAGAGTTGAGTGCTTTCAAGGCAGTCAACTCAAGGATAAAAGTAGCACGACTGGTGTCATGAAAAGCACACATGTGAGAGTAGGGTCATGGTTTGGAAAGATAGACTTAAGAGTCATTGACATGGTTGATCATTCTATGATGGACCATACCAATGATGGACCGAGACATTCTCTTAATTCTTGTGATCAATCTTAAACTATTTTATGAAAGATAGATAAACCATTTAAATATTTAGCTCAAACTCTTGTAGTAAACACCATACATCAAGTCTCTCTTGCTCTCCAATATTATTAGGTTTAGTTATTATAACACAAAAATCATTCTACATTGTCAATAATTTTTTGCGCTTACACTGAAATCAATGAACACTATTAATCCAATGACTTTACAAGTAATGTACCATCATACGTGCAATTATATCAAATCAGAAATCAACATATACTACATAATGAAATCAATGCGGATTGTTTTGTTACAAGTAACATTTCAATTTACCACGTGCAAATGTAGGTTCACATTCTATCATTCATGTAGTTTTAAAAACTTTAGATACCATTAGAATTATAATTCAACTATCCAACTAAAACATTTAACAATAAATATCACATGCCATGCCAATTATAATTCAACTATCCAACAAAAATATTTAACATTAAATATCAAATGTCAAATGTAATTCAATGACAACATTACTTCACATTCACATGCCAAAGGTACTAAAACCATCCAAAGAAAACTGAAATCAATGAACAAGTTATTAATCCAATGACTTTACAAGTAATGTACCATCATATGTATGCAATTATATCAAATCAGAAATCAACATATATAATGTAATGAAATCCAATGACTTTACAAGTAATGTACCATCATATGTATGCAATTATATCAAATCAGAAATCAACATATATAATGTAATGAAATCAATGGGGATTGTCTTTTTACAAGTAACATTTCAATTTACCACATGTGCAAATGTAGGTTCACATTCCATCATTCATGTAGTTTTAAAAACTTCAAATGCCATGCCAATTATAATTCAACTATCTAACAAAAACATTTCCAACAAAAATATTTAACATTAAATATCAAATGTCAAAAGTAATTCAATGACAACATTACTTCACATTCACATGCCAAAAGTACTAAAACCATCCAAAGAAAACTGAAATCAATGAACAAGTTATTAATCCAATGACTTTACAAGTAATGTACCATCATATGTATGCAATTATATCAAAGCAGAAATCAACATATATAATGTAATGAAATCCAATGACTTTACAAGTAATGTACCATCATATGTATGCAATTATATCAAATCAGAAATCAACATATATAATGTAATGAAATCAATGGGGATTGTCTTGTTACAAACTTTAACATTTCAATTTACCACATGTGCAAATGTAGGTTCACATTCCATCATTCATGTAGTTTTAAAAACTTCAAATGCCATTCCAATTATAATTCAACTATCTAACAAAAACATTTAACATTAAATATCACATGCCATGCCAATTATAATTCAACTATCTAACAAAAACATTTAAAACATTAAATATCACATGCCATGCCAATTATAATTCAACTATCCAACAAAAACATTTAACATATATGTCCAAAAATATGTCCAAAAATATGTCCAAAAAACATATTGTAATAAAATATGTCCAAAAATTGTAAATCTCACTCAAGTATCAAACTGTATCAAGTTTAACAAATTTTAAAACCATCTAAATTTTGAAATAAAATCAAATCTACTGTATGTCTTGTCCGTCAAATGGAAGATCTAGCCTCTGGGTCCTGATTGGCTCGCTACCTTGTAAAGGGAAAACCTACATACACAATGTACATGTACTTGAACATTAAAATTTGAAGTTTTAAAAATTAACGAGAATATATATATCTAGAACTTCATGTAAAAAACAAAATATAACAAAAAAATCGCGCAATACCTCGTAAGGTTGCCTCTCCATTTGATGAAGAGTATCTGCCATAGAAACATCTGCAGTGGTAACCTGTACAATATACATGTACAATTAAATATAAATTTATATATATATATATATACATAAATAATTTATATAAATTAAAAACTTTCAAATGAAAATGCACGTGTGTACATATATATAAACTTATTTGAACAATAATATTAAAAAAAAGACCTAAAGACAACTTCTTCAAATGCTGTGGATGTCCCTATCTCCGTCGCTAAAGTCCTCGGATTAAAAAAATCTTCTATACAAACCTAAATTCAAAAAATTTTAAATAACTCAAAATATAGATCTCTCTCTCTCTATATCTCAATTTTTTATGGAACTTTTTGAGGTAACATAAATTTTGAACTTGTGAAAAATTGTCCATACTTGGTCATCTCCCAATGAAGTAGAAGGTATATCTCCTAAAGAAGAAGAAGGTACCGGGATCCCAAAAACATCAGACGGAATCGGTACCTATTAAAACATTTTATCGAATTATATATATACATACATGTACATGTGTGGCAACAATTATTTATTTTAGAGTCACTTAAAAAACACTAACATACATGTGCCAACATATCATGATGGGCGGACCCATCTGCATCGTTTGAGCCAGAGGTCCCGAACGTAATATTAACATTTTCATCACGCATCATGCCTGAGAACTGCAAATGGTGTTTTAACATATAATCATACATTTTTGTTAGATTTATGTACACATACAAATAAATGTATACATGTGTACATACACATGTATTTATTACAAATTGTACACATGTATATGTAAATATAATTTCAAATCCTAAGGTCACCAACACATACCGTTCCGGTGCCCTCTTCCTCACGAAAAATTAGGTCTTGCAGACCATTGCGACAATTTATTGCGTATGTTCGGAGATCTTCAACATTCATGTTGTAAATCTCCTCATCTGTATGATAAACAAAATTGGCACGTGCATATTGACGTGCTCTTTGTCGATTTAAGCTAAGATCGACTCCACTCAATCCGCTATGAACATTTTCAATCATAACATCTCTTGCTTCACGACTTATTTGAGAAGTCGCATCCATCTCTGATCGCAAGGTTTCGACTCGAGACGGTCGACTCACCAATGGCGGCTCAGGGCGAGGCAACTCCACATCTCGCTTTGCGCCCTTACGTTGACATAATCGACCTCTCCTCGGGCCAAAAAATTTTGAAGGAAGATCATTGTAGTCGGGTTTCATACCCTTAAAAAATTCTGCATAAAACATTTGTGCAAAATAAAGAGGAACCTCATCGTTCCATGGAAGCCTTCCAAAGGCCGCAAGATGTCGACTATACAAATATTTTGCTATGTCTGGGTGCTTGAAATATTGCACCTTCAACATCTTTCTTTTTGGCCCTTCCTTAAAATTAAACATTGACTTAGCGTCTTGTTTTGAAACTTGTTTTTTTATGTCCTGCCATTTATCGGGACCTATCACTGCTTCTCTTCTCTGTCTCATCACTTCTACAAACGAATCAGTGGTTGGCCCCAAATCTTTGTACACTTTTACCATTTCACTCAATGAATGTGCAACTATCCGTAGGCTTTGTCTACTCTCAGCAGGTATAGTCAAATCCTGGAGATCTGTCTGCAATTTTGCATAAAGGCTTTCACACCTTTGTAAGGTGCATTCCGCCATGTTCCTTTCCCACGGTATATCAGTAATCTCAGCCGGATAAGTTGTGCTAGGTTGACAGCCTTCTTCTTCAATGTAGCGCGCTGCCCTGCGTCTTTTTTGACCACTGGCTCGAACATTTTGAGCCTCTGCATCAATATATATATAATTTCATATATTAGAAAAAACATGTGTAAAAAAAGTTGCAAAAATTTAATGAAAAAATATTGAAATTGATGGGAACCTTGATGTTGTTGGTTAACATCATCTCCAACATGACCCTGCTGAGAACCAGCCCCAGAATGATGCCGCTGAGAACCAGACCCACAGCGACCCTGCTGAGAACCAGCCCCAGAATGATGCTGCTGAGAACCAGACCCACAGCGACCCTGCTGAGAACCAACATCCATTGATTGCTGGCCTTCGGGGGAATAAATATCACCCCCTTCCGGCACCATGTTACCTCGACCGGTTGAACCTTGGCCACACTCCATTGATGGAGTAGAAAGCCTTCTCCTCTTGCCTCCTAAAAAATAAAATATGAAACTTGTTAACAACTAATTTCACTCACAAAGTTAGTAAAAAAATCAATTCCATATGTACACACATGTATGTAGATTTAAGATTATATTGAAATACCCTGAACATCCTCCGATCCCCGAGACTCCATATGGGATTCGGTTGATCTTCGTCTTTCATCCTCCATGATGTATATCTATTGGTCAACATTCACAAAATAGATTTCAAAAAATCAATACCTCGGAGTAAAATCCAATTTGGGGATGTTAAATCCAATATGTTCTATATTTCTTACATTTCAGCCCTCCTATTTTTCTTTCCAACCAAGGTTTATAAAATAACATGAGAAGCAACATGAGACTTAGAACAATCATTTTCATTATCTATATGGAAGGCTACGTGTACTATATCCCCTTGAGCTTAAGGGTATGTATTTTGTCAATTTTTATCATATATTTTTTGGTAAGTGTAAATGTTTTTTTTTATCTATAGTACACGTCATGAGTTCCCCACTTTTACCTTATGTAAAGCATGATTCTAGGATTACTACATACCCCCACTTTTACCTTATAATCATTGGTGCCTAATGTGGGGTGGACAATTTAAATCAAGTTCGTATCAAAGTACAATTTAGCTCATTTTAGTCAAGGTTAGTTAGAAGAATTAGCTATTGGTTTCCCTCCTTCCCTCCCTTCTAAAATACTTATGTTTTGCGGTTCAAAAAGCCAAAATATGGAGACAATTATCACCAAATCCAACGTACGATTATGCATGATGGAGACTATCTAGCGCTTTCCCTTGTTAGAGAAAGTACATGAGCTCTATTATTTGAGCTAAGAGTCAGTTGTTTGAAGAGGCATGGTTTGTCAACTTGTTTGGTTGATGGTTTTGTACACCAATATGTAAGAGTACATGGACATATTCACATGATGTGAATTTTTTTTTCTTTGAAGGAGAAAATGATGTGTTTTCAGTTTGATGGTTTTGTTTGTGACAAGATGTCACAAGATTTTGGTATAAGTGGTGGTGCTACTATTGAGGCATGATGTATGGTGACCAACACATCTTGAAATCGTCAGAGATTGAGACAATGTTGTGTATAATGTTTGTGTTTCACATAAATAGACAAGAGGTCGTTGGTTCTTAAACCCTTATTACGTGATGAGGTGGCAACATCACATGATGGAGTGGGGAGAAATGGGGGTGCTTAAGGGGTATGAAGGATACTCTTCAACTCATGAAGCATCGGGCATGAATTGGTGGGATGACCTAATGTGTCTCAAAGGGCACACAGGGGACTAACCTTGTGTATTTTTGGTTGAAGGTTCTTTCTAAAATAAAAATTATAAATAACTATGGAAACTTGCATTAACAAATTATCCTACAAAAATTGTTGTAGAAAATTTTCAAAATTGAAATGCAACCTTAAATTCCTTGCATTTTTTCATCAACTTTGTTAATAATTGAATAGTCTACTAGTTGACTATATTACCCACTGCAATGAATATTGTCTTTTCCTAATGTTAATTGTGAAAATGGATCCTCACGTTAATGTGATAGGATCTTTTTCATCTCTCAAGTTACTAGGTCAAAGCATCCTAATGGGTAAATTAATTGTGAGATAAATTACAAGCATTAAATGTCAATCCGGGTTCTTATACTTCTGAAGTACACTTGCACAATATATGCTAAAGCCAAAATATGGAGACAATTATCACCAAATCCAACGTACGATTATGCATGACGGAGAATATCTAGCGCTTTCCCTTGTTAAATATATTAACAAGGGAAAGCGCCTAATAAAATACGTTGAAGTATAGAGTGAAAAAACTAAAAGAATCAACTTGTAGGGTCATTTTCATGGGGGGTGGAGAATTCCTGGGTCTTTGCAAATTCAAAGTATGGTGCATGTTGCATGAAGCAAGATGTTGAAAGTAGAGTTATGTTAGACACATAAATGCAACAAATATGGAAATTTGTACATGAGCTCTATTATTTCCTTTAATATGTGATCCATGCCTTTCTCTAATTCATATTTTTATCTCTTATATTAATTATGTTATTCTTTCTATGTATTGTTCTAGTACAAGGGGGTGAAATAATTTCGTATCATTTTCTAAGTGGTGAGGTCGTTTGAATCTCCAATAGTTGTGTTGGTGTGGTGGGAACCATGCTAGGAGTTGGGCATTCAATTGATATGGTCAAGGTACTTAGTGTATGAGGAGCATCCAAAATTAGGCGGATTGGGATCTTGATGAGGGGGATATGTCACTTGATGCATGCAGTGATGATGGTATTTGATGAGTACAGGACACATATAGATAAGATGAGTGTCTTTAACATAGAGCACAACAGGGCATGCCAAATACTAATTAACCGAGTTCGTGACATAATAAATGGTGGAAGAGGAATCATCAACATATGAGGTTGGTGTAAGTGGTGGTGCTACTATTGAGGCATGATGTATGGTGACCAACACATCCTGATATCGTCGGAGATTGAGACAATGTCAAGTGTATAATGTTTGTGTTTCACATAAATAGACAAGAGGTCGTTGGTTCTTAAACCCTTATTACGTGATGAGGTGGCAACATCACATGATGGAGTGGGGAGAAGTGGGGGTGCTTAAGGGGTATGAAGGATACCCTTCAACTCATGAAGCATGGGGCATGAATTGGTGGGATGACCTAATGTGTCTCAAAGGGCACACGCAGGACTAACCTTGGGTATTTTTGGTTGAAGGCTCTTTCTATTAAAATAAAAATTATAAATAACTATGGAAACTTGCATTAACAAATTATCCTACAAAAATTATTGTAGAAAATTTTCAAAATTGAAATGCAACCTTAAATTCCTTGCATTCTTTCATCAACTTTGTTAATAATTGAATAGTCTACTAGTTGACTATATTACCAGCTGCAATGAATATTGTCTTTTCCTAATGTTCATTGTGAAAATGGATCCTCACATTAATGTGATAGGATCTTTTTCATCTCTCAAGTTACTAGGTCAAAGCATCCTAATGGGTAAATTAATTGTGAGATAAATTACTTGCATTAAATGTCAATCCAGGTTCTTATACTTCTGAAGTACACTTGCACAATATGCCTAAAGCCAAAATATGGAGACAATTATCACCATACCAAATCCAACGTACGATTATGCATGACGGAGAATATCTAGCGCTTTCCCTTGTTAAATATATTAACAAGGGAAAGCGCTAGAGATTCTCCATCATGCATAATCGTACGTTTATGCTTATAGAGTGAAAAAACTAAAAGAATCAACTTGTGGGGTCATTTAAATGGGGGGTGGAGAATTCCTGGGTCTTTGCAAATTCAAAGTATGGTGCATGTTGCATGAAGCAAGATGTTGAAAGTAGAGTTATGTTAGACACACATAAATGCAACAAATATGGAAATTTGAACATGAGCTCTATTATTTCCTTTAATATGTGATCCATGCCTTTCTCTAATTCATATTTTTATCTCTTCTATTAATTATGTTATTCTTTCTATGTATTGTTCTAGTACAAGGGGGTGAAATAATTTCGTATCATTTTCTAAGTGGTGAGGTCGTTTGAATCTCCAATAGTTGTGTTGGTGTGGTGGGAACCATGCTAGGAGTTGGGCATTCCATTGATATGGTCAAGGTACTTAGTGTATGAGGAGCATCCAAAATTAGGCGGATTGAGATCTTGATGAGGGGGATATGTCACTTGATGCATGCAGTGATGATGGTATTTGATGAGTACAGGACACATATAGATGAGATGAGTGTCTTTAACATAGAGCACTCAAGGGCATGCCAAATACTAATTAACCGAGTTCGTGACATAATAAATGGTGGAAGAGGAATCATCAACATATGAGGTTGGTGTAAGTGGTGGTGCTACTATCGAGGCATGATGTATGGTGACCAACACATCCTGATATCGTCGGAGATTGAGACAATGTCAAGTGTATAATGTTTGTGTTTCACGTAAATAGACAAGAGGTCGTTGGTTCTTAAACCCTTATTACGTGATGAGGTGGCAACATCACATGATGGAGTGGGGAGAAATGGGGGTGCTTAAGGGGTATGAGGGATACCCTTCAACTCATGAAGCATGGGGCATGAATTGGTGGGATGACCTAATGTGTCTCAAAGGGCACACGCGGGACTAACCTTGTGTATTTTTGGTTGAAGGTTCTTTCTAAAATAAAAATTATAAATAACTATGGTAACTTGCATTAACAAATTATCCTACAAAAATTATTGTAGAAAATTTTCAAAATTGAAATGCAACCTTAAATTCCTTGCATTCTTTCATCAACTTTGTTAATAATTGAATAGTCTACTAGTTGACTATATTACCAAGTGCAATGAATATTGTCTTTTCCTAATGTTCATTGTGAAAATGGATCCTCACATTAATGTGATAGGATCTTTTTCATCTCTCAAGTTACTAGGTCAAAGCATCCTAATGGGTAAATTAATTGTGAGATAAATTACAAGCATTAAATGTCAATCAAGGTTCTTATACTTCTGAAGTACACTTGCACAATATATGCTAAAGCCAAAATATGGAGACAATTATCACCAAATCCAACGTACGATTATGCATGACGGAGAATATCTAGCGCTTTCCCTTGTTAAATATATTAACAAGGGAAAGCGCTCGAGATTCTCCATCATGCATAATCGTACGTTTATGATTATAGAGTGAAAAAACTAAAAGAATCAACTTGTAGGGTCATTTAAATGGGGGGTGGAGAATTCCAGGGTCTTTGCAAATTCAAAGTATGGTGCATGTTGCATGAAGCAAGATGTTGAAAGTAGAGTTATGTTAGACACACATAAATGCAACAAATATGGAAATTTGTACATGAGCTCTATTATTTCCTTTAATATATGATCCATGCCTTTCTCTAATTCATATTTTTATCTCTTCTATTAATTATGTTATTCTTTCTATGTATTGTTCTAGTACAAGGGGGTGAAATAATTTCGTATCATTTTCTAAGTGGTGAGGTCGTTTGAATCTCCAATAGTTGTGTTGGTGTGGTGGGAACCATGCTAGGAGTTGGGCATTCCATTGAGATGTAAAATATCAATGGAATGCCCCCACAAATGAGTGAGCAAGAAATTGTGAACCTAAAAGAACAGTGAAAAATTAGTAGAACTTTTGCTCAACATAGATCAAGATATTGAGAATGAAATATTAGTTCATGCATTGCTAGGTGTATCGATAAGTCAAACCCCTGATATCATAAGATATATTAAGAATCAAAAAGTCATAGCGCTTGTTGGTTTTGGTAGTATCCATAGGTTCAACGATCAAAGATTATGAAAGTATTTGAGTCATTTTGTGTGCCCAATGGAAAATTTTGAAGTATCAGTCGCTAACAAAGGAAGTATTTATTGTGGAGGACAACACTATAAAAATAAAACTTAGTATAGGAGAGTTAGATACTATAACTTATCAAGGCCCCATGTATGCCATTCCTTTGGGAAAAGTAGATGTGGTTCTAGGGATTAAATGACTATGAACTTTGCGTATAGTTATACAAACTATAATGAATTATTTATGAGATTCAAATTATATGGAAGTGATTATGAACTCAATGGGCTAAGTTCTCCACTTTCTCAAATGATCAGCTCACACAGAAGGGAAAATTTCCTAGAAAAGAGTTGTCGTGGAGTCATTGCTAAAATTTAATTGATGTAAGTGAAGTAGAAATATAATATTCCATTAGAACTAAAATGATCTACCTCTGGCTAGAGATCATGAACATCAAATTGAGCTCATACATAGAAGTACAACTCGTTATAGAAGATCTTATAGAATAATAAACATCTGATCTGAAAATTTTAATTTGGTTATGTGATTTCACTGACTATTTTAGGGGTTTACAAATCCCCAAGTCCCCAAGATGGGAAAACATTGGACATGGCCCCAGATAGTGAATTAAATCAATGTGCTACATCGGTTTCCCCTTGTCTGAAATTTGGAAGTTCTGTTTTTAAACCTGTAACAATTTCCCTATTTGGGGAGGCACAGCCCACATGGGGGGGTTGCTGCCATTGTTGTTTACTGTTCACTGTACTAGACAATATATGATTATGAAAACACTGATTACTTTTACACCATATTTGGATCTTTATATCCATAGTTGACGTCGGAAAAACATGTGCTCATTAATCTTCTTAGCAGCTGAATCTGCAACTTTCCAAATTTTAGGACAGAACCTTTGTTTTGATAAGGAAAAGCAGTTCCTTGTTCTGGGTTTGGATAGAATAGAAACAAATTCTAATTTGCAATTTTCACGACTCGACATATTAGCTGATAAATTTAAAATGCATGCTAACTAGTCAAATCTTATTGCTCACAAAATGACAAAAGTAGACCTGGATAAAATCAACTCAATCAACTTCTTAATCATTAGACTCATGGCCCCTTCTGTTTTACGAGAGTAACACTATGTGAATAAGTGCAAATATGACTTGGAATGTGATCTTGATTGTGACAATACATCAAGATTTCCACCTATGCTATATGATTTGATAAGCTATTTAATAATTTGGAAGAATGTTCTACAAATTGATATCTAAGACAGATTTCCTGTTGCCTTCAAACTAGAGGAAGAATGTAGGGAAATGGTGGACTTTCATTCGATTGATCTGGGATAGTACTTTGCAGATCAGGTATGAGTCATTTTAAGCATATTAAACTATTGGCGCTCTGCCTGATCATTTTTGGAATATGAAGGCAACATTCTTGTTTTCCATTTACATACAAGAATTCAGATTTTGAATTGTCTTCTACACATTTATTGAAGATTCTAGAAATTAACAAGAATTTATTAAATCAAACATTGAAAAATACAGGAAAATTAATACCAAGACATGCTTAAGTTCTATTTTCTTGCAGTTTCAAGAGGCTTATTAAATTACTTTGAAATTATATTTTTATGACAGTTTGAAATTAAAAATGTTGTTTGAAGACTTACCACTCAAAATGTATTGGCGCGTTGAACCTCGACCGGATGCAGCAGAACCTCGACCAGCGATCGATCTTAACGGTGGCGCAGCAGAACCTCGACCAGCAATCGATCTTAACGGTGGCGCAGCAGAACCTCGACCAGCAATCGCCCGGAAATTGCCCAGCGCAGCAGAATCTCGACCTGCAAACAGACGCGCGAAAAAACCTCGCCCAGCGAAAAAACCTCGACCTGCAAACAGACGCGCGAACCTCGCCCAGCGCGCGGAAAACAAACACACGCGTGAAAAAGATCAAAACAGTAAACTGACAACCTTCGCGGGCGATTTATTTATAAAAACGGAGTTCGGCCGAACTTTCAACTGAGTTCGGCCGAACTACCATTGCCGGTTTTCCAAACCTCCGGCAAAAATTCTGTTTACTGGGCCGTCACAGTGCCGTCAATATAAACGGATTCAAAAGTTTGGCCGAACGTACTAAAATAGTTCGGCCGAACTATTATAAAGTTCGGCCGAACTTTATAAAAGGTTCGGCCGAACTATTGCCGAAAAAATTTTTTTGCCCCCGATTCTCACAAAAGTGTAACCCAGCTTCACGTTTCCGCCCTTTTTCAAGAAGTCATGTAATGGTCCTCACATACACAAATCATCATTATCTTCGCATATAATAAAATAGAATGGGAAGCTAATGCATCCATGAAAAGAATGTATCCATGCATGTTAGCTTGTTATCAACCTTCCTCCTAGCGCCAAAATATTAACACTAACAAATTTTCTTTGCAAACTTCATAAGCTTACCATGCAAAAATGCCTAATAGACATTTTCGCTGTTGAAATGGAAAACCCTTCAATTATATCTTACTATTGTAACCTAGGTATGAGTTTAATAGAATGAAAAATTCAATATGATATGCAACTAACTAAGTTTTTTCCAAGAGTTGTAACATGACCTCTCAATACAATCAACGAAAAAGGGAATAATCCACCACCAACGACATACACGAAATGAATTATACCCCCACAACTCACTCTTAACGCAATCGATCCAATTGCTAGGAACACTTCCTTGTCATAAAATGAGAAATTTGAAATGAAATAAAATTAATCATATAATATAAGAAAGAATAGTCTATTGCCGATGCATATGAATAATTAGATATTATAAACCACTAAAAATAGTTTGCAAGCTACTAAAAACCTCCCATATTAGATTGTTTTTAGTGTAAATCAAGTGAGAAGAAACAACATGACAAGAAAAGTCCACAAGTTTTATTGTTCACACCCCTAAGCATCAAGAAAATTGGGAGAGGAAGGAATACTCCACAACCAAGCCCAACATAACAAGAGTATGTAGCACTACCTAATAGTAGTATATTTTATTAGCATATAAATCCAAATTAAAATACCATTTGTTTGAATGCCATATACATATATATATATATATATATATATATATATATATATATATATATATATATATATATATATATATATATATATATATATATATATATATATATATATGGACTTGGGATTTACTTCCCCACTCTTAACCCTCCTACATTGTTGGAATTACACATTTATCTTTATCCTCATGGTCCTACATTGTTGGTATTACACAAATTTGTCTTTATCCTCATGTTCACCATGAGGATGATGTTTAGTTAGACATTCCAATATTACAAAAATTTCCCACCTCATGTGAAGCTCTTGAATAAAAAATTATATATATATATATATATATATATATAGAGAGAGAGAGAGAGAGAGAGAGAGAGACTTAGGATTTAGTTCCCCACTCTTAACCCTCCTACATTGTTGGAATTACACATTTATCTTTATCCTCATGGTCCTACATCATTGGTATTACACAAATTTGTCTTTATCCTAATGTTCCCCATGAGGATGATGTTTAGTTAGAAATTCCAATATTACAAAAATTTCCCACTTCATGTGAAGCTCTCGAATAAGACATTTTTCCTCTTTTGAATTATGCCAAAAAATTGTTGGAAACTTGAATAAATTGGAGGGGAAGGGGGGAAGAGTGGGGGGGGGGGGGGGGATGGTGAATCGATTTAGTACATTCATGGGAAAATTTTCTTTGTTTTTTAATGTTTATCTGAGCTATTAAATGAGGATTTTAACACCATATAAAATGCAGATTTAATATATGAACAACAACATTAAATCAGCAGACAAAAGCAACGCATATGGACACCAGATATAAGTGGAAACCCATAAAGGGATAAACCATTATTTTTTATATTTGTGATGCAAAGGAAAGCTCCTACTCCCTTATTACATCTGATTTTATGTAGGCTCCAACCTACAGGAGGTTGCTACCTCAATTCTTCTGCAAGCTTCAACTTGCAAGGAAGCTCCCACTCCCACAAATTTTCTGCAGGATACAACCCACATGAGGTTCCTACCTAAACACACTCCAACCTATTATTTATCAAGTTGCAACTTGAAAGGATACTACAATCCCTTGATACATACAAGAAACAATATGTTGGTTTACTTGATCTATAGCTCTGCATACCTCCATCTTTTTTTATGCTTCTTCTTCACCTCAAAGCCGCTTCACATTTTCTCTATTATGTGTCAGGTAACTAAAAAATCAATCAACGCTCACATTCTCTAACTATTTAACACCAATATCCTTTCAACCTCACACAATTTATAAGAAAACTTTGATGGATGTTTGATGCAGGGGCATTAGGCTCAAGAAAATTCCTTGTATTTTAATAGACTTAGGGGTTTTGTGTTTTCAAGGGAGTTGGTTTCTTATGTAATGATTTGAGTGATTTTAATGAGAATTAATTAAATATTGTGAGGAATTTTGTAAATGTTCTCGAATGTTTGAGAACATGAGAGAATTAGGCTAGTTGAGAGTGTATAGGGATTGAGAGATTTAGGAATTAATTATAAATCCTAAATTAGAATTTTTTTCATTATTTTGTGGATAAAAGAGGATCCTTAGGGATAAGTAGTGATTTTAGGACTTAGAGGATTATTAGGAATTTTTGAGCAAGTTAAGGATCTAAACCAGAATTGGTTATAGAGTCCATTTGTATAAAATGTAAGCTTAAAAGGCATATAGATATAGATTTCAGGGTAGAAAAAATATAGAGAGGTAGAGTTGGATTGTAAGCCTACGGGAAAATTAGAGGAAGTAGGCCACTGATTGAATATCAGGCCGGAGAGAAAGAAATCCCTTGTAATTATTTGAATTTTATATATACAGGGAAATTTGGTGTTGAAATAGGTGTGTATGTTTTGATTAATAAAAGTATGATGTGTATGTGAAGTAGAGGATTTGGCATCATATTTATATGCAGGAGATTGGAAAATGAAATACAAACAGAGTATTCGATTGCGAGATAATGGATATTCAAACTTGGTTTGAATCAATAACAACGAGCTACCATCGATCACAGAATGGATCGATGGTGACCCATTAAAAGGGTAATACTTCAATTTGATATAAATTATGTTGAGGGTTTGATCCTGGAATATGTAAGAAAATTCGGATCAGTGTCAAAAAGGAGATTCAATTGCAGAGGAGAGGTTATTGTTTTCACAATCGCATTTGTATGTTCAACATGAAATCCGAACAAACAGAAGGATAAATTTGTTAAAGGGAACTATGCAAACCATGAGTTGGTATCGCAGTGGAACTCTGCATAAAGATTTGCATCGCTAAAAAAAAATGATGAAGATGTATGGTATGGCCGTGTAAAATTCTTTCAGATTAGAACCATAGTTCTGTTCAGAAACCTGATTCAAATGAAAGCGGACACGATGGCGTAGAGGTGTGAAGAAGATGGTTTTATAAAACCACATATGGTTTTTGCGTAGGTTGAGAATGGTAACCGGTATTGAAGAAAATCAT
Organism: Pinus albicaulis; assembly: GCA_034641835.2. NCBI lineage: Eukaryota > Viridiplantae > Streptophyta > Pinopsida > Pinales > Pinaceae > Pinus > Pinus albicaulis. The sequence continues at coordinate 1,837,187,095 of CM076575.1, read as the reverse complement.
GCGATAGACCTCAGCGTGTGACACGTAGCAATCGACGGAATTTCAATACCGCCGATTTCGCATTGCTTTGGAGCAAATTTAAAGCGATAGCTGTCCGATCCTAGCCATCGGAGATCCGACGGTGTTCGCATCAGAAGTTGCGCAGAGGTTAATGAAAGGTGTGGGACCGATGGTGGAAACAGGTACGTTTGGAATATAATGTGGGTCCGTGTATAATTGCATTCAACACGTTCAAAATCAAATATACAAAGCTAATTGAATGAAGGCGAAATGGTGAGTTGTAATGTTATTATGACTTATGTTGGGTTAATTTCGTAAAGAATTGTAAGGTAGAATATTGTGGTCCCGAATATATATTAATGTTTATTGGCAGTGGATTGGTAAAGCGTTGGATGACAAGTGAATATCTATGGTGGAAGAAAGGGGATTTTATTAAAGCTGTAGGCCATCATATTTTGGGTTTTTAATGCAAAGTCTAATATCAATTCGAATAACATGAAATGAGTTTCGGTATATGGTCTATAACCATAGGTTATGTAAGCAAAACAACTTCCGCTTATGAAGTTTTACCCTACCTGGGATTTATTTGAGATTATTAGTTTGAAAACACATTTTATATGTGTGTTGTGGGTTAGTTGTAGCTTTGGCTACATCATTTTGGTATCAAAGCTGGAAAAGCTCTTTTGAAAATTAAATATTTTTTTTTGAAATTGCATGGGTGATGGGAAAAATAAGAGGAGATCAGATATTAAATCTGATAAGCAACAGATACACAGAATTAAAGTGAATATACATTTGCAGAAATAAATGAAGACAGTCCAATCAAAGTACAAGTGAATGAAGAGAACAAGGTCATGCAGAGATCTTGAAGGTGAGATAATTTTAATCTGGTTTAAAAATTGCGATTGCAGAATTATGGTTGCAGACAAGATGAAGACAAATTTTGATGATGATGGCAGTGAACCTAATATTCCAGCTAAAGGTTGGATAGGGAGAACAGTTGAAGTGTTCTCAAGAGAAGGTAAGTTGAGGATATAAGCCTAGAGAGAGCAGAAGAGAGTGCTCAAGAGGTTCTAGAGATAGAGAACAAGTGCTTGCCAAAAGACCAAGTACAGAGAAGGGATTGGTGAGGTAAGTGGTAGCAGGGAGGACTTGTTGTTGCAGAGGCTTAGTGCAACTCATAGTGAGTGAGAAGCTCATGAAGAAGATGATCATGGAGGATCAGAGAAGAGGTTCTAAAGAATGCCACAGAGATAAGATGAATGATGAGGATAGAGAAAGAGATATTGCAGTGATGAAAGTACAACTGGAGGTACTAAAGGGATGGCTACAAGAAGAGGAAAACCAGAGAGGAGGATGGATCTTTCCACTGAAGGGAAAGAAAGTAATTTGGAAACCATTACAAATGAAGTGGAGGCAAAAGGAGATTGCCTTATGGAAAGAAGAACTCAGAATTTTTGAGTCAAGGATGGAATTTGAGGATTCCACATGCAAATATGTTCACGGAGAAATGCTTGAAGAAGCAAACGAGATAGAAAAGTCTTATGTTTTTAAAACTAATGAATTGTGTATGATTGCAGGTACATCACAAGATGATGAACAAGCTTTAGAGTTTGTTAAGGAGAAGAAGCTGAATCTGAATTCTATTCAGAATGATGCTGAGATAGAAAAATCTCAGAAAGAAATGAAGACAGAGGGGTCTCATGGAAATATTTAGAAGAATATTGAAACAGAGGAAGAAGGACCATCTAATGATTGGTCAATAACAAGTGAAGGTATGGAAAGTTGTGTCAAGTTTCCAAATTCTACTCCAATTGAAATTTTTGAATTATATAGAAAGTTAGATCTTCAAAGAAGAGAGTTGGAAAAGCAGAGGATCTACACTCAGGATAAATTGTTGAATTTGAAAGACAAAGAAATTTTCATGAAAGACAGTCAGGAAACAGAGGATAAGTATGTAAGAATGATTCAGCAAATTGAAGAAGTTCATTATTGTGAACCAGAGTAGAGAGACATTCTTGAAACAGATGATATGAAGGAGAGACTAGCTGACAGTCTCATGGAGAATTTAAATCAGCATACTGATGTGCTGACAAAGGATTTAGAAGAAAACTCAAAGCAACATACTGAAATGTTGCCAAAGGAGGAAGAGGTATTGAAACCTTGTATTTTTAATACTGATAATTCATGTGTTAATTATGCAAGAAAAGAAGGACAACAAATGAAAAATGTCAGAGAATTTAATGAAAAGGAAACTATGTTAGCTGGAAACATAGTGGAGGATCATCATTATATCACGGTGATTGGAACAATGGAGATAACCCTGGAAGCTGGAAAGAAAGACAGTGAAGATTTTCTGAGTCTTGAAAGAGACTTGGAATTGCAAAAATAAGATTTGGTGACTGGATCATCAAATGAGACCATTGGGTCTTGTAATTTTGAAATTGACAATTTGACCATGTTTACAGGTGTTGCAGAAGACAATCCATCTCTTGGAGTTGTCTTGAAGGAAGATAAACTGTTGCAGAAGAAGGAACTCATAAATTCCAAGGAAAGTGAGACAGTCATGTCTCATATGAAGGAACTTGTTATTGTTGATGACAGGGAGGAGTTGGCTTGTCTGATTGGCTAAGAGAATACTGTGGGAAAGAATTTTAGAACTGCCATAGTGATGGAGAATCAGAATTCTATTCTGATAAAGGATAAAGATACAGTTTTTGAGGAATTTTAATTGATTGATAGAATCAATCAAGGAGGTGATGGACAATTACTGAATATTGTCAAAGAAGAAGAAGGATATGCTGAAACTAAATTGCAGCATATTGATGATGTGGTTGAGATAAAACAAGTACAAAGAGAATGGTTGAAATGCTTGTTGGAAACAACTGTGTTAGAGAAAGGAATTGCAGACACTGAAGTGGAAATGCCTGAAGTTGTGAAAGAAGCAAGAGCAGATACTAGTTTGCAAAAATTAATTATGCTTACTAGTATACAAAGAAGAATGAATGAGTATGTTACTATAGTTAAAGAATCAAATGATAATTCATTTTTTAAAATGAATTTGCAGGTAGTGAGCAGAAGAAGAATGTTGCAGAGGGAGATATCTTAAGAGATATTTAGGAAGTTTGGGAGGTAGCAACAAAGGAAACAGTATTGGAAGCAACATCTATAGCAATAGCAACATATGCAGCAATAAAAGCAACAGAAATTGAAAGCAGCAACAATAGGCAGAGTAATTTCCAGACAGAAGATAAACTGGACATAGAGATTGAAAGTATAAGGAGGTTGATGATGAAGGTGTCTCAGAAAAAGACAGCAACAAGAAAGCAAAGAAATTACAGCAAGGAGAAGACAAGAACAGATTGTGAAAGCATAGATAGTGGAAAGATGCAGAATAAGGTATGGAAGCCTAGAAAAGTGCAGTTGAAGAATAATGTAGCTATTGGACAGCAGCAAAACAGAGTATGGGATCCAGGAGGAAAAGATTAAAAGCACATGATCAGGAGATCATGATTATTTTTGACCTTGGGAGTCTGATGCAGGGGCATTAGGCTCAAGAAAATTCCTTGTATTTTAATAGACTTAGGGGTTTTGTGTTTTCAAGGGAGTTGGTTTCTTATGTAATGATTTGAGTGATTTTAATGAGAAATAATTAAATGTTGTGAGGAATTTTGTAAATGTTCTCGAATGTTGGAGAACATGAGAGAATTGGGCTAGTTGAGAGTGTATAGGGATTGAGAGATTTAGGAATTAATTATAAATCATAAATTAGAATTTGTTTCATTATTTTGTGGATGAAAGAGGATCCTTAGGGATAAGTAGTGATTTTAGGACTTAGAGGATTCTTAGGAATTTTTGAGCAAGTTAAGGATCTAAACCAGAATTGGTTATAAAGTCCATTTGTATAAAATGTAAGCCTAAAAGGCATATAGATATAGATTTCGAGGTAGAACAGAGATAGAGAGGTAGAGTTGGATTGTAAGCCTACAGGAAAATTAGAGGAAGTAGGCCACTGATTGAATATCAGGCCGGAGAGAAAGAAATCCCTTGTAATTATTTGAATTTTATATATACAGAGAAATTCAGTGTTGAATTAGGTGTGTATGTTTTGATTAATAAAAGTATGATGTGTATGTGAAGCAGAGGATTTGGCATCATATTTATATGCAAGAGATTGGAAAATGAAATAAACAGAGTATTCGATTGTGAGATAATGGATATTCAAACTTGGTTTGAATCAATAACAACGAGCTACCATCGATCACAGAATAGATCGATGGTGACCCATTAAAAGGGTGATACTTCAATTCGATATAAAGTATGTTGAGGGTTTGATCCTGGAATATGTAAGAAAATTTGGATCAGTGTCAAAAAGGAGATTCAATTGTAGAGGAGAGGTTATTGTTTTCACAATCGCATTTTAATGTTCAACATGAAATCTGAACAAACAAAAGGATAAATTTGAGAAAGGGAACTGTTCAAACCATGAGTTGGTATCACAGTGGAACCTTGCATAAAGATTTGCATCGCTAAAAAAAAATGATGAATATGTATGGTATGGCCGTGTAAAATTATTTCAGATTAGAACCATAGTTCTGTTCAGAAACCTGATTCAAATGAAAGCAGACACGATGGCGTAGAGGTGTGAAGAAGATGGTTTTATAAAACCACATATGGTTTTCGCGTAGGTTGAGAATGGTAACCGTTATTGAAGAAAATCACGCGATAGACCTCAACGTGTGACACGTAGCAATCGACGGAATTTCAATACCGCAGATTTCACTTTGCTTTGGAGTAATAAAGTGCTGGAAGAAATTTAACGCGATAGCTGTCCGATCCTAGCCATCGGAGATCCGACGGTGTTCGCATCAGAGGTTGCTCAGAGGTTAATGAAAGGTGTGGAACCGGCAGTGGAAACAGGTACGCTTGGAATATAATGTGGGTCAGTGTATAATTGCATTGAACACGTTCAAAATCAAATATACAAAGCTAATTGAATGAAGGCGGAATGGTGAGTTGTAATGTTATTATGACTTACGTTGGGTTAATTCCGTAAAGAATTGTAAGGTAGAATATGTTGTGGGCCCGAATATATATTAATGTTTATTGGCAATGGATTGGTAAAGCATTGGATCATAATTGAATATCTATGGTGGAAGAAAGGCGAGTTTATTAAAGCTATGGGCCATCATATTTTGGGTTTTAATGAAAAATCGAATATTAATTCGAATAACATGAAATGAGTTTCGGTATATGGTCTATAACCATAGGTTATGTAAGAAA